>CM031591.1:1715538-2402512 GCA_018467065.1 Ephestia elutella | reverse complement strand
TGAAGAGCTATTATTATAATTTCTGAGCAAACTAGTTTCAGTTCTGGTGTAACTGAAAGATTAGATTATTCATTGGAGAGACTGAGGGACTTTGGAATGGTTTCATTAGAAAATCCATTATAACATAAAGTCTGTCTGTCTGTTACGCTCTCATGGCTGTATCGTTACACCGATTTAGATAAATTTTGTGTGGATATATTTGTAGACATCAGGGCAATTATATGCTACTTTTTTTTTTCAAAAGTCAACCCTTCAATGGCTTATTCATAGTAGTAGAAAGCGCTGCGGTGGCGCGCGCTTCCTGGTTTTATGGTTTACATGAAAAAAAAAAAACATCAAAAAACAGTCATAGATAAAATCTTGCCGCACTAAAGACTTGTATTCATAGTAGACTAATTGGATGCTATTTTTTTTTTCTACCTTTTACGAGCTGCATGAGCTTATACCACCTGCCCCTTTCTTCAATCGGACAACCAGACGCACTGCGGGCTATCATCCCTTCTTGGTTAATATTCCCCCCGCACGCACCAAGCGCTTTTCGTCATCATTCCTAATGCGCACAGCGAAGCATTGGAACTCCCTGCCTGCGTCTGTGTTCCCGAGCACATACAACCTGACTCTCTTTAAAACCAGAGTGAATAGGCTGCTTCTGGGTAAGCTCGCTACATCGTAGACCTCATCTCTATCCTCGGACAAGATTGTGATAAAGAGCAAACCCATCTTTAATAAAAAAAACCTTCCAGTCACATTTATTGAAAGTAGCTTTCCGAGTATTAGAACTAACATACATCGTCCTCGCATACTTCGACATTGGGTACTTTATCACTACGTACATCGCACTCGCAAACTTTAGAACTAACGTACATAGACGTTTTGTACTTAGACATTCCATATGAGTCTATTTTAAGGATTCCGTACCTCAAAAGGTATAAAAGGAACCCTTATAGGATCACTGTGTTTATCTTTATATTACCGAAACAAAGAAAATGTTATCCTTTCGCAAAAAAAAAGTTCTTACACTAAAAATACTTTATCTCAAAATAATAAAATGTTACAGTACATAAGCAACGTGTTTGCAACATTTTGCCTTCAATATAGAAAACTGTGTTCAGAATATTTTCTACGCTCGACTTACCAGCTCACACAATACCAATTTTTTTTTTTAATATGTTAGATAGAGAAAGAGAAAAAACTTATGTTTATCTTTATGTTATAGATTTTTACCCAACTACGGCGAAGTGAATTTTGACCGGTAATGTGCCTATGTATGTATGTAACTAGCTGGTGCCCGCGGCTTCGCTCGCGTTAATCCATTCTTAGCGGATGCCTTCGTCATAACATCTACCTGCATGCCAAATTTCAGCCCGATCCGTCCAGTGGTTTGGGCTGTGCGTTGATAGATCACTATGTCATTCAGTCAGTCACCTTTGAGTTATATTATATATAGATAATGAGCCTCAATCCAATAAGTTTTAAAGGTTCTTCGTATTGATGAGAATATACAATTCTGTTTTTCTGTTTAATGTGATCTCAAAAACACTAATGAGTTTCTAACGCGGCCTCACGCAAGCTATTGTTCACAACCGACTCGTTTCACGAAAACCGTGTACGTTCCTAATGTGTTACCCTTCGTATGTAACAATACCAATACAAATCCATACAATAGATATTAAATTACGTCTGACCTTGAATTTAGGTAATCAGCTACGCCTCAAAGCTCCGCTCCCGTGAGAATTTCAGGGAAAAAGTACCTTATGTTTAACACACATAAAACACGCCAAATTTCATTGCAATCCATTCATCCTTGTTTTTTTCTCTTTATAAAATGTTATATACGTACTCTCTATACGCCAGAGATTAACATAGTATATCTGTACATACTAATTCCAGTTCCATTCTTCCATTACGACGTCATCAGCGGCTATATGTCCAAAGTTCCCTAATATCGTCATTAGGGTAAAGCACCCCACAGCACCCTAATTAGATTTAATAACGCGATCAAATGAGCCGCCATATGAACGAGTCATTTAAATTAAAAGTTTTAGACTCAATTTCTCGTATAATTTTAGTTTTTGAGGAGATACATTCATTTTAACAACATTTTAACATTACTATTTTATTACATCAAGCGAATATGAAATCTTCCAAGACGCTGGCTGGTAAGACAGAGATCAGTTCGAAATTCAAACAGAATATAGAATGCGCTTGCATCGCTGATGGTCTGCTATTGTTCTCTCTACGGCTTTTGAGAAAGCTCGTCCCATTTCAACAGAAAACAAACATTTAGACATAAAAATGTGTTTTTTTTTTTTACTTTTTTGATTAAGTACAGTCCATTACGTCTATTTTATAATCGACTATGGATCTCTACTTGCTTCGATCCTTCCTATTTTGTTAAATATTTGACATTATCCAAATATCTGAAATTCTGGGTGTAGTTATTTATGTATCTAATAATATCATTTAAATTCACAAACACGATACAATTGCAGTAACTGAGGCCATTACAAACAGAATGTTCCAAACTGTGGATCCATTAGGATTTGCAATCCAAGATTGGAGTCAGCAAAGCTTGTAATTAGCTAAGCTTTGGCTCGAGAATCAACCTTATTGTGCATGTTAATAAGTGTCTCAAGATTAAATGAGATTCGGTTTACAATTTTCAAAAATTAAAGTTTCTAGTTTTCCTATCTTTTAAAATGATTGATGTATCTGCTAAACTTACTGAAGTTTCTAATTTACATAAATTTTATAGAAAAAATGCGTTAAATATCAATTAACTTTTTCCTTTACCTTATTTTTCTTCTTCTATTTTTCCTATTTTTACCTGTGGTCGGCACAGAATGTTTATTTTGCTTCTTCTCATTTCTAAAACTTGCAATTTTACTTGATTCTCTCTTATTCTTACGTCCTTTTTAGCCCTGCTTGTATATAGTATGATTTTTAAACAATAAAACTAGTCATTTAGTCGGCATACAGGACCTTTAAAATTCGAACCTTGAACTATTTTGTTAAAACCCACTTGACGACCGCTCCAAATAGGATTTGAAGGACAAAATACATCAAATCATAATTCCAAATCAGAGCACCGAGAATGAAGATCAAAAGATGACATGGGTAGTGAGCCACAAAATTATATGGAGTCTGCTCGTACTTCGCGACACAGGCCGAATAAATTAAGGCCGAGATGAACACCTGTCTAGGAAACTATCGTAGATGAGGCACTTTATTTTTTCATAACTATTGGAGCCAGCTGCCTGTTGGAGTGACGACATCGCCAAAATTGTAGACCTCATCTCTATCCTCGGACAAGATTGTGGTCAAGAGCAAACCCATCTCTAATTTAAAAAAAAAATCATTGTGGAGAAGGACTGCACAAGACCGTGACGCTTGGCGTTTATTAGAGGAGGCAAGGAGGGTTTTGCAGTGGACAAAGTGAGCCGCAAAAGAAGAATATACAGATGATAGAATCTACAAGAGAAGAGGTTCTGGGAATCCCAGAAACCAGAAGCGAAGCTTTATCGACCATCGGCAGTTATTATTCTTGAAGGAACAGGAATGGTTTGAGTGGAGTAGCTGTTGTGTTTTTTCTTCGCTCCCAGACCAGCATGAAGCATTCTTATTTTGTATGTATATTTTATCTATTAACGTTATCTTGTATGTGTGGCTTTAGCATTGTTAGTTTTGTCTGTTTTCCTTGTTTGTTAGGTAATCCTACGTACTAACGTCGAGAAGGGGGTAATTTTAAATTACCTTCTCCAATATACGTACTCCCATTCTCTCCATATTGCGGGCTTAATCTGCATGTCGTTACAAACCGTGTCTTGACTCATCCATTATTCACGTAATGAGCACAACCTGGCTCCGTGGAGAGGCTCCATATGGCTTTTTATATAACCCAAAGATTTTAGTAAAAAATTTAATAACCTATAAAGTGCTCAAAACTACAATTAAGTTGTTAAAATTGTATTTGGCTGTTGATGTTTCAAAATAACAAATTGTGAGATCTGAAAATATAAAATCCCGATTCACAGTAGGTACGTCAAGAGTCAACGAGTGGTGGTAAGAGCTTTTGGTGCCCGAATCTAAAAAAAATAGGTTTTTATTTTGTGTAGTGAGGCAAGCTGGAAGAGAAATATTCTTTAAATATTAATCCTAACTAATATTATAAATGCGAAAGTGAGTTTGTTTGTTTATTTGTTTGTTTGTTTGTTACCTCTTCACGCTTAATCTCCTGAACCAATCTTCCTGAAATTTTGCATACACATAGTGAGAAATACGGAGAAGGACATAGGGTTTCATCCTGGGAAAAAGCACTGTTCCCGTGGGAAATTCACGCGGGCAAAGCCGCGGGCAAAAGCTAGTGAAATATAAATCTTTCTGATCTAAATCATATGTCTAAATCATATGTCTCATCTCAATAAAAAAAACACTAAATCTAGGCTGCTTCACGATACGAATGCTCAGTTCAAGCATTGAAAAGGTTTTGAATTCTCAAGAAATTGTGAATTCAAAAACTTCAAAGAAACAAATGAGACCTAATGTCGACTCTAAACATTTCGTAATCGTAACTCCAGTAGACAAATCAAAGGCGTTTGCATTACGAGGAGGTAGGCGGTGGCATACATTATTAACTGGAGCTATACAAACCCTTAATTTATTAACACCACAATCATTTACCTTCATTAAAAACCCCTCATCATGATACGCTCTTAAAACAGATGTAATAAAGTCGAAAATTTCAAATTCTTTTAGAGAGCACAACTTTAAGACAGCAAAATTAAATTTGTTATTTTAACGAGTGTCAATTCTATTTCTGCCTTAATAAGGACTATTGATTATTTTATAATTTGTTAACTTGCGGTTATAATTTAGCTTTTAGAATTTATTCGGTTGAGTTACTAAGGTACAGGTATACTGAGACCTGTGTATCTTTTCATTTAGCAAACCCATGATTTTCTACTATTAAGCTTTTATTTGTAGGTTCCTTAGGTCTGAACAACTTTTGTTGAGACCCAGGAGGTCTCTCTGCTTTAATTTGCGTCGATTTTGTAATAATTTTGTATAGACATAATTTTTCATTCTTTTATACACTTTAAAGTACCATAACACTTAATAAGTTTAATTCATAAATCTTCTCTTTCGAAAGCAGAAACATCTTATTTTTCTGTGTAGCATAAATATTTACAAAAAAAACCCAAGTGCGAGTCAAACTCGCGCACCGAGGGTTCCGTACATGCAAAGCATCTTACATTATAATGTAACATTGTAATGTCTATAGCTTTAACTAAAAGACCAACTAGTTTCAAAAACAAACTTAACTTTGCAGTTCGATCTCTAAGACACATACCGAATCCAGCGCAAAAACAAGTTTGTAACCCTTTTTTTTAGACTTCCAACAGCATATTTTAAATTTTCAGATTTATTCCTATATAAGTATTGTTAGACCTTGCTCTTTGCCAAATTTCATAATTTTAGGTCAACGGGAAGTACCCCATAGGTTTAGATTGCTGCCTGAAATCGCAAAATATGCCAAAAATCGCAAAATTTTCGGTAATATCTCTTGATCGCGTTGACGTATAATTTTGATTATTTTTTTTGCTGAAAGAGACCATTTATCTGAGTATTCGATATTAATTTCAATTTGATACCTTTAAGCGTTCCTGAGAAAAAAGTTAGTAAAAGACTGACAGACGGACAACAAAGTGATCTTATAAGGGTTTCGTTTTTACATTTTGAGGTACGGAACCCTACAAATAGGCACATGTATTTTACTTAACTTTCTTCTTCTCGAAGTCGTTTCGTAACTGTTCCAATTCCCCTTTCATCTCAACTTTGATTTTGGTTTGATTAGTTCAAGAGAGCGGGATAGAAAAAGTTTTGTCTAGTTAGGACAAATGAACAAGAGTCGGGGTAGTTTGGTTTTAGTTCGATTGAGTTTGCACAGATCACGTGTGGATATAAAATATAACGAAGATTTATTGCTTATTTCTGTTCAATACAAATAAAAATTAAATAAAGGACTCTCAAAAACAAGAAATAACAAAATAAGTAGACGTCATCTAAAAGGCAAAAATGAAATGCCATGTAATAAAACCGATTAATTTAGAAAACTTGTGTGTCAATGAAACTTTTTTAAATGTGACTTATAAATTCATCTTTATCTTGGCTTGTAACCACTAAAACCACGTAGTGTTAACACTCACTGAATTTATGCTGGGAGCAGGAAAGAGTTTTCAAACAAATATCTATTTTTACACAAGCTTGTACGTACGCACAAAAAACCATACTACTTACTAATAAACAGTTGAATTTATTAGCCACTTTTCAGAGTACGCCATACAAAATAAACTAGAAACTAAAGCACAATCAAATACACAGACAGAACAGACTAGCTTTCCAATATAACAGCCAATGTAAATGAGTACGAAGCAAATTCGCAGACGGCAAAAACAGAAAAAGTATCGACAAGCGTTTCTAGAGCTAGTTTTAGGTGTTCCGTAGTTACATTCAAATCGTTTATGGTGAGCATAAGTTTAAAGTTTCTTCACTTATAGTCGTATTTAGCATTGTTGAGGATCTTGATAATTACCTGGAATAGTCACAACGATATTCTTTGGCATTCCCTTCTCCATTATTGTATGGGAATCACGAATAGGAAAAATCGCGTTTGTCTGATAATTCATTAACAAAAATGTTATCACGATGTTTTATTTTACGAGAGCAGTTGGTCTCTTACTTGACGAAAAATAAGTGTAAGTAAAACATACAGTAACTTTTTTTTGGGAATTTTTTGGCGAAACTCAAACCTGGTCAAAAGATTGACATTGGATGCGCTGATATTCATTGTCATATTGCGCTCTCTCATTTCAATTATAATTTTTGTAGTATTTTCTGCTTCAAGAGTTAATATCACTATGAAGTACCCTAAATCCACAGACAAAAAAGCAGAATAAGCATCAGAGTTCCGACAAAAACGCCCTAGATTCAGACTCCGACATACATACGGGTCTGAATTTTACATCACCCTGGCAAAATTATGCGTTTGCACGCTCTCTATGTTTTTAAAACGTTCAACGAGCTACGAGCGTGCTTGTATATGAGATGGGAGATTCGTATCTTGAATGTGGTTTTTGAAGAGATACTCAGTTATTTTATGTGTAATATACACAGGTATCTTCACACAAAAATAACTTTGCTCGCGACGACAAATAAGTATTGACCAAATAAAACTTCGTGTAACACAGATCAGGCCCTTGATTATACAAATACAAACGTAGATGTCGTGCCTCAGTTGTGTCTCAAAAGCCAAAGAAATCGTAATAAAACATAGAAGTCTTACGGAGATCTTGACACTTTATTTCAACTTCTTTGGCTCTTGACACACAATTGAGACACGACATCTACGTTTGTAATCAGTAGAATCGGCCCCCGGATTGATAGCAAAGTATTACTTATAATAAGTATTTTTTTAAGTTTTTGTGATTTTCAGATGTGACTAGGCATTTTAAATTCATAGCGTTTAGTATGAGGTGTATCATATCTTGGGTATGTTTCATATCATGCCATTAGAATATGTATTGTACTATGAAGCACAAATAATATTGACTTAACGCAAACCAATCTCACAGTCATCTACTGGAGTGTGGATCTCATTAAACTAGTCTCTGCAGTCAATTATGGGTAGAAACTTGATTCTTCGTTATGTTATGACTACTCTTGACTCGACGTAAATTACATATTTCGTAAATTATGAGTCAAATGATGATTTTCCTATAAAAATTTTGCTAGGTGATTTTACCCAATCATGATTTAAATTAAATTCCTAGTTTTTAAGAAAGAGTTAAATTCAGAAAAAAAAGTACGAATATTAGAAATATGTACGCCATTAAAACTCTCACTTTAAAACCTTGTGTTACCAAAACAGTGGCTAAACTCTTAATGGGCTGTTTAAATTCCATCGTCGGTTCGATAACAAAGGCAATAAAATTGGCTTTTGAAACGTCAAACGATATGGTAATGTAAGGACTACCTCTTTTACATTCGCTGCACGCCGCCGATATTTCACGGTGAGATCTGCTCAAATTCAGATAAAAGGGTACGCTGATGTGGCAACAGATCTATCACGAACATTTATTTAATTCTCAAAATTTAGTATAGGTAGTATAGAATTACTGGTATACTGGAATAAAAGAACAAAGAATGCTGAACAATTTAAAGAACATTTTGCTTCCATGCTGATCTGGGAGCGAAAAAAAACATAGAATGTGCCAGCTGCTTCTCTTCCCGCGCAGATTGTAAAAGTCAATCGAGGGAAAGGGCTTTAAACTGGGCATTCCTCCACTCATAGGCGATGGGCTAGCAACCTGTCACTATACCTGAATCTCCATTCCATCAGAGAGCCCACTATTCAGCTAAGCGTGGCCTTCGAGTTTCACGACTCTTGGCTCTGTCTACCCCGTAAGGGATAAACACGTGATTCTATGTAGGTATGTATGTTAATTTGGAGATTCCTCTCGTAGGCGATGAGCTAGCAACCTCTTATATCTGAATTTTAAATCCACCAGTAAGCCCAATATCGAGCTAAACATGGCCTTCAATTCTCACGACTTTTGTCTCTGTCTACTCCATTAGGAATAAAAACGTGATACTGTATCTGTATAGTCTACAATACTTCAATCAAACTGGGAAAGAATAGAAAAATGCTATCTTTTGAGATTTTAACCTACGATATGCCTTCAAAGTTCAATGGTCTAGAGTCTAGACCACTGAGAGACCAAGAGTTGATGTTAGAAGCCTTTTCCACAGAAACTTATCATAAATACCTGGAAAGTCGGCAGATTGCGGCTTACACTTACAGCAAGCGTTCCCGGTTATTCTCTGCACCAATGCCTCTTAAAAAAAACCATCGCATTAAAGCAAAATCATCCTTAACTTCTCATCAATAAGGATTCTGCCAATCGCAGCTGAAGCATTGTTTGCAATAAGAAGTCTTCACTTTGAATTCCTCACAGCGAATTTTGCAATGTAAAATGGCCTTTAATGGTAAGTTTTTAAGGTTTAAATTGAGTTATTGAGTAGTTTTGTTGACGTAACGGTATTGAAATGAAGATATTATTGAAAATAACACACGCTTGACTTGATGCTATGGAAATGAAATAGAAAACATTGGGGGTGTACCAAATCTTGGCTGAGTATTTGATGAAATGTTTTGTTTTTCGACAATATTTTACTCAAATAGAAATGGCTCTAATATTATACAAGATATTTCACTCAGTTTATCTCTCACCAATTCATAATTTATTTTCAAATCATGAAATGGAGTAATTTTGGCAAAAGTAAATTTTGACTAAAGTAAATTAACATCTACAGGATAATTGATACGCAATTTAACTATAAAATTTTAACTCAATCATAAACCGTTGACCAAATAAATTATTTAACTTGCAAGGATTAATTACAGACATAAACATAAAGACATTGGTATAGGTAAAACTAAATTCAAATTTCTGAAAAAGGCAAGAGCATTATGAGTACAAATTCACAATTTATCTAGAAAAGTAGTAGAAAAAGAAGCGACCCTAATGATAAAACTACAGAGATAATTCGTTCCAACTCTAGAACTTAATTTAAAATGCATTGCATAGTCTATTCTAGTAGGTTGAGGTACGTTTCCGTTGGCTTTAGTGGAAGTAGATTTAGAGCATTAATAATTTGAACTGCCCGCGACTTCGGGCGCGTGAGATAAAAATGTACCTGGGGTATTGTATTTGTCACAATCATTGAGTAAAAACGGGATCCTTCCATTTCTCATAAGTTTAATAATCATAATATGGTTTGTCATTAAGCCTTTCTCATAATTTTTTTATCATAATATTTTATTCAAATAATATTTTTTGTAATAATATTTGTGTAGTCATAATCATAGATTGTCATACAGATTTTTTTTATAAAATGGTTTATCATAATGGATTTGTCATAATTGTTATTGTCATAAACATAGTTTTTTTTTTTTTTTTTTCATCTTTTATTTTGTTGATGACATTTGAAGACATTATGTAAAAGACATTGTTCATCGCCGGCTTACTGCGGATAGTTCGTTCAATAAATAATAGTATTATCATTCATCATAATTAATGTCAAATAGATTTTCTGAATATATATTGGAGTATGAATATCTATAATTAAAATATACCATTTAGTAAGTATTTTTTGCGTTTCCGATACTCAAATCAAAGATGTCGGCCTTCACGTGTGTTCTGGGATGCCATTATCTAAAATAATATTACATTTAATTAGTATATTTTTATTCTTTGATGAAAGATTGGATTAATTAGGTATTTTTTACCTAAATACATTAGTTTTATTTATTAAGTACACTCATATCACTTCATATTTATATTATTTTATATAATGGCATCCCAGAACACACGTAAAAGCCGACATCTTTGATTTGAGTATCGGAAACGCAAATAATACTTACTAAATGGTATATTTTAATTATAGACATTCATACTCCAATATATATTCAGAAAATCTATTTGACATTAATTATGATGAATGATAATACTACTAGTGGTTCTGTGAGAACAGTAGACCTCATGAGCCCTTCCACGAAATAACCGATATTTTACCGTGTCCCTGGCTTAGAAGAGTTTTGAAACCAACCTACCAATGCTGGAAAGAAAGTAAAAAGTTCTTGTGGTTGGTCAATACCACAAAAAAATTGACTGAGACCTGCCTTTTCCTCGCGAGCCCTTCCACGAATACAATGAAGTTTTTTGATATCAGATTTATTTCAAGTGTTCAAGATAATTCCACCAAGCAAAGCAATCCACAATACAATACCATTAACCAAATAAATACTTGAGTTTTTTTTTTTCATTTTGCGTGTACCACCCTAGATCTCATCTATGCTTCTCATCAGGCAAGATAGAGGTCAAACGCACTCAGTTTAAAAAAATAATACACGCAATTCAAATAATCTCATTTTAATCAATAAATCAAGTCACTCTTAAATGAATTTGCGAGTATTAAAAGCTTTGCTGCGCCATCTATTGATTTTTTTGTGAACTATCGTATAAGAATTTAATATATGGATTTATAGCGATTTTATTAAATTTCACTATGTTGTTCATACAAAAAAGTTGCGTCTTAATAAGGATAACAAAAATGTCTGATGACATTTTTGATTTTTTTTTAAATAGCTGAGATATAAGGTTTTTTTTATATATTATCGCCATTTTATAAAATTTCGAAAAACTGGCTCGACTAAAAAATTCTATAAAATTAACAAACCTGCTCACAAAATTTCATAAGAATCGGTTCAGAAATGCGACCTGTAGGCGATAACATCCGGACAGACAAAAGAATTTTCGGCTAGTGGAAACTGAGACGCTTCGCTCGCTGCGCTCACTCGGTCGATTATTTATTGAACGAACTGTCCGCAGTAAGCCAAGCCCCCATACACTTTGAACAAAGTCCTTTGATTATACCTATTTCACATTAAGTTGACACAAACACTAGTATAGGTTAGGGTGCGGCGGGGGTGGCTCTTGGGCCACCCCTAAGCCGCGAACATAAACAACAAAAAAACAAAAACTTAACAAATCTTACCTTTTTTTCTAAGTGCATCCATACATTATGAGTTCTCTTTTCTCTGTACATTATGAGTATTACTATTATGATTAAATTATATTATGATTATTTATGTTTATGATAATTTGTATTTATTACAAAACAATTATGTTAAAAAAATATTTAAAAAAATATTATTTTAATTTTAATTGATATTAATTATGATTATGTGAAAAAACATTATTTCGAACTATATTATTACAAATATTTTTATGACAATCATTAGAGACCCAGTAAAAACATGCAATTTTTTTACAAACTAGTAACATTGCTCACACTAAAACATAAACGTAAAAAAGCAAAAATATTTCATGATCATTAGGATAAGACCAGAATTAGACTCTTGGTTTGCTGTATGACCCGTTTTTTTAGGTCCCGATCTTTTATATGATTGTATCAGCGTATAATGTTAAAGTTTGGAAATGTCAAAGTTCAACTATGGTCCCTCCGGAACATAAAATTCTGGACTTGTCATGTTGTTTCGTTGTTGACTAAACCAATATTTTGTAAATGTAAAAACACGTCTACCCACATTTTGGCAGAAACGTAAACTTTCCTAGGAATATTCGCTTTAAATTCACAGTACATGCACGTTAATTGGCTGTCCACATCAAGAATTCATTGGTACGACCGTGTGTTTGTAGCTCTGGATGCGCTTGTTTTGTTAGGGATGCTTCACATAGTCGACAGTTGCGATTTGATGGTTTACCTATGTCAAGTCTTCTATAATAAATTCATTGATATAATGTTTGCGGCTCTTGATGTGTTAGGGGTGATTCATATAGTCGACAGTCTTTATTTGATAACATCCATGGTCGTAGGCAACTCATTCTAAATGTACCTATTTCGCACCATGGATACTTCGCATTTCAGCAAGTATCTACAATCTAAATTAACTAGGTACAATAGGTATAGAAATAACCCACATTTTCCAGTACTAATAAAATAAAGTTGTGAGGTTTTAAAAAGTTTTAAAAGTTAAAAAGTTTTTTATTTTATTATGATCATATAAGGGACCTTTCAACCTTTTTTGGAGTAATAGCAATTTTTCTAATTATTTTAGAAAATTAACTTGATATAGACTGGTAATTGCAGTAGATAGCACGAAATTGTTTGGCAATCAAAAACTATAAAATCCTGGAATGATACCTTTATCAAATCTCATCTTATTACTATCAGAAAAAGAGCTGAAGCTAAACATTACTTTTAGAATGCGGAATAAAAATGTTGTTGTTAACATTTTTATTTCGCTGCATCGGATATGCACATGACATTTCGCGATCCAACAACTTTTTGGCCACATTAAAATCTTGCATTCTCTGTTTGGCCGCCCGCCAAATGGCATTGATTTTAAATTTTTAACTCGTTCGTGGAATCCGAAATTGATGAGAGAATTAATATTTCATTCGCTGCAAATATTTATGACGAATGGTCAAATTGTTTGGTTTTATTTGTCAATATTGAATCACGTTCTGGAAAATAATTTATGTTAGTTTCATTTTAAATCATATTTAAGTCGCAAAGGTTTATTGTATCATTTTTGCTTTGGCTTTTTACTTCATCGCGGTTATGTTTCGTGAAATGGGACGGAAGTATGCAACAAAAAGCTGAGGAAGCGCGCGTTCATTATCATCATCAGGCAATATGTTAGATATCACTCTGCAAGGCACATTTGTTTCAATATTTATATCAAAACTTACAACAAATATTATATTCTCTGACAGTATAACACCAGGATTAACATTTCTAATTTCGTTGTCAAACTAATTCATAGTTTAATCCTGATAAAATGCTCTAATCCCTAAACCTGGTTTATTAGTCGAGTGGTCATGAATTGGGGACCAGGCGACAATCATACTAGACCGAGAGGTCACGGGAATTTTCATAACGATCAGGGAAACGGATAGACTTGCTTTTATGGGTTGTAGAGTAGTCCCCTAATGTGAATGATGTCGGTCTGCCGGCTCTCAGTGGTAGCTTCTTCGAGCTATAGGGCCTGGAAAGTGCTTCATTGTTGCGAAAAAAAAACGATCTGAGAAATGGTTAGTTTTAGTACATATTCAAAGTATGGCATCTCCGCATGTGAAACAAGTTGGTCTGCCGGCTGTCAGTGGTTGCATTTCAGAGCTATGAGGCGCGCAAGTCACTGCATAGTTACAAAAAAAAAACGATAAGAGAAATGGTTAGTTTTAGTACCAATTGGAAGAATGGTGTATCCACAGCTGAAACGAGTCGGTCTGCCGGCTGTCAGTGGTTGTATTTCAGAGCTATCATCGTTCACGTAAGTCGCTTATTTGAGGAAAAAGTCTAAAAAAACATAGAAAAGCGGGAAAACAGGCGATTTTTTCTAGTTCATGCCAGCCGCTGTCGTATCTGCGTATGTTTGACCCAACCTCAAACTTGCGCCGCGCACCACCGCACTGTGGGGAAAAAAATCGCCTCTAGAGAAAAAAAGGTTTTCTTCAGAAAATCTACGTCGATTTTGGTAAAAACTGATTATGTATTTCATTTTTGATCTTAATAAGAAGACTTTTTATTAATACTATTTTTGCTAACATTGCATTCTTTTAATAGGTACTAAAACTGACCATTTCTCTTACCGTTTTTTTTTCGTAACTAAGCAGTGACTTTCGCGCCTCATAGCTCTGAAATGCAACCACTGACAGCCGGCAGACCAACTTGTTTCACATGCGGAGATGCCATACTTTGAATATGTACTAAAACTAACCATTCCTCAGATCGTTTTCTATTTTTTGCAACAATGAAGCTCCTTCTAGCCTTAATAGCTCAAAGTGGCAACCACTGATAGCCGGCAGACCAACTTGTTTCACATGAGGAGATGCCATATTTTGAATATGTACTAAAACTAACCATTTCTCTGATAATTTTTCTTTCAACAATGAAGCTCCTTCTAGCCTTTATAGCTCAAAGTGGCAACCGCTGATAGCCGGCAGACCAACTTGTTTCATATACGGAGATGCCATACTTTGAATATATACTAAAACTAACCATTCCTCGGATAGTTTTCTATTTTTTCAACAATGAAGCTCCTTCTAGCCTTTATAGCTCAAAGCGGCAACCACTGACAGCCAGCAGACCAACTTTTTTCGCATACGGAGATGCCATACTTTGAATATATATTAAAACTAACCATTTCTCTGATCGTTTTTTTTTTTCGCTACAATGAAGCCCCTTTCAGCCCCTATAGCTCAAAGTGGCAACCACTGACAGCCGGTAGACCAACTTGTTTCACATACGGAGATGCCATACTTTGAATATGTACTAAAACTAACCATTTCTCTAAGCATTTTTTTTTCGCAACTATGAAGCCCCTTCCAGGCCCTAGGTATAGCTCGAAGTGGCAACCACTGAAGGCCAGCAGACCAACTTGTTTCACCTGTGGAGACACCATTCTTTCAATAAGTACTAAAATTGACCATTTCTTTTACCGTTTTTTTTCGTAACTATGCAGTGACTTTCGCGCCTCATAGCTTTGAAATGCAACCACTGACAGCCGGCAGACCAACTTGTTTCACATGCGGAGATACCATATTTTGAATATATACTAAAACTAACCATTTTTCTGATAATTTTTTTTCGCAACAATAAAGCCCCTTCCAGGCCCTAGGTATAGCTCGAAGTGGCAACCACTGAAGGCCGGCAGACCAACTTGTTTCACCTGTGGAGACACCATTCTTTCAATAGGTACTAAAACTGACCATTTCTCTTACCGTTTTTTTTTTTCGTAACTATGCAGTGACTCTCTCGCCTCATAGCTCTGAAATGCAACCACTGACAGCCAGCAGACCAACTTGTTTCACATGCGGAGATGCCATACTTTGAATATACAGTGTAAACTCTTTATAACGAAACTTAAGGGACTGAGCATTTTTTGTCGTTTTAGAGAGTTATCGTTATATGGAGTGAACAAAAAAACAACCAAATTAACAAGAATTTTTCGTCAACACTAATCGCTTTCCGTTTACTGGCCATGTTAACAGTTTCAAAGTAGGTTTACGACTGATAATACGATAGGTACCCAGTATGCTTGGTCGAAGACCATCACTTCCGAGAAAACAATGCGTCATACTGCACGTGTTCAAGGCAATTAAGGATAACAAAAGCTAGACCGACCTCGGATGTTTCGGAGCTTCAGTCTTTTGTTACCTGATAACATAACATAAACAATAATACCGATAATAAATATTTACAGTCTAAAATATGAACACATTTATTCGTATCTTAGAAATTGTTAGATTTCTTACATGTTCAAAGTATGGCATCTCCGCATGTGAAACAAGTTGGTTTGCCGGCTGTCAGTGGTCGCATTTCAGAGCGATGATGCGCGAAAGTCACTGCATAGTTACGAAATAAAACGGTAAAAGAAATGGTCAGTTTTAGTACCTATTGAAAGAATGGTGTCTCCACAGGTGAAACAAGTTGGTCTGCCGGCCTTCAGTGTTTGCCACTTCGAGCTATACCTAGGGCCTATAAAATTGCCTAGAGAAAATGGCCTTCATTGTTGCAAAAAAAAAATTATCAGAGAAATGGTTAGTTTTAGTACATATTCAAACTATAGCATCTCCGCATGTGAAATAAGTTGGTCTGCCGGCTGTCAGTGGTTGCATTTCAGAGCGATGATGCGCGAAAGTCACTGCATAGTTACAAAAAATAACGGTTAGAGAAATGGTCAGTTTTAGTATCTATTGAAAGAATGGTGTCTCCACAGGTGAAACAAGTTGGTCTGTCGGCCTTCAGTGTTTGCCACTTCGAGCTATACCTAGGGCCTGGAAAATTGCCTTGAGGAAAATGGCCTTCATTGTTGCAAAAAAAATTATCAGAGAAATGGTTAGGTTTAGTACATATATTCAAAATATGGCATTTTTTTTTTTTTATAACATAGGGCGGCAAACGAGCAAGCGGGTCACCTGATGGTAAGTAATCACCGCTGCCCATGGACAACCACAACACCAGGGGTATCGCAGGAGTGTTGCCGGCCTTTTAAAAAGACGTAGGCTCGTTTTTTGAAGGTTCCAATGTCGTATCGGTTCGGGAATACCGCCGCAGGAAGCTGATTCCACAGTTTGGTCGTACGTGGCAAGAAGTGTCTTTTAAAACGCACGGTGGTTGACAGCCAATCATCCAGGTGGTTTGGATGAAATTTCAGTTTATGGCGGGTGGTATGGTGGTGAAATTTTGCGGCGGGTATTAGGTCAAACAATTCCTCAGAGCACTCCCCGTGAAAAATGCGGTAGAGAATGCACAAGGATCCAACATCCCTGCGCAGAGCCAGAGGATCGAGGCGGCCGACGAGAATCTCGTCGTCGACCATGCGTATCGCACGACGTTGGACGCGGTCAAAAGGGAGAAGTTGGTATTGAGGAGCCCCGGCCCAGAGGTGAGAGCAATATTCCATGTGCGGCCTGACTTGTGCCTTATACAGCTGAAGGCGATGCGCCGAAGTGAAATATCGCCTCGCTCTGCCGAGGACACCCAATTTTTTAGAAGCCAACTTAGCCTTATCTTCAAGGTGACCGCGAAATTGAACGTCGCACGAAATCTCAACGCCTAAAATTACGATTTTTGGCTGTGTATGTAGGGAAGCGCCCTGGAAAGAAGGAGATAGGACAAAGGGGCTTTTTTTCGCGGTAAACGCACAGACTTGTGTTTTCTTGGGGTTAAATTGAACTAGGTTGGAATTACCCCAGTTTGAAACTTGGTTTAAAGAAGTTTCAACCTCAGATACAAGTTTATTTCGACACTCAGAGACGCGCGCCCGAGAAATGTTACCTTGACCGGAATAAAAGGAGTCCACCGTGCTATCATCTGCATAGCAATGGATGCTGCTGGGTTGCAGCATATCATTGATATGCAAAAGAAAAAGCGTTGGGGACAGAACACAGCCCTGTGGGACACCAGCATTCACGGGCTTATATGCAGAACAAGAACCGTCAACAACGACTTTAATGCTGCGCCCTGTGAGGAAACTGGTAACCCATTGGCATAATTTCTCGGGCAACCTGTAGGAAGGAAGCTTCGATAGAAGAGCTTTGTGCCAGACCCGATCGAAGGCTTTCGCCATATCTAAACTGGCCGCCAGGCCCTCCCCCTTACTCTCAACCGCTTCCGCCCATTTATGGGTCAGGTATACCAGAAGATCGCCAGCAGACCGCCCATGACGAAATCCGTACTGGCGATCGCTTATGAGTTGGTGCTCCTCAAGGTAAGATAGAAGCTGGCGGTTTATAATGGATTCCATTATTTTGGAGAGCAGGGAGGTAATGGCAATAGGCCTGTAATTGCCAGGATCAGAGCGATCACCTTTCTTGGGTATTGGGTGAACTAAAGCAGTCTTCCAAGCCGACGGGACAACGCCTGTAGCGTAGGAGTGTTGAAAAAGGCGCGTCAAAACCGGAGTCAACTCAGGAGCGCAGGTTTTGAGCACAATGGCAGGGATTCCGTCAGGCCCATTGGACTTATGAATTTCGAGGGAGAAGAGTGCCTTCCGGACAGATTTTTGAGTAAACCGGATGTCCGGCATAGTACTCGCACAACGTGAAATATTCGGGGGTATTTTCCCCCCGTCATCCAAAGTCGAGTTAGACGCAAAAAAGGTACCCAGGAGATCGGCTTTCTCTTTTGCATCGTGGACCAAGGTGTCATTTGCCGTGCGCAAAGGTGGAAAAGATGGTTGACAAAAATTTCCCTGGACAGCTTTGGCAAGAGACCAGAATGATCGTGTACCCGAAGGAAGTTGGGCCAGTCTCTCACCAATTCTCCCGATATGTTTCGCCTTCGCAGTAGTCACAGCTTTTTTTAGGGATCTGGAGGCAAAATTATACTCCCTCTTAAGGTCGTTCGCTATTGGATCCCTAGTTGCCATTGCATTGGACCAGGTCTGAAATCGTGTTTGCTTTTGGCTATACGCCTCTTTGCAAGAACGGTCAAACCAGGGCTGAGACTTGCCACCAACAGGCACAACAGAACTTGGAACAAAGAGTTCCATGCCCTGCAGCACCACTTCAGCAACAGAGTCGGCAACGGCAGAAGCATCCCGAAGCGAGAAACAAACCCTGTCCCAAGGGTAGGAAGAAAAGAAGTTCCGCATCCCATCCCAATCTGCTGACTTAAAGTGCCAAACACGGCGGCTACCGAGAGAACGGGGCCGTAATTTGCGTGTGGATGGTACTATGCTCCGGATTAGGCAATGGTCTGATGAGCCCAGTGGAGCATCAACAGAGACTTTATAGCCATCCGGATGGGAGGTCAGCAGAAGATCAAGCCGTGAGGGCGTATGGCCTTCCACATCTGGTATGCGAGTAGGGGCAGAAACCATCTGTGTCAAACCATAGGCCGCGGCAAAGGCGTGAGCAGATCTACCCGCATGATCGGTTTTTTCCGATTGGAGCCATTCTATATGGTGGGCATTAAAGTCTCCAAGAATTATAATTTCTGCTGATGGGATCTGCTGCAGAACGTAATCTGTCGCCATACCGATATGCTCCATGAGTCGGTCAGTTTCGGTATCACCACTATGGGACCTGTAGAGGCATGCATAGACGCGAGGGTGGTCGTCACAATCTACACGAAGCCATAAAGTAGACAGGTCTTTGCCTTCAAAATTGCATAGACGGCGAACACAGACATCGTCCCTTACAAATACGCATACGCCAGCATGTGGCACGAATTTGTGCTCAATTTTGTAGCCGGGGTAAAGTAGGTATGACGCATCTGACGGAGACGATATCTGGGTTTCCGTTAAAAAGAATAAGGCCGGCTTTTCTGTCTCCAGATGGTAGTGGACTGAATTAAGGTTGGAATGAATACCCCTGATGTTACACATATGGATGTGAAGTGCATGGGGGGGTGCCGCAGCCTTATCTTGGGCAATGACGAGCGGGATTTTGCCCTCCCCAGAGTACGTAGGGCGGCCCAAGCATGAATGCTCAGGGAGGGATTCTCCTGTACGTAACGTACCGGTACCCTCCTGGGGTACTCTATTACTTGTAAATTCCGCTGCCATATTTGGGGGAGGGGGGATGGGCCTCCGGCTCTCTCACTCACCGAACGAAGCATAGAAGCCATGAAGCTACTACTCAAACGTCAATTTTCTGTGAGAGGGTGGTACTTCCCCGGACGAGCCGGCCCATACATGCTACCAGTAAAATGAATTTTGCCGGTAGCGTGGCTCTACCACAACGAAAATCACATGCATCTCCGCATGTGAAACAAGTTGGTCTGCCGGCTGTCAGTGGTTGCATTTCAGAGCGATGATGCGCGAAAGTCACTGCATAGTTACAAAAAAAACGGTTAGAGAAATGGTCAGATTTAGTATCTATTGAAAGAATGGTGTCTCCACAGGTGAAACAAGTTGGTCTGCTGGCCTTCAGTGTTTGCCACTTCGAGCTATACCTAGGGCCTGGAAAATTGCCTTGAGGAAAATGGCCTTCATTGTTGCAAAAAAATTTATCAGAGAAATGGTTAGGTTTAGTACATATATTCAAAATATGGCATCTCCGCATGTGAAACAAGTTGGTCTGCCGGCTGTCAGTGGTTGCCACTTTGAGCTATAGGGGCTAGAAGGAGCTTCATTGTTGCAAAAAATAGAAAACAATCCGAGGAATGGTTAGTTTTAGTATATATTCAAAGTATGGCATCTCCGTATGTGAAACAAGTTGGTCTGCCGGCTGTCAGCGGTTGCCACTTTGAGCTATAAAGGATAGAAGGAGCTTCATTGTTGCAAAAAATAGAAAACGATCTGAGGAATGGTTAGTTTTAGTACATATTCAAAGTATGGTATCTCCGCATGTGAAACAAGTTGGTCTGCCGGCTGTCAGTGGTTGCATTTCAGAGCTATGAGGCGCGAAAGTCACTGCATAGTTACGAAATAAAACGGTAAAAGAAATGGTCAGTTTTAGTTCTTATGGCCTGTGGTGTGGCCCTAGAATAGCACCAACCCATCTCTTCCCGTGGGTGTCGTAAGAGGCGACTAAGGGATCTAAAACACCGGAGGATGGGCAGCAGCATCTTTCCGCGTACTATGACATCACACTGCGATCGCCAACCCGCCTGCCAAGCGTGGCGATTACGGCAAAACCCCCCTATGGTTGTTACACCCATAACACGGCCCCTAGTCCCCGGCGGCCCCGCTATCCCGGACTCTGGTAGCGGTCACGGTAACGGCGGGGCAGGGGGTGCTAAGAATCCCCGGCAGATGCCAGGCTACCAACCCCGACGACCTTTGGCCCTGGCAACTTATAACACATGCACACTGCGGACCGACGAGAAGCTCGCTGAACTGGAGGAAGAATTGAGCAGGTTACGATGGGATATTGTAGGATTAGGTGAAGTCCGAAGAGAGGGGGAGGACACCATGATCCTCAAGTCCGGAAACCTGCTCTATTTCCGGGAGGGCGACCAACTGTCCCAGGGTGGTGTCGGGTTTATCGTCCACAGGTCCCTCGTCAACAACGTGGTCCAGGTCGAGAGTGTTTCGGCGAGGGTAGCGTACCTTGTACTCAGAATTACCAAACGGTATTCGTTGAAGGTAATACAAGTATACGCACCGCCCTCATATCGCTCCGACGACGAGGTAGAGACTATGTATGAGGATATTTCTAGAGCCATACATAGCTCCCAGGCCCACTATACCGTTGTGATGGGGGACTTTAACGCGAAACTGGGCAAACGAAGCGATGATGAGCTGAGGGTGGGGAATTTTGGATATGGAAGGAGGAATGCACGTGGTCATCTGCTGTCCGGCTTTATGGAGAAGGAGGGCCTCTTTATGATGAACTCCTTCTTCAAAAAGCCAAAACAGCGAAAGTGGACATGGTTGCATCCTAATGGCGTTACAAAAAATGAGATTGACTTGATCTTGTCGACGAAGAGGCACATATTCAATGATGTCTCTGTGATCAATGCCGTAAAAACAGGAAGCGATCACCGATTGGTAAGAGGCACATTGAATCTTAGAATAAAACTCGAAAGGTGTCGACTGATGAAGTCTACGCTCCGACCAGCGCCTATCCAGCTCCAAAACCCCGAGAGCTTTCAGCTCGAATTGCAGAATCGCTTCGAATGCCTGGGAGACTGCGAAAATCTGGACGATTATAATGACAGGTTTGTGCAAATTGTCCAAACAGCTGGGTCTAAGACCTTCAAAACCCGCTGTTCAAAAGGAACCAAAAAGATCTCGGACCTCACCAACAAACTCATGGAAGAAAGACGAAACTTGGTTCTGCAGTCCTCTGACGATGCTGCTCAGTATCGACGTCTAAACAGACAGATCTCCAAGTCCTTAACTCGTGATTTACGCCAATTCAATACTGACCGTATTGAAGAGGCGATCAAGCAAAATAAGGGCTCAAAAGTGTTTGCAAGGGATCTGTCTGTTGGTCAAAGCCAACTGACCAAGCTGAAGACTGAGGATGGCAGAATCATTTCGTCGAAGCCAGAGCTGTTGGAAGAGGTTGAGAAGTTCTACGGACAATTATACACCAGCGTACGCACACCTGTCAGTAATCTGGCCAAAGATCCAAGAGCCAGATTGACCCGACACTACACCGAAGATATCCCGGACGTCAGCCTTTATGAGATTAGAATGGCTCTCAAACAGTTAAAAAACAATAAGGCACCGGGTGATGATGGAATCACGGCTGAGCTTCTGAAAGCAGGTGGAACGCCGGTATTAAGAGCTCTTCAGAAGCTATTTGATTCCGTCATACTCGAGGGACATACGCCTACGGCATGGCACAGAAGTGTGGTGGTACTTTTCTTCAAAAAAGGTGACAAAACCCTATTGAAGAATTATAGGCCTATCTCACTTCTGAGCCATGTCTACAAACTGTTTTCGAGAGTCATTACGAATCGTCTCGCTCGCAGGTTTGACGACTTCCAGCCTCCCGAACAAGCCGGTTTCCGAAAAGGCTTTAGTACCGTAGACCACATACATACGCTGCGGCAGATTATACAGAAGACTGAGACTGAATACATTATGCTTGGCGTTGGTGGACTACGAGAAAGCCTTCGATTCGATCGAGACCTGGGCTGTGCTACAGTCTCTCCAACGGTGCCAAATTGACTATCGATATATCGAAGCGCTGAAGTGTTTATACGAAAACGCCACCATGTCGGTCCGTCTCCAGGATCAAGGCTCCAAACCTATCCAGTTGCAGCGAGGGGTGAGACAGGGAGACGTGATATCTCCGAAACTGTTCACCGCCGCCCTGGAAGATGTTTTCAAGCTTCTGGACTGGAGCGGACTTGGCATCAATATCAACGGCGAGTACCTCACTCACCTTCGATTCGCTGACGATATCGTAGTCATGGCTGAGACCTTGGAAGACCTAGGCACAATGCTCGATGGCCTCTGTAGAGCCTCTCAACAAGTGGGTCTAAAAATGAACATGGACAAGACGAAAATTATGTTTAATATCCGTGTCGCACCCACTCCTCTGAAGGTTGGAGACTCTACACTCGAAGTTGTTGACAATTATCTATACTTGGGACAAACAGTTCAGTTGGGTAAGTCCAACTTTGAGAAAGAGGTCAACCGTCGAATCCAACTCGGCTGGGCAGCGTTCGGGAAGCTTCGCGATATCTTCTCGTCCAAAATACCGCAGTGTCTCAAGACTAAGGTCTTTGATCAGTGTGTGTTGCCAGTAATGACATACGGAACAGAGACGTGGTCGCTTACTATGGGCCTCATAAGAAGGCTCAAGGTCACCCAAAGGGCGATGGAGCGCGCTATGCTCGGAGTTTCTCTGCGTGATCGAATCAGAAATGAGGAGATCCGTAGGAGAACTAAAGTAACCGACATAGCCCGCAGAATCGCGAAACTTAAGTGGCAGTGGGCGGGGCACATAGCTCGTAGAACAGATAGCCGTTGGGGCAGAAAAGTTCTCGAGTGGCGACCACGAACCGGAAAACGTAGTGTTGGCAGGCCTCCCACTCGGTGGACCGACGACCTGGTGAAGGTCGCGGGATGCGCATGGATGCGGGCAGCGCAGGACCGGTCGTTATGGAAATCCTTGGGGGAGGCCTTTGTCCAGCAGTGGACGTCTTTCGGCTGAGAGAGAGAGAGAGAGAGTTCTTATTGAAAGAATAAGAAAAAAATCACCAACCATCCACCATCCGCCTTCCTCACTATCACCAACGGAGTCGCCCAGTCCGAGCGCTCCACCGGTTCGATGACGCCAGCGCTCAACATCGCGTCGAGTTCGGCGTCGACGCGAGGGCGCAGCGCGTAGGGCACGGGCCGCGCGCGGTGAAATATAGGTTCAGTGCCGTCACGCACATGTAACTCCACTTCGCCTCCATTGTATTTGCCTAGTGTGCCATCAAATAGGTTCTTATGCCTGTAAATAACATCATTAAGCATCATAACTTTACAGTTCTCCTTTTCTTTGACATGAAATATACTAATCTTAGGAATTTCTATATTTAATTCGGATAACCACTGTCTACCTAGTAAATTAGTACTACCATTGTCTATAATATATAAATCTAATTGTTTTTTTGTTCCTTTATATTCTACTATAGTTTCCACATATCCTAACGGTCGTACCCATCGTAGAATCGTAACCTTAAACTACAAGGTTTTATTATTAAATCGTTAAACATTTTTCTATAAGTACTAACACTGACACATGACAAAGCCGAGCCGGTGTCGACTTCCATAACAATCTGTTTGTTATTAACTAAAATAGGCATACACACCGGTGAATATTTGTTCAATGACATCTGATACATAGGCTCCTCGTGGTCATCCGCGCTGTCCTCCGAGCTGTCCCCGGGCGCGGCCGGCTCCTCGAGCCAGTGCGTGTGCGCAGCGCGAGCAGTCCCGCCAACCGCACATCCGCCACGCCGTCCGCTGTGTCCGCCTTGACCTTGTACCACGCGCCCTCCGCGTGACCTTGTGCCGCGATTCCCGCGTTGTACGGTATTCCCCGTGCCATGATATGATGCCTTCTTCCAGCACATTCGTCGCAAATGGCCTTTCTTCCCGCAATAGCTGCATTCAAAATCTTTATACCGGCACTCGGCCGCCTTATGCTGGCTTCCACCACACGACGTACAGTTCTTCTCCTGTAATTTGTTTATGTTTTCAGTAACTTCTGGTTCTCGAGCTTTTTCTACGGCCCCGGCATCCCGCTCGGCTGCCTCTAAAGTGCAGGCTAATATTACAGCCTTCTTGTAATCTATATCGCCTTCCGCGAATAATCTTTGTCGACTTATTTCACTACGTAGCCCGCAAACAAACTGATCTCTGAGATTTTGCTCCAACGTAGCTCCAAATTCGCAATGACGTGACATTTTTTTCAACTCCGCCACGTACTCCGCTACTGACTCCGCCGGTAGTTGATGTCTCTGCCGAAATTTGAACCGTTCTGCCAGAATTGATGGTTTTGGTTGCAGATGTGCTCTTAATGTCTCCACCGCTTCTTTATATGTAAGGCTTGACGGCTTCTTTGGGCTGGATAATGTCGATAGCAATTCGTAAGCTTGCTCACCGATGAGTGCTATGAGCGTAGGTAATTTAACATCGTCCGAAATTTTATTCGCCAAAAAGTACATTTCTAAACGATCCACATACGCGCACCAATTGCCATTTTTCACGTCAAATTCACGCACTTTTCCCACTGACATCTTTAAAATGTTCAATCGAAAGTTCCAGACTATTTTTTTTTTCCGCGTCGCCACTAATAAATAAAAGACGTGTCTCTCGTAGCGGAGCATTTATTGGACTGATTACAAATCAACTTATGGCTACCGCCGTATACTATAATATTCGCATGTAGCTACATACATAACAGGTGTCTCCACAGGTGAAACAAGTTGGTTTGCCGGCCTTCAGTGGTTGTCACTTCGAACTATACCTAAGGCCTGGAAGGGGTTTCATTGTTGAAAAAAAAAATTATCAGAGAAATGGTTAGTTTTAGTACATATTCAAAATATGGCACCTCCTCATGTGAAACAAGTTGGTCTGCCGGCTATCAGTGGTTGCCACTTTGAGCTATTAAGGCTAGAAGGAACTTCATTGTTGCAAAAAATAGAAAACAATCTGAAATATGGTTAGTTTTAGTATATATTCAAAGTATGACATCTCCGTATGTGAAAAAAGTTTGTCTGCCGGCTGTCAGTGGTTGCCACTTTGAGCTATAAAGGCTAGAAGGAGCTTCATTGTTGCAAAAAATAGAAAACGATCCGAGGAATGGTTAGTTTTAGTATATATTCAAAGTATGGCATCTCCGTATGTGAAACAAGTTGGTCTGCCGGCTGTCAGCGGTTGCCACTTTGAGCTATAAAGGATAGAAGGAGCTTCATTGTTGCAAAAAATAGAAAACGATCTGAGGAATGGTTAGTTTTAGTACATATTCAAAGTATGGTATCTCCGCATGTGAAACAAGTTGGTCTGCCGGCTGTCAGTGGTTGCATTTCAGAGCTATGAGGCGCGAAAGTCACTGCATAGTTACGAAATAAAACGGTAAAAGAAATGGTCAGTTTTAGTTCTTATTGAAAGAACTAGCTGTCGCCCGCGGCTTCGCCCGCGTGAGTTTTGCTTAGATGAAAAATCTCTCTTGGAGCTTTTCATCAGATGTTCCAGATCTTCAATTTTTATACGTCAGCAGAAAATGCTCATCAGGTTGAACGATTTTTGCTAAGGCGCCATTTCCATATATGTTATAGTGTAGCTGGTCTCTTGGAGCTTTTCATCAGATGTTCCAGATCTTCAATTTTTATACGTCGGCAGAAAATGCTCATCAGGTTGAACGATTTTTGTTAAGGCACCATTTCCATATTACTTATAGTTTAGCTGTTCCGTTATGGTTCTTCATCAGGTGTTCCAGTTTTCAAAATAAATTATAGCCTATATGTTGCCCAGGCTTAATAGCTATACAACAAAAAAAGTTTCATTCAAATCCGTCCAGTAGTTTTTGCGTGAAACGCGTACATACATACAGACAGACAGACAGACAGACAGACAGACAGACAGACAGACAGACAGACAAGAAATTCCAAAAAAATTTTTTTGCTTTCTATTGTTCTTTTTAGGTCTCCCTCTATCCATTTCAGTCAAAAATATTAAATGTATAGACAAAATATTTTTACTGTTTTATTATATGTATAGATGATGTCTCCACAGGTGAAACAAGTTGGTCTGCCGGCCTTCAGTGGTTGCCACTTCGAGCTATACCTAGGGCCTGGAAGGGGCTTCATTGTTGAAAAAGAAAATTATCAGAGAAATGGTTAGTTTTAGTACATATTCAAAATATGGCATCTCCTCATGTGAAACAAGTTGGTCTGCCGGCTATCAGTGGTTGCCACTTTGAGCTATTAAGGCTAGAAGGAGCTTCATTGTTGCAAAAAATAGAAAACGATCTGAGGAATGGTTAGTTTTAGTACCTATTAAAAGAATGCAATGTTAGCAAAAATAGTATTAATAAAAAGTCTTCTTATTAAGATCAAAAATGAAATACCTAATCAGTTTTTACCAAAATCGACGTAGATTTTCTGAAGAAAACCTTTTTTTCTCTAGAGGCGATTTTTTTCCCCACAGTGCGGTGGTGCGCGGCGCAAGTTTGAGGTTGGGTCAAACATACGCAGATACGACAGCGGCTGGCATGAACTAGAAAAATTCGCCTGTTTTCCCGCTTTTCTATGTTTTTTTAGACTTTTTCCTCAAATAAGCGACTTACGTGAACGATGATAGCTCTGAAATACAACCACTGACAGCCGGCAGACCAACTCGTTTCAGCTGTGGATACACCATTCTTCCAATTGGTACTAAAACTAACCATTTCTCTTATCGTTTTTTTTTTGTAACTATGCAGTGACTTGCGCGCCTCATAGCTCTGAAATGCAACCAGTGACAGCCGGCAGACCAATTTGTTTCACATGCGGAGATTCCATACTTTGAATATGTACTAAAACTAACCATTTCTCAGATCGTTTTTTTTTCGCAACAATGAAGCACTTTCCAGGCCCTATAGCTCGAAGAAGCTACCACTGAGAGCCGGCAGACCGACATCATTCACATTAGGGGACTACTCTACAACCCATAAAAGCAAGTCTATCCGTTTCCCTGATCGTTACGAAAATTCCCGTGACCGCTTAGACTATACAGGACAAAGCCGGCCACTAATTGGAAACTGCGCGGCGTCGGTCAACAGATGTGTACACTGCAGAACCTAGTTGGTGGAACTCTTGAGAGGGAGACTGTTGAGATTTATTTTATTATTAAATAGCGATCTATGTCCCAATACTGGACAAAGACTGTACTGTGTACACTGCAGGACCTAGTTCGTGGAACTCTTGATAGGAAGACTATTAAAGTACTCTCATATAGAAATTAGATATGGTGACGCATGCCTAATGCGTTTCAATAGAAATTGGATATGGTGAAGATATCCGATGTGTAGGATTGAAATGCGATAGCTCAGTTGGAAGAGCAAGGTCGTATAAAGACCTGGTCGCGGGTTCAAGTCCTGCTCGCAGGAAGACTATTGAGATTAATTTTATTATTGAATAGCCACCTATGTCCCAATACTGGGCAAAGACTGTTCTGTGTACACTGCAGGACCTTGTTGGTGGAACTCTTGAGAGAAAGACTGTTGAGATTAATTTTATTATTTAAGCCATCTATGTCCCAGTACTGGGCAAAGGCCTCTCTCTCCTTCTTCTAGATCTAAGGCTATATCGCACCACCTTTGTCAAATTTGTTTAATTCGTCGCACCAGCACATCCATGATCGACCCGGCCATCTCCTGCCATTAGGAGGTATCCAGTCTGTCACTCGTTGTCACTCGTTGAGATTAATTTAGGCCACAAAAAACGTGCAAGATCATGAGTATTATGACCATATGATGAACCAATAAATCAATAAAAATATCTCATTAATTTTAAAGGTTATGTCGATCTTTCTCACAGTTTTGGTGATTTTATTAATCTTTCAACGACTAAGAGCATTGCGTCTATGTTAAACAATGAGAGTTATCGCTACGACTTTTAGGCGCTACTGGCGTGTGAGGTCTGTCGGATAGAACAACGCTGTCATCAATGGTCAAATTCAAATGACAGTATATTACCATCTGACAGACCTCACTCGAAATTGTTGGAATGACGTCATTGTTGTCTTAACACGTTTATTGCCCATCACGCGACGCCGTGTGTTCCAAGTACTCTTTAGTTCACGCGACGTCGCGTGAAGTGTCCGAAGAATTTTGTATGGCAAATATTGCGCGGGCCGGAGCGTTATTGCAAATGTCTTTTCTATGGGCCTCTAAAGAAAGGTCTAAAAAAAGTTGTGGGTTACCAGAACAAAAGACCAGTTTTAGCGTTGGCAATCAAAGTGTACGAATTTATTGAAGGAGTAACACTTATTGTCCTGACTTCACCAGTGTGTATTTCGTTGTATACCCATAACACGATTTTTAATTTTTTTTTTTTAATTGCACTTGACATTTCTATGAAATTTCTATGACAATAACAAAAGTTATCCCTCACTGACGTCACACGGTTTCTATTATGCATCCTTAATCTGTCTGCCAGTGTACTAGCACAGGATGGACACAGATATACATTTAGTTAGATACTAGATTTTGAATATTCTTGTTTTGTCTAAGCTTGGATAAAGATCGATTCAGAGAGAATCGAAGAGATCAGTTAATGTTCATCTAATTTTTTTTTCTTTTTAATATTGCATTTGGATTACAATACTGATCAGAGGTGTCAAATCATTGTACCTTATTAACTAGGATCTTAATGCAGATATCCTTTTTCAACTTTGGCATTGGCAGAATCATCGTTTAGCTGAACGATGATGGAGCCTTGAAATTAAAAAAAAGGAAGATAATCTGGCATACGTGAGCTTTTAGACAATCATCATTGGGTAAATGATATTTTATCCATCATCAATCATATGAAGCATATTATTTCGTTACCGAATGACTGCCAGACAAAGCCAAAACTACTGGGCGTATGAAGCTGAAAATGGGATGTCGGTAACTTAGGGAGTGTAGGGGAGCACTAAGAGAGGATTTAACAAATCAAGCTTAATTTCTACATTTGCTGCACCTATTTAGATGAACATCTGTGGGGATGACCCAGTTTTTCGCTGCACAAAGGTTCTTTCATACAGGACTGAATGCTGGATTCCGTCCACGTCCGAAACTAGCTAGGGTTTTTGTTAATTTTGTTAGTTATTTTACATAGCAGATGTTTTGGGTCGGCACGATTTCGCTTTAGATCTGATGTTTTACGTCACGTGTATTTTTATTTCATAGATGGACTAAAAACCTTTTTAGACATACTGAAAGATATAAGTACCTCCGAGGCATTGTGCTAAGCATATATATTATTTGATTAGTAATACTGTTAGTGAGACGCCTAGGTAGTTATCCATTAGTTCGTACCAAATCCACAGAAAATAGTGACATATTCAGGTCTATCTACTTATTTCTTACAGAATGATTACCTTAATTTTTATTCAATTATACATAGAACACATAAGAATTATACAAGAATACATATGAATTTCACGGCATGATGTGATGTAAAAATGTACAGATGAAAGCGCCAAATTTTATCCATAATAAAACTTAAATGTAACATGAATAAGTACGAACAATTAGTAGGTCCTCATTCTTATTACATTTATCCCAAAAAAATGTCCTGTGCTGCTTTTGTATGAACAAAGTAGCTATGCTATTGCTTCCATGCTGGTCTGGGAGCGAAGAAAAAACATAGAATGTGCCAGCTGCTTCTCTTCCCGCGCAGACTGTAAAAGTCAATCGAGGGAAAGGGCTTTAAACTGGGAATTCCTCCACTCATAGGCGATGGGCTAGCAACCTGTCACTCACTATACCTGAATCCCTATTCCATCAGAGAGCCCACTATTCAGCGAAGCGAGACCTTCGAGTTTCACGACTCTTGGCTCTGTCTACCACGTAAGGGATAAAGACGTGATTCTATGTATGTATATATGTAAAGTAGCTATGTTATTAATACATTCGACATTTCTTATTTGCAGTGGTCGTTCCGAAATGCTAGTAGTTTGTAGGTTTGATATTCATAATAAAATATAAATTTAATTAGTTTTTGACGTAAAAAAGTGACAGTGAAGGCCAAGCTTCAATAAATTATTTTTGACTGTTGCTTTTTTTATATTGTTATTTATAAGGAATTACTCCAGCCGGTTATATTCACTCAGGCGGCTCTATACAAACCGAATTCGGCTGGTATCGCCGCCATGCGGGCTCGATATCCGCGATACGGCAAACGTGCCGTGCTGCGTTTAAAACGCCGATAGTAGAAGCTACTAGACTTATCTTGTATAGTGTACTTGACGCTGACCATTGTCAGGTTACATATCGACTGATAGTCCATGTCCATCCACCCAGCGTATTTCCTGTCTTCCTTAATAAAATAATAAAATAATCATTTATTTTCTCTTCACATAGGTTTACAGTTTGATTCAAAAGTGAGTGCATTAAGAACGCAGGTAAAATTAATTAACCTGTAATGTGAGAGAGTGGTGTCTAAAATAGCATCACTCCACATCTAAACTATGCGATACACTTGATTGAGGTCTTCCCTACCATTATAACAAAAGTTAGAATGCTGTCTCTCCGAAGTCCATGGCACACCTGCTGTCATATTCTTATGTGTCCTACCACCTGCACTCTGGTAGACCTATATGAAACCAGGGATAGTGCTGTCTCAGTGGCCTGGTATTGTTCTTTACAAATATCACGCTCTAATTGACACACTAAGAAGAAGAAGAAAAAAATGCATAATTAGAAGTACTGAATTCAAGGTATGTCCACATTCCAAAAAAAAAAACAATAGTAGATTTAGAAATTTGTATTTTACAATATTCCAATTTCAGTGTGTACAAGTGACTGTCGAACGTAAGGTAAATTTAAAGCAAAGTGCAAGTGCCTAGTTGCAAGTCAAGTCCCTCATTCAAACGAGGCTCGATGCAGTAACAACATGTTGTTATCTAGGCTGGTCGGTCAAGCATTCACAGTGGGATGAATTTTGACTGCTATGTCCGTGTGTAGTGTGATTGCGTTCTACTGGCATATATAACGATGGATTAGCTTGTGAATTTTGCAATGTTGAAAATAAACGTTTGCGCTGACCTCATCCAAAAAATATTTGTTATACATTGTCCGCCGTAGTTCGCTTTGTTTTCTACGGGTGGTATTTTGTTCGTATGATGAAACTATAAGGCTACAATTGCGATGAATAGGCGAGAGCGGTTTCTGCCGCTTTTTCGCTGCCTAACCGCCATAAAAATTATATTGAAAATGTGTACCGTTCCCACGGTGCCACTGCTGCCGCCCCGCTGTCCACTAAAGAAGCAACCTTAGGGTTTTTTGTTTACTTCAGAACCCTAAAAATGAGATAAGGAAGATGATGATGATACTCTTATCATTAGAAACTGTAATTTCTTTTTTATTGTTATCTTGTCTATTTCAGAGGATAATCTTTAAAATATTATCCGTAGGATAGATACATGCATGATGTATGATAGGATGCTTTCATGCTGGTCTGGGAGCGAAGACAAATCATAGAATGTAAATAAAATAAAAATAAATATATATGGACAAATCACACAGATTGAGCTAGCCTCAAAGTAAGTTCGAGACTTGTGTTATGGGATACTAACTTAACGATACTATATTTTTTAACAAATACATAATTATAGACAAACATCCAAGACCGGGGATCGAACCCGGGACTCCCTGGTTCAGAGGCACGGTCTTTATCACTGCGCCACGGAGGTCGTCGAAATGTGCCAGCTGCTTCTCTTCCCGGGCAGATTGTAAAAGTCAATCGAGGGAAAGAGCTTTAAACTGGGGATTCCTCCACTCAAAGGCGATGGGCTAACAACCTGTCACTATATCTGAATCTCCATTCCATTCCTCCATTCAGAAAGCCCACTATTCAACTAAGCGTGGCCTTTGAGTCTCACGACTCTTGGCTCTGTCTACCCAGTAAGGGATAAAGACGTGATTCTATGTATGTTTACGTATGGAAAAATACAGACACTTATTCACATAATTGACGTGATCAGAATTTATAGGCATAGATGCTAGGTAGCAAAACCATTGTCGTTATATTACTTACTATGTTATAGTACCTTATTGTATTGTGTTGCATGTAACAAGGATTTAAATTGCAGACTTCTGCAGCTGGAATAGATTGTTATAACCGAGTTACGGAGCTCTGGTGCTTGAGTATCGAATAACTTATTGTAATCTGAATGATCTCTACTAATAATAAAACTGCAACTGTTCTATGTCTGTATGTAGGAGATGTTATTTAAAAAAAATATAAGTATGACGATAGAAATAAGGCGTCTTTGTTAGGCTAATAGAAGCTACAATAAATTTTTGAATTTTGGTCTGTCTGTATGTTTCTATTCTCATCACGCAAAAACAATTACTACGCATTTGAAATTTCTAATTCGAACGGAAATTGGATTCGATTGATTGTGTGTAAGAGTAAGAGTTTCAGAGTCCTATGCAGAAGAGTCAGCTGGCAGGCGGCTGATACCAAAGCAAAGCGTTTAAGCCCACGCTATGATCTTATATTACTCTTTTATGTATTTGCTAATGGGCGATTTTATGACAGCTAAATTAAGAAAAAAAATCAGTAGGGATAAAAAATTTCACCAGATAGCGTTTTATGAAAGCCGAGTCGTAATAATGACTGAACCTATATGGTGCGCTTTTTCTCGTCAACCAGGGGTAGAAAAAAAAAACACCTAACAGTCTGACAGTTGCACGAATCACATATTGATACTTTTAAGATGTTTTTTTTATTAGTTTTTTTTTTAATGCCTATACCGTGAATTTTTGCTTCTTGTATGGACTCGCCTTTTACTTAAACGCCATCTATGAAGTCATCTGGAACTTTTTTTTGTATTTTGGCTTCGGAAAATCTCTCATTATATTTTCGACAAGTCTGCTCATGCGCTCATTTTTATATTTATTTTATTATAGTTATATTACACAAGTATTTTTATTTCTATTTCTGTGAATGGTGCAATACAGAGCTTATCTATCTATGCTCCTCACCACTCTCTCACTCTCAAGTGTCATACTTAGTAGAGCACATATTCCAATTATTCAACGAATCTAGTTTTCAATGCAAAGCTTAGCCACATATGGCACATGTGGCAGTCCGATCAAATTATGTACGCGTTGCACACCGCAGATGGGTTTGGAATTGGTTGGATTCTGAAATCGGTTGGGTAATTCGAGAGACAGTTTAAGCGCTGAGCGTTATAGAAAACTAGCTTTCGCCCGCGGCTTCGCCCGCTTGAAATTCCCACGGGAACAGTGCTTTTTCCCGGGATGAAAGGTACCCTATATCCTTCTCCGTACTTCCAAGTATGTGTATGCGAAATTTCAGGAAGATTGGTTCAGTAGATAAAGCGTGAAGAGGTAACAAACAAACAAACCAACAAACAAACAAACTCACTTTCGCATTTATAATATTAGTTAGGATTTATACTGTAACACAGAATTAATATTAGTACTACGTACAGAAAGGAAACTCCCTGCCCCTCCCGCAATATGGCACCCCCCCCCCCGCTCCTTCCGCACTTCTCCCCCGTTCTTGTGTACCTGTGGGACGTTCGACTTTGAAAACGCACACATTGACGTGTTACTGACGTGTTCACGGATATACAGTTTCATTTGTAGTAGTAAGTAGGCATATTTGACGCGCCGTTTCTATGAAGCGCCCGCCCTGTGACTGACGTGACTGTAATATGAATTAAATCACACTATCACATTATCACACTATTATTATAAGAGAAAGTGTTTGTGAGTTTGTTTGTATTGGGTAATCTTCGGAACTACTGAACCGATTTCAAAAATTCTTTCACCAATAGAAGGCTACAATGTATCTGAGTGACATAAGCTACAATTTATGTATGTACCTCCCGAGCGAAGCCGGGGCGGGGCGCTAATAGTAGAAGATTTATCATCTACTATCTAACAACAACAGCTACAATCGATGTCAAAACTCAAAAACAATGGAACCCCAGGAGCTATTACATATCATCATCAGCCTTAATGTCCCCGCTAGTGGGGCACTGGCCTGCCTTATGGATGGATAAGGATGATGGGCCGTGACCCACCACGCGGCCCAATACGGATTGATGGGTTTTAACGACTGCCTACAGCCAGGACCAACAGCTTACGTGCCGTCCGAAGCACGGAGGAACTGGAGATACTTTTTAGGGTCCCGTGCCTCCAAAGGCAAAAACGGAACCCTTATAAGATCACTTTGTTGTCCGTGTCCGTCTGTCTATCAAACTTTTTTTTCTCAGGAACGCTTGAAGGTATCAAGTTGAATTTAATATCGTATACTTGGATCTACGGTCTCTTCTTGTAAAAAAAAAAATTCGTCAATGCGATCAAGAGATATTACCGTAAATGTGGAGAATTTTTGCATATTTTGCGATTTTAGGCAGCAATCAAAACCTATGGGGTACTGCCCGTTGACCTAAAATTATGAAATTGATTTTAGGCAGCAATCAAAACCTATGGGGTACTGCCCGTTGACCTAAAATTATGAAATTTGGCAAAAAGCAAGGTTTATCAGTATTTAACAGGAATAAATCTGAAAATATGTTATTGGAAGGCTAAAAAAAATGTTACAAACTTATTTTTGCGTATGAGTCTGAGGAATCGAACTGCAAAGTTAAGATTGTTTTCGAAACTAGTTGGACTTTTAGTTAGAGCTATAATTTAAGATGCATTGCGTGTGCGGAACCATCGGTGCGCGAGTTTGACTCGCCCTTGGTCGGTTTTTTTAATCGCCATTAACACAATTTTTTTGGTCACCTATCCCGTGAGTGACCATTACGAAAGTTGCTAATCCAAACTAAACCTTGCTAAACCACTGCGCTACCAAGTATTGAATAAATAATGTTATTTTGTTCGAGAATAGCGAGAATAAACCAACCAAATTGCACTGTTGGCCTCGTCTGCGGTTCTATTCGCACATCCCGCTTAACGCAATGGTGGCGTGAAAGTGGCTTTTCAAATTGATTGGGTTATTTGTCCATTTGGATGTTAGATTTCAAATAGGTTTTTAGTTTAAGAAGTGATAAACCGGGTCCGGCCGTAAGGCCCTCATTCCGCCACGCTCTCGGCCGCGACGCTCACGAATTTTAAAATCAGTTTGTTCTCGACGCTCTCGGCCGTGTTTTAATTTTTTCTTTGAAAAAAAATTTAAAATTTAAAATAGGTTCGTAATACTATTACGTCGCCATGAAATTACCTGATTTTGACTGTTCTGTCCTTTAGCATTTATTCCAATTTTTTTGTCGCCGAATAAGCATATTTAAAAATACATAATTTAATTAGTACTAACATGACAATAAACCTATTGATCTGATATTTAAGAAAACTAGAAAACCGTTTAGCAACTGTTAGATATTATGATTATTTTTATTAACCTTAGTCCCACTGCTGGGCAAAGGTCTCCTCCACTGGCTTTCAATCCTCTCTGTCCAAAGCAACCTCTGACCAGTCTTTCCTGAATGTTTAAAAACCAGTTGATATAAGGCATAAAATGTAACTAACCTATACTTATTACATAAAATAAAATAAAAATCCAAAAAAAAAAATGAACCGACTTTCATCATAAAACTTAAAATCATGAGATATATATAGGTAGATATATCAAAAAGAAAAATGTATTGGCATGCCACCTATGTACTGAACGAGGTGAAGTCGGTGCCAAGTGCTGGAGTAAGGATATTATGTAATTGTTTAGTTAGGCATTTTATTTATACTACATGATTCTAATGTTAATTTAGATTATTTATTTTTTAATTCAGCTTTTCTAATAAAACAAATATAACTATAATTTAGGTTTTAACTGTCAAGGGTATATATCTGCACCAATTGCTTTGCAATGGCTGGCATGTTTTCCAATATTATTCGGAATAAAATCTTTAAAAACCTTTTACCTTGAGGAAATTGAGCTACCACATTAAATACTATTGCTTATTATCTGCCTAAGTAATCATGATGCAACTATTATAGTCGATAATCGCTATTTCTGTGTTGGGGACATGCAAAGAGAATCTAGAGTTTTCATAAAATAACGAAGGGCATGCTGTCGCAGGCTTTTGCTCTATAATCCAATGTTAGTATTTTAATATTTTGTTAGGTATCTTTAAAATTACCGAACAGATTTTGACTTGGTTAATATGGGACCAACTTGGGAATAGACTGTTTTGAATAAAAAAATAATTTCGGAAATCAGTCCACCATAGGCGGAGAAATCGGCGAACAGACATAAAAAACATACATACATCGAAACATATAATCTCCTCCTTTTTTGGGAAGTCGGTTAAAAATTGAAGTAAGATAGTAAGTTCGAGCCTCGTATACTTCCAAAATCATTGTTATCATTTCCACTTCAAACTAATGTAGGGTCCCATCGGATCAAATTCCCCAGAATACATTTAAAAGGTAAAATCACAATATACGTTAGATCTCTTAAGCGGATTACCAAGATGAAACATAATGGGTTATGTAACGTAATTATTGTTATTATGTTGACTTACCTAATGCAAAATTCAATAGTAATTATTAGATTTTGAGATAATTGTGTTATTTGATCTATAGAGATAGATTAACTGAATTACCTTAGACAATTACATGTAAGTAACTAAGTTACATGCGCAAAAATTATTTTCTAAATGTGCAACCGGGTTGTTTTTGGCAATTTTTTTATGAATCTTGTAGAGTCTAATATGTGATCAAACGAACTTCTTAAGCGAAGTTCGATCAATATTATATGAGTCGCTTCATTCGAAGATATATACATATACAACGTAGTTCCTCTACCTGTCAAGGCAACACCGCATTTTTAAAGAAATACCTTCATTCAATTTTTATTTACATCATTGGCGCGCGGCCGGCGTCAGCTCATTCTTTTTAGAGCTAACATACAGATTTGCAAACCTTTGTCATTAAGGGTTACGTGGTGGGTGGGTTTATATATCTTCGAATGAAGCGACTCATATAATATTGATCGAACTTCGCTTAAGAAGTTCGTTTGATCACATATTATATTTCGTCGCTTCATTCTTCAGATATATACATATACAACGTAGATGTTTAGAGAACAAAGTTTGCAGTTTATTATGAATGAAATAAAAACCTTTTATGTTTCGAAAAGTGTATTTAATCAACTTTCAGTAACAAAATAAGTTTACAATAAATTATATCTAAAATAAGAAGGCAATGCTAAATACTTCTCAAAGATTAATCTATAATAATAAACTTATATTTTTATATAAGTTAAATTATTTTTATATGAACAAAACAATGAAATTCATATTAATAACAAATTGATTTTGCGAAATTATCATCGGTCATTATTGGTCGTTGGTAGAATTTAGCAAACGTCTGTGAGGTACTAGTCCAACCAGCCCGTTTTCTAATGGTGTCAATTGAGACCCCGGCTACGGCAGCCGTGGAGGTGGCGGCGTGTCGTGCACTGTGTGCGCCAAACTTCGCCACATCCACGCCGCAGGTTGCTAGTACCTCTTTGATCCAACGACTGATCGTTTGTGCTGTCGCACACTTATAAGGTCGACGGAAGGTCAGAAACAAATTAGGAGTTGCCTCCGTTCTATGAGGCTTAGTCAAAGACACATAATCCTGTAAAGTTGTGGCCGGGCAAATGCTACTTTTATCCTTAAAATAGGGGAGAAGTAATACAGGCTGTTCACGGCCTGGGGCTGAGGTTTTAATTATGTCTGTGATTGGGATTTCAATTCCCGAGTCAGAAATTTTTATATTACTCACTCGAATTGAAGAAAGGGTTTGAACCCTATGAGCAGTGCACAGTGCTAATAAGATAGCTAACTTTTTTGTTAGTTTATCCAACGGTAATTCTTCATTCGGGACCCATTTTGAAACCTCATTTAGGACTATTTGAGGATCCCATGTGCATACATATTTGGGTAAACTAGGTCTTAATCTGAAGGCACCTTTGAGTAGCCTTTTAACATCGTTGTCTGCTCCAATCTTATTTCCTAGAAGTAAGGAAAGGGCAGAACGATGGCAATTTAAGGAACTATATGATGAACCTTTATCGAATTGTTCCGAAAGGAATGATATGACGTGAGGGACGGGAGCATTATAGAAATCTACCTTATTGATTTGGCAGAATGTCCACCATAATTTGAGGGTAACATCATATTGTTTCATTGTACTTGTGGACAGTGAAGCTGTCATGAGGTTTACGGCGTTGGGAGGAGTCCCACGGTGGATGAACGACAGCCGGAGAGCACTGCTGCACCCAGGGTAAGTCTTTGGTGGAGTGGATGACGTCCCCTGTAACGAGATTGTAATAGATGTCTGTTAGGGTCCAGGTATATTATATCGGAGACTAACATATTTTTAAGTAATGGATACCAGGGTTGAGATGGCCATATTGGGAATATTAGGATACCAGTGGCATTTTCTGCTGTAATTTTTTGAAGGCATTTTAAAATTATTGCAAATGGGGGAAATGCGTAAAAAAATGTATTTTTCCAGCTAACAGTGAATGAATCGACAGCCACGGCATCAGGGTCTGGTCGCCAAGCAAAGAACTTTTCACATTTGGCATTGGTTCTAGAGGCGAACAAATCTACCTCTGGTTGTCCGAGCTTTGAAGTTAATAACTGAAACGCTCTGTTCGATAATTCCCATTCAGTATCAGGATTTATTTTTCTGGATTCTTCATCTGCTTCTATAATATCTCTCGTGTTAATATAGGAAGCATGAAGCCAGATATTTCGTCTCTCGCACCATTGCCAAATGGATCGAGATAAAGCATTTAAATGGGGGAATTGGATTCCACCCATTCTATTAATGTAGCTTATTGCAGTTGTGTTGTCTACACGTAACAATATTGCACAGTTAGAAGAATTACGCGCGAAACATTTAAGTGCTAAAAACACCGCTAGTAATTCCAGGTAATTAATATGAAAAGTTAATTCCTCTTGTTTCCAACCACCATTTATTCTGGCTTTATTACAATAAGCTCCCCAGCCGGTTCTCGATACATCACTAAAAATTTCCATTGTGTACTCTGAAGTTTTTAAACTAGAACAGGTAGTAAAAATATTATTTTTCCACCAATTTAGATCTTCTAATATTACATTTGTTAAATTTATTTTAAATTCAAAATTAATATGCTTTTGAAGTGCTAGAAATTTTTCTCTTTCCAATATTTTCGTATAAATCCAACCATATTTTACTGCGGGGCAGGCTGCAGTAAGTACACCGATTAGTTGAGCTAAATCCCTTATCTTAGAAGGAGGTAGTGAGGAATATCTTTCTACCAACTGTGCGATATTGTTACGTTTCTCAGGAGGTAATGATAAAGTTAAATTTACGGAGTTGTAAACAAATCCTAAAAATTTACAATTTTGTTGGGGTTCTAATGAACTCTTTTTAAAATTTATGACAAATCCTAGGCACTGTAATATGTTGAGTGTAGCGTTAACATTATCAAGGCACTGTTGATAATTATCTCCAATGCAAAGAATATCGTCTAAATATTGGACAGATTTAAAGCCCTGATTTCTCAAATATGATATAACCTCTCTCATAATCTTAGTGAAAGTTCTAGGTGCGATAGATAAACCATAAGGCATGGAATTAAATTCGTATGTTAAGATCTCAGAATTTTTATCTTTAAACTGAAAACGTAAATACTTTCGGTGCTTTTTTGCAATAGGTACGCTTAAATAGGCTTCTTTAAGGTCTATAATGGCCATGTAACAGTTATGAGATATTATTTTAGAAGCCGTTCTATAATCTTCCATTTTAAAATGGGATTTAGTTACAAACTCGTTAAGGGGTTTAAGATTTAAAATAAATCTATGACCTCCGCTAGACTTTGGAGCAAGAAAGATTTTTGAAATAAATTGATCTTTTCTAAGTGAGCATGTACTTATCGCACCCAAATCTAAAAGATTTTGGATTGCTAAATGCATATTTTCCGTCTCATTTTCTGAGAGAGGAGTATTCTTAGGTATAAATTTTTGTACCGGTTTTGCCTCGAAAGGTATAGGAAAACCGTTACAAATCCAATCTAAAATAACTTTATTATCCGTAACCTTGAGCCAGCAGTTGTAAAAATGGCGAATCCTACCTGCATGTACCTTATTTACTGCTGAGTTGCTGCACGCGCTTTGGTCGTGGTTGAACTCTTCTGGCCCTGGGTTGTTGCAGGAGCCCGGCGAGCGTAGGTCGTCTTCCGGCCCCCCCGCGCCCCCCCTCTGTTCGGCGGGTAACGTGAGGGGTAGGGTGGAGCGCGGATGTATGGGGAATTTTTTTTTTCTTTATTTTGAATTCTAATAGTGAGGGATTTATGTCTTGTCTGAAATTAATACTATATGTTAATTTTGATATAAATTTAACAACATCTTTTGTCTCCGCACCGACTTCAAAGTTTTAAAAATTTAGAAAAATTTGCTTTATCTGTGAGACCTTTTATTGACATGTGTTTGGGTTCAAATTATGTAAATTAACACAAAATAAGTTAATTAAGCATACAATATTATGTTTTAATGAAAAAAGTATAAAAAATTACATTAAAAAAATTAAATTATTTTGCTCTAAAATTACACTTGGTGTCAAATTTCGGCATTTTCTCTCTTTATTCTAATTCAGCCTGTATGGCTCTCAATTGAGATGTTTTAGTGTAATGTTAAGTGGCTACTTCATCTGTGATCTTCACAGCTCATTCAACCGATTGCATGGGACACGGAAGTCACGAGAATAACAGCTGATTCTCGCCACCAAACTGTACTATACTGCCAATTTCTGCAGTCGTAACTTGTATGAAAAATTGTGGCTAGATATAATCGTTTTGCCAATATATTATTTCTATATCATTTAAAATATTGAAATTAATATCTGCCACTACAAAAAATCTTAGGGTTGTTGATGTAGAAATACTGCGTGCCTTCAAACTACGACGAGCATCCAAATCGCGTATTTGCTTCTGCGTGACAAATAACATAGCCAGAAAATATTGTCTTTGTACAAAAAATAGCCATTTTTTGGGTTCTAATATGCTTTCTAAATCTTCTAGAAGGTATCGTGTACATAATTATGTTAAAAAGAGACCGAGAACCATCTTAACTCTGATGGTTTTTCTTTTAATACAGAACCACAATGGAGCATATAGTTTCACAATTAATGTAGCCGAAATGATCAGGCCAAGTGATGATTTTTCCGTCGCTATATAAACCTAACAGTCAATTTTTACTTTTCAGTCAACGGGCATGCGACTATTTAACTGTAGACGTATCGTAAAGCCTAAATCTTCGGGAGAGTTGCCTGAAATTATTGCTGATACGTACAAAGATCTGTGAATATTTCTGGGAGCTTATTTCTTTACAATCAATAACATTTGCTCACGTTTTGGCACTTTCTTATATCTTGGACAATTGTATTGAGTAAAATCTTTGCATTTGCAAGCCAAAATATCAAAAAACATCATACTATCCCGTCGAAAACTTTTCAAGTCTGCAGATGAAATTCATTTGATGGACATGAGCAGTTTTTACATTTTTTATTATGTGCTGATAACAAATAAATATCTCTGGAAAGTATTACTGTTGGTATGAATGCAGTAAGCCATAAATATTTAATTTTTTATGACAAACTTAGCAATTTCCGAAAATATAGGCTGTTTTTTTGACGTTCTTATAGTTAACCTCGTCAACTCTTAAAACTTCATATATCTTTGTAAGTTGGTAAAACATTTGACTTTAACATACAAAAATCATTAATTAATGGACACATTACAGGCACTCCGAGCCTTTTCCATTATAGTACTAAGAATTTATACGATATTTGTCAAAAAAATTGTCAAGCGCGTTTTCAATTATTCATGCGAAAACTGACCCTCCTTTGCACTCCCGTACTCTTCTTTTACGTAGTATTGCACCTTGTTTATTATTTTTTATCGAAAATAGAGGATTTTACCTTTATGAAATTAATATGAATTATACATATATTTGTCATTTTAATAAAATTAAAAATCTACAAACTTGAGTCTAAAATCGACTATTCGTAAAAGTTCAATGACCTTGCGGAGACGGTTACCCTATTTTTTTTTAAATAATATTTTAAATGTGTATGTTTGAGACCAAAAGGCATAAACTTTTCACTATTAGAAATTTAAAATCAGAAAAAAGTAATTTCGCTCCACCCTAGTGAGGGGCCCGACCAGTTTTCCTGATAGCGAGACCGCGTTGTGGTAGGTTGAGGGGCGGGAGTAGGTGTCTTCGCCGCCTGTACAGTCTTCTTTATTTGAAGACCTTGTTTTTCTATAACCTTCGAAGCCTTAATTTTTTCAGATAGCTTCGCACCAAATAAGTTTTCATCTCGGTCCGTATCTTTTATTATAGTCAAAAAAGATTTTTCTAATCCAGGAGTAACTAATTTAGTACGCGCTTTAGTATTCAGATTATGCAAATCTGATAAAATACGGCAGCCGTCACTAATCAACTTCACAACTTGAATTTTATCGTCTCCGGTTAGCAGGAGCGACAAGGCCCTATTAATTGCAGTCAGCCCCACGCCTAACTCCTGTTGAGCAACTTCCATCTTTTTGTCCCGATTGCGTGACATATCCGTTATGGCGGCCGAAATTTCCGGGTTTAGTTTCGGAGCTTGGAGTAAAGGACAATTTTCGGGGATAGGGTACTCTTTCAATAATTTGTCCTTTATTTCTTTAGTAAGCCCTTTTTTTAATATTGGCGTCCATCTTTGCGCCAAATTATTATGAATTGGGGGTCCAAACTTCGGCGCTTCGTCCGTAGGTTCACCGAGGGCCTCGAGAATATCGGGGTCTAATTCCGGGGCTTCGATCTGTTCATTGGCCTCGTCGGGTACAAGAGGTGCGATATCCACGCTGCCATTAATGATTTCGTCGGCAAGTAACGGTAACTCGGCCTCTTCAGCATCTACGAACAACAGACAATATTTATTAATATTGTTATTTTTGTGGCGGTAGATGTAATAATCATATAAAAATTCACGTAACAAAGGAGTAGTTACGTATCTATTGCGCCTTCGCGTTGACTAACAGTCAACTTTCAGACGAAACGTTAAACGTTTTTTAAATACCTTCGTATTGACTCACGGTCAATCCCCGGGTTTTATAGGTGCCTTCGTGTTGACTCTCGGCCAACCCCCAGGCTTATTTATTAATTTTATTTTTATAGGTAAAAAAAAAAGAAATATCACTCTTTTTATACACTCAATAGTAAAAGTTATAAATTGACTTACCGGATATTTTATCGGCGTCTGACTCTGACTCAATCACCCGAGTTTTCCGTTTCTCCAGTTTTTGAATTTTTCTACGATACCGTTCGATTTTATCTTCTGCAGAACGTTTAGGCATGTTTGCTATTAGTAAATGTAATAATACGTAGTACTATCGCGCTAAAAATTTTATGTTGGAGCGCGCGTGCGTCTGTTGCCTCGCACAGAAAAAGAATGAGCTGACGCCGGCCGCGCGCCAATGATGTAAATAAAAATTGAATGAAGGTATTTCTTTAAAAATGCGGTGTTGCCTTGACAGGTAGAGGAACTACGTTGTATATGTATATATCTGAAGAATGAAGCGACGAAATATAATAATATTTATTCATTTAAAAAACTTTGTTGCACAAATTACAAAAATTATGTACAAATGGTGGACTTAACGCCATAGCATTCTCTACCAGTCAACCGTAACGAAATGTATTTTTTTCTTTTATAAAATAGGTAATTAACGAAAAAATATATTATTAAATTATTATATATTAGTTAGAAGAAACATAGTGACTTAAGTTATTTCGTTAAAATTCTAGTGGGTGCAATAGATAGTCCTGAACTTTTAGAAAAATTAACATAAAAATTCAAAATTTTTCACATAGAAGAAATAAACTTTTCATGTTACCTCCTGCTAGTACAAAGTACCGTAAAAATTCATTTTTCTTCAGGGTCCCGAATTTATGTAATAATTTTTGCGCTCAAAATAACTGCGTGGATATATTCAATGCAAAACCTAAACATATCAGACGAATAATTGAGCAAGAATTTTTCTCTTCCCGATCCATCCATCCGTAACTATTGCTACTTGTAACTGTTATAATATGGTTTATAATACCTAGTGTTTCTTTCTTCTGAGTTATTTGTTTTTTTTTTTTTTGTCTTTGAGTTTGAGTATGGTTGTAATTTCATTTTTCTTTTTTCTATAAGTAGAAACTTGTTAATAGTTACTTAGATTTTTTAAGTTTTTACTTAGTTATGATAAACTGTTAGTTTCACAAATAAAATAAAATTAAATTAAAAGTTATTTTTCCTAAGTAAACCAAGGTGGCAATGTTGCTTACGATAAGTCATAATCATGTTTCAATAGTAGTAATTTTGCCGCACTAGTAGCAAGAACTATGTAAAATAATTGGTCAAGTGCATGTCGGGCCATGCGCAATGTAGGGTTCCGAAAGTGCCTAACATGTACAAATGCAGACACATTAACTTATATTTACTCCCAGTTTCATGTAACTAATGACCTTAACCTTATAATACCATCATATTCAATGAAAACTTTTCCTACGAACATTTTTCATACTAAAATCGATTTTCCAGGTTTATCGTCTATTATTACTCGTTAACTTGTAAGGATTATGTAACAGTGATAATTTTCCTTTTAAATTCATTATGTTTGCTACTAATCATAATGTTTTTCATGTATCCACCCCCACCATTTGCCTGTTCGAGGGGGGGGGGACACTAAACTTTAACAAAATTTATCACTTTAAAGTTAAATATTTCGCAAACGAATCCCTAAATCAAAAAATGGTTTTTACACACTGACAATATTTTTAAAATACCTATCAAATGATACCCCACAAGATGGTATAATCGAAAGAAAAAAAAACATCCTTCAGTTGTAGGGGAGGCCCCCTAAAAAAAATTTTTTTTTCCTAATTTTATTCAACAGTTAACTCCGCGTAATAAATATGAATATCTATACCAAATTACAGTTTTCTAGTACTAGTAGTTTTTGAGCTAAGTCGCGGACAGACATGACTAAACTATAAGGGTTCCTAGTTTACTTCGGAACCCTAAAAACACTACGATTAAAACGCCATTGAGACACGGTAATAACTCAACTGTAGTACAATTTACACCCAAGACTTTCACAGTCAAAAACCAGTCCCAAATAAATGAAAAGCCACCGAAAAAAAAACAGAGCACATTAATTCGAACATACAGCTGTGACAGCCAAACAATATGCGTGGCGCATATGAATTTCAACTTAGATTTGTACCGTTGTAACTGGCTAGCGGACTTGCTTGATATTACATGTTTAGTTACTTACATGCAAGTGCACAGTGTAGAAATAGCGCGGTGTGGTGAATAAGGATATTAATCAATATCGTTGGAATCGGCTTTGAGTAACTTATTTCGTTTCCCTATTCCACTTATCCCTACTGACATAATCAATACATATCTCCTATTAGTAGAGAAACTGTACTATTGCGTACAGTGTTTTATTTTTATTACAGTCAAGTGTTTGGGTTTCCATTTTTATCTGGGAAAAAATCTATATTGATACAAATAGTGTTGAAGCTTGTATTTTAAGATATAAATAATGAATGATACAACCGCATAAGTAGTCATTAAACTAGATAGCAAAAGGCATCTTCTTTAAGTTCGTATCACAAAATATACTTAGTAGTACAAAATGTTCATTTTTCTTTGATATGTATGACAAATAATAATTAAGATTCTTCCGTGGTAATTTATAAAATGGTAATAAAGCATAAAATATATTATTAAAAACATTCTTTTAGTTTACTCTCATTATGCAAATAAAAATACTCTTTTGTCTTTCTTCTTCTTCTTATTTAAGAGCCGCGCTTTTGTCTTACGCAAATAAAATATATACGAATGTAAAACTGGCAAGTAGCTTACAAAAACAAACGGGGCACGATGCACCCGCTGCGTCAAATTAGTCCCTCGATGCATATCTCAGGAAGGCAATGAGTGTTGCATCTAAAATGTGCATTTAAATACAAATTTATGAGTGAGCCTGCTTTTGAATGGATATTCCCGACATTGGTGCAAGCTTTTTAATCTGACTGCTTGTTTAAAGTGATGGGTTTTATTCAAATTAAAAAAAAGGAGACTCGACATCAATTAAGTAGATTTTTTATTACTTATGTCATACTGATTGATACTCTAGTATTCCTTTCAAAAATCCGGAGGAATAATTTAGAAAAAAAAAGTGGTTTCTTTTGATATTTTGTTTGAAACATCTTACCTTTTTAAAAACCTAATAAATTTCCACAATGACTACAACATTCAGCAATGAGGATTATTTTCATTGTACATAGAAGGTTGAGAATCTTAAAGGTAATGTTATTTCTTTCAGCAAAATAGTATAATCAAGCTATATAAATTTTAATCAATTGTTTTATACGAAAAAGGATAAATGATGATGGCTAATTGAAACCCGAATCAAACGTTTTTTTCGTATTAGAACAAAGAGATAAACTCTATATTAAACCAGATACCACAGACCGACATTACAACACACATTTTCCATGAAGCTCATGATAACCAAGCCTCATTAAACCAGGTGATCCAATTAAAATGGCGCCTTATGTCGTATAATAATATAACTCGACACTTTGTTAGAGCATAATTAAATGTGTAGTAGACTTGCAACCATAATCTTCTTGTTATCCAATGTGTTATATACTAGTATTTGCCCTCGGTTTCGCTCGTTTTTCTCCAATCTCAACCATTTTTAAATTCCTGTTCACTTACGCTTAAAAAACCTCCTTTTTTATAACATAGGGCGGCATACGAGCCAGCGGGTCACCCAATGGTAAGCGAACCGCTGCCCATGGACTACTGCAACATCATAAGAGTGTTGCCGGCCTTTCAAGAAGATGCAAAATTTCTCGGTTCCGCGGTTTCATCCCTGTGTTGATACCAATCTGCATCCAATGTTATCTAAATAGATAATATAAATCAAAGTATATTCGTCCACATAGATAGTTCCTTAATTATAAGACATATGTTGTAAAGTGACGTCTTTGGAGAAAATTCAGCAGTGGAGTTTGTTGCGCCGCCTCTTCTCCACTTGCGCTTTGGAGGCGGTGGTAAACTTAGCTTTAAGTAATTTTCTGATGTCAACTATCTAATCTAGTGTATTGGTATATGACGATTTAAAAGTGCTATTTTTAAGTGAATTAAAATAAAAAGCAAATAAAACAAAAAAAAATATTGGTGTCAAATTTTTCTCAAACATCTTACATTTCAGTACTACCACAGGGCGGGCGCTTCATAGAAACGGCGCGTCAAATATGCCTACTACTACTACAAATGAAACTGTATATCCGTGAACACGTCAGTAACACGTCAATGTGTGCGTTTTCATAGTCGAACGTCCCACAGTTACACAAGAACGGGGGAGAAGTGAGGAAGGAGCGGGGGGGTGCCATATTGCGGGAGGGGCAGGGAGTTTCCTTTCTGTACGTAGTACATTAATTCTGTGGTACTACTGCCTGTGGTCTAGTGGCAGTAGTCTTGAGAAATAACTATTGTTTAGGTTTCCTCACGATGTTTTTCTTCACCAAAAGCTCTTTCGGATAAGTTAAGTGCCAACTAAACGATTACTGCTTCAACGAGTTTATTTTAGATATTATAGGTACCTATGTATTGATGAGATTTCTTTTGTTTTATCGAGTGGGTGGTAATGTTAACTGAGCTGATCAATCTGGCATGGTTTGTATAGTGATCGCCATGTTTTGAGAGAAAATTTTAACCTGGTAAGACCGATGAATGAACATGCAAGCTAAGCAGATTAGTGAAATGTTCCTCCATTGAAACAATTTGGAGCTATAAATATCTAGGTAACAGAAGAATAGTCTTTATTTTAGTTCAATTACAGTTAAGTTTATTCAAACTTTTACATTCTTGTCACACGATATAATATGTATCACATCACATGATATATTTATTTAAAGCCTGATCAGAAATATAATACATACATACATATTATGCGTGATAAAAGGCGTGATAAAAGGCGTGATAATATGTATGTATGTATGTATCAAATTTACGGGCGGCGTTTGCTTTACTAGAGCAGACATAGTAGGACCAGACAACTTTTTTATGCCCTCTAAAATATCGCACAACAATAGAATAGAGAAAAGAATTACATCCGTACGTAAGTAAGTAAAAAAGCTTTATTGCATCTAAATACGTAAAGGATACAAATACCTAACATAGATACCAAGATATAACAAAAAACAATTAACATTTTTAGTGATATTAGGACGATATCAAAACTCCCCTTACGTAAACGTACATTCATATGACGTCACGCGTAGAAAATGGACCTTCCCAATAAGGTTGACCTCTAATATTAAAACTCAGGAGAATAAACTCGTGCTGAAAAGTCGCAAAATATGTTTAACTAGCTTTCACCTGCGGCTTCGCCCGCGTGAATTTCCCACGGGAACAGTGCTTTTTCCCGGGATGAAAGATATCCTATCCTTCTCCGTACTTCCAGCTATGTGTATGCGAAGTTTCAGAAAGATTGGTTAAGTAGATAAAGCGTGAAGAGGTAACAAACAAACAAACAAACCAACAAACAAACAAACTCACTTTCACATTTATAATATTAGTTAGGATAGTTAGGATTCTGTCATAGAATTACATTTCTCATACCTTGTCCGATCCCCTATTCTGAAATCAGTTTATAATTTCTTGTTTGTATCCGTCCTCTCTATAATTTGTGTTCGAGCCTTCAATTCTACAATGAATGGGATCGTTAAAGACTTGAAGCGCAACTTCGTAACTTAGCGACAATAATTCTGAATATCCCTTGATTGTGGCGGCATCCCGGTTTATTATTTAGCCAGAGTTTTTGTATCGACTTCTAAAATTGTTTGAAGGAAATGAATATCAATACATATGTATAATAAAACTGTAACAAGTCTGAGTGTGTACTTAAGATATATTTAGGAAAAACACTATGAGACCTATTTATATTTTTTTGAATTTTTGTCTGTCTGTATGTTTGTATGCTCATCACGCAAAAACTACTAGACCAAATTTGATGCGGTTTTCATTGATGTATTGTTGAAGGTCTAACTTAAAATATGGCGTAGGTTTTATCTTGATACGCCGCTGAGAACCTGAGTATAAAGAATAGTAAATTACGTGCGGACGAAGTCGCGGGCATAGGCTAGAATTGAATAAAAACTCGCACAAATTTACTAATTTAATAAAACTTGTAAGTTTTTTTAGGAATTTTCGCATTTAACATACCAATAACTTGAGGAACGTTCGTTTGGTAGTCATTTGTTCTTGCATTTTGATACACAAAAAAAGCAGAATTTGATTTAAAACATAGCTACTTTCATTCCAAATTTCCGTAGGTTTAGGTAAGTTTTAGGTATTTTCGTTACCCCGCCCCGGGATTTTTTTTTAATGAAAGATGGGTTTACTCTTGACCACAATCTTGCCCGAGGATAGAGATATGAGGTCTACGGCGATGTAGCGAGCCTGACTAGAAGCAGCCTATTCCCTTTGGTTTTGAAAAGAGTCAGGTTGTATGTGATCGAGAACACATAATATTGACTAATTAATTCCATAATAATTAATTTCGATCACGGAACCCTAAAACCAAAGAGTGTTGATAGAACCCACTCGAGCGAGCAGCTGCGGTCGCGCTTTGGAGTTAAGCCAAGACGTCTTCTAACGAGCGCATTGTTACGTGTACTTGACAAGGAAATAACTATTAATTGGACGATAATTGTTTAAAAACCCTCTGTTTTATATTTTTCTTTATGCTTGATTTCCTGCAATCGAGATTGATTTATTGAATAGGGTGTAACAGGAAGTTAGCATGCTAAATAATTGGCCAATCGCGCGCGACATGTGTGCCGTAAAATTGCTCATAGCTATGTGTAAGTGACTGGATGTGCGCGGGGGCGTTGCGAGGCACGCGGCGGAACCAACCTTCACCAGATGTTTGTATTAATATGACTTTCCTCAGGGCTGCTAGAAATGACGCGGCCTATCACTCATGTCAATCATGTCACGACCGGTGGGCGCTATTGTCATATACTATAGAGTTTAGAGTATAGTCAAAATTTTGCTATTGTTTATTGCTCATATCAACCCTAGCGTTGAAAATCCGGCTCAAGGAGTTTTTTTTTTCCTCTATGATCACCGTACAGGGAGTGTCACGGGTGTGCCACAGGTACAATTGGCATGGTGATATTGATGATATCCCGTGGTCATACCAGTATATGCAATGGGGCGACTACTATAATAATCTACTGGCCAAAGCCATCAATGGATTCCGACCTACTGTAGACTCGAATCGGTGGTTTCTAAGTTGGCTAGGTGCTCGAATTGCTTTGGAAAATTGAAGTTTTGTATAGGTACCTAGCTAGCTAGGTCTGTATCTGATTCACTCATGTACTGCCATTTTCGTCTGCTGCTAGCGACTGCCACAATGTGACGGTAGTCGTTATTTCAGATCAGATGGCTTCAAAAGAGATAAAAATCTAACATTAGTGTTATCAATACATATTGTGTGGGTATGTGTTCAATCAATCACGCACATAGATCTAGAATTTTTTTTTAATTTTACTTAGATACACAGACAGCTGAGGAAGCGGGATCTCAGATATAGTTTTTGCCTATGTTGGTGAAGGACAGGTAATATCTTATGTAAAGCTCATTTTTGTCAAGTTTGACATTTTTGGTGTGTTTTTTTCCTATAGAATTTGTAAGCAATCTGTAAAAAAATTGAATTTGGAGCACACTATTGTGAACGTTTTTGGGCTTCATTTGACAATCAAGTTTATATGTCTATTAGAGTTTTTTTTTTTCTCTATGTCTATGATCACGCAAAATCAACTGTATGGACTTCGATGAAATTTGGCACACACATAGAGTAAAACGTAGAACAGAATATTTTAATACCAGGAATAGCACATAGGGTACTTTTTATTCTGAAATTTCTGAATAAAGGAGCTTCTTATACTAAAGTTTATTAGTTTTAGAGTGCATCGTAATGAGACAAGTTTTTCAATTAACTGTGCCGGTTATATGCTGAAGTTAACGGAGAGAAACTACATAATAACACTTCCAAGTTCTAAAAGCGGTTATAATGCCAATAAAATTAGGAATTATACGCTTAACTTGCTATAGAAAAACAAGTAAAAGACCTATTTTTGTTTAGTTAACGAATTTTATATTTTTAGAGAACGTAAGAGCGGCATTCCTTGTCATATAAATTTTCATTTCAAGCTATGTTTTATTACTAACTGTTCCCTGCGGCTTCGCTTCCGTGAGAACTTTAAAATTCTGGAGCCTTTCTCATGAATATATAAGTGACTATTATACATAAAAAATAATTTTCTAATTGGACTCGTAGTTTCAGATATTAGCGTTGTTAATCAAACAAACAGACTTTTTTTTATTATACAAATATATATAAAATTCTTCCGTTACTGACTGACTGAGTGACTGACAGAACAAACTGCTGCCAAAACTACTGGGCGGAGTGCTCCCCTAGAGCACTCAGAGAGGATTTCCTGAAATTCCGCGGGAACAAAGTCTATGGGCCATCCGGTCATGGGCCCGGAAAAATATAATTATACAAATACAAGCATGGGCTATTTGTCTAATTTTATAAATATAAATATATATATATATATATATATATAAAGGGATCCTTTCATTTCTCATAAGGTTAATAATCATAATTATGGTTTGTCATAAAGCCTTTCTCATAATTTTTTTATCATAATATTTTATTCAAATAATATTTATTGTAATAATATTTTTGTAGTCATAATCATAGATTGTCATACAGATTTTTTATATAAAATGGTTTATCATAATGGATTTGTCATAATTGTTATGGTCATAAACATAGTTTATTTTTTATTTTGTTAATCTTTTATTTTGTTGATGACATTTGAAGACATTATGTAAAGTTTGATATTTGATCATACTTCAAACACTAGTATAGGTTAGGGTGCGGCGGGGGTGGCCCTTGGGCCACCCCTAAGCCGCGAACATAAAAAACAAAAGCTTAACAAATCTTAATTTTTTCTCTGAGTGCAACCGTACATTATGAGTTCTCTTTTCTCTGTACATTATGAGTATTACTATTATGATTAAATTATATTATGATTATTTATGTTTATGACAATTTGGATTTATTACAAAACAATTATGTAAAAAAAATTATTACAAAAAAATATATTATAATTTTAATTTATATTAATTATGATTATGTGAAAAAACATTATTTCGAACTATATAATACAAATATTTTTATGAGAATCATTAGAGACCCATTTATAAACATATTTTTTTAAACATGGATTTACTCTTGACCACAATCGTGCCCGAGGCCAGAGATGAGGTCTACTATGAAGCGAACTTACCCAGAAGCAGCCTATTCACTCTGGTTTTGAAGAGAGTCAGGTTGTATGTGCTCAGGAACATAGGTTTTCTTCAAAACCAGAGTGAATAGGCTGCTTCTGGGTAAGCTCGCTTCATCTTAGACCTGCAAACCTGCGTCTGTACGCAGGCAGTGAGTTCCATTGCTTCGCTGTGTGCAAAGAATGATGACAAAATAATAATAATAATGATGTGATGATAATTCAGATAACTGTGGTGTTTACTAGGCGAGTTCCAAAATTGTAAATTTTTGTAAGTTCAGACCTCTGTATAAGAAAGAAGATGTTATTTCTTGAATTCTAGCATTCATCAAGCATTAAAATTAGCCAATTTGGAATCCGACTAAACGAAGCCTTCTGAATCCTTTATCATTCCATTTAGAACGAACCCTATTCTTGTACCTTAAGCGGCTGTTTAAATAATTCGTAAGAAATCTCTTTGAAACGAACATTTTAATGTCCTCACTTAAAATTTGAAGGTTTTAATATTAGCGTTTCAAATTATACAGATAAAAGGATAGCGTACGCCTAATTTTATGTTATTTTATTAGCTTAATCTTTATAGGTGGATATAGGGGGAGAGGAAGGCCTAAAAAGAGATGGATGGATTGTGTTGGGGATATAAAGGTATTGGGAGTGGATAAAACTATGGCTAATAAGGATAGAAAATTGTGGAGAGAAAGGACATTTTGCGCCGACCCCAGATGGGATAAGGTAAGGCAGACGAATGAATGAATGTATTTATTTGCATTTGATATGGTTTACAGAAGATGTTACTAGAATAGACTTTGCCTCCAAATCAGCCATTTTGAATAGCATGCAAAATTTAAATTAGTCATAGTATGAGCATTACAATATTGATCAACATTTGGTATATCTCTAATTAAATCTGATTACATGCAATAGTTAGAGTACCTCGCCATCTAAAGACGTGTATATATTTAAAAAAATATATGATGAATCTTTATTCTAGCAAACTACAGAAGTGCCAATGCAACGCGATGCGAAATGACTAAACATACCTACATCAGGTTAAGTACGTACCTTCGTTATAACATGAATAAGATTCGTAAGATTTATTCAAAGCTATTCATCACTTCTTTATAAAAAATTAAACAAGGTTTACGAGTTTTAAATATTGTTGTAATAACTTTAAATCGTTTGCGAAGTATCCGGGCGAGTAACTTTCACCGGACTTGGAAACACTGGAAACTCATAAACCCGTAACTTAAAACTAACTTTCTTTTACAGAGGGTGTTCATATTAGGCAAGAGAATTAACTGTGACAAATAGGTACATATTACATAAACAGTATATTAACTAACACGAGTTTATTTTGAACTTTTCGCAATTACCCCCTTATAGAAGTTTACACTGGGTAATTTGACGCCCAGTTAAATGTACTTTCTTTAATTTGTACTGACTTTACCTAACCTCATTATTTAATACTAGCTTTCGCTCGCAGCTTCGCCCGCGTAAATTTTTCCCGGGATGTAAGGTACCCTATGTCTTTCTCCGTACTTCTAACTATGTGTATGTAAAATTTCAGGAAGATTGGTTCAGTAGATAAAGCGTGAAGAGGTAACAAACAAACAAGCAAAGAAACAAACAAACTCACTTCCATATTTATAATATTAGTTAGGATTAGGATTAATTTAGACCACAATAAATAGTATCATGAGACAGAAAAATCGACAAAAAAAAAATCCTAGAAAGATTCATTATGATTTTCTTTCGTAGTTTGAAAATAATAATTTACCTAAAATTTTTAGCATTACCAATGGAATAATGAGATAGGATACATGAAATCAAATGATTCATCCTACAAGGAACCAGGCCCCTTCGTGGTCCCAATACTAGGACAAATTAGTAGAAGAACGAGGAATAGAATGAAGTGTAATTAGTTGTAGCGACCACCCTGGGCAGTCTGGTGGACTCTAAACACACTCCGGGCTGGATGTTGGGAGATGCCGTGAGAACCGAGTCAGGTGGGTACCGTCTGATAGCCTTTGTGACTGTGGAGCCGTCCAATCCATGGCTCATCTTTTAACCTGCCCCAACTGCCCTTCCTCATGTACCTTGGAGGACCTAAATGAGGCCAACGATAGGGCGGTGGAAGTGGCCAAATACTAGTCAAAAAATATATAATTTCTGCCATTTCGACTCGAGATTATGATTATTAGAGTTGTAATAAGAAAGGATCTCTACACTCGTCTTTTCACTCGCCCAATGTAGTCAGTGTTTAAAAACAACTTCCTTTACCGAAGGGAGGAATTCGCGTAAAACAATACAGGGTAATGACAGCCGTTTATCTTGCCTCTTCTTAGACGAGGCATTTTTAGATTAATCTTCTGGTGAAAACTTTCATAATAATTTGTTTGGAAGAAAATTTTTTTCTACCATGATTCCGGAGTTGGATTTTTTCCTTGATATAACGATCCGATTATAAAAAATAATCGGTTCTAAATCTGATTTCAGTACTCGTTTAGAGAGTATGCAGTAAATGTTTGTTGATAATTTATCAGGTACTGTGTGAAATGGAGAAGACCCTCCATTGCCATTATCAAAGGAAGCTATTGCCTGCTTTCCTTTCCACGTAATTAACACAGTCCGAAGACAAGAGGAATACTATACTATAACCGACTATGGTTGTGATACAGTTCGTCATTTTCGCAAGTGGTCACCTCTGAAAAATTGGTCACTTTCGCAGAATGTCATTTTCGCGAGTCGTCACTTTCGCACTTTGTCACTTTTGCAACACAGACTATCAACTAAATTAAAAATTAACTAAACTACTATATAAACTAACTATGAGAAGAGATATAACGATTTAAGCTATGAAAGACGCGAAAGCGAAAATTACAAAGTGCGAAAGTGACGACTTATGACATTCTGCGAAAGTGACAAAGTTTTTAGGGATGACTACTTGCGAAAATGATGAACTGCGTCTCAACCACAACTATAGGCAGAGAAAGATAGAGAGATATAATTAATTGAATTATAAGAATCAGAATCAGAATGTTTATTTGCCAGAAAACAGTACAAAAGATGATACAGAATAATAGTTCCATGTCTTCAGTCTGCAAGCAGACGTGCAAAAATTACAATTAAAATATAGATTCTTAAATTCACGCTAAAAAATGTCACATAAAAAAAATTATGGAAATAAATAATGTCAAAAATGTCAAATTATGTATGATCAAAATATTTTTGAATGGTATAAAAACATTTATACAAAAGCCATTTTGTCAAAGCATTTTTAAATGATGTCCCGTTTAATATTTTCATAAAAATATAACGGAAAAATTTGGCGGTCAAATATACTTTCCAAGATGTTTGTTATCTTCGAAGCAACTGATGAAAGGGCACAAAAATAACTTAAAAATTACTCCTAGCTAATCTCGTTATTTCCCGAGGTTTAAACATTTCTCGGAAACAAAGGTGTGAGGGCGTTGAAATTTAATCTTTTATTGTCCAACCAATACGAAGTTATGAAACAGTTGCCAGCTATAAATATCTGGGAAAAATATGGCGGTCGTTAGCTTTTATTGTTTTACTTTAAACTCAATATTTCATTGGAAAAGTTTAAAAAACAGTCTTGTTTTTTTTCAGTTAGGTGAAACATAAATAAGGAAAATGAGCGAGACAGTATCTGACAACTTAATAAGCATTGGTAATAAACCTAAATGTATCAAACAATTGGTCGCTGTTAAAAAGTAAACTTACGTAAAAAATATAATTCTAAAATATAATTTTAAGTACTATTTCAGAAAAAAATACTACTATGTATCGATTTCCCTAATACTGGCAACTTTGATGTGATGCAGCAACACTAGGGCACATAACCAATCACAACTGGACAAATAAACAACAAATATTTTTAAAATAAGAACAAAAAATATCTTCTAAAAACGTGCTACTCCCGCCCGTGCGATATTACACCAATACATTTCACCCAGGACAAAAATATAGGTATCAAAAAGCAAGGATTCCTTATAAAAGACAACATCTCAATAAGAAAGAGATATTCAAAGGGAAAACGGAATATCTTTCCATATTTCAGTGTCCTCTGATGCATAAAAGCACCTTTTTCCTCTGGCAACTCGTTCGTTTCAATATTGAACACCGTTACAGTATCAGGAATGAATCAATTTCCCAATATTTTTTTATACAAAAAGGTAAAATAGATTTATGCTACGATTTTCCTTTATTCGATTAGACTTCTATTTTTGGGTAGGATATTTGGAACATGAATTGTAGATATCCATAACATATACATAATTATGTCGCTCCAATAGATTTCGTTTAACTTTCTGGTCATAACTTCTGAAAGAGTTACTTACTTACTTCTGAATGGTTCAAATCGTCGAAGCTATGTGTACATTGGAGTACAAGTTAGTGAAATATAAATAAATAGTGAAATAGTAGTTTTTCAAAGTTTAAGTAAAAGTTAAACTTATTATTGCAATATTGAAAATACAATATCCTAGGCGTACAACCTACAGAGTATATTATGAGACACAGTCAAATTCTTAGGAATTCAAGTTACTTTAAATTATAGTGAACAAAATATGGAGCATTAAGCTCCTGGTAACACTTCTTCTTCTTCTTCTCTCAGCTCAACATTAAAAAAACTTATTTTTATGTAAAACGTGCACAAATGAGGATTAACCACAAAAACTACTTCGCTGTACATTTCCCGCAAATGCAGCTCGAATAAAAGCCACGTACGCTTTATGGTATAAGTAAGGGGACGAAAAATAAAATCTTAAGAGCTTTCCCCGCTAATCCGAAAGCTGCGATCGGTAATAAGCTTTCGTGGGCTACGGTCCAACGAAAAGTGGACTCTATCAAAAAGCCCAATGGGTTTAAATGGGACTGAACTGGGCATTTAGCAATAAGGCTGGATTTTGCTCTTCTATGTAATAAGCCCCATAGAGAGCCCGGTTGTAAAATAGTTGATTACCTATTGTTAAGTTGTTATTATTATTGTTATAGAAAATCTGTCTCTCTCTTAACTTTACTAGCTTCTTGTAAATTGTTCTCTATTCTTTGGATGATTATAATAATTTTTTGGTGAAACTCGATAGGTTTCCTATGACAACGCCTAGTGTCAAGGGGTTTTACAAATGCGTTTGGTCATAAAAGTAGGAAGCGCGCTCCCGCGGAGCACTTCCTTCTTCTATGCGTTTGGTGTTCAAAAACATAGATGCATGATGTTTTAACATTTCCTTCCTTTAAATAAAAAAAAATTGTTTTTTTATTTAAATTGATTTTATTAATACATACATACATATTATCACGCCTTTTTCCCGTGGGGGTAGGCAGAGACTAGCGATTTCCACCTGCTACGATCCTTACAGATCTCTCTTGCTTCCTCTACACTCATCACTCTCTTCATACATGCTCTCCGGTTATGGGTGCTCCTAATATCTCCCTTTTTAAGGAGGTCCGCAATCTGGTTGGAGTGCGTTATTAATAGCTATGACAAAAATGAACTAAAGTATTCTAATTGAGATTCAAGAGTTTTCAATATAACTACTTAAATACAGTTTAACTTACGCTCAAAAACTGACCAAAAACGGTGATAAATCTAGCTTTATTTTGCAAGTTGTAAAATAAAACCTGCATTTGAAAACATAGGAAACAAACAACAATTTGCTCGGAACAACAAGGCACGATAAAATTTAGAAAATCCCAAATTGAGATGGCTCGGAAATCTGGAAGTCTTCCAAATGGCTGCGACGCAACAAGTCTGCTGGTATTCCAGTGGCTAGCTTGGATTTTGTCGTAAATTCTGTTTTGTACTACAGTTTAACAAATAATATTATTAAACTGGCTGTGGCATGCGACTTCGCTGTCGAGGGAATTTCGGATAACCTTTAGGCTTTCTAGTGAATGTAGCTAATAAACAGAAAGAATTTTTCAAATCGGACTAGTAGACCGATTTGACCAGACTGGTAGACAGACATTTGTTCCCTATATGGCTTACCTTCCAGAGATTGATGTATAAGGGATAAAGTCCAAAACTATCTAAAGGATTTTAATGGGGTTTTTACCAATGCTTCTTGTAAAACGTGTAATAAATACAGTAAATGGAAATGTTTTATTTGATAAAGTAAACATATCCAATAATTTTTCATGGCCCAATGTACAAATACAAAACTCTGATTTAACCCTATGAACAGCGAATGTGCAAGCGGCCCTAACCACTATAAAACTTTATGACGCGTATTGTCCGACCGATGGAAGGAAAACGACGCAAGCCGCGAACGTTCGGATGTTTCACGCACTATTACTTACAGGGTCCAGATTAAACTCACTGTCTATCTATAGTATAATATTGTCTATAACACGAAAGGAAAATGATGCGTCCGACAAACGAGAGCTGGAAGAAGAGCGGATATTACATGCACTATTACTTGCAGAGCCCATAATGATATTGGAATGGCAATGCCGTTTCTGTGAAATCTGAAAGAACGAAGCTAATTTTTTTTTGTCTGTGGAATCGTCTGTCTAATCTGTGGAGTGTCCAATCCATGGCTCAATTTTTAACCTGCCCCAAATGCCCTTCCTCATGTACCTTGGAGGACTTGAATGAAGCTAACGATAGGGCGGTGGAAGTGGCCAAATACTGATCGAAAAAATCTAATTTATATTTATATAGCCTATACAGCCTATCCCTACTAATAGAATGATGATAATGAGATATCGTTTGGTTCTTTATAACATATTTGCTCGTAAAGTGTCACTTATTTCACCAATTTCAATATTGTATTGTATCTCATTACGCACTTGTGCGTTATTGTAAAGTAAAACGCACGCTCCGTTTAAAAACGAAAGATACTTTTTTAAATCTTAGCAAAGAGTTTTTATGTCAGAAAAGTGGTCAACATTTTATGAATAAAATTAACTTTAGGAGATAAAATAAATAAAAATTTAATTCTTTAAATTAATTTTGATGTTACAGATAAATTACAACCATTTATCTGTAACAAAACACAAAAATATTAATTTAATGTATTAGTAATACTGGCTGTTTTTTGTGCATTTGCCTTAAAAAAAAGCGCTGATGATTTGCCTTAAAAAGAAAGCGCGCGCATCGCTAATTTGTGAACAAGTAAAATTATACCGCGCGCTTTTTCTTTGGTATTGTCGTTTTCCGAGTTTTATTTAAATATTTCCTCGCAAATATGTTATAAAATGTCGTATGAAATACGTGCGCTTTGAAAATTACAGCCTCTGCCTTTCTTGTATAGCAATATCGCCTCGGCTGTAATTTTCAACTTACCGCACTTATATCACAATGTACTATTATTAGGCAAGGTAGTTCTAAAAGCTTTACGCGCACAGTGCGCGAGTGTCAGTTAATCGTGTCATCTGGCGCTTGTCAAACTCGCGTTCGAGTGCGAGTTGGAACCATAGACAGGAAAAAAAACATTCTTTAATAGAATTATAAACTTGATTGTCAAATGAAACACAAAAACGTACTTATTAGTGTGGCTCCAAATTCAATTTTATTTACAGATTGTTGACAAATTCTAGGAAACCAAAGCACACCAAAAATGTCAAACTTGATAAAAATAAATCTCACAGAATATAATTATTACCTGTCCTTCACCAACATAGGCAAAAACCCTATCTGACATCTCGCTTCCACAGCTGTCTGTGTCTCTAAGGTATTTTTTTTTATAACTCTATGGTTGGAACATTGCTATTTTACCTATTTTACAACACGCTTATCGGTACAGTTGACGACAAGAGAAATAAGTAAAATAGCAAGGTGCCAACTCGCGCTCAAACTAGAGGATCACAGAAAAAAAAGCATTTAATGCCCCAATATGGGGCATCACAGGCCCCAGATGACATGATTAATTTATGATAGATATTGTACGTTATTACTAAGCAAATAAACGCTGTTATTTAATTATATTAGGTTTTTTTTTTCCTTTTACTTAACGTACTTATATAAATAATTTAATACGCTAATAATATTACAATCTAGCCTAATGTCAGGCTAATGAGTAATTTTACTCTGACCTAGTTTTATATTGTTACTATAGAATAAGAATGTGTCCATCGGCACTTTTCTTACTGTCTCTATTAAGGGGAAGGCACTTTGTTCGTTTGTCTATATTAACACTATTTATCACTATCACTACTAAATAGTTTTTTTTATCACTACACTAAATCAGACGGTTTAGTTCTTTTGAGTCTTCGCACTATGTCCGTGTTGTCGAGGAGCTGGATAGCCTCAACATTCACATGGTGAAGCAGCCTGTGTTAATGTGCTTCTGCGTATTTTTGTATTATGTCACGAACGAACTGTATGTTAAGGTCCCGGTGCAGGTCGTTATTTTTTACGTACCAAAGCGCATTGACTATAGCCCTCAGTACTTTATTCTGAAAGCGTTGGATGATTTCAATGTTTGTCTTTTTGGTACAGCCCCACAGCTGTATCCCATAGGTCCATACTGGCATGAGGACCTGTTTATACAGAAGTAATTTATTTTGCACTGACAATGTGGATTGCCTTCCAAGGAGCCAGTACATTTTGTGAAATTTAAAATCTAGCTCTTGTCTTTTCAACCGACTTCCCAAAAAAGGAGGAGGTTATATGTTTCGATGTATGTATGTTTTTTTTTTATGTATGTTCGCCAATTTCTCCGCCTACTGTGGACTGATTTCCAAAATTGTTTTTTTATTCGTAATGGTGTATTCCCAAGTTGGTCCCATTTTAACCACGTCAGAATCTGTTCAGTAATTTTAAAGATACCTAACAAAATATAAAAATACCAACATTGCATTATAGAGCAAAAGCCCGCGACAGCATGCCCTTCCTTATTTTATTAAAACTCAAAATTTTCTGTGTATGTTCCCAACATAGAAATAGCGATTAGCCACTATAAAAAGTTGGTTCATGATTACTTAGGCAGATTATTTGTAGCAATAACATTTAAATTGGTAACTCAATTTCCTCAAAGTACAGTTTTTTAAAGATTTTATTCCTAATAATATTAGAAATCACGCCATCTATTACCAGGCAATTGGTGCAGATATAAACCCCTGCTAGACTTTGTAACTTTACTAAATTATAGTTATATTTGTTTTATTATAAAATCTTAATTTAATATTACTTTGGGAGGCCCCAGGGTGCTTTTAATACCTATAAAAATCATCCTTGCTATCTATGTTACCTGCATACTCAACTAAGATCTAAACTTCATACCTAGTCGCTACTATTTTTTACCCGTATATACCATGCAGAGAAACATTCAGCATTTCTAAAATAAGGAAGGTTTGGTCGTCACGGGCTCTCGGTCTATTTATGTGCCAAAAATAATAGACAATTTGACATGATCTGACATTTCAAATCAAACTAACATAAAAAGTTTCGAATTCTTAATTCTTTATTTTCAGCCAGTAAAAGAAAAGTTTTATTAAAGAAAATAGGTGTAGAAGCACTGAAAATGATAAAATAAAACTTTTTTCCAAAAAAAAATGAACCGACTTCCATCATAAAACTTAAAATCATTAAATAACATTAAAGAAAAATGTATTAGCATGCTACCTACTGAATGAGGTGAAGTCGGTGCCAAATTGAATATTAAATAATCTAAATTTATATTAGGATCATGTATATAAAATGCCTAGCTAAACTTACGTAACACCCTTACTCCTGCACTTGGCACCGACTTCACCTCATTCAGTAGGTAGCATGCTAATACATTTTTCTTTAATGTTATTTAATGATTTTAAGTTTTATGATGGAAGTCGGTTCATTTTTTTTTGGAAAAAAGTTTTATCTTTTTAACATGCGCTTTCCAGCGAAGCTTCGCATCGAGCGTCATACCTAAGTATTTAGCTGCATTTTCGTATGGAATTCGGTTTTGGTTTACAAATATTGGAAAGTATTCTTCTCGCTTGTTTGAAAAATTAACGTGGATTGATTTCGATTCGTTAAGCTGTATTCGCCATCTCTTTGTCCAGTTTAATACTTTATTTACAGCTATTTGGACCTTTTCTGCTGCTTCTGCATGAGTGCTTCCAACCGCCATTGTGGCTGTGTCATCGGCAAAGGTCGCAATAGTGTTTGTATCTGTATATGGAATATCACAGGTGTATAAAAGGTACAGGACCGGACTCAATACGCTTCCTTGCGGCACTCCAGCATTTATTTCCTTTATTTCAGAATATGCATCATCATGACGTACTCTGAATACCCTATCCGATATGTATGATGTTAGTATATCAGTATAGTTTTTGGGCAGAATTCTCTTTAATTTAATGACCAGGCCTTCATGCCACACTTTATCGAAAGCTTGTGCTACATCTAGAAATACGGTAGAACATACTTTTCAACCGACTTCCCAAAAAAGGAGGAGGTTATATGTTTCGATGTATGTATGTTTTTTTTATGTATGTTCGCCGATTTCTCCGCCAATTGTGGACTGATTTCCAAAATTGTTTTTTTATTCGAAAGGGTTTATTCCCAAGTTGGTCCCATTTTAACCACGTCCGAATCTGTTCGGTAATTTTAAAGATACCTAACAAATAATAAAAATATTATATAGCAAAAGCTAAAAAAAATATTATATAGCATTATAGAGCAAAAGCCCGCGACAGCATGCCCTTTCTTATTTTATTAAAACTCAAGATTTTCTGTGTATGTCCCCAACATAGATATAGCGATTAGCGACTATAAAAGTTGGATCATGATTACTTATAAGCACATAATTTGTAGCAATAGCATATAAAGTGGTAGCTCAATTTCCTCAAAGTAAAGTTTTTTAAAGATTTTATTCAGAATAATATTAGAAATCACGCCATCCATTTTCAGGCAATTGGTGCAGATATAAACCCCTGCCAGACATAGTTACTTTACTAAATTATAGTTATATTTGTTTTATTACAAAATCTGAATTTAATGTTACTTTGGGAGGCCCCAAGGGTGCTTTTTATACCTATAAACATCATCCTTGCTAGCCATATTACCTGCATAAGCAACTAAGATCCAAACTTCATACCTAGTCGCTAATATTTTTACCCGTATATACCACGCAGAGAAACATTCAGCATTTTTAAAATAAGGAAGGTTTGTTCGTCGCGGGCTCTCGGTCTATTTATGTGCCAAAAATAACAGACAATTTGACATGTTTGACATTTCAAATCAGACTGACATAAAAAGTTTCGAATTCTTAATTCTTTATTTTCGGCCAGAAGAAAAGTTTAAGTTTTTATTAAAGAAAATTAGTGTAGTAGCACTAAAAATAATAAAATAAAACTTTTTTCCAAAAAAGTGAACCGACTTCCATCATAAAACTTAAAATCAAGAAATAACAATAAAGAAAAATGTATTGGCATGCTACCTACTGAATGAGGTGAAGTCGGTGCCAAAAAAAAAGTAATCTAAATTTACATTAGAATCGTGTATACATATACGAGTATATAAAATGCCTAGCTAAACAATTACATAACACCCTTACTCCTGCACTTGGCACCGACTTCACCTCAATCAGTAGGTAGCATGCCAATACATTTTTCTTTATTGTTATTTCTTGATTTTAAGTTTTATGATGGGAGTCGGTTCACTTTTTTGGAAAAAAGTTTTATTTTTCCTCGAGTGTCTTCTCAATAATGTTTGTTATTCTATGCACTTGATCTAAAGTTGAGTGCTTCTCTCTGAAGCCAAATTGGTGATCAGGAATGAGATTTTTGTCTTCTAAAATAGGCTTCAGCCTTTTTAGTAATAGTTTTTCAAATAATTTTGACATGACAGGCAACAAAGAGATTGGCCTGTACGATGTTACCTCGGATGGTGGTTTTCCTGGCTTGGCTATCATGATTACCTCAGCGACTTTCCATAAGTCAGGTACATATTTGAGTCTCAGTGCAGCATTAATTAAATTTGTGAGTTTGACTATCGCCTTTCGTGGAAGATTATGTAGCACTTCGCCTGGTATAAGATCAAAGCCCGGGGATTTTCTGGGATTGATATTCTTTTTAATTTCACATAGTACTTCTCTAGGGGAAACAAGCTTAATATTTGTTTCTTCATCTATGATATCGTATCGTTCATCAATTATTGTCTCGTTAGATTCTTGCGTTATATTTGGTTTAAAAATGTTTTCTAAATGTTCAGCGAAGATAATCGCTTTTTGTTCATTAGTCACTGCCCATTTTCCAGGTTGAACTTTTATTGGCGGAATTTGTTCTACTGGCCCCTTCATGCACTTGGTAGCCTTCCAAAGTGAATAGTCTGTGCTGCTACAATTTGTAAGCTTTTGAAGATATTTGTTTGTACGTTCGTCGATATGATTTTTTATTTCTCTTTTAATTTGTTTCGTAAGATTATTCAGCTTTTTCTTATCTTCTGGACACCTAGACTGATGCCAGCGACGTCTTTGTTTCCTTTTTTCTGTGATTAATTTTCTTATCTCTATAGGGTACGTATTTTTAAATATCCTCTTTTTAATTTTAGGCGTATTATTCCAGGCAATGCGTTGTATTAACTTAATAAACTTTTCTAATTCTAAATTTAGCTGATCTGGGGTCTTTAATGGTACTTTCAGTTCAATATTACTATCTAACTCTAACTTGAAGCTCTCCCAGTCTGTATATGTATTGACTAAAGTAAGGTTAGGTTCTTTTAATACTAGGTTGTCTCTTATTTCTAAATATATTGCTGAGTGATCAGAGTTCATGTCATAGCTTTGATCAGTTCTTACATAATTAGATGAAATATTTTTAATTATGAAAAAGTCTATGAGGTCCGGGATTTTAAGTGGGTCCGTCGGCCAGTAAGTAGGAGATCTTGTAGATGCGACGTCACAGTTTAATTCTGTAATGGCATACATAAGCTCTCTTCCTTTAGTATTCGTTAAGCGTGACCCCCAATGGGTATTTTTTGCATTGAAGTCACCTCCTTGTATGAACTTCTCACCAAGGTTTTGTAAAATATCCAAATACTTATCTTTACATATGGTATGCCTAGGTGGGGAGTATATTGCTGCCACCGTGAGTGGATACCTCTTTGTAATTAGTCGTATTGCTATGCATTGTATCTCTGGTCTTTCATGTTTGTGATATTCCTGATGCTTTATATTTTCTTTAATGATTACAGCACTACCGCCGTACCCTTTATTATCTGGATGAAGTGCATGGTAAACTTTATAGCCTTTAAATGTAATGTGGGATTGTTTGGTGAAATGTGTCTCAGATATAAGACAAACATCAATATTTTCTATATCTAGAACTACCTGCAGCTCGTTTTTATGCTTAAGTAGCCCATTACTATTCCAGGACATAATTTTAAGATTGTCCATCATTTTCGGTTTTTAGCGATAGCAGTTTTAGTGCTATTTTCAATTTTCTTCAATCTCTCATCAAATGATGTCATTAATTTTAAGATTTCGTCTAATTTACTCACATTTGGATCGGATTTTTCTGTAATATGAGAGCTTATGGAATTTTTGGCAGCTGTCTGGGCGTAAGACACTTTTGTACTTACGGTTGCCCTAGGTTTTGTAGATGGTTTAGGCTGGCTAGTTAAAGTTGAAATGGCTGTTAGGTTTTCTTGAGACCTTACCGGTTTTTTGTCGTGTCTGTTCCTAATTTTCTGAATTTCTTTGGCAATCGTGCAACCTCTGTAGTTTGCTGGATGCGCTTCTCCGCAATGCACACATTTCGGTTTTTCTGTCGCAGGTTTCCTGCAGTCTTTAGTCAGATGCCTTCCTGTGCACTTTACACACCTCGGCTCTTTGGCACAGTACGTCTGAGTATGACCGTAGGCCTGGCATCTCTTACATTGTGGTATAAGTTTGGGTGATTTTAGGGGTTGTATATCGACAACACAACCCAAGATGGATTTGATTTCGAAAATTTTATTAATGTCCTCATTGTTATCAAAAGTTAACAAAAACATATTGAGTGGTTCTTTAGTTTTCCAACTCAATTTGTTAACAGCATTTTCAATTTTTAGACCTTTCGATTTTAGGTCATCAATAATTATCTCTGGCTTACAGGTTGAGGACAATTTTTTTGCCATTACTCTGATAGGCCTCTCTTGTTTGTTCTCATAAGAGTGCCAAAGGCAATTATTTGCTGAGATGAGCTTAACGATGGCTTTGTATGCCTCTTCGTTGGAAGCATTTATTTTGACACTATTGCCATTTAGGATTTTAACTGCAAAAGTGCTAGCTAACACATCTCTTGACAGAAAATTGTAGAAATTTTGATAGTTGTCCACGCCATCTACTATTATGGGAGGCGGTGTGGGAACTTTCTTCGCCTTGTCTAGCTCTGGGCTAACCTCTATTGGTGAGAGTGTGGGTGACGTATTCATTTTTCGTTTCTTCCTTGATTTCGTTCTTATCCACTCTGTTTCCCTGGCTAGGTCTTCCTCGTCAGTGCCATAATCGACAGACGGGGGAGGGACCTCTTTGATAGGCGCTGGTGGGGCTGTACTTTTAGGCTCAACAGCACATTGAAGCTGCTGTTGAAGAATTTCTATTTGACTTTTTAAGTCATCAATCAGACTCTGTTGTTTCAGTTGTTCTGCTCTTTCCTCTTTATATCGGTCAAGGAGATACCTTTCTGTTTCAGTTTTAATTTCTATTGTTTTCGTTGGCGTATTCATTGTTAAGGCAAGTAGGAGAGCGTCGCCTTAACAATATTAGTAATCAAAGGTAAACATACCAAGCGGAGTGACGACCTGGGTCATCGCTGGCCGACACTTTACACGACACGCGCGATCATAAGTGACACAACTGATCTAATCGAAAATTGAACAATCACTATATTAGGTACTATTTTGATTTCCCGTGACTAAACTCATTGGGCCCTTTCTAGTACAATGAGCGATTTTCTGACAGCTAATTGAGAAAAAAAAAATCAGTATAAAATAATCTCAACACATGGAGTTTTATTGAAAGCCGAGTTGTAATAATGGCTGTACCTATATTGTGCACTTTCTATTGTTAGCCAGAGGCAGAAAAAAAATCACATAACAGTTTGACAGTTGCACAAATCACAATATTGATACTTTTTAGATGTTTTTTATTAGGTTTTATTTTTTTTATGCCAATCCCGTGCATTTTTGCTTTTTGAATGGTCTCGCCTTTTACTAAGCGCCACCTATGAATTCATCTGGAACTATTTCATTTTTTAAATTTGGGTCTCTGAAAATCCCTCATTGTGTAGGTCAAAATTTTCCAAGATGGCGGCCGGGAATCTGATTCGCCATCAGAGGGTCGCAATTAGTCTAGATCATGTTTGTTTCGCATTGAAATTCCTAGTAGTTTCGGCCCTTCCAGACCCTTTCAGACCACCTTATTTTAGATAGTCGTATAGTCGAATCAACTCGAATTCAGAGACATAAGTCAATATTTAGTCGAAGTTTCATGAGAACGGAAATTCTCCGTAAAATTTTCCGAGCTATTACGGTCAGAAACTCGCACAAACGCTGTAATGTTATTTTGATTTCTGTTGCGGTCACGAGTCGTTTCACCGCTTATTTAGATTTCTCGCTTTCTTGAATGCATACACATCGAAAAAAAAATTTTTTTTTTAATAAAAACGATTGTGTTTAAAGTGTATGGGGCCATATGGCCATATAATTTAACATAAACCATTTATCGAAATATTTTTATTTCTTTAATTTGGATTTTCATTTTAGATTTTTTTTTATCTTCGTTTTTTATGGTCATAACCTTATCAGACTAAGAACTTATTCCTAGAATTCCCACGGGAGAATCTTGGGGCAACATTTTCAACATTCTGTTCACTATTCACAATTTCACACGAAATTCAATTAAACACGATCAAACTTGGCTGAAATTACAAAGAAAATTAATTATCTCGAACTTATCAAAATCCCGGCGTATCTGTAACAATCGCTCTAATGAGAGCTCTTCAATCGAAACGCCGAGATCCGACATTGATTCAAAATAAATGTCAGATGCTGCATGAAAATTACAATTATAAAATTACCGTTAATAACTGTAAACAAAAGCTTTGTGAGTCTAGACTCCTAGTTAAGAATTGACTAAAAATATTTTCAGATAAAAAAAACACATTGTGTATGGTCTCATACTCATTTTAAACTTACGTTTCCCCTAGTCTAGGATTCGGAAAGAATTTTTTATGTACGACATCTATTGGCAAGACTAGGCAGTGATATCGACTCGGATGCCGTGACGCCAAATATGTCACGTATCATGCCACGTTGCTTAGGTTTTATTTAGTGCCCTTTCCAGTTATTTGAGAACAGGTTACCGCACTTATAATTTAGTTATCTTATACCAAATCCTCATTAACTTTCATGTGATTTTTTAATTTTCGTATTGTAATAAAACTTTTTTCCAAAAAAATGAACCGACTTCCATCATAAGACTTAAAATCGTGAAATAACAATAAAGAAAAATGTATTGGCATGCTACCTACTGAATGAGGTGAAGTCGGTGCCAAGTGCAGGAGTAAGGGTGTTATGTAATTGTTTAGCTAGGCATTTTATATACTTATATGTATACACGATACTAATGTAAATTTAGATTATTTAATTTTTTCGGCACCGACTTCACCTCATTCAGTAGGTAGCATGCCAATACATTTTTCTTTATTGTTATTTCACGATTTTAAGTTTTATGATGGAAGTCGGTTAATTTTTTTGGTAAAAAGTTTTATTTTATCATTTTTAGTGCTTCTACACTTATTTTCTTTAATAAAAACTTAAAATTTTCTTTTGGCCGAAAATAATGAATTAAGAATTCGAAACTTTTTATGTCAGTTTGATTTGAAATGTCAGAACATATCAAATTGTCTATTATTTTTGGCACATAAATAGACCGAGAGCCCGCGACGACCAAACCCTCCTTATTTTAAAAATGCTGAATGTTTCTCTGCGTGGTATAAACGGGTTAAAATATTAGCGATTAGGTATGAAGTTTGGATCTTAGTTGCTTATGCAGGAAATATGGCTAGCACGGATAATTTTTATAGGTATAAAAAGCACCCTTGGGGCCTCCCAAATTAACATTAAATATAGATTTCGTAATAAAACAAATATAACTATAATTTAGTAAAATTATAATGTTTGGCAGGTGTTTATATCTGCACCAATTGCCTGTTAATAGATTGCGTGATTTCTAATATTTTTCGGAATAAAATCTTTAAAAAACTTTACTTTGAGGAAATTGAACTACCACTTTATATGCTATTGCTACAAATTATCTGCCTAAGTAAACATGATCCAACTTTTATAGTCGCTAATCGCTATTTCTATGTTGGGGACATACACAGGAAATCTTGAGTTTTAATAAAATAAGGAAGGGCATACAGTCGCGGGCTTTTGCTCTATAATGCAATGTTGATATTTTTGTATTTTGTTAGGTATCTTTTAAATTACCGAACCGATTCTGACGTGGTTAAAATGGGACCAACTTGGGAATAGACTCTTTCGAATAAAAAATAATTTCGGAAATCAGTCCACAATAGGCGGAGAAATCGGCGAACATACATAAAAAAAAAAGCATACATACATATAACCTCCTCCTTTTTTGGGAAGTCGGTTGAAAAAAGTACATACAGGATGTCTTTCACTTTTATTTTCATCTTAGAGACCCAATGCCGTGTTAAATAACATTGGGGATTTCGATAATCCCAGATGTTTAATTTTGTAATGATCGAAATCAATACTCAAGAGATATCAGTATTTTAATTGGATTTGTAAGAATATTAAGTAAATTTCATTTTATGAGAAGTAAATAGTATGATTTGCTTAGTCATCAAGACTCAGCTCAAACTATATAGTCGAGAACACAACTATTGAGGAACACTGCTTAGTTACAAGGTGGTATTGGCGATCTCCGTGGCACAACGTTCATCACGCCGGACTGCCACACCGGAGGAGGTCCCGGGTTCGATCCCCGGTCGGGTCAAGATGGAAAATGATCTTTTTCAGATTGACCTGAGTCTTGGATGTTTATCTATATATATGTTATAAAATATGGTATCGTTGAGTTAGTATCCTATAACACAAGTCTCGAACTTATTTTGGGGCTAGCTCAATCTGTGTGATTTGTATATACCTATTATATTATATAAAAAAGGTAGGTACAGTCAAAAGCATTTATATGTAAACAAACACAGTAAATCTCTCTCTTTAGTCGTATTTCCTCATGACTGAGGGTCGTGGTCATTATAAGGAATGAAACACACACAACGACTCTCTTGGCAATTTTAATGGAGTGGTTTGCCATTGCCTTCTCCATTTCACACACTAGCTGATAAACATCAACCAGAGAGCAGGTTTCCTCACGATGTTTTCCTTCACCGGAAGTAAGTGATGAAAACTACCATTCATGAGTCAGATTGGTATACAAACTCATGTAGCACGGGCAGGAACAGGATTCGAACCTGGGACCTTTGCAGCCACAAGCGGGCGCCTTACCACTGCGCCACTACCGCTTCATACACATTCAGTAAATACACACTCTACGTCCAATGATCGAGTAATTCGCACAAAACAACCCCGGCGAACGTTTGACATATCCTCCACGAGGAATTTGTATGGAATACGAGTAACTATTTGTCAAGAAGCGATGAGGTTCGGTCCGTTTCGGCTTTAGAGGCAACTTGCTCTCTATCCTACGAATCATCTTAACATCTTGTAGTTATATCGCCTTTTAGAAAAGAAAGATTGAACGTACACGAAGAAATATTCCCTACCAGGTACGCCATCAGAGAAAAGCCCAGTTATATAGCGGTTAAAAATTATCTAGATTTCTGAATTAATAATTGTATTTTTATAATATTTCGTAGACATAACAGGAAAAAGGCGTGATAATATGTAGGTATAACGGGCTGCTTAGACAAAAAAAAATTTAAACAAAGAAAGAATATTTGATTTATATTAATGATGACGACCTAAATAGAATCTTGGCTCGACGAACCATCAAAATAACGTAAAAGTAACGTCAGAAAATTATTAGAAGTAGAATTTTAGTACCAAATGAAACATGCTCCAACCGGCGCCAGTCCAGATTCCGAGCTTGCTGTCAGCATTGTTCAAGTGATCTAAATCTAGATCAAGCTAGAATTCTAGACTCCAGAGATAGCGAACTTTGTGGTTCGAGTTCAGTTGCACATTGCTCCAACGCTACCATAGTGAGAGTTGCAACTAATGTATGACTTGTAACCATAGTTGCCGTTAAATTTGTAACTGTTACTTGCTTTTGTACATGGCTTTTGCTTCAAAATACCATAAAATATGAAACATGCACAACATATTTGCTTCATTTATACTATAAGTATATTTTTAGGATACCAAAGTCAAAGTAATTTTTTTTATTAAAACTTGGCTTTCAAAGAAGGCTCCTTTTCACATCAATAACTAATTATTTCATCATAATATATTATGTCTCAAAGCTACAAACTACAAGCTACAAACTACCGTACTTCAACAGGCAAAATCGGAACCTTATAGGATCATTTCGTCTGTCTGACTGTCAAAACCTTTTTCTCAGCAACGCGTGGATGTATCAAGCTGAAATTTATATTAGACTAGCTGGCGTCCGCGTCTTCGCTCGCGTTAATCCTTTCTTCCAAATTTCAGCCCGATCCGTCCATGGTTTGGGCTGTACGTTGATAGATCACTATGTCAGTCAGTCAGTCACCTTTGAGTTATATGTATATATTCTTGGGTCCACAACTTCTATTAGTTGGGAAAAAATCAAACTTATACATCAACGCAATTAAAAGATATGACCGTAAATGTTGCATTTAATTTTCACATAATTATTTTGCGATTTCAAAAGGACACCAATGTGAGATACTTCCTGTTGATCTAGACTTATGAAATTACGCAACAAACGATTTTATAGAGTACTTATATACGACAAAATCAGAAAACTAAAAATATGTAGAGTAATCACAACTATTATTATAAATGCGAAAGTATGTTAGTTTGTTTGTTTGTTACCGTTTCACGCTTTATCTTCTGAATCAATCTTCCTGAAATTTTGCATACACATACTTAGAAGTACTGAGAAGGACCTTTCATCCTTGGAAAATAACTGTTCCCGTGGAAAATTCACGCGAGCAAAGTCGCGGGCCAAAGATAGTACCGAATAAAGTGAATTTACTATTCTGAAGGACGACAAAGACAAAAAGAAAGCATAGAAAAAACGCATTTTACAAAGAATGGTTTATTAAATATAATACTTTAATTTGGGCAAAACCAAAAGACCGAGTTAGTAACGATATAAAGTGGTCACGCTAATGAGTTAAGTTGCTGATGACATATCATTAATTGTCATCAAGCTCATTAGCGGAGCCCCGGGTATCAATTATAACTTTGACCAGTTAGAGATGGCGGTAAATCCCTTTAATCCCAACGCTAACTAATGATCAACTGAGTGTTACGATGAGGGTAATTTATAGTTGTTAACTACCATGGCTTGGCATTATGTTTACAAAAAATCCTACTTTTTTCTGATATTATAAATGCTTAATGTATTTGTTTGTTTCTTTGTCACTCGATCACGCCAAAGCGTCTGGATGGATTTTGATGAAATTTATATATAACTATTAGCCTGTGCCCGCGACTTCGTCCGCGCGTTAATTACTATTGTTTATATCTCTGGTTCTAAGCGACGTATCAAGTGAAACCTACGCCAGATTTTAAGTTAGACCTTCAACAATAGTGAAAACCGCATCAAATTTGGTCTAGTAATTTTTGTGTAATGTGCGTACAAAAATACAGACAGACAGAAGAACAAACAGACAAAATTTCTACAAAAAATGGTTTTGCCTTCTATTGGCCCCATTAAGACTCCTCATAGCTTTTTTTGTTAAAAATCTTCTATGTACAGACACAAACCAGTTACAGTTTTATGAATGAATTAATGAATGAATGAAATATTTAATTGCTGAATATGGTACATTATTACATGGTTATTACATGTATTAATTGATAATGTTAATTAATAATACTTATGTTAACTGTTCTGGCTCCGCATAGACATGTTTAATAAAAATTCTACTTTTTCCTGGTATTATAAATGCGAAAGCATTACGTTTGTTTGTTACTCGATCATGAGAAAAGAGCTGGATGTATTTCGATGAACTTAAGTATACCGTTAAAATAAAACCTGGAGGCACGTCTGTCTGTATGTTTTTTCGTGTAACTACCACAAAAAAATACGGTTGAAGGTATAACTTAAAATCTTCAACTTGATACGTTAGAAACATTAATATTAAATTAAGCGCGGGCGAAGTTGCGGGCAAAACCTAGACTATGATAAATTTCAAAACAATAGCTCGTTTTCTCCAATTCGCCATTCCTGGCCGGAAGCCACCGGCCAATCGATTTCCGGTTTCGAAGCCGCACCGGAAGCCAAAAGATTTTCGCGTTAACTACATTTCTATTGTTACGCAACTTCATAAAAGGAAATTGGTTTTGTTTGTAGCCGATTGCCTGAAAAGGAGTGTTGTGTGTTCGCATGTTTTCTTTAACACCTTAAATAATATAATGTGTAGGGAAACAGCTTCAATTAAAGAAAAACATTGTGAGAAAACCTGATTGATTAATTAAATTAAAGCTCAATTAGTTGAATGTTTGGTTTTCTAGTGTGCATACGGTTACGGCCCAAGCCTTCGCCCGCGTGAATTTCCCACGGAAATAGTGCCATTTCTCGGGATGAAATACCTTTCATGTCCAAATCAGTACTTCTAACTAAGTGTATGCGAAATTTCTAGAAGAATGGCTCAGTAGATAAAAAGTGAAGAGGTAAAAAACAAACAAATTCACTTTCCCTTTTGTAATACTAGCTTTTGCCCGCGGCTTCGCCCGCGTGAATTTTCCACGGGAACAGTGCTTTTTCCTGGGATGAAAAGTACCCTATGTCAGTACTTCTAACTATGTGTATGCAATATTTCAAGATGAATGGCTCAGTAAATAAAGCGGGAAGAGGTAAAAAAACAAACACACTTTCGCGTATATAATACTAGTTACGCCCCGGGGCTTCGCTCCCGTGGGAATTTCGGGATAAAAAGTACCCTATGTGCTATTCCCGGTATTTTTCTATCCGTTTACCAAATTTCCAGTCCGTAAATCATCATCAATCAGTAACAAACATCCTCACAAACTCACAGATTCACTCAAATCCAAACTTTCGCATTTGTAATATGAGTAAGATTACATAGTTGGGATTGGGATTAAGTTTTTAAACAAAATGAAAATTCAGTAAATAATTCAGTAATTCTGAAATTTTCAGTAATTAAGTTGTATCCACCGTAAGTTATTTTTTTCTTTGTTCAGAGCATTGAACCTACTTACTAATAAACCGTGACTGTACCTATACCGCGTATAAAACTTATGACCCGATAAAATTTTACGCACCCACATTTGCATTTCGATTAACTTGCGAATAATCTCATTTTAAAACCTCCAAATAATTCGGTAGGTTTAAATATGACGCATTGTATTTATCTCGTTTGTTATTTTCAACCGACTTCCCAAAAAAGGAGGAGGTTATATGTTTCGATGTATGTATGTTTTTATTTATGTATGTTCGCCGATTTCTCCGCCTACTGTGGACTGATTTCCAAAATTGTTTTTTATTCGTAATGGTGTATTCCCAAGTTGGTCCCATTTTAACCACGTCAGAATCTGTTCAGTAATTTTAAAGATACCTAACAAAATATAAAAATACCAACATTGCATTATAGAGCAAAAGCCCGCGACAGCATGCCCTTCCTTATTTTATTAAAACTCAAAATGTTCTGTGTATGTCCCCAACATAGAAATAGCGATTAGCAACTATAAAAATTGGTTCATGATTACTTAGGCAGATTATTTGTAGCAATAACATTTAAATTGGTAACTCAATTTCCTCAAAGTAAAGTTTTTTAAAGATTTTATTCCTAATAATATTAGAAATCACGCCATCTATTACCAGGCAATTGGTGCAGATATAAACCCCTGTTAGACATTGTAACTTTACTAAATTATAGTTATATTTGTTTTATTATAAAATCTTAATTTAATATTACTTTGGGAGGCCCCAGGGTGCTTTTAATACCTATAAAAATCATCCTTGCTATCTATGTTACCTGCATACTCAACTAAGATCTAAACTTCATACCTAGTCGCTACTATTTTTTACCCGTATATACCACGCAGAGAAACATTCAGCATTTCTAAAATAAGGAAGGTTTGGTCGTCACGGGCTCTCGGTCTATTTATGTGCCAAAAATAATAGACAATTTGACATGATCTGACATTTCAAATCAAACTAACATAAAAAGTTTCGAATTCTTAATTCTTTATTTTCAGCCAGTGAAAGAAAAGTTTTTATTAAAGAAAATAGGTGTAGAAGCACTGAAAATGATAAAATAAAACTTTTTTCCAAAAAAAATGAACCGACTTCCATCATAAAACTTAAAATCATTAAATAACATTAAAGAAAAATGTATTAGCATGCTACCTACTGAATGAGGTGAAGTCGGTGCCAAATTGAATATTAAATAATGTAAATTTATATTAGGATCATGTATATATATAAAATGCCTAGCTAAACTTACGTAACACCCTTACTCCTGCACTTGGCACCGACTTCACCTCATTCAGTAGGTAGCATGCTGATACATTTTTCTTTAATGTTATTTAATGATTTTAAGTTTTATGATGGAAGTCGGTTCATTTTTTTTGGAAAAAAGTTTTTTAAACTAAATAAACGACATGTGCTGACATGTCTGTGTTTCTGAGCACATACAACCTGACTCTCTTCAAAACCAGAGTAAGGCTGCTTCTGGGTAAGCTCGCTTCATCGTAGACCTCATCTCTGTCCTCGGGCAAGATTGTGATCAAGAGCAAACCCAAAATTAATAAAAAAAAAAATGTGCATTTTTTGGAAGCGGTGGTGGCAGAGTGGTAAGGGCGCCCGCCTGTGGCTGCAAAGTCCCAGGTTCGAATCCTGCCCCTGTTACATGAGTTTGTATACCAATCTGACTCATGTAAGAATGTTAGTTTTCATCGACCACCACTTGCTTCCGGTGAAGGAAAACATCGTGAGGAAACCTGCACTCTGGTTGATGATTATGTCTATCATCTAGTGTGTGAAATGGAGAAGGAAATGGCAAACAGTGGTTTGGTGATATGGAGTGCCATTAAAAATTGCCAAGAGAGTCGTTGTGTGTGTTTCATTCCATATAATTACCACGCCTCTTAGTCATGAGGAAATACGACTAAAGAGAGGATGTATTTTGAGTTTCATGAAGTTGTCCAATGTTGGACAAACGCCTGTTAGATTAGTCTCTACAATAGATTTAGAAAAAAACTTATTGACTATTTTTTTTCTACGTCTGGTCTCTACTATTAGTAACAAGAACAGTTCTAAAAAAGCCTGTACTAAACTATGCCTAATTTATGTCCGTATATAAATATAAATATACAAATATCTAAATATGACTGACGTAGTGATCTATCAACGCACAGCCTAGACCACTGGACGGATCGGGCTGAAATTTGGCATGCAGGTAGATGTTATGACGTAGGCATCCGCTAAGAAAGGATTAACACGAGCGAAGCCGCGGGCGCCAGCTAGTATGTATATAAAATACTTTCGTTATTGACTAAGTGATTGACAGACAACGCACAGCAAAAATTACTGGGCGTAGGAAGCTGAAATTTGGCATGTAGGTTCCTTAGGGAGTGTAGCTAGTAGGAGCTATAAAATGAACAGTCCATGTCAATAAAAGCCTCAAATGATTGTTTTTATATTTTTTTCGCTTTCTGTCTTATGTTTGTAAGCGTATTAGGTCTCTCTCAGCCGAAAGACGTCCACTGCTGGACAAAGGCCTCCCCAAGGATTTCCACAACGACCGGTCCTGCGCTGCCCGCATCCATGCGCAACCCGCGACCTCCACCAGGTAGTCGGTCCATGACGACCATCTTGATACTTGACCTAAAATATTAACAATAGTAAAACCCACGCGGACGAAGTCGCAGGCAAAAGCTAGTTGAAAAATAAAGTTGTTGAAGCTACAGAATGTGAAACATATAGACAAACATAGGTGTCACATACAGAGCCGTATTTTTGTCCGAAGTTGAAATGTAGCAAGCAATTCAACTTCAAATAGAGTATGATAGTGATTCTGTGAAATAGCTGAATGAATGTATAACAGCAGCATTCCACGAAACCTGCGTCATATACAAAATATTCGTTGTAATTTATTGTAAATTGCACATTGTATTTCCGGAAAATTCTTTTCAGTTGCAATATTCAAGACAAAGGATTCTCAACTATCATGATTTGCACTTTTATTTGCTTAATATTAAATGTAAAAGTCTAACAGAAAGTATGGAGTTTAATGTAGGTAGGTACACACATGTTAAGTAAAACCTTAAAATCACAAAGGGTAATTAGCCTCTCAATATTCTACAAAAGTAAAGCCTCAAAGAGCAGATAGTAAATAACCTTAGAAGTAAATTAATAAAAAAAAAAAAACACGACTGAAAATGAACATTGCCTATGTCACTCGGAGGAATGCAAGGCATCTAAAAATACCTCTCACATCAAAATCTGTTAAGCCTTTCAGGACTTGTGGTACAAAGAAACTTACATACCTTCATGAACCCCGAAAACTCTCCTTTTCCAGTCAGTCGTATAAAAATATATGTAGGTTTTTTCATGTTGTAAATCTATATCTCTTAAAGTATAATCTGTCAAAATACTGGTTCATCATACTAAACAACCAAACCATTATCAGAACAATTCATGATACCGTCACACACAAATTACTGTATGTCCAACGTAGATTGGAACGCACCCCAAATACAAAACAAACTTAAATAGCCACTCCAAAAATAAATTTAGAATCAAACACCAACCTTAAGGCAACGAAATAGAGCCCAAAGAACAGATAATTCGAGTTTGACAGAGGAAAATGTAGATGGAAATGCTATCATGAATACAGGGATGTTCCGACAATTTTCAGTGCGTTTTCGGACGTTGCGACGCGCACACGTGTCGTCGCGAGTACGAAGTTTGAATTTTCGAGTTCTAACACGCGAGTTCGGATTATGAGTCGACTGTGGTTTTGAGTGAAGGATTTTTTGAACTTTTGTGGTTGGGACAAAATGTGATAACGCTTTTTGGATTTTGTTGAAGGTAAGTTTATTTTTGATCTTTAAGAATAAAATTTCTTTAAAATACTATTCTCTTGGATGTAAAATTCTACTCAATTTGTTGTTATTAGCAACGAATATAACTTGATTTTAAGAGAAACGGAAAACTTTCTAACAACGATTCAAAATCTTTTCTTTGTACATTATCATCAAAGAAATTAAAGATAAAGTTAAAAAGTACAGAGATCGACTGCAATCACATCCAAATAAGCTTTCAAGACCTAAAAAAAAAGTTTCCCCGGGATTTGCTCTAACTTGTCATGCAAGAGGATATGTCACAGGACTGCAAGCATCGCAAAATATCCGCCAATAGTAGACGACTTCTACTATAAGTCAAAAATATTGCTGAATGTCTCTGAGACAGATTACAATGTAAAAAGGATTAAAAAAAAAAAAATATCATCAAATTTAATAGCGAGGCGGTGGAGTTCCTTCCATTTTTCTGTTTACTTCTTGATACGACCCGACGCTCACTTTTTATTAACATTTATTTCGTAAAAGGGATGGAAGTGCGTAACAGAAATGTCACAGAAACGCACGCTATTCAATTTTCCCGATGAAGGAAAATAATTCAATTTCGAATATCGGATATCCGATATCACATATTTACACATTACACACGATTACGGCTCAAATAAAAAAAGTTGTAATCAAAAAAAAAGTTGTAAAATCATCTAAGCATCGTGGCCATTTGCCGTCCCGGTATTCGAGACGATTTAAAATGTTTTACATCAAACACTATCTGACTTCTTAGTAATATTCCTCAATACAAGATCATGGTTGTTACATCGAATACTTTGTCATTACGTTCTCAAATCGTTTCGTAGAAAAACAAGAACGGACATCAAGACACATCCAACATAACCCTTTTGACAACCTCCGTGGCCTAACGGTCATCACGCCGGACTGAAACACGGTCCCGGGTTCGATCCCCGGTCGGGTCAAGATGGAAAATGATATTTTTCAGATGACCTGAGTCTTAGATGTTTATTTATAAGTGTATTTGTTAAAAAATATAGTACCGTTGAGTTAGTATCCCATAATCCATAATACAAGTCTCGAACTTACTTTGGGGCTAACTTAATCTGTGTGATTTGTCCGTATATATTTATTTAACCATTGGCTTTGTTAAGAAAACATCGTGACCTAAAAATAGCAATAAAACCCCGCATTACAAGTGTTAGCAATATTGGGGTAAAATAACGAATACCCGACATATTGGCAAAAACATATCCCTCGTTCAGCGGTATATTTGATATCAAACGTATTTATGGGCAAATTGGGCTGTCTGTCAAAGCTTTTATGTGGATTTATTTGTCTGTGGGAGGCTTTGAAATGGTAGCCCTGTCCTTTTTCGACGTTGGCTTTTTATTTTATTTTGTAGTCATTGATTCCGACTTTGCCTTTCTAAAGTTTTACCAATGAGTACCATCGGCATATTATGTACAAACGCACTAGTTGTATTTCGATGGTGTGTACAAATATTTTTGATATTTATTTGCACGACTTGACAGTAAAATCGATTTGAATACCGTGACTATTTCGTGGTCTAGGATTTCGGGAACAATTATTTTTTATTAGATATTGATTTAAAGATTTTACATGCCTGGATAGGTTAAAAGTGAGATTCACACATATTATTTAACAACTTTATTTTCTTGTACCACTTTTACTGCAAATAAACATTCATTCATTCATTCATTCATTTACTTACTATTTGCACCCCGGGACTCCGCTCCTGTGAGAATTTCGGATTAAAAATTACAATACATGCTAGTAGTAGTAGATCCTCTTTGGGTCATCGAGCCATCGAAGTAAAGTAAAGTAAGTATATATGCTATTCCATTCGTGTCTGAAACATTTCTTATCGCACTCACGCCAAAACTACTGAACCAAATTTGATGCGGTTTTCACTGTTGTGTTGTTGAAGGTCTAACTTAAAATCTGGCATAAGTTTCATCTTAATACGTCACTTAGAACCTGAGATATTAACAATAGTAAATTATGCAAAATAAAAAACCCGACTGACAACTCACTTAGCCTATGTCATTCGGGCTAATGCAAGGAATCTAAAAATACCTCTCACATCAAAATGTGTTAAGCCGTTCAGGACTTAGGGTCGAATAAAGAAATTACATACATACATGAACCCTGAAAACATAACACTCCTTTTTTGGTCAGTCGTGTAAAAAACAATGTAAATAACCAACCAACCAACGTCTGCTGTAAAAATAGACCACAAAAAAGAACCTCTCAGAAAATATATTCAAGAAGATACTTCAGAAGTATGAAAAGTCAAAACTTTCCTAAATTATTAACGCAATCCCCCCACTTAACCCAAAAGTGACTGGGGAAGATTAATTACGAATGTTTTATGCATGAATCATTGGACTTTTAACCTCTTGACCTTAGTAATAAGGTTGCAATTGTTCAGGAAAGAAACAATCCATTTTCTTACTTAATTTATTCTTTGAAATGTGAATGATTCATTTGAGGTTATAATATTTTTAATAGGTACTCAAAAAGAAAAACTTAACACAAACATAAGCATTATAGGCGAGAACCAAAATTTTGGAATGTTTTAAGTAAAAACTATACGATTTTGTGAGTTTCGATGTTTGTTACTCAATAACTGGACAGATTCGATAAAATTTAGTACACGGATAGAAAAATACATGGATAGATTTCTACGAAAGCGAAGCCATGGAGCGCAACCAGTATTTTTTATATATTTTCTACAGTATTGAAATAATTTATTTGAAACTGTGTCGTTTCAATTGCTAGGAAGTTGCCAAAAGAAATAAAATTGAAAAACGGTATTGGCAACTTCCTGGAAAATAGATCCAGATATTTTTATGATTTGATTGCTTGAAATAAAAAAATGTGTTAAGTTCGCAAATATCAAAAAGCGTTTTGTCAAAAATACAACGAATGAAAATTATATAAAGCTATTCTTTTTACAAAGTAAAGAATTATAAAAAGCAAAAGTGAGTTTGTTTTCATTTATTTGTTTGTTACTTCTTCACGCTTTATCTACTAAACCAATCTTCCTGAAATTTCGCATACCCATAGTAAGAAGTACTGAGAAGGACATAGGGTACCTTTTATTTCTCGAAAGGCACTGTTTCCGTGGGAAATTCACGCGGGCGAAGCCACGGGCAAAAGCTAGTGCGTAAAAAATCTGATGCTACTTTGTAAAATTAAAAGCAGCTACGTGCAAAAGAAACACTAAAGGGGGTTATGCTAATATCAGTTATTTTGTTTTTGGGTTAAGTCGAAAATACATTGTAGTTACCACAGAGTAGATATAAAGGTAGTTACATACATTTTACTACCACTGTGGCCTAGGGTTTTTCTTTATGACTAGAAGTTCATGGGTTAGATTCCCGCAGGAAGCATCTTTCCATGTTTAGTTTTATCTTATTTGGTTAAACATTGTAGGCTTAAAATCTCAAAATTATCTAAAAAAATCCTGTATTTTCAAATCGTGTGTGTTATAATATAAAAACTAGTGTCAGATTTTTCTTAAGTCACCTTAAGGAATTTCTAAGTATCTACCTACTTAACGCAAATCTAAGCATAACTAACTTGACACCAACTTCTATATAAACAATAGGTAGTTTTATTATTTCTCGTTTATTTTATTTATTTATTAAAGTAGATTCAATTTTTTTGCAAACATATTTTATCTTGAACATGGTTTAAATTTTCTATCACAAAACTCTGTCTAGATTTTAAAAACACGAAGTTTTAGTTTTTCTTCTTCCCGTTCTTAAATAAAAATTAAATTAATCAAACACCAGCGGACCATATAGCTGGACATTCTTTAAAAAAAATCAAAGGGTGACTAAAGTGTAATAAACCCCGATTTTCGTGTGAATAGGTATTATACTAAAAATCTTTATGAAATTTAAAGAACAAATTTTAAGGACGCATTTACAAAAAAGACGCGCTTCAATTTTAGGTATTTGATTGTACTACTACATGCGCAGGGCACACAGTCACAGCGACGCACGCTAAGCGGGAATCTTTTGAACAAACACATTTTGATACTTTTAATATTATTTTTTGTAGAATATTTATTTTTATATTAGTATTTTTTTTATCTATACATATAATAAAACTAGTAAAAATATTTTGTCTGTACATTTTGTATTTTTGACTGAAATGGATAGAGGGACACTTAAACAGAATAATTGAAAGCAAAAAAAAATATTTGGAATTTCTTGTCTGTCTGTATGTATGTATGTACGCGTTTCACGCAAAAACTACTGGACGGATTTAAATGAAACTTTCAATCAATAAATGTTTTACTTTAGAATGTTTAGGTTTGAACTAATATTTGATTTATTTTTAACAAAATTCAACAAAAAGTACAGTGAAGATTGTTTACATGATAGGACTGGTAAGAATAAATAGAGTTTAGTGAAAAACTCTATCTCGAAGCTCTGAGAGCTTCTGAGTAATAAAATATTATTGAGGTATTTATAAAGACTGTTATATGATGATATCTATAACAGTTATCGCAATAAAGATATGTTGAGGCAGAATGTCCAATTCGCAAAATGTCCAATTTGCTAAATGTATATTTTGCAAATTTGACATTCTGCGAACTGGACATTTTGCGTTTTGGACATTTTGCGATTAGAACATTTTGCGAATTAGACATTTTGCGAAATGAACATTTTGCGAATGGGGCATTCTGTGTATTGGACATTCTGCGAACTGAATATTTTGCAACATAAACGTTTTGCGACCGCTGGACCTTTTGCGAATTGGATGAATCATATAGGTAGGCTGTGATATAAGTATGGATTTCGTAAAAGGTCCAATTCGCAAAAGGTACAATTTGTAAAATGTATTGGACATTTTGCGAATTGGACATTTTTGCGAATTGGGCATTCTGTGAATTTGACATTCTGTCTATGGATTTCGCAAATGGTCCAATTCGCGAAATCCATAGACAGAATATTTGGACCTTTTACGAAATCCATACTTATATCACAGCCTACCTATATGATTCATCCAATTCGCAAAAGGTCCAGCAGTCGCAAAACGTTTAATTTGCAAAATGTTCAGTTCGCAGAATGTCCAATACACAGAATGCCCCATTCGCAAAATGTTCATTTCGCAAAATGTCTAATTCGCAAAAATGTTCTAACCGCAAAATGTCCAAAACGCAAAATGTCCAGTTCGCAGAATGTCAAATTTGCAAAATATACATTTAGCAAATTGGACATTTTGCGAATTGGACATTCTGCCTCAACATATCTTTATTGCGATAACTGTTATAGATATCATCATATAACAGTCTTTATAATATAATAAAATGTCTAATAAATTTTGCAAAATGTTCAGTTCGCAGAATGTCCAACACGCAAAATGTCCAGGTCGCAGAATGTCCAATTCGCAAAATGTCTAATAAATTTTACAAATTGGACATTTTGCGAATTGGACATTTTGCAGAATTGGACATTTTGCGAATAGAACATTTTGCGAATTGAACATTTTGTGAATTGGACCTTCTGCGAAATCCCATACTTATATCACAGCCTACCTAAGTATATGATTCATACAGTCGGTCGTCGAAAGCCCCTATTTGCTTAGAAAATCGCAGACATGCAAGATACATACTGACTGGATATCGAAGCGCATTTATTATAAAAATGCTTAAAAAAATACATAAAAAAAAAAACATACTTCGAAACATATAACCTCCTCCTTTTTTGGGAAGTCGGTTAAAAATAATAAAAACTACGCATGTAATCAGATTACTGACTACTGTAATCAAAACTAACGATTACAAATGTAATCATGATTGAAAGTAATCTAGATTAAAAGTAATCATGATTGATGTAGTCATGATTACTTTCAATCAGATTATTAATCCGATTACAAAAGTAGTTGATTACGCCCAACTCTGCCTATGGCAACTTTCCGTCTCCATCATCAGGACGCTGGACTTCATGTAGGACCAGAGTACTAAAGAACACAAACTAAACAAGCCCAAACTCGACCAGGTTACATGGTTTAATTACAGAGTTCCTATGGCAACCTTCCGTCTCCATCATCAGGACACTGGACTTCATGTAGGACCAGAGTACTAAAGAACACAAACCAAACAAGCCCAAACTCGACCAGGTTACATGGTTTAGTTACAGAGTTCCTATGGCAACCTTCCGTCTCCATCATCAGGACGCTGGACTTCATGTAGGACCAGAGTACTAAAAGAACACAAACCAAACAAGCCCAAACTCGACCAGGTTACATGGTTTAGTTACAGAGATCCTATGGCAACCTTCCGTCTCCATCATCAGGACGCTGGACTTCATGTAGGACCAGAGTACTAAAGAACACAAACCAAACAAGCCCAAACTCGACCAGGTTACATGGTTTAGTTACAGAGTTCCTATGGCAACCTTCCGTCTCCATCATCAGGACGCTGGACTTCATGTAGGACCAGAGTACTAAGGAAGACAAAACACACACTGGAATATTAACGAAGAAAAATAAAAAGGTACTTTCTTTTCCGCACAAGTATCAAAACCAGTTGATCTAACTGAATTTTCGTATATGCACAGCGATGTATTTGTCCGTGGGATTTTTCTGCGTAGCGACAAGGAGCGACACAGGGACGTCCTTTCACAGAGGCTCACATGAGCCGACTGAAGCTTCGTTCGAAATGTTCGTCACTTTATACTATGGAAAAACGGAAACAGTTAAACTGATAATTTTTATTTTATATAAATTTTGTTAAAACTTGATGGTTTTTCTTTGAAATAAATAATATTGATTATATATATTATATGTTTCTATCTTTTCTTTTTCTTTTAAAGAATATTTCACAAATTACTCAGTTTTTTATACCGAAACCTTACCCTGTTTTCGTTGTTTTCGCGGAAAGAGGCTAGGAAAAACTAATTTTATAGTATTTAATACTACTTTTTACACAAAATAAAATAGAAACTAATATAGTCAAAGGTTTACAGTACCCATCAGTACCCGTAACACTTTATAAAATTCAATGAATTTATCGGAAATTGAACCGGCAAATGGCAAATTTCATTGCTTTTTGTAAACGCGTCCTTAAATAGAGTTTTAATAAAAAACATAACAAAAGCCATCGGCTATACTATAACGGAGAGAAAGAAAAAAAGAACTTTCTCTTATCGACACGCCATTTTATCCGAAAAGTATTCAAATGAAACGTGAAAACAAGCTGAAAGTAATAAAATATCTCTCAAAAGACAATTCGACTTCTTTTTTATTAGACTTTAAAAGTGAAAGACAGTTTTTGCCCGCTTTTGATGTTGTTTTTAAAAGCTTTTGTTACTTAGCGTTAAAATGTTCTATTTATTGCAAAACAATCAGGATTTTTTGGGTTCCGTACTTCAAAACATAAAAAGGAACCCATAAGGAACATTCTGTTAACCGTCTCATCATATAATCTAGCATGGACCCGGGATTGAGTTCCCGTGGAATTTTCGGTAAATCATCTCTTAACCGATTTAAAAGTGCAAATAAAAACAATTGACTTTGACTTTGAACCTTAGTCACAGAATTAATATAAGTTTGTACTACCGCAGATAATATAATACCCAAGTATTATGATGACCCATTATTTTGTGACATTTATTTAATTAGGATCTTAAAAACTGACATTTTTATTTTTATTTGATTTTGTTAAATGTGAACTATTATTGATAATCATCTTATTTTATTATGTATTGCATTGCATGATATAGAGGAAATGCTTGCTACTATTTAAAAAATATTATGTTAAAATTTGCACGCTATTTGTAATGGCTAAATAGGCTTGCTACTTATTTATACATCTCTATCTATGTATTGTAAATTTACCCTATTTTATGCAAATAAATGATTATGATTATGTAGTACTACGTACAGAAAGGAAACTCCCTGCGCCTCCCGCAATATGGCACCCCCCTGCACCATCCGCAATGCTCCCACGTTCTTGTGTGCATAGGGACGCTATGACTATGAAAACGCACACCTTGACGTGTTACTGACGTGTTCACGGATATACAGTTTCATTAGTAGTAGTAGTAGTAGGTATTTTGACGCCCCGTTTCTATAGATAAAGCGCCCGCTCTGTCTGTCCCTTATTTATTTATTTATTAATTTTTGTACACAACAAATACAAACAAAGGAAACATAAAACATAGGAAAACTAAGTACAAAGGTTCTACTTATTTCTATAGAAATTTCTATTTTTTTTTTCTTTTTTTTCCTAATTTTTCTTGTCCTTTAGTCTTAAAATTTCGAAAAATTTAATAAATCTTACATATTTAACACAATAAAACCTGTAGAAATTACAGGCATGGTGAGTGTAATTTATTACAAATAGGTAAAATTTAAGCCTTCGTCCCCTTTCACCGAAATTACCCCTCTATATCACTGCTTTCATTGTCAATCCCTTTTATTCCTCTGTAGATTGGATTGAAATCGTAAAATTCTAAGGCTTCGTATGATGTATCAACTACAGGGTTTGAGGAGCCTCTCGGAAATTGAAAATAAAGCGATTCTTTGAATGTTTCAGACAATTTTGAGATTTTACACACGTTTTTAAACTATTTGCAGCAAAAACTGCTACAGGACTAATATGCGTTTAATGCTATACTATACGATTAAAATGCTAAAACACTTGGGCTAAAATGTTGTCAATGTAATTTTTTGACGATTGTTACCAACTTTACTAAAATCCTAATCTTAACTTATATTACAAATGCGAAAGTGAGTTTGTTTGTTTGTTACCTCTTCACGCTTTATCTATACTCAACCAATCTTCCTGAAATTTCGCATAAACATAGTTAGAAGTACTGAGAAGGAGGGTACCTTTCATCCCGGGAAAAAGTACTGTTCCCGTAGGAAATTCACGTGGGCGAAGCCGCGGGCACAAGCAAGTAATTTATTTAAAAGTTAGAATAGTAATGACATTGGCCCAAGTACCCTATCGTTTGAATCGCCTTGTATGAAGAGTTGTTAATGAATGTCGCTTTCTTACGACTAAAAAAAATACAAATATTAATTAATAGATTTTGACAACTTTTTTGTGATTCTGAACCTAAAATATGACTGATAAATTAATTTTAATGAAGCCCAATCTTCATCTCCCAACATTGGAACTTACAAACGAGTGGTAAATGCTAAAACCGAAATAAATCTCTCGGCAAGACGTTCAGACGATTCGTGCGGAGTCCTCATTTAAAATTCTACTCCACAGCGTAATTCGGGTCGGATCGGAGGCCCTACTCTTTGTTTCTCACTGTCCGATCTTTACGTCGCAAAATGTCCCTATCAAAAAACTGCCCTTTCGCAAAATTTCCCACTCACAAAATGTCTCCCTGTTTCCAAAGTGACATTCACATTTTTGTACGGTTTCATGGCCCATACAAAATCGCCCGATAAGCATTATTGCACGAATACACATTTTTGTCTATCTATCAATCAGTTCACGATTCACCTTCGCACATCATCGTCGCGCATCGTGTTCCTGTACTCACTAGCATTTAAGTATTTTCGAATATATTTGCTTTTATCTCAGCAGAATCTATTATTTATCTTATCAGCATCAGCTACTCAGGTGTTAACACACAGAAACCATAAATTGATTTAAACTAAGTAATAAACTAAAGATGTAAAGAATGTTGCTGGCAAGAACTGGATTGCGATGGCCCACGATAGAGAAGTTTGGTGTAGGCAAAGGTAAGCTTATACCCAGCTTAGCATTGTCCCAGGTGGAGTAGGCAGCGCCACGATCTGGCGGCTGCATTGGCAGAAGTGGACCTGTCGCTCCCGAATGTCGTCAATGCGATGCTCGAGAGCGACAGAGCTTGGGAGGTAATGGCCTCCTTCTGCGAGACCGTTATGTCACAGAGAGAGGCTGAAAAAAGGGACCGCGACGACCACCCCCTTTGCGGACCCGATGAGAAGACGGCGGAGGGGGCTCTGGCAACCACTAGCAGATTTGAGGGGGACTCAAGTAGTAGGGGAATTACTTATATTATTGTAGTAAAAGGTACAAAGGTAAATTAAGAATTAAAATAAGCTTAAGATAGCAGAGGAACTTTCTCAATTCCTAGAAAAAACAATTATCGTAGACAAAGAAGGAGTCAATAGTAGGGGCATTGGTTCATTTGAATTCAGTCGCGCTATTTGAATTGGAGATTTTACAGCCTTTAATCTAAAACCGACGTCGGCCGTCGCGGTACGTGTGCCGTTATCCTGCTAATTAAGGAATCTATGAATCCAGATGTTGTAGTAATCATCGTAGTGACTTTTGTTTTTTGCGGATTATCTTTGTACTACTACTCCGCTGGCTCAGTGACCCCAAAGTGGATCTTGGCCTACGAAACGAGAGAGCGCCATATACTTCTGTTCTGCGCGGTGGCTCGCCAGTTATCCGCTCACAGCTCACGCAGATCAGCCTCCACAGTATCTCTCCAGCGATATCTGGGGCGCCCGACTGGGCGCTTTCCTGACTCTTTAACTGACTTAAACATTACTTTGTTTTTTTTTTCAAAGAGGGCGTTGGGTGCAACATTGCGTCCAAATATTCCACCAGACGTTAGCAACGAGTAAGGGCAGACAACTGTCAGATGGTACAACGCTGTCAATATTGATGTGTCAAATTCAAATAACAGTATTGTACCATTGACATGACCGTACTCGCCTGTAGCGCCAACTAGTGAGCGAAAATTTGATAACCCTCATTTCGAAGGGGTTCCTGTCTCTAACTATCCTATCTCTAAATTGGATCTATTTACATGTTAGTAAATCCATACTAATATTATAAATGCGAAAGTTTGGATGTGAGTTTGTGAGTTTGTGAGTTTGTGAGGATGTTTGTTACTCAATCACGCAAAATCTACTGGACGGATTTCGATGAAATTTGGTACAGAGGTAGATAATGACCTGGAATAGCACTTAGGCTACTTTTTATCCCGGGAAAAAGCACTGTTCCCGTGGGAAATTCACGCGGGCGAAGCCGCGGGCAAAAGCTAGTAAATAAATAAATATATACGGACAAATCACACAAATTAAATTAGCCCCAAAGTAAGTTCGAGACTTGTGTTATGGGATACTAACTCAACGATACTATATTTTTATAACAAATTCATATATAGATAAACATCCGGGACCGGGGATCGAACCCGCGACCTCCGGTGTGGCAGTCCGGCGTGATGACCGTGATGATAATGGGAAACAGGTTTAACAATATATGTATCTATGTTTTTAATCTATTAGCAAAAGTGCTCCGTACAAACGAAAGTAAGAAAAGGCTTCCAATTACATAATACAAAATCCCCATAAGGCCTTTCACTGACATTATCTTATTTCCCGATCTTTACTGGAAAGGTAACTTGCACTTATACTGTTCTTTTCTTCTAGTGAATTCCATTTATATTACTTAGCTATTATTGCCTTATGGCTCCAATCGCGGCAAAAAGTTTCTCTTATATATTGTTTGTAATATATTGGGTAAAACTAAACGCAGGCGTTTCCTGTTATCGCCGCCAGGGGTTTTGGGGTTCTCACACTGCTCGTGCGAAGGGCTCGCGGACGGTCGCCGTTGTTGTCCAGGGCGATATCGGTTTGATTTTAATACGCGGAGCGGTCTCGCGTCTTTTGCTTGTTGTTTAGTTTGAGTGATAATTGTGAATCTCCTGTTTGTTAAATAACTATTGAATTTGTGTTTGTGAAAAACTCTGTTATTGTGACTTTTTCTTGTGAGAGGTGAAACGTGGCTGGCTGTTCACATCTGGCTGTTCCCGAGTGAAACTACGGGAAGGAATCTATTTATTTGTCCTGGGGAATTGAGATCTCAAGGGTTAGGTAGGGTGATTAGGAATTCCCCCTTCCCGAAGACACTCAAGTTTGGATCCGAAGAGAAAGAAGATTTAATTTGGTAAGTGTTCAATTGTAGTTAATTTATAGGTTAGGTTATCATATAGGGCCCTGTAGCTCCCTTCATAAGCTACGGTGGTAGCAGACTGCGTTAAGTTAGTTAGGTTTTAGTCGTGCAAACGTGGTGCCGCGTGGAGATTTTTTCCCGGTACTTATTTTTACCGGTGGTTTTTTCCCGGTGAAGTTCCGGTACAGAATTCTTCCCGCCGCTTCGTTTGTCCGGATTCTCGCTGCCACATTTTCTGGCAGCAGAGCGTAGTTGCTCTGCACATTTTCTGGTAGCAGAGCGTAGTTTATCTACCCTCTATTTGTTCGTTTGTAAAAAATAATTAATTGTTTGTAAAAATTATTAGATTTTTCTTAGTTTGTTTGTATAAGAATATTTGTAACCTTTTTTGTATTTGTTTTGCGGTTTGTACCTCGTGCGTTTCCGGAGTTTGTGCCATTCTCATACCTCACCGCGGTTCTTCGTTAGGTAAGTTGCTTGATTTTGTTGTTTTTTATTTACCTTTTGTTATTTTTTGTTTGTGACTTGACGCGATGGCGAAGGCCTCCAATGCTAGGGCGACACTCGCCAACGAATTGAGATGGTTTGTGACGGCCGGAGGACTCCTGTCCCGGAAGGACAGGGAGGGCGCCATGATACTGCTAAGAGCGGATCACCTCCACTCACGATTGATTAGCGCGGAAGCCGGCCATGGCGGCGCTTACCGAGAGCCAGATCTTACCCCGGAGGGCCTACGCAGGTCACATGGCGGACATGGACCAGATCCTGAGTCTGCACGATGATATCGCGGCAGGCGGTGACCGCACATAAGGGCGAGACAGGCTGGCGGACCAGCCCCTCGCACACCTGTTAGACAGGAAGGACCAGCGGTTACTGGTCGGCTCCCCACCCTTCAGCTGTCCCACTTTGGGGGTAGGATGGAGGAGTGGGTAGCATATAAAAATCTGTTTGAGTCCCTGGTCGTAGCACGACAGGATTTGTCGAAGGCCCAGAAGATGGCCTACCGCCTCTCCACTCTTGAGGATGAAGCGCGGTCGCTCATCCAGCACCTCCGGGTGGAGGACGACCAGTACGATACGGCTTGGGAGTTATTGAACTCCCGCTACCAAAATTTACGTTTGTTAGCGGATGCGCACGCCGCACAGTTGATGGCCCTGCCCAAGGTGGCCAACAGGGCACAGTTGCGCTTCTGCAGTTGCTCCACGCCTGCCGTTACAGTGGCCTGTAACGCGCTCCGCACACTGGGGCTGCCGGTGGACCAATGGTCTTTTTTGTTGGTGCACATTGTATTGGGCAAATTGCCCAATGACATCCGCTCGCGGTTTGAGCGCGATAAATGCGTGAGCGGGATAGCACCACCCTACCAACATTCACTGACTTGGTGAAGTTTTTGGAGTTTGAGGCACGGGCTGCTGAGAATACCATGACGGACTCAGCGCCATCCAGAGCGCCTGAACGTAGGCCCTTGGAACCCTCATGGCGAGGGAAGCCCCAACAGGGACGGCAACCGCCACCGCGTGGAGCTGGTGTGCGGGTTGCACACACGGCAGCAGTCGCGGGGACGCGGACTGCCTGCAATGTGGCCGGATGGGCCACAGCCTGCTACAATGCAGGGACTGGCAGGGACTGCCAGTACAAGATCGGCGCCGCATGGCAAAGCGGCATGAACTTTGCTTTTATTGTTTGGGCGGTCACTATGCACGTGACTGTCCCAGTGCCATACCATGCAGTGCATGCCGTGGGCGGCACCACGCGATGCTTTGCATGAACCGCAACGGGGATGGCACCCGGATGTTGAGGCAGGGGTCCCCTATGGGCGGGGGCGCTCCTGCGCGAAGCCCTCCACCACCGGACGGAGGACGCGGCTTCGCTCGTCGCACCCCCCTCGGGAGGGGGTCGCGTACCTGCGCGGGTCTTGGCGGACCGGGACCACGCGCCCCAAGGTCATGGCCAGTATGTAGCTGGCCAGGCCCCGGATAGGGCCCCCATGGGCGGGGGCCCTAGATCGGACGTGAGAGTGGGGACACCCCCTCCACGCGGGTTACCAATACCCAACACATGCAGCCGCAGCGGTTTTCTCCGCCGCTGCACGAGTACCCACGGCTGGAGTACCACCCGCCGTACCATATGTATGGCCGGGCCGCGGGTTATGCCCCCCTCCAGATGGGGATGTGCACTCGCCCGCCATATTATCCGGGTCAGTGGCGCGCCCCTGGTTTGGAGAGAGTGGGAGCCCGTAACTAGCTTGCTCCCTTGCTGGGACAGAGCCGCGGACGGTTCTGCTCCCTACCGCGGTGGTCCGCGTATGGGGTCGTAGGGGGAAGCCATTAATTTGAGAGCTCTGTTGGACTCAGGGGCTCAAAGCAGTTTGGTTACCACTCGAGTGGCACGCCAGTTAGGTTTAGTCGTGGAAGACTCGCCTGTGCCACTTCTTGGAGTTGGTGGCATACAAGTGAAGTGTCTGACGGGCCAGACACTTGTCACCTTTTCTTCGCTGAAGTCCTCCACAATGAGGATCACGACTTCGGCTATGGTAATGGATACCATTGCGGGTTGGCACCCCTCGACAGACATACCGCCGGGTGTGTTGTCTTTGGTTTCGGGTCTGGATTTGGCCGACCCCTTTGTCTTTCATCCCGGCCCAGTGGACTTGCTCCTGGGCTCGGACGTATTGGGTTGGATTTTGTTGGGTACACAGAAGGCTCTGGGTTCGTCTTCACTGATGGCAGTGTCTACGATTTTTGGTTTTGCCCTGATGGGCCCTGTGTTTGATAATGGCACCGCGGAAGGAGCCACCGGTTGTCGCATCTGCGTCCTTGGCCAAGACCATGCAAAGGTTTTGGGAGGTGGAGGAGCCACCTATGAGTTCCAGGATGGATCCGGAACACGCTGAGTGCGAAGCCCTTTTTCGATCAACCACGGAGAGGTTGCCCTCCGGTCGGTTTGTAACTAGGTTACCTTTTGTTGCCTCTCGTCCTAGCCTAGGGCAAAGTAGGGCGCTTGCGGAGAAACGACTGCTGTCCATGGAGCGACGCATGCAGCGTGACCACGTACTTCGCGATAAATATATTGAATTTATGCGCGAGTACGAGGATTTGGGTCACATGTCTCCGTCTCGAGTTGATTGGAGCTCAACTGAGCATTACTTTTTGCCCCACCACGCGGTGGTGAAGGCCTCAACAGGCAAATTGAGGACCGTCTTCGATGGGTCCGCACCCACTTCGAACGGGGTTTCGTTGAATCTATGTTTGCATTCAGGTCCCAAATTGCATAGGGACATAATTGACATCATCTTGAACTTTAGAAGACATCAAGTGGTTTTTGGTGCGGACATCCGGATGATGTTCCGCCAGACAGTCATACATCCTGAGGACAGGCGATTCCAGTTGATACTCTGGCGTGAGCGCCCTGAGGATCCTGTGACGGTGTATGAACTCAACACAAACACGTATGGTTTGACATCTAGTCCCTATATCGCCATCAGATCATTGCTTGAATTGGCAGAGCGGGAACGGATCCGCTTTCCCCGTGGGGCTTCCGTGCTGTCACGTGACTTGTATGTTGATGACGTGTGCACCGGAGCCCAAAGTATTGAGGAGGCCCTCCTACTGCGGGATGAATTGATTGAAATATTGAAGACAGGTGGCTACGAGCTACGTAAGTGGTTGTCTAATGAGCCTAAAGTTCTAGAAGGGATCCCGGAGGATCACCAACAGAACCCTCACCTGTTTGAGGATGTGGATGATCCCAACAGGATAGCGGTGCTGGGCATGCAGTACCAGCCGCTAACCGATATTTTTACATTCCAAGTGGACTTGGAAATACCAAAGGTCTGGACTAAGAGAACGGTGTTGTCCGTAATAGCCCGTATGTTTGATCCAAGCGGTTGGATCAGTCCAGTGATATTCTCTGCAAAGTGTCTTCTTCAGAGACTTTGGACTTTGGAGCGTCTCGTGGGACGAGCCGCTGTTTGGCTCTCCATTGGATGATTGGCTCGAGTTGTTTTCATCGATTAAGGAAGTCAATCGGATTGCCTTGCCTCGTCGAATATTGCCCCCGGGAAATATCGAGCCAGCCTGCATGGCTTTTGTGACGCGTCGGAGCGAGGCTACGCCGCGTCAGTCTATATGCGGACAGTTGACGCCGATGGCCGGGTCAATGTCTCGCTTTTGTTAGGGAAGAGCAAGGTCGCCCCCATCAGGACTAGGCTGACTATTCCCAAGCTTGAGTTGAGTGGAGCTCACCTTCTTTCTAAATTGTTGCATCACGTTGCCAGTGAGCTGGCGGCCACGGTCGAGATACGGGACATCTTCGCCTGGTCGGATAGCCAGGTCGCGCTTGCATGGTTGCGCGCGGCCCCACATACCTTGGAGGTTTTTGTGGGAAATCGGGTTTCCCAAATCCAGAATATCGGAATTGATATAACATGGAGACATGTGCCGGAGAGCTTAACCCAGCGGACTGTGCCTCCCGAGGTTGTACGGCACCAGAATTGGTGTCACACCCGCTCTGGTGGGGTCCAGAGTGGCTGATGGGATCAGAAACTTCTTGGCCTGTCTGTCAGACAGATGTTACTTCTTTGAGTTTGACTGGGCTCCGTGTACATGCTGTAGTCGCTGAGACGACGTCGGAGCCGGATTGGCTACTTGCTCGGTATAGCAGCTTGGATAAGCTTCTGGGTGTCACCAGTTGGATTAAGCGTTTCATACATAATTGTAGAAACCCACAGGCAAAGCGGTTGGAGCCGATTGCAGGTGCAGAAGAGCGCCGGAGCGCATTGTTGCATTGGGTCCGTGTCGTGCAGACCGGACGGTTTGAGTCAGAGCTTCGTATTTTGCGCGACGGACGCGCTAAGTTGAAGGGCGCGGTCGCTCGTTTGAACCCGTACATCGACTCGGATGGGCTTCTTCGGGTTGGAGGCAGGCTCCGGAAGGCGGATCTTCCATATGAGACTCGCCATCCTCTGTTGTTGCCCAAGGGCGGACCCTTGGTGCAGCTTTTGGTGTCTGATCGACACATTCGTAACGCCCATGCTGGGTGCAATGCTTTGTTGGCTATTTTGCAACGCGAATTTTGGATTTTGTCTGCCCGAAGAGCAATCCGTAGTGTTCTGTTTCGATGTATTGCATGTTATAGGTTGAAGGCATCCACGATGCAACCACAGATGGGTGATTTGCCCGCTGATCGAATCCGACCTTCGAGGCCGTTTGACGGCGTTGGAACCGATTTTGCCGGTCCCTTTTCGATCAAAGCTTCTCCCTTTCGTAATGCCCGTATTGTGAAGGGCTATTTGTGTGTATTTGTTTGTTTGGCCACCAAGGCTGTCCATTTGGAGGTGGTATCGGCTCTGACTACGGAGGCCTTCGTCGCCGCGTTGGATCGCTTTGTTTCGCGTCGAGGTCTACCTTCCCTTATTAGGTCTGACAATGGCACAAACTATAAAGGAACTGTAAATTATCTTAAGGATGTTTCTGTGTTTATTGATAAAAATTGTACTAGTTTAAGTCAAATTGCTGCCCAAAGGGGAATAACCTGGAAGTTTAGTCCCCCAAGTTGCCCCCATTGGGGAGGGATTTTTGAAGCGGCTGTGAAATCCGCAAAGACCCACCTCCGCCGCATTATCGGAGAAACGGCTCTAACTTTTTGAAGAGCTGGCCACAGTGTTTTGTAAAGTTGAGGCGGTCCTCAACTCTCGTCCTCTCTGTCCGCTATCTCCAGATCCAAATGACTTGGAAGCTCTCACCCCTGGTCATTTTTTTGGTGGGAGGAGCCGTTGAATGCCCTGCCCGAATACCCGTGGAAGGATGAACGCGTATATCGGTTGTCGCGTTTTCAAATGTTGCAGCAAATGAGCCAGGACTTTTGGCGTCGCTGGTCGCTTGAATATTTGCATTTGCTGCAGCAAAGAGTGAAGTGGACAGACAGGACTGAGCCTCCCAGGGAGGGTGATTTAGTATTGTTAAAAGAGGCAAATTTGCCCTCATTGCTTTGGCGACGAGCTCGCATATTACGTTTGATTCTTGGCGGAGATGGCACTCCGCGTGTGGCTGAGGTGTTGGTCGACGGTTCGATTTTAAGGAGAGGTGTGACCTCTCTCGCCCGCCTTCCCGTAGAGTAAGCTAGCGGTCTGCTTCTCAGACCGGGACGGGGGGATGTTTGTAATATATTGGGTAAAACTAAACGCAGGCGTTTCCTGTTATCGCCGCCAGGGGTTTTGGGGTTCTCACATTGCTCGTGCGAATGGCTCGCGGACGGTCGCCATTGCATTGTCCAGGGCGATATCGGTTTGATTTTAATACGCGGAGCGGTCTCGCGTCTTTTGCTTGTTGTTTAGTTTGAGTGATAATTGTGAATCTCCTGTTTGTTAAATAACTATTGAATTTGTGTTTGTGAAAAACTCTGTTATTGTGACTTTTTCTTGTGAGAGGTGAAACGTGGCTGGCTGTTCACATCTGACTGTTCCCGAGTGAAACTACGGGAAGAAATCTATTTAGTTGTCCTGGGGAATTGAGATCTCAAGGGTTAGGTAGGGTGATTAGGAATTCCCCCTTCCCGAAGACACTCAAGTTTGGATCCGAAAAGAAAGAAGATTTAGTTTGGTAAGTGTTCAATTGTAGTTAATTTATAGGTTAGGTTATCATATAGGGCCCTGTAGCTCCCTTCATAAGCTACGGTGGTAGCAGACTGCGTTAAGTTAGTTAGGTTTTAGTCGGGCAAACGTGGTGCCGCGTGGAGATTTTTCCCGGTACTTATTTTTACCGGTGGTTTTTTCCCGGTGAAGTTCCGGTACAGAATTCTTCCCGCCGCTTCGTTTGTCCGGATTCTCGCTGCCACATTTTCTGGCAGCAGAGCGTAGTTGCTCTGCACATATATTATTCATACAAACTTTGACTTTTACTGAGTAAATATATCCTCTCAATCTATCGCTGGTTGACTAAAAGAAATCCCTTTATGGAATAAGTCCGCCTTTGTATATTTACCTTATTAGTTATGTTAATAAGTTCACTGTGTATCCTTAGTACAATAAAGATATTACAAACAAACAAACAAACTTTGATCCCCCATTTTAGCCCTTAGGGGTTTGGAATAAAGTAGCCTATGTTTGACCCCGGATCTTTAACTATATCCATACTAAATTTTATCAAAATCGGTCGAGTGGTTTAGCCGTGAAAGTGTAATAAACAGACATTTAGAACCTACTTTATACTAATATTATAAAGAGGAAGCATTTTGTAAGTTTGTAAATTTTGTAGGGGGTTAATCTTCGGAACTACTGAACCGATTTCAAAAATTCTTTCATCAATAGAAAGCTACATTATTACTGAGTGACATAGGCTACAATTTATGTATGTACCGCTCGAGCGAAACCGGGGCGGGGCGCTAGTATGGAATAAGGAAGTATGGATTTTCTTCCAGAGAATTCTATTTATATTATTCCCCCCATAAGTTTGAAGCAGCTGGGCTAGCAGTAAACCTGCGAAATAAAATAAATAAATCCCTCCTTTTATTGTGGCGATAATCTTGAAATTCCCCGGGCGGGAGAAATCTTATTGCGTGAATTTGTTTTTTAAACCTTTTCTCTTCTTGGGGAGTTATACTCATGTTATTTTTAGTACAAATTTAAAAAATACAGAGGAACTTACTACGTAATCAAAGGTCATGGTATGAGATCACCCAAAATCTGTATTATGAGATGCTATGGTTTTCTCTAAAGAAATAGTTTTTCAAAAAGGGCGTGAAAAGATTGATTCAATGTAACCATTTTTAGGGTTCTGTACTTCAAAAGGTAATCTTAAAAGCAGATTGTTTTGAGTCTGTCTGTCTGTCAAAAAAAATAATTACGATTTTTTTAATTAACAGTACCTATTCTAAAATAAACTAAAATGAAACTGAAGCGTAAAAACAAATTAAATTAAAAAAAAAATGCTTACATACAACATGGATTATACAACATAGAGTCAAGAATGCTGGCTGCATTCCCGCTTTGGATAGCAAATCCATTTCTTTATGCAACAGCCAGCCCACTTACCAATGTAAAGTTAGTCAGATAAATAATTTGGAACATTTAATTAAATTCCGACACATCGACAGATGTTATCGACGTCATCTCCGCGGAAACTCCCGAAAAGTTTTCCATGTCTTCGCAAACTCGAGAAATTCGCGTAAAATCAACATTTAGATGACGTACCCGGAACAAACTTGGTTTTTAAACGACTTTAATTCAAGGGAAAGTTCTCAATCCGAATGATTTTTTAGACGACGTCACAAAAAAAGAGTGTTATGTTTTCAGAGTTATCACTCTCTCTCTCTCTTTAGCCATTCTCAACCATACGGATACAGGCCGCCTTCATCTTATTCCACTTCTGACATTGCAAATGGCATGGCAATCTCCAACCATTTTACACCAGCTGTTTATTTTACATCATCTTTCGTCATCATCCAGACGACCGATTCTATAATTACAAATGTAGATGTCTCTCAAGAACCAAAGAGATTGAACTCAAGCAACAAGATCTCTATGAGATCAGCTTTATTACAATTTCTTTGGCTTTTGAGACACAACTGACGCACATGTACGATTGTAATTACGCCGCAACTTCTAGATTTTTTCTGTAGTTACCTGAGAGAGCGTAAACAGTATGTGGATTATGGAAATATCGAATCTGATCCTTATTTTACCTACTCGGGAGTAAGTCAAGGTAGTAATTTAGAGCCCTTAATCTTTATTCTCATGATAAACGACCTGCCGGGTGTAGTACAAGATTCACAGTCACTACTTTTTGCAGACGATTTGAAAATTTTTGTTAAAATAGAAACCACTGATGATTGTGAGCGTTTGCAAAGCGATATCAATCGAGTTATACAGTGGAGCAAAGAGAACAAATTGTTTTTTAACGTAAACAAGTGTAGCGTGGTTAGTTACAGCAGAGCCAAAAATCCGATACAATACGTTTATCAGATGGACGGAACAGTGTTGGTGAGAGTCACGAGTATTCGTGATTTGGGTGTACTTATGACTACGAATTTAGCGTTTGGTGATCACATTACTAAGGTTTGTAAAACTGCATTTAAATGTCTTGGATTCATTTTGCGGCAAGCTAGTGTTTTTAATAATACTATGGCGGCACGTGCATTATATAATGCGCTTGTAAGGAGTAGGCTCGAAAGCGGAGCTATAGTGTGGAGTCCTCACGAGGACAAGTACACGCAAATGATTGAAAAAAATTCAGAATAAGTTCGTGAGATTTTTGTACCTGAAACAATATGGTGTATACCCCTATTTCCCTCTAATGTATCCCACCGCTTTTGTATTGGGAATGGTAGGTTATAATAGTTTAGAAGTGAGACGTAATGTATCACTTTTAAAATATATTTTTAAAGTCTTCACGGGTATTACCGTCAATAGTCCGATACTTTCGAAATTGTCACTATCAGTGCCGGATGAATTCATATTTAGGAGGCGTAAACCGCCTTTGTTTTGTGCACCTTTCTCGCGTACTAAATTTTATCGGTTTTCTCCCGTGGCCAGAGCTCTAAATATGTTGAATTCCATATGTCAGGAAGGTGATGTAGACATATTCCACTGTTCGTTGGAGAAATTCACAGACATGGCATTATTATGTGTACCAAATTTATAATTTTTCTATATGTTTTTAGCGATGTTGGAGTAGGTTAAGCCTGTAATGATACGCTGTATAAAATGAAATAAATAAATAAAATAAAAATAAAAAAAAAATTGTAGGGCCTGTGTTTTGCTCCATGAACCATTTTTATGGCGACATAGCCGGTCACAATCAGTCAGTAACGGAAGAATACACAACTAGGTGTATTCTTCCGCTACTGACTGACTGAATAACTGACAGTAACTGGGCGTAGGAAGCTGAAATTTGTCATGTAGGTTCCTTAGGGAGTGTAGGGGAGCACTTAGAGAGGATTTCCCAAAATTCCCACGGAAGCAAAGCCCATGATACTAAAAATATGAGTCATAAACAAAATGCATAAATCGTCTGGAAACTAGGTCGTAGCGAGTAAAATAAGCAGAAAGTGGGCTTCTAACTCGTCAACTGAACTTGTGCAATTAATACTTGGTTCAGGCTTTGCGGTCCTGCAACTTTCTGAAAAGTATTTGTACGTTTGCTGTAACTTTACGAAATACCATAGAATTAAATATTTACCATCTACTTGCTACTACTAAGGGCCGCTATGGAGAAGAAGGGCAAATGATAGAGCAAAATGGAAGATGCTGGAAGAGGCCTATGTGTCCCATGACTGATATGGCTTAAAAATAAAAAAAACTAGCTGGCGCCCGCAGCTTCGCTCGCGTTAATCCTTTCTTAACGGATGCCTACGTCATAACATCTACCTGCATGCCAAATTTCAGCCCGATCCGTCCAGTGGTTTGGGCTGTGCGTTGATAGATCACTATGTCAGTCAGTCACCTTTGAGTTATACCGTATATCACTATCACTATCACTACATAGTATAAAACAAAGTCGCTTTCTCTGTCCCTATGTCCCTTTGTATGCTTAAATCTTTGAAACTACGCAACGGATTTTGATGCGGTTTTTTTTAATAGATAGAGTGATTCAAGAGGAAGGTTTATATCCCGTGCGAAGCCGGGGCGGGTCGCTAGTATACATATATATATATAGATACTAACAACTAAATAGTAATAATAATTTCGTCTTCTTCTTCCTTGCTTTTATCTCAATTTATTTGGGGTCAGCTCTCCTTATAAATTTACGCGACGTACGGTTATGGGTTGTCACTTTATCTAGATTGGCTGCTTTCAAGTCCTTTTGGATAATATAATAATTTCGTCAAACAACAAAATAGATTTTTAAGTAAAACCGCACTAAAATCATTATCATCTGGTAAGCTACGACACAATAGACAGTTATATATGTAAAACTCTCCAAGATACAGGCATATCTGCCTAGTTTGGAGCACAGAGCTTTCAACAATAACTTTTGCTTTTTTATTACCTGTACCTACTAACCTTTCAAAATTGTACTCATCTTTGTATATAAATAATTTACTTATTTATTTAACTTATAGGATCCCTAAGTAGAAGATTTATAATAACACATAATAAACATGCAGACTTCCATGCTGGTCTGGGAGCGAAGAAAAAACATAGAATGTGCCAGCTGCTTCTCTTCCCGCGCAGATTGTAAAAGTCAATCGGGGAAAGGGCTTTAAACTGGGGATTCCTCCACTCATAGGCGATGGGCTAACAACCTGTCACTATACCTGAATCTCCATTCCATCAGAGAGCCCACTATTCAGCTAAGCGTGGCCTCCGAGTCGCACGACTCTTGGCTCTGTCTACCTCGTAAGGGATAAAGACGTGATTCTATGTATGTACATAATAAACAAATTTAAGTAAGTTTAAAGAACCTGAGATATTTTATTTTGTATATTCGGATGACCAATAGCTTCGTTCTCGTAAACTTTAGCACTGGAATACGTAGTACTAGGATACTTTAGAACTAACGTACATCGTACTTGCATACGTCGACATTAGATACTTTAGAAGTAACGTACATAGACATTTAGTACTTAGAGCGAAATCGCTTAATTAACATAATAGTAACAAAATACAAATTTCAAAGTCACACAAATAATGATACAGTAAAATTTTATAATTGTACGACTGTGCGCGTGATAACAGTGTACTTTCGTATGAATGTTTATATGCGTTTCTATTTGAGAGTCTAAATGTATGAAGGATGTTCTAATGAAACTAGTGAATGCAGTTCACGAAAGTCCGGGTATATTGTCCAAAAATACAGGGAAGAAATACAACTCACAACATTTACGTGACCGTTTAAGTTACACAAAATTTATGCGATTAGCATGCCTATATCTAATGACGCGCGGGGAACGACTGCCCGTTCGCCCCTCGCTACATATTCATTTGCAACGTCAGCTCTATGTAAGTACGGTGTACAACACATGAGTCCTTACATAATTTTCGGGAATGCCAACAACATATTTAAGTAGTAGCAGAAACATCATCAAAAAATAAAACCAAAAATATTCATTGAATTTCCCACGGGAACAGTGCTTTTTCCCGGGATGAAAGGTAACCTATGTCCTTCTCGGTACTTCTACTATGTGTATGCAAAATTTGAGGAAGGTTGGTTCAGTAGATGAAGCGTGAAGAGGTAACAAACAAACAAATAAACAAACTCACTTTTGCATTTATAATATTAGTTAGGATTAGGATTACGGATTCTAAAGGAGTAAGAATTAAATAGAAGTATCATTAGATAGGTCGTCAGAAATGGTAAACAAATAGAGGGCGCCGCCGCGGGCTGCCACAAGTGTTACTTAAACATCATTAGGGGAGTTGCAATATGGTCGAGATTTTTATTTTATTTAAACCCTTTGAAACTTTTTTTCATGACTGACCAAAAAAGGAGTGTTATGTTTTTAGGGTTCATGTATGTATGCATGTTTGTATACCTATATGTAAGTTTCTTTATTTCGCAATAAGTCCTGAACGGATTAACAGATTTTGATGTGAGAGGTATTTTTAGATTCATTGCATTCCTCCGAGTGACATAGGCTATGTAAGTAAGTAAAAATTAGCTTGTTATATTAAAAGTTTGTTGATTATACCTTGACCTCGCTTACTCAGCTGCCTAATAGATGGAAAAATAACTTAACTGATATTCCACAGACTCTGTCATAGAAAAGCATATAAACAAAGCAACTGAAGTAGCAACTACTGCAAACTCGAAAGTGTCCAAAAAATATTCGCAATTCTAACAAAATCAACACGAAATTTAATATCCCCGGTATTTCTGGCAACAATCCGACAATGAGAAAAGTTGGGTCTCCGAAGAAACTTGTTATCCAAATTTGCTGGAGCTCAGAAGTGATACCTTCCAATTATAAGGAGAACTTGTCAGCAATTTAACACATTACATTTTCTGCGAAATTTATTTTAAGACGTCTCCCCACATTTTCTTGTTTACTTAATTTAAATGGTGTTTGTTATTGCTAGCTTTGCCTCGCGGCTTTACTCCTGCGGGAATTTCGGGTATTTATAAAGCAGAGGTGAATCGAAGAGTTGGTCAGGGTCGACCTCGGAAAACGCACTGCGACCAGTTTGCGGACCTCCTCAAAAAGGGAGACATTACCTGGAGAGCATGTATGAAGAGAGCGATGAGTGTAGAGAGATCTGTAAGGATCGTAGCAAGTGGAAATCGCTAGTCTCTGCCTACACCCATGGGAAAAAGGCGTGATAATATATGTATATGTATGTATAGCCTTCTTCCGAAGGAGAACTAAAGTAACCGATATAGCCCGCAGAATCGCCAAACTTAAGTGGCTGTGGGCGGGCTCGTAGAACAGATAGACATTGGGGCAGAAAATTTCTCGAGTGGCGACCACAAACCGGAAAACATAGTATTGGCAGGCCTCCTACTCGGTGGACCGACGACCTGGTGAAGGTCGCGGGACGCGCATGAATGCGGGCAGCGCAGGACCGGTCAACGTGGAAATGTTTGGGGGAGGCCTTTGTCCAGCAGTGGCCGTCTTTCGGCTGAGAGAGAGAGAGAGAGCCTTCTTTATTCATGTGTTTTATTTTTTATTGGTACAGTCAGCTGAAGACTATTATATGATATGGGGAAGATAGGATTCGGTGATAAGGGCCATATCTCACCATCCTATCTCAGTTACGGTTAGGTTCTTCTGCACCTGACAGTACTTAGTAAATGCGAAAAAGATTTTTTTCAGCTTGTACGGGCCATTGCTTTAGGTACGTTGCGCCGCGTCAGCTAAAAACGCCGCATTGTTGTAAATACATATTTTTAAACTAGTTTGTAATAAATCTTCAAGCGCATCGTACGTTCTCACTATCATTTACGTATCATACTTAGCATATCAAGTTTTTGGACAATATATATATTCTTTTTTTTTTATCAAGACTTTATATCATTTCTATCACTTACAAGCATTAACCCGTACACGGCTGTTACGTTTCACGGCTTTCTAGACTGTATAAGGTCCTTTCTTGATTTTACCCTATTTGTTGTACCAAACATCAAAATCGGTCCAATATAGTCTGCGTGAAATGGCAGAGTTAAAAAAAGTTAGACATACATACATAGAATCACGTCTTTATCCCTTGCGGGGTAGACAGAGCTAGGAGTCGTGAGACTCGAAGGCCACGCTTAGTTATGAATAGTGGGCATCTGATGGAATGAAGAAGTTAAAAAAATTAGAAGTAGATAATAATAATGTTTAACCGTGTGGTGGTTCTAAGGATATGAATTTGGTACCATTTTTCGTTGACCAAGAGCGGACTTTTAATTTTAAATTAAATGTGAGGTAAATTTATAAAATAACAATCTTATTCCTAAAAAAATCAAACTTATTTTATAGTTAACAGATTATGTGTCGTGCCAATTTCACTTTTTAATATTTTGACATTGAAAGGCAAAGAAATTTTGACAATAAATATTTAACTAAACAAAATAGGCTAATTTTTTTAATGAATAAGGCTTTAACATCGCGGTAACACGGCCTAAAACGCGAAAGTTAAGTAATTAGTGAAGTTGACGACGAAACCACATCTGCGCCTAATAGTTGGCGGGAGTTTTAATAGTTGGCGGGAGTTTTCCTACAGAACTATACAACTTTCCTAGTTGCGTCGTAAATTTTAATGACAGCGATTTATTGATTGGAAACGACGAATCGGAAATTAAACGAATAGAAGCGAATTATTTTGCAACTAATTTGATTTATGATTTTTGACATCCATTATATTATCAAATACTTAATTCTTAATTAAAGAAAAAAGTAGATAAAGATAGGAACCGACTATGAAATCTCAAAAAAAAACAACTGTTCCATACATTTTCCAATACCTCCTCGCCCAAATTGTACAGAACAGCTGACTTTTTTTGAGATTGGAAACTGCAAAAATGCCTGGAATAGCAGATACATAGGGTACTTATATCCCGAAATTCCCAATGAAGCGAAGCCCCGGGTCGCAGGCAGCTAGCAAAATATAAAAATACACAATACCACAACTTGAAATTTTTATCGATGGAATTGAAAGAAAAAGCTATAGTTTAAAAAAAAATACAGCCTACTAAAGAACCTCGTCTTTTTTTTTGAAGTCGATTGAAAATAACGAGCGTGGTCATATTTATTCAGGGTGTTGAAGGGGTCCATAGCAGGGCTTTTATCCGCACCAAATTCTCCATATGAACTCCCAAAAAGGACCAGTACTTTCCGGTACTTTAATCGAAATTTGGTACCGGTACAAACCGGTAACAATCCCTCGTCCATAGACTGTGGTCGCCGCTTTTCTTTTTTGGCGGGCTGCGTGCCTGTTTGCAATAGTATTATTAAAAAACAAGCGGTGTAGCCAAGTGGTAATGACACCCGCCTGAGGTCGGGTAAGACCCGGGTTCAAATCCTATCTGTGTCACATGAGTTTGTACTCCAATCTGACTCATGTATGGTAGTTTTCTCATAGACCACCCCCTGCTTCCGGTGAAGGAAAACATCGTGAGGAAACCTGCACATTGGCTGTTTAGTTTCCTAGTGTGTATACGGCTACTGCCACTAGATGGCGGTAGTCGTAAAAGTAATGTCAGATTCCTTTAGGCGACTTGAATAAAATCTGACACCAGTGTTAGTAATAACACACTCGATAAGAAGAATAAAAAAACATAAGTAATTTTTGACGATGGGTCGACGATGTAAAGAATGTTGCTGGCAAGAACTGGATTGCAATGGCGCAGGATAGGAAAGGTTGGCGTAGACAAAAGGAGGCTTATACCCAGCAGTGGGTCATGGAAGGCTGACGATGATGATGATGAGGTAATTTAGAATATAACTTAGGTATATGTTAGACCCGAATAACCACAAATTACTTAGAAAATTCACTAACTTTGCCACATTTGTAGTTCGGAAGGGAAAGGGATTAATCATGAAAGTGCCAGGGAAGATACTTGATTGGGAGAAGTTTTTGGGAGTCCTTGACAGTTGGTGAGTCCAAGATCAATACATCAAGTATTGATCTTGGACGATGTTTGGAGATATGTCGCGTTTTTACAAGACTAACTAGGAGCGTTATGTTTTCAGGGTTCATGTATGTATGTAAGTTTCTTATTTCCACCATAAGTCCTGAACGGCTTAACAGATTTTGATGTGTGAGGTATCTTGTATTCCTTCGAGAGACAGGCTATGTGAGTTGTCAGTCGTGTTTTTTTTGTTAAAATAATATATAAAAATAATTTAATTCTTAGTTAACTACATAATAATTAATCTGAAGAGTTTGTATATTTGTTTGAGTTGAATGCGCTTATCTATGGTGAGAAAATTAAAGTTAATAAAAATAAAATATGTTTGTTTAATATTGGCATCCCTTTCTGAAACAAACACATTTTATTTTATGTAAAAAATTGGAAATAATTTTGGAACTGGTACAATTTCCAAGTATTTAAAACGTTTCAAATGAATACAAAATCTTTTTTTTTGCATTTCCTATCAAACATCGAACTTCAAACGTGCGCGAAACACTCAAATATAGCATTTATTTTCTAAGGATTTAAGTTGAAAATGCTTTTTTCAGGCGAAACTCATTGCGATAAAAGCATGTGACATGAACTGAGATTCATATCAGTTCCGGTTGGATGAACGTGTATTAAAAAAAATGAAAAATACGTCGCGGCGTTATTAATTTTTTTGAGTGATACCTGAGGGATATCGGTATTGGGAGCGAAGAGTATTAGATTTTTCTTTAGCCATGTGTACTTTTTACACGACTGACCAAAAAATGACTGTTATGTTTTCAGGGTTCATGTATGTAAGTATGTATTTATGTCAATTCCACCATAAGTCTTGAACGGCTTAACAGATTTTGATGTGAGAGGTATTGTTCTTGCATTCCTCCAAGTGACATAAGCTATGTAAATTGTCAGTCGTGTTTTTTATTTTTAAATAATTAGCTTGTTTTCAACCTTTTTACACGACTGACCAAAAAATGAGTGTTATGTTTTCAGGGTTCATGTATGTAAGTATGTATTTATGTAAGTTTCTTAATTCCACCATAAGTCCTGAACGGCTTAACAGATTTTGATGTGAGAGGTATTGTTTGATTCCTTGCATTCCTCCAAGTGACATAGGCTATGTAAGTTGTCAGTCGTGTTTTTTATTTTTAAATAATTAGCTTGTTAAATTATGCTTTTTTTCAAACTTTTTCATTACTTTGTTGTAACTGTGTGTGAATACAAATGTATAAAAGAAAGGTAAAGATAATAATCACTATACAGAATGAATTCAAAATCATTAACATCCTTTCTACTGGTGAAAGTACTCATGAATATGAGAACTTTATATGTGACCGACTGATATCTCAAAAAAAATCAGCTGTTCCATACAGTTTTACAATACCTATGCGATGGCTGACCCTCGCGTCAACTCGTGAATGGGTGTTGCCAGGGGATCCTGCTTCGATCCTGATTCGAATTTTTATTTTAATTTTTTGTTCTTAACCAATTCATTGTGGTTACTTGATCAAAAACATAACATGTTTTATTATATATTTTTTTTTTCTTATATTTTATTTTATTTTGTTTTTGACTGTACACAATCTAGTGTATGTATAAAGTTAATAAATAGCCCCTCTGGCATGCTAGGCGACCAAGACTGTTTCATGAGTTTCTTTCGGCATTTCTTCTCAGCAGTGGTCGTTCCGAAATGCTAGTAGTTTGTAGCTTTGAGACATAATATATTATGATTAAATAATTAGTTATCGACGTGAAAAAGAGCCTTCTTTGAAGGCTAAGTTTCAATAAAAAAAATAGACTTTGACTTTGACTTTGACCTTCTTGCATAAAATGTATGGGGCAGCTGTTTTTTTTTTAAGTTTTGTAGAAAATGCAGTGATCCGTCTCTCCCCTAGTCCATATCAATAAATAAAATTGTGAACTGTTTACGTTTTAAAATAACGAGTGTAACTATTTATTATTATATTATATTTATCTAAGCTTTTGCCCAGAAAGCAGAAAAAATCACAATCTCGTGACCTCTATAAATATATCTTTCAATTTTCACAGATATGATCCGGTTTAAACCGGCTAGAACTGGGTTATACCGGTTCGTTGACGCGCAAACTGACGCCGACAGGCTGATGGATTTACGGGCAGCTATCTGTTAATGAAATAACACGATATTGCTTGGACATACGTAGCTATACATATAATATAACAGTAAAAATATTTTGTCTGTACATTTAGTATTTTTGACTGAAATGGATAGAGAGACATTTAAAAAGAATAATAGAAAGCAAAAAAAAAAAATTTTAGAACTTTTGTCTGTCTGTCTGTATATATGATCACCCTAATCTCCGAAAATACTGAACCGATTTGAATGATTTTTTTGTTAGCTTTTAAAGCCCGCCAAAGTCGTTTACACGGTGCCCTCCCCCTGTAATTTCTAAAGTCTTGGACCTATAAACTTCAAATCACTCACGTAAAGAAACAGGCGCGGAAACTCTTATTTAAAATTGTTTTGGGTATCCTGTGATGAATACTTTTGAAATTATAAATAAAATAAAAATATATACTTTTTTCTTGCAAGAAATGCAAAACAGCGCGGTGCCAAAAATGACTACGGAACCCTACTTTATGCGTGGTCCGACATGCACTTGGCCGGTTTTGTTATTATCTTATGTAAAACTACTAATCACGGGGTCCAGTTGATCAATTAGCTATTTATTGCGTTAAATAATACATTTTAACTGCCGTTTATGATTTTCTCAAAGTTGATTAACTGGCTCGAAAATGGCTTAGTAGTTCATTCGCACGAAATTCATTCGCCCGAGCGTGCGAAACGTTCACTTTCAATAATAATATTTTTTAGTAGGCGTTTCGCTCGGATGAATTTTAATCGCGTGCGAACCGACTTCTTCAAGAACTAATAGTATGCGATTCGCCCACTTAACGAAATGTGCGAATAAAAAAATCAAGGTACAGTTGTGTACAAAATATTATAATATTTTTAGCTCAGAAGCGGAATTTAAATTAAAAATAAAATATACTTCGACAAGATTTATTATCAAAACTTAAATAATCAAAATAAACAGGAACGAAAATACGGAAAAGTTATGTGAAGGAAGAATATCACCAAAATGACGTATTGACAGCTCGACGAACGCGCAGCAAATAAGGGCCGAACTATACGGTTGCGCTCGCTTATATAGATTTGGAAATGCGAGTCCGCTAACACGGCCTCTCCTGACTAAGGTCGTCCTCGACCTCTTGTCCTTGACTGCATAAGGGACCGATATCCAGTCGGGAAAGCTCGGCTAGATGGTCTATATTGCGTCCTCATCATTATCTGAAAGACAACGAAAAGGATTTAGACCCTTAAAAACACTCATGTAACAAAATAGGCATAGTAATGATGAAAATAAATAAGCAGTTTAAAAGACTATCGTAGCGCTACATAACCAACAACAAGTAGGTACGTGAACCACATAGCTCTACGTCTGTTCACGCAACCACAAATCACATGGCATGCAGCACCACGCAAGTCTAAAAAAAAAAAGTTCTGTGAACCACGTAGCTCTACGTCTGTTCACACAACCAGTATGTGTAGTTATGAAGACCACGTAGCTCTACGTCTGTCGACATTACCAATTATTCTGGCAAACCACGTAGCTCTACGTCTGTAAGCCAGAATCAAATAAATTTGACTACGTAACTCTACGCATGTCAATGGTAAAGGACCACGTAGCTCTACGTCTGTCCAGAACCAAAAATCAAGTAAAATGACTACATAGCTCTATGCATGTCAATGTTAAAGGACCACGTAGCTCTACGTCTGTCCATAAACAACTACTCTGGCAAACCACGTAGCTCTACGTCTGTAAGCCAGTATCAAATAATATTGACTACGTAACTCTACGCATGTCAATGGTAAAGGACCACGTAGCTCTACGTCTGTCCACAGCCTGATGACCACGTAGCTCTACGTCTGTCAAGGCTTAACCTGCTTTGTTCCCACAATCATAACGTTGTTCGTCATAGTACTTGTATGGTCGGTATGTAGGTCGGTCAAGGGAAGTTATCGAAGAGAAAAGGAGAAATGTCATGACTTGCAAAATTAAATTACCTAACGGGAGAAATAGTTATGGGAAATGAGGGAACCCCAAAAATTCCTAACATGACAAAAACGGTTATGATTGCTTTGTAGGACACAGGCATTGAGTAAGACTTACTGACAAAGAAGGCAACACAAGAGTCAGGGAACCACTCGCCGCGTCACGGAGCCATGTACTGTGCAGCCCACGCCACGGGCTATATGCACGCCACGGAGCTGTGTGCTCTGCGGCACACGCCACGGAGCTGTGTGCTCTGCGGCACACGCCACGGAGCTGTGTGCTCTGCGGCACACGCCACGGAGCTGTGTGCTCTGCAGCACACGCCACGGAGCTGTGTGCTCTGCGGCACACGCCACGGAGCTGTGTGCTCTGCGGCACACGCCACGGAGCTGTGTGCTCTGCGGCACACGCCACGGAGCTGTGTGCTCTGCGGCACACGCCACGGAGCTGTGTGCTCTGCGGCACACGCCACGGAGCTGTGTGCTCTGCGGCACACGCCACGGAGCTGTGTGCTCTGCGGCACACGCCACGGAGCTGTGTGCTCTGCGGCACACGCCACGGAGCTGTGTGCTCTGCGGCACACGCCACGGAGCTGTGTGCTCTGCGGCACACGCCACGGAGCTGTGTGCTCTGCGGCACACGCCACGGAGCTGTGTGCTCTGCGGCACACGCCACGGAGCTGTGTGCTCTGCGGCACACGCCACGGAGCTGTGTGCTCTGCGGCACACGCCACGGAGCTGTGTGCTCTGCGGCACACGCCACGGAGCTGTGTGCTCTGCGGCACACGCCACGGAGCTGTGTGCTCTGCGGCACACGCCACGGAGCTGTGTGTTTTGCAGCACACGCCACGAAGCTGTGTGCTCTGCGTCCCAGTTGCGGGGTTTAGCAATGTGATTTACTTGAACAAGAAGATTACGGTTTGGATAGTTTGCATGAGGTATCATTATCCCCTGGCGACGCATAATCATAAAATTAAAATTCTGGGGATGGACCCGCCAACGAGTAACATAAAAATTAAGCCTGCCAACTCCAGAAATTGTCCGACTTTTTGACATTTTCTGGAGTGTGTGAGTCTATTAGTGCTTTAATTGTGTGAGGGCTCGGCCTGACCTGACCTCGACTTACTACGAGATTTAGATCTTTCTTTAGCAAAGCACTTGTCTTGAGTATGGCCAGTCTTATTGCAAAAAGTACATAAAATAGTATTGGATGTTGTTGGTTCGTTATCTACCTGGCGAGATTTCTTATAACAACGATAACTTTTATGCCCCATCTGGCCACAAGAAGAACATTTTACAGCCGAATTATTATCATTAGAGTAAGAATGATCACGTTTTCTATCAAAATGTGTTTTAGAACCTTGTTTACCGTGGCCAGATTTGACATAAATGGATAAAAACTGAACTAAATTCTCTGGGCAAAGATCAGCATTAGCCGCAGCCGCGCGTACTTGTGCATCGGTTATACCTCTAATAGTTATTTGTGTAATTAAATCCTCACTCAAACCTTGTACAATTCGTAACCTGAGCAAAGTACGTCGCGCATATTCGGCATATGTGCTGTATTTGTCCGACGTTGTATTCATTGTTTCAAATAAAATATTCGCAAAATCTAACTTATTCGGACACAGAGATCTAAAATCTAACTTGAAGTTGGACCAGGACCGATCATTTGAAACCCATTCGTTCAACCATACTTTTGCGTCACCCTTCAGGCAACCAGCCACACGCGACAAACATTCACGATCATCCCAATTGTTAGAAAGCTTTGCCCGGTCCACCCCCTCAAACCACGCTTCTATATTATGTATAGCAGGGTCGAAATTAGATACATAGTACTGAGTACGTGAGGGAGCTAATGTTTTGATGGCATCAACTAGTGCTTGTGCTTTCGACAAAGTACTGTCAACATGTGACGTATTATCGTCACAGACTACCGAGGATGACTGAAGCTGTGTATTTACGGGAGCACTGCACGAGTTAACACCATCGCAACTTTCGCGACACGACTCAATTTGTTGCGAATTAACAACGGCGGCGTCATTACAAACGAGGGTAGTTCGAGGCATATTTTTATTTTCTAATGCATCCAAACGCGACGTTATAACATTCAAACTTTGTTGTATCGCAATGATCCCGTCACTATTAATTGTCACTGGCGAGGGTGTATTGCAAAAAGGGCTATTTGAAATACTCCGGCGCAACCGACGTGACCTACTTCGAGAACGTGACTCATGCCGACGACGCGACCTACTTTTTGAACGCTTGTGTTTGGAACGGCCCATTATGGTTACACTTTTTATGACTAGATGACACTAAAACGTTAAGATTGCACTGTTGCACTTTATAACCGTTACCGTTTAAAAATATCACTTCAAAATAATTTCACACCAAACACACACTCAGTTATAAAACGACGCAACAAAAATACATAAAAACAAATTGAATTTTCGTTCCTGTTATTTATTAAAAGTAGAGAAAATAATAGCTGTGGGCTGAAGGCCTATCCCACTTCTGATTTTAGCTCAGAAGCGGAATTTAAATTAAAAATAAAATATACTTCGACAAGATTTATTATCAAAACTTAAATAATCAAAATAAACAGGAACGAAAATACGGAAAAGTTATGTGAAGGAAGAATATCACCAAAATGACGTATTGACAGCTCGACGAACGCGCAGCAAATAAGGGCCGAACTATACGGTTGCGCTCGCTTATATAGATTTGGAAATGCGAGTCCGCTAACAATATTAATATTAAAATATGCCACATTTTCATGGCACTCACATAAATATAAGATCAATAATTCATATCAAAACGTGAAATTTAAATTAAAAGAATAACTTGTTACATAATTATAAAGATGCCATTCTATTTGATTACAAATTGTTATAACTGTGATTTTAGTTACCCAAACTGTAATGTGTAAGCAAAACTGTAACAATATAACTTTTTATAAAAATAAGCATTTTATTTCTTACCTTTATTAGAAGTAAGAATTAATAACTCTAAACGAAATGATTTTGTACGCGAATGTAACTTTTTGTTAAAACTTTTCCATAAAAAATAGGTATGTGCGAAAGGCGTACTACTAATTTTCGAGAGGGTCGGTTCGCACGCGATTAAAATTCATCCGTGCGAAACGCCTACTAAAAAATATTATTATTGAAAATGGACGTTTCGCACGTTCGGGCGAATGAATTTCGTGCGAATCAACTACTAAGCCTCGAAAATTGTTCAACTTACGATTCTTGTTATTTTCCGGTAACATATACCTAGGTATATTATTATCATCATCCCATCAGATACTTGAAATTTCGACTTGTTACAATCCTAAATCTCTCGTGACTTTTTGCAAATCGTCTATATATAATACCAAAATCGAGTACTTAATGTATGCCGACCAATACCAGAGAAGTTAAATAGCAATCAAATCTGAACCAAACGGCATGTCTACATTGTAATACAACGCATCACCCGCAATATTGATGACCGGCAATCAATCTTTAAATTAATAACTTTTATTATACCTCTACATATTAAAGTAAAGATTGATTGCATGATTTTGAAGTAGTACTGTTCATTTGACAAATTAAGTTACAATAAAATGTATGCCAATCAATACCAGAGAAGTTAAATAGCAATCAAATCTGAACCAAACGGCATGTCTACATTGTAATACAACGCTAATCACCCGCAATATTGATGACCGGCAATCAATCTTTAAATTAATAACTTTTATTATACATATTAAAGTAAAGATTGATTGCTTGATTTTGAAGTAGTACTGTTCATTTGACAAATTAAGTTACAATAAAATGTATGCCAATCAATACCAGAGAAGTTAAATAGCAATCAAATCTGAACCAAACGGCATGTCTACATTGTAATACAACGCTAATCACCCGCAATATTGATGACCGGCAATCAATCTTTAAATTAATAACTTTAATTATACATATTAAAGTAAAGATTGATTGCTTGATTTTGAAGTAGTACTGTTCATTTGACAAATTAAGTTACAATAAAATGTATGCCAATCAATACCAGAGAAGTTAAATAGCAATCAAATCTGAACCAAACGGCATGTCTACATTGTAATACAACGCTAATCACCCGCAATATTGATGACCGGCAATCAATCTTTAAATTAATAACTTTTATTATACATATTAAAGTAAAGATTGATTGCTTGATTTTGAAGTAGTACTGTTCATTTGACAAATTAAGTTACAATAAAATGTATGCCAATCAATACCAGAGAAGTTAAATAGCAATCAAATCTGAACCAAACGGCATGTCTACATTGTAATACAACGCTAATCACCCGCAATATTGATGACCGGCAATCAATCTTACTCAGACCGGCAGTCTTCGGCTAACGACCGATATTTTGTTTACTTTAGTTTTAGTTTTTTGAAGGGGAAAGTTTTTTTATTCTGTTGACGTACTTTCATTTTTTGTTACGATGATATTAAAATAAATATGTGAGTAGATACATGGTAAGCAAATTTAATTAGTTTAGGCAGTGAGAATATTTTTAAAGTAAAGTAGTATAAAATAGTGCATTTAATTTATAACTTTAATCACATGTGACTCATGGACATGTTATGAAAATTCTGAAGAACAAATGTTTTTATCGATGAAAATAGCAAAATATTTAATTTTGCTTTTGGATCGATAAAGACAGCAGGTAAATTATTTGATTCGACAATAATTATTTCGATTATTCAAAACCAATATTTCAAAAGTTAGTTATCCTATTGATATCAATGCCAAATACTTGATACAAATATTTTTCACGCATTAAAAACGGTTTATAAAATGAGGCACTTAAATATTCGAATTGTTTTTTTAATTTCACGGTGTAATCTATTTGCAAAATTTTAAGTTTCAATTAAAATTTTGCAAATAGATTATACCGTGAAACTTAAAAAACAATTCGAATATTTAAGGCTCTAGGTGCCCGATGCTCTTTTGTTTTTATAGTCGGGGCTGTGAATTTTCAGTTGTATGAAGGTGGTCACATTAAATCCTACGATGGTGATTTTTATAAATTACATAGATTATGATATTACAACTGCAAATTTAAGTAGTCACCAAAAATCACCACCGCCGTTTTTTTTAAACGGCATTATAAGACTCATATTGTTATAACTCTCAAACAAAAATTCTCACCAAGGTGATTTTTTGTTACATGTTTCCTTACGAATAATAAAAGCTTGATTTAAAAAATCACCAATAAATAACAATCCGAAATGGATTTTTTAATGAGTTGTAATTTTTATACTTTAAAAACATCCTGTACAAAAACAAAAAATCCAGCAATTGTGACTTTTATATATTATTCGTATACTATTGTAATGATGAACCATATCCTCAATTTTTATAAGGGTGACTACAACAGTTTTTTTTTTTATTAACGTTTAATTTTTTTTTTATTCTACAGTCGAGAAAAATGTATATTCGTACGTAATGTTAATTATTCAATCTTAATTTTAAAAAGTGACTCATGTTTTTGAACCCGATTTCCTGTAATTAAATAAAAACCATATTGACATTTATAACGTTGAATATACATTTTATGACTAGAAAGCCTTATTATAAACCGGCCAACTTTTATTTACAGGTAAATGAAGTCTTATTAATTAATTGTGAACAGTAATCTCTATTGTAGACTTTTTTGTTTACGAGCAATTCAGTATAGTTTATTTACCTCTCCCATTTCATATCGGATCATCAAAATTCTTTTTTTAAAATATAAGGATGTCTAAAAACATCAAAATAATGTTAAGTATAAAAATCATGGTTGTAGGAATTTGTCAGTAAAAACAATTTAAATGCCCCGCCTATTATGGGCAAAGCATGACGCGATGTAATGTATCCCGCATCCCGCTGTATAGAGACGCGCGCTCAGAGACAACGCGAAATGGGCCAATGTTTGTTTTATACACATTAGTATGAATAGGAAACATGTTGCTCGATTTGCATAAGATTTAAAGCGATCAAGTGAAATAAATGGTGTATTTTTTAAAGTAAATTTTTTTCCGATCGTTAATGCCATTTCGGAACAGTAGCGAGTATATTTTATACGACATATATATTTTTTCAGATTTTTCTGGCTAACCACAGCTGAGCATTAGTCTTTAGAAAAACACTATTTCACAGGCCTATGTCAATCTAAGCGCCTTAATGGGGGAATGGGTAAAAAATGACAGTCACGCGGGCAAAGCCTAGGATAAAAGCTAGGTGTAAATAAATTACAATAAAAAAAAACTCGCAAATAAACCAACATGGCGGAGCATTATTCGCGTTAGTGATGCTTCGAGTGATATTTCTTTGAAGAGTCTCGTATGCTAGTTAGTCTCTTGGAAATAGAATTTTCTTATTATAGATCCAGTGTGGGAAGAAATTCCTTTTAAAGAAGTTACAATACTAGCATGTTTCGTTGTTGACATAAAAAAGGGTCTTAAATTCCATATAATATGTTTCATATTATTATAGTCATAGTCTAGTATTAGCAGTGGCAGTGAGCGGGGCACATAGCTCGTAGAACAGATAGCCGTTGGGGCAGAAAAGTTCTCGAGTGGCGACCACGAACCGGAAAACGTAGTGTTGGCAGGCCTCCCACGCGGTGGACCGACGACCTGGTGAAGGTCGCGGGATGCGCATGGATGCGGGCAGCGCAGGACCGGTCGTTGTGGAAATCCTTGGGGGAGGCCTTTGTCCAGCAGTGGACGTCTTTCGGCTGAGAGAGTCTAGTATTATAGTCATAGTTCCAATCGCATTATTTGTTGACCTCTAATAATTTAATTTAACACTGACATAAGTACTTGTTTCTGAGGTATGATGTTTTAATAATGCATGTAAAACGTATTTTGAATGTGGTGTACATCGAAATACAACTGCGTTAGTACATAATATCTCGATGGTGGTGTAGGTAATTTTAGATTTAAGTTAAATGTTTGCATACTGTTTTTTCAACGGTAGTATAGGTTTGCTCTAATGTTTTTTGAACACCTGTAACAGCAAATAAATATAGTTTGATTTGATTTTGATTATTAAAACACAAGCTTTTACTCTCGGATTCACCTGCACTTCTCAGCTGTTTCGGCTTTTCGTTCGTATGTCAATCAGTACTAACTGATTGACAGTCACCGTCTTCTAGCGTCTTCTATTTTATGTTTCTCTAGTCTTAGAAGCGGTGGTGGCCGAGTGGTAGGGCGCCCACCTGTGGATACAAAATCCCAGGTTCGAATCCTGCCCAAGCTACATGAGTTTTGTATACCAATCTGACTCATGTTAGTTTTTATCGACCACCACTTGCTTCCGGTGAAGGAAAACATCGTGAGGAAACCTGCACTCTGGTTGATGATTATCAGCTAGTGTGTAAAATGGAGAAGGCAATGGCAAACCACTCCATTAACATTGCCAAGAGAGTCGTTGTGTGTGTTTCATTTCATATAATGACCACGACCCTCAGTCATGAGGAAATACGACTAAAGAGAGAAAGAGTCTTAGTACAAATAATCCAGGTTGCCTGGAAGAAATAGCTTACAGCGATAAGGCCGCCTTATACGTTTCTTCCTCTCTTTTTTAGTTTTAAGTTACTTTGTGTATCTGTCGCAGTCGGATTGTATAATCCGCCGTATTACATAACGGCTAGCCGTTATACAAAACAGCGCCATTTTGTAATTCGGCGGTTCAACGATTAGGCGGATTGAATACTGAATGAAAATCCGCCGAATGTATTCGGCACCATACGTTCTTCAATACTGCTAGCCGTAATATAATATAGCGAATCATTAGCCGCCACTTTGACAGTTTTTAGTTCCGATTTTTGACACTTGTGGCGCTGCCTGACGTAACAACAATCATGGCGAATAACTATGATAATAATTCTTGGTTGCTAAAGAATATCGTAAAAAGAAAATCTGTTAGCATTTTCTTATTAAAATAGATTTTCATTTATACATAGTTTTATTTCGTAAGTATAGTCACCCTACATTCTAAATACTTAGTAATACCATATTGGAAAACGTATCGCAGTGACAATCCGGCAAATCGTTGAACCGCCGTATTACAAAACGGCGCTGTTTTGTAAAACGGCTAGCCGTAATGTAATACGGCGGATTATACAATCCGAATGCGACATATCTATAACATATACTTGTGTGCAAATAAAGCATTCTTGTATTGTAGCCTTTTCACAGTCATTAATTTCAAATGTAACGTAGTTTGACACCCATTATTTGCTGAACATTTTCGAGTATTATGTTTTGGAAAATCTTTCATCTTTCATTATTGTGTTCTGACGAGGTTTGGTTCTGAAGGGTTATTTATGTTTGAAGGCTCTGAAGTCTGGCGTGATTAACAAAAATCTTTTGTTACCTCTACTAAAAGTTATTTTCATGTAGAAAGTTATTGTATCTACACAAACTTATTTTATGTACAATTAGCTATTGCCCGCGGCTTCGCCCGCGTGAATTTCCCAAAGGAACAGTGCTGTTTCTGGAATGAAAGGTACCCTATGTCTTTCTTTGTACTTCTAACTATGTGGTATGCGAAATTTTAGGAAGTTTGGTTCAGTAGATAAAGCGTGAAGAGGTAACAAACAAACTCACTTTCACATTAAAATATTAGTTAGGATAAGTATTTTTGATGTTATTACATATATTGGCAGTGAAATAGACGCGAATTCCGTGCTAGAAAATGGTGTAACTTTCGTGCCATCGATGCTTACATATTTGATGTTCAGATGTTTTTACATCTGCCGGGTGTCCCATGACGGTTGTTGTAGGTCTAACTTAAAATCTAGCGTAGGTTTAATCTAGATACGCCTTACCTACCCAATACTTTTTTCTTTTTTTTATTTGAGATATAAAAGCCCCAAGTCAAGTGTATTTTTCTTTACCCAAGTTCCAATCCAACACAATAAAAGTCTTATAACGACAACATGTGTACAGACAATAACCATAAAATATTCAATAACCCGACCAAATACGATGAACAAGACAAATAAACTTCTGACCCCAGGTCGCCAAGCCATTCTCATTTTTATGCCTCATAAGATTGCATAGTTTTATTACCATTTGGCTTTAAACCACGAAATTAAAGTTTCTTTTATATTTTCTTCTCCGTATCGTCTGAATTTTTTAAAACTTTATAACAGGCGGCAAAAGAGCAAGCAGGTCACCTGATGGTAAGTAATCACCGCTGCCCATGGACAACCACAACACCAGGGGTATCGCAGGAGTGTTGCCGGCCTTACAAGAAGATGTAGACTCGTTTTTTGAAGGTTCCAATGTCGTATCGGTTCGGGAACACCGCCGCAGGAAGCTGATTCCACAGTTTTGGTAGTTTTAAAACTTAGATGCCTCGACAACCCAAAGAGGATCTTGACTGGACCCATCCTCTCCACGTGGCCGAGCCATCGAGGAAACGAACGATGGAAAAAGAACATCGTTACGAAACAAAAACAAATCTTATTAGCAGAGAATGCACGAAGAGAGTGATGAGTGTAGAGGAAGCGAGAGAGATCTGAAAGATTGTAGCAAGTGGAAATCGTTAGTCTCTGCCTACCTCCACGGGAAAAAGGCGTGATAACATGTATGCAATTATGTAATCCTATTAATATTATAAATGCGATAGTTTGGATGTGAGTTTGTGAATATGTGAGTTTGTGAGGATGTTTGTTACTCAATCACGCAAAATCTACTGGACGGATTTCGATGAAATTTGCTGAACGGGTAGAAAAATACCGGGAATAACACATAGGGTACCTTTTATCTCGAAATTCCCACGGGAACGAAGCCGGGGCTTCGTTCCCGTGGGAATTGTATAAGTATAGAATTGTGGAAGTGGTGCAATTTCGGGATAAAAAGTACCCTGCGTCTATTCCATAACATACATTTCAGAGTTGATGATGATGACACTTAGTTGTGTCTTTGTCTTTGTGGAATTAGGTCAAAACATAGTGTGATGAAATCTAATAATTTTCTTTTCTAGACTTACTAACAAAATAGACGATACAATGTTTTTTCAGCTTTTCTCTACATTATTCATACATATTTGCTTATAATAAGAGAAAGATGGTTTTGTATGAATCTGCGTGGACTTTTCTCTGCATTAATTCATACATCATAATATATTTGCTTGCAAAATAAAAAAAAGAAACTATTTTGTATGAATCTGCGCGTTCCGCTCACTTCTCAGAGCAGCTGTCTCGTTCTGATCGCTCGCGCAGAATTCGTGAAAGCGTAAGCGAAAGGCTGAAAGGTATTTCATCCCGGGAAGAAGCACTGGTCCTGTGGGAAATATACGCGGGCAAAGCCGCGGGAAAAAAGCTAGTAAATAACATAGTGCACCTCATGGACACTGTTAGGACACTATAAACCTTCTCTCTCTCAGCCGAAAGACGTCCACTGCTGGACAAAGGCCTCCCCCAAGGATTTCCATAACGACCGGTCCTGCGCTGCCCGCATCCATGCGCATCCCGCGACCTTCACCAGGTCGTCGGTCCACCGAGTGGGAGGCCTGCCAACACTACGTTTTCCGGTTCGTGGTCGCCACTCGAGAACTTTTCTGCCCCAACGGCTATCTGTTCTACGAGCTATGTGCCCCGCCCACTGCCACTTAAGTTTCGCGATTCTGCGGGCTATGTCGGTTACTTTAGTTCTCCTACGGATCTCCTCATTTCTGATTCGATCACGCAGAGAAACTCCGAGCATAGCGCGCTCCATCGCCCTTTGGGTGACCTTGAGCCTTCTTATGAGGCCCATAGTAAGCGACCACGTCTCTGTTCCGTATGTCATTACTGGCAACACACACTGGTCAAAGACCTTAGTCTTGAGACACTGCGGTATTTTGGACGAGAAGATATCGCGAAGCTTCCCGAACGCTGCCCAGCCGAGTTGGATTCGACGGTTGACCTCTTTCTCGAAGTTGGACTTACCTAACTGAACTGTTTGTCCCAAGTATAGATAATTGTCAACAACTTCGAGTGTAGAGTCTCCAACCTTCAGAGGAGTGGGTGCGACACGGATATTAAACATAATTTTCGTCTTGTCCATGTTCATTTTTAGACCCACTTGTTGAGAGGCTCTACAGAGGCCATCGAGCATTGTGCCTAGGTCTTCCAAGGTCTCAGCCATGACTACGATATCGTCAGCGAATCGAAGGTGAGTGAGGTACTCGCCGTTGATATTGATGCCGAGTCCGCTCCAGTCCAGAAGTTTGAAAACATCTTCCAGGGCGGCGGTGAACAGTTTCGGAGATATCACGTCTCCCTGTCTCACCCCTCGCTGCAACTGGATAGGTTTGGAGCCTTGATCCTGGAGACGGACCGACATGGTGGCGTTTTCGTACAAACACTTCAGCGCTTCGATATATCGATAGTCAATTTGGCACCGTTGGAGAGACTGTAGCACAGCCCAGGTCTCGATCGAATCGAAGGCTTTCTCATAGTCCACAAACGCCAAGCATAATGGCTGATTATACTCCTCAGTCTTCTGTATAATCTGCCGCAGCGTATGTATGTGGTCTACGGTACTAAAGCCTTTTCGGAAACCGGCTTGTTCGGGAGGCTGGAAGTCGTCAAACCTGCGAGCGAGACGATTCGTAATGACTCTCGAAAACAGTTTGTAGACATGGCTCAGAAGTGAGATAGGCCTATAATTCTTCAATAGGGTTTTGTCACCTTTTTTGAAGAAAAGTACCACCACACTTCTGTGCCATGCCGTAGGCGTTTGTCCCTCGAGTATGACGGAATCAAATAGCTTCTGAAGAGCTCTTAATACCGGCGTTCCACCTGCTTTCAGAAGCTCAGCCGTGATTCCATCATCACCCGGTGCCTTATTGTTTTTTAACTGTTTGAGAGCCATTCTAATCTCATAAAGGCTGACGTCCGGGATATCTTCGGTGTAGTGTCGGGTCAATCTGGCTCTTGGATCTTTGGCCAGATTACTGACAGGTGTGCGTACGCTGGTGTATAATTGTCCGTAGAACTTCTCAACCTCTTCCAACAGCTCTGGCTTCGACGAAATGATTCTACCATCCTCAGTCTTCAGCTTGGTCAGTTGGCTTTGACCAACAGACAGATCCCTTGCAAACACTTTTGAGCCCTTATTTCGCTTGATCGCCTCTTCAATACGGTCAGTATTGAATTGGCGTAAATCACGAGTTAAGGACTTGGAGATCTGTCTGTTTAGACGCCGATACTGAGCAGCATCGTCAGAGGACTGCAGAACCAAGTTTCGTCTTTCTTCCATGAGTTTGTTGGTGAGGTCCGAGATCTTTTGGTTCCTTTTGAACGGCGGGTTTTGAAAGCCTTAGACCCAGCTGTTTGGACAATTTGCACAAACCTGTCATTATAATCGTCCAGATTTACGCAGTCTCCCAGGCATTCGAAGCGATTCTGCAATTCGAGCTGAAAGCTCTCGGGGTTTTGGAGCTGGATAGGCGCTGGTCGGAGCGTAGACTTCATCAGTCGACACCTTTCGAGTTTTATTCTAAGATTCAATGTGCCTCTTACCATTCGGTGATCGCTTCCTGTTTTTACGGCATTGATCACAGAGACATCATTGAATATGTGCCTCTTCGTCGACAAGATAAAGTCAATCTCATTTTTTGTAACGCCATTAGGATGCAACCATGTCCACTTTCGCTGTTTTGGCTTTTTGAAGAAGGAGTTCATCATAAAGAGGCCCTCCTTCTCCATAAAGCCGGCCAGCAGATGACCACGTGCATTCCTCCTTCCATATGTGGTCTGTGGTGTGGGTGGTCTGTGGTGTGGCCCTAGAATAGCACCAACCCATCTCTTCCCGTGGGTGTCGTAAGAGGCGACTAAGGGATCTAAAACACCGGAGGATGGGCAGCAGCATCTTTCCGCGTACTATGACATCACACTGCGATCGCCAACCCGCCTGCCAAGCGTGGCGATTACGGCAAAACCCCCCTATGGTTGTTACACCCATAACACGGCCCCTAGTCCCCGGCGGCCCCGCTATCCCGGACTCTGGTAGCGGTCACGGTAACGGCGGGGCAGGGGGTGCTAAGAATCCCCGGCAGATGCCAGGCTACCAACCCCGACGACCTTTGGCCCTGGCAACTTATAACACGTGCACACTGCGGACCGACGAGAAGCTCGCTGAACTGGAGGAAGAATTGAGCAGGTTACGATGGGATATTGTAGGATTATGTGAAGTCCGAAGAGAGGGGGAGGACACCATGATCCTCAAGTCCGGAAACCTGCTCTATTTCCGGGAGGGCGACCAACTGTCCCAGGGTGGTGTCGGGTTTATCGTCCACAGGTCCCTCGTCAACAACGTGGTCCAGGTCGAGAGTGTTTCGGCGAGGGTAGCGTACCTTGTACTCAGAATTACCAAACGGTATTCGTTGAAGGTAATACAAGTATACGCACCGCCCTCATATCGCTCCGACGACGAGGTAGAGACTATGTATGAGGATATTTCTAGAGCCATACATAGCTCCCAGGCCCACTATACCGTTGTGATGGGGGACTTTAACGCGAAACTGGGCAAACGAAGCGATGATGAGCTGAGGGTGGGGAATTTTGGACTATAAACCTTACATATTAAAAAATAAAGTCACCCGGCGCGTCTGTCTGTGTGTGTAAACTCAAACACTACTGAAAATATTTTTATTCGGTTTTTTTATCAATGGACAAATTAAATTAAGTTTTGATGTATAAATTACGCGGATGAAGCCGGGGGCAAAAGCTAGTAAATAACAATTTAATTCTTTCTATCTTTTATCTAAACGCGTAGATATGAACCTACAGCTTTCGGGCATACATCGAGTGCCTAGCCTGCACCGCTTCAAATTTATTTATCGTACTACGGTTAAAGTTTATTTTTACGTTACCTACGTCTACGAATTGTTATATCTACTTGAGTTTATATCTTTGTTTGCGGCCATAAACTGGGCTCTTGTGGTCTTCGGGGTTTATCTCGGAAAATTGGGAAAGATTCTGCCAACTTTCTGGTAATATTTGTCACAGTTACAGATATGTTCCAGCTACTGAAAGTATTTTTGACCTTTATTTTCACATATACTTGTCTACAGTTCTATTTATCTGGGTGTCTATTTAGTTATCTACTAGCTTTTGTCTGCGTCTTTGCCCGAGTAAATTTCCCACGGGAACAGTGCTTTTTCCCGAGATGAAAGGTACCCTATATCCTTCTCAGTATTTCTAACTATTTGTATGCAAAATTTCAAAAAGATTAGTTCAGTAGATAAAGCGTGAAGAGATAACAAACAAATGAACGAACAACTCACTTTCGCATTTATAATATTAGTTAGGAAATCAGGATTAGGATTTACTTCTGATGTGAAAAGATGGGAGAGAGTTAATAATTCTGTTTATTAGGAGTCACAAATACAATATCGAACGATGCAAAATATCTTCAATACCGTGAATATTAAAAGGAGAGAAGATAGGTTAATGTTTCTACAGACCTATACAAGTGTAATGAAGTAATTTTAGTGATATAATAAGAGGGAAAGGGCTTTAAACTGAGGATTCCTCCACTCATAGGCGATGGGCTAGCAACCTGTCACTATACATGAATCTCCATTCCATCAGAGAGCCCGCTATTCAGCTACGCGTGGCCTTCGAGTTTCGCGACTCTTGGCTCTGTCTACCCCGTAAGGGATAAAGTCGTAATTCTATGTATGTATGTATAAATGTAAGAAAATATTTTCATATTCTGTTGTTTTAGTCACACCTATCTATTCGACGATGACGACGGTATCTCTGTACAAATATCGTAGGTCTTATGCTACGCTTCGTAGCATATCTACAAGTCGTAGCATTGATGATCGCTACGACGTGTTAAGTACAAGTGCGACGAGCTACGCCGTAGCTTATGCTATGTTTTCATACTCGCCAAAACCTCGACAAATCCCAACGTACATTCACGTGCTTTAATATGTATTTACACACTTTAGTCTTTATTACATTGTCTTAAGGACCGATGTGTTTACATTTTAGTGCTCATGACTAATGTATAGTCATGAGCACTAAAATGTAAACACATCGGTCCTTAAGACGAGGTTCAACCTGAGCTGCAAAAAACTGTCACTATAAATACATGAATATCCATTCCATCAGAGAGCCCACTATTTAGCTACGCGAGGCCTTCAAGTCTCACGACTCTTGGCTCTGTCTACCCCATAAGGGATAGAAACGTGATTCTGTCTATGTATGTATGTACAAAATATCTTCAAAAGGTACTGTGAATAGTCAAAAGGAGGTAAATACAAGTGTAAAGAAGTTATTTTACTGATATAATAACAGAATCTTGATCGCAAGTACACAAGGCAAGCCTTATCACAAAGTTTTAATTGCAAATTAATCCTTGAATTTCACGAGGTTGAAATAATTTCAAGGAAAGCTTACTTGATACTGTTTCTGAAAGTTCAGGACATGAACTTTCAAGAATTTGACTAGATAATACAATTTTCTGTTCTGTGGAATAATTGGAACTAAGTAGATATTATAATACAAAATAATGCATTTTGTAACTACTGTTAAAACTAATTGCTACTTATGATAATTATTATTTTCTCATAAATGTTTGATCTCGGGTACTACATCTATACCAAATTTTATCGAAATCGTTCTGGCGATGTATCCATGAAAGCGTAACAGACATAAAGACAGATGGTCTTTGCTCCTGTAGGTATTTCGGGATAATAAGTACCCAGTGTGCTGCTCTGGGTTTAACTCTAACCTTCGTCAAAATATTATTTTAATTCTCTAGGTCCTAGGTAGGTAGGTAGGTTCTGTCCTCGGGCAAGATTGTGGTGAAGAGCAAACCCATCTTTAATAAAAAAAAAGGTAATTTAGTTTTAAATAATAAAGTCCCCCGCTTACGATATAAAGTGCTGATGTCTGTATCAATGCTATGGTTTCTTTCCTAATTTTAGTTGAATAGTTAAGAAATGTGCCAGCTGCTTCTCTTCCCGCGCAGATTGTAAAAGTCAATCGAGGGAAAGGGCTTTAAACTGGGGATTTCTCCACTCATAGGCGATGGGCTAGCAACCTGTCACTATATCTGAATCTCCATTCCATCAGAAAGCCCACTATTCAGCTAAGCGTGGTCTTCGAGTCTCACGACTCTTGGCCCTGTCTACCCCGTGAGGAATGGAGGCGTGATTCTATGTATGAATGTATGTAATTAAGAAATTTTCTTTTGAAAGTTGTAATAAAAATGGTTTAAAAAAATATATTTAGATTTTCGACTAATTTAAAGTCGCAAGCTATCATCACATTCTTAACATTAAAAGCTAAAAACTCAGAATTAAAACCAGATTTAAGCTCGTAAGCTCAAAGCTAAATCCTCAAAGTGTCCCTTCACGCCCCAGGGAACTTAAGTGTTGTTAAGTTTAAGTGCAACTCTTACGTCCCGTTAACTTTTAAATCCGTCTTAGAGTTTATGAGGCTTTTTTCGAGAGTAAACAAAAATTTCGAAAAAGGGTATCGAAGGAGGATTAATGTTTTGTAAGTATTTGATACTTGGGATGTAAGCAATGCCAAATATCAAATATTTTTGTACATAATACGTAGGAATTACGTAAAAAAGTATTTGTTTTTTGGGGAATCTACAGAGCGGTTTGTGTCAATGAGTGGGTAAATTTATTGAATCCGTTTGAACATCCAGTTCCCTCGTACGGCCACATGCCTCGAACGGCTACATCCCTGAACGGCCATTTCGTTCGAACGACTTACAAGGCCGTATAACTTGAGTGACCATAACTAACTGGTGGGTGTGTTAAGTAACCTTTGTTTCACCGATTTACATAACTGTTCAAAAAGTGTGTAATGTTAGTTATGCCTGGTGACAAACATAGCTCATATTAAAACAAAGCCACAGGATTAATATAAGTACTACGTACAGAAAGGAAACTCCCTGCCCCTCCCGCAATATGGCACCCCCCGCACCTCCCGCACTTCTCCCCCGTTCTTGTGTGGTTGTAGGACGTTCGACTATGAAAACGCACACATTGACGTGTTACTGACGTGTTCACGGATATACAGTTTCATTTGTAGTAGTAGTAGGTATATATGACGCGCCGTTTCTATGAAGCGCTCGTTTACATTTTAGTGCTCATGACTATACATTAGTCATGAGCACTAAAATGTAAACACATCGGTCCTTAAGACAATGTAATAAAGATTAAAGTATGTAAATACATATTAAAGCACGTGAATGTACGTTGGGATTTGTCGAGGTTTTGGCGAGTATAAAAACGTAGCATAAGCTACGGCGTAGCTCGTCGCACTTGTACTTAACACGTCGTAGCGATCATCAATGCTACGACTTGTAGATGTGCTACGAAGCGTAGCATAAGACCTACGATATTTGTACAAAGAGACCGTCATCGTCGTCGAATAGATAGGTGTGACTAAAACAACAGAATATGAAAATATTTTCTTACATTTATACATACATACATAGAATTACGACTTTATCCCTTACGGGGTAGACAGAGCCAAGAGTCGTGGGACTCGAAGGCCACGCTTAGCTGAATGGTGGGCTTTCTGATGGAATGGAGGTTAGGGTATAGTGACAGGTTGCTAGCCCATCGCCTATGAGTGTAGGAATCCCCAGTTTAAAGCCCTTACATACGAGTATGTATCAACAGTACAACTCTTTATCCCTTACGAGGTAGACAGAGATATGAATTGTAAGATTCGAAGGCCACGTTTAGGTGGCTTAGGTGAATAGTGAAAATTGATAAAATTTATATAATTATTTTTTATGAATGAATTATTTTTTTTATTTAAAAGCTTAGCACACACATGTTTATAAGTAGGTACTGAAATCTAAATCTAAAACTAACAATACACAGATTCAGCAAGTGTGCGCTGCAGGAATTCAAAAAGGCCATGGCTCAGTGAAAATCTTTGCTCACAGCTGTGATGAGCAAAGCACTTGTGAAAACCAGTGCTTTTCTCATTTCTTTGCTATGACCTGATTATTAGCCGACTCAGTATTTCAATGCTATTATATTATACATTATTATTATAATGCCCCAACTACATAGATACATTTGATATTTACGCTCACCTAGGCAACTCGTGACTCGTTCGTTTTTCGTGTTAATAAATTTGTTATCATTTAAGTAGGTATATATCAAAGTATCGCTAGTTTACCATTATTTACCCATCCATTAAGCCTCAGGCTTGGAAGATAATTAAAGGAAATATTTTGTGTTGTTACAGGATCAAAGGCAAACATGGCTCGCAAAGTGTTGATATTGTTCGCATCGATATCCTTCAATACAGGTATGTTTTGTATAAGGTTATTTAAGGGCGACAACACATTAACTTCATTATCGTCATAAAAATAATAGTACATTGTGATATAAGTGCGGTAAGTTGAAAATGACAGCCGAGGCGATATTGCTAGCCCGAGCCGTAGGCGAGGGCTACAAGAAAGGCAGAGGCTGTAATTTTCAAAGCGCACGTATGTCATACGACGTTTTATAACATATTTGCGAGGAAATATTTAAATAAAACTCGGAAAACGACAATACCAAAGAAAAACCGCGCGGTATAATTTTACTTGTTCACAAATTAGCGATGCGCGCGCATCTGCGCTTTTTTTTAAGGCAAATGCACAAAAAACAGCCAGTATTAGTAATAAAGTAAATTAATATTTTTGTGTTTTGGTACAGATAAATGGTTGTAATTTATTGCCAAAATTAATTTAAATAATTAAATTGTTATTTATTTTATCTCCTAAAGTTAATTTTATTCATAAAACATTGACCACTTTTCTGACATAAAAACTCTTTGCTAAGATTTAAAAAAGTATCATTCGTTTTTAGACGGAGCGTGCGTTTTACTTTACAATAACGCACAAGTGCGTAATGAGATACAATACAATATTGAAATTGGTGAAATAAGTGACACTTTACGAGCAAATATGTTATAAAATAAATAAAATGCATTTTAAGGCAACTACGACCCACAAATATTAGTAAAAACTTAAAACTATGTTAGTACTTAATAGCTAATTTGGACTTGGTCCTCTCCGTCAGTGCCCACATCATCGGACACTGAGGGTCACTTGCCACCGCCATCAGGATGCTGTTGCTGCTTCCACGCACTCTGTGAAGCAGAGATGCAGACTTTTTACGCCAGAGTGCGTCGAAACCATCTGTGTGTGCCTCTGCGAACATTGCCGATGCATTGCAATATCTAGGAAGCCGCAACAGCGCTCTGAAGGCGTTATTGTACTGGACCCTCAGAGCGTTGTAAGTCCTTTGAGTGTATGTAGTCCACAGACTCGCAGAGTAGAGGGACGTACAAAACGCTTGAAACATTATGTTTAAAGCGTTTTGTACGTCCCTCTTTGCACGTTTTGTAGCCCACTACTGGGGCACTGACCTTCCTTATGGTGGATAAAGAGGATAGACCATGGACATCCGGGATCAGGGTGCAGCCAGGACCAAATTTCGTCAATATTCGTCCAGTTGATTTTGCGTGATTAATAGACAAAGGGTAGGTCAAAACTGTGGGAACCATAGACATCGCAAAAAAATTTAATTCTTTAATTTACACATATAATAAAACAGTAAAAATATTTTGTCTGTACGTTTGGTATTTTTGACTGAAATGGATAGAGGGACACTTAAAAATAATAATAGAAAGCAAACAAATTTTTTTAGAATTTCTTGTCTGTCTGTATGTACGCGTTTCACGCAAAAACTACTGGACGGATTTGAATGAAAATTTTATTGATGTATAGCTATTAAGCCTGGGCAACATATAGGCTATAATTGATTTTGAAAACTGGAACACCTGATGAAGAACCTCAACAGAACAGCTAAACTATAAGAAATATGGAAATGGTACCTTTGCAAAAGTTTATCAATCTGACGAGCATTTTCTGTTGACGTATAAAAATCGAAGATCAGAAATATCTGATGAAAAACTCCAAGAGACCAGCTACACTATAACATATATGGAAATGGCTCCTTAGCAAAAGTCGTTCAACCTGATGAGCATTTTTTGCTGACGTATAAAAATTGACGATCTGGAACATCTGATGAAGAACTCCAAGAGTTCAGCTACGCTATAAGATAGGTATATGGAAATGGCGCCTTAGTGAAAATCATTCAATCTGATGAGCATTTTCTGCTCAACTACAGATTGGAACACAAAAAGATTTTTCATCTAAGCGAAACTCACGCGAGCGAAGCCGCGGGCAACAGCTAGTAGACATATTAACTTGATTGTCAAATGAAGCCCAAAAACGTATAGTGTGCTCCAAATTAAAAAAAAATTACAGATTGCCTACAAATTCTATGGAACCAAAAGACACCAAAAATGACAAACATGACAAAAAATTAGCTTCACAGAAGATATTACATACCTGTCCTTCGCCTACATAGGCAAAAACAATATCTGACATCCCGCTTCCTCAGCTGTCTATGCCTCTACGTAATTTTTTTTTTCTAGCTCTATGGTGGGAACTATCAAATTGGTTTTACTATCAAAATATGGCAAACTAAAAATGGAAAATAATTATGCAAAGTAGATAAAGCCGTCATTTACACATTAAAATAAAGTAAATAAATAGAAAATGTAAATACTATCAACTGGTCATGTGTGAGAGAGCCCTTATTTTAACCGTATTCAATAAAACAACAGAAATTCTGTTTACGCTAACAATTTCATAAATGTAAAATTTTATTCCAAAACAAAATTCAGTTTCAATATGCTTGTTTTAAAAAATGTACATGCAGTACATATAAAAATGTAATGAAAATTTAAGTTATTTCAACGTTTTTGTTAATAAAAGCATTTTCTATTTGGTATTTTTGGGGTTCTTTTACGGAATTTGGAGAAATAAGAGCCAAATGAAAGTTATTTCGTCCGTGTGACATAAACCGCATAGAACTCTGAAACTCCTTAGCTCACAGACGTAAATTATCATTATCATGAAACCTTTTTATCATTTTGAGTTCAGTACCTATATATTCGTTCCCATAACAGATACCTAATACAAGCAACCGTGTTAAATTTCTAACGAATCTTCCTTTGAATTCAAACTTTATAAAAGCAAAAAGCAATATCGATATATCATCATTAATTTACCAAATTTCACAAAATTCCCCGATCTATTTTTGAACTTCGGATCAAATTGTAACATTTTGGACCTTATATCAATAACAGACTTCGCACTCGATTAGCGAATAAAATATACGTGTTGTCGGAATATATCGTCCAATATGTCACTGTCAGGGACCCAAAATATAAGGAATTGAATGAAAAATGTCACACATTTATCAATTGAACGATATTTTGTAAGGAATTACCTGTATATAATGGCGATTGAATTATTTTGTGTACCTATTGAAATTTAAGTTTTTTTTTATACTAGGTAGTATTTAGGAGATCGATAAGCCTTTGGTGTGCTGTATGGTTAATAGCCTACCAATATCATAAAAATATGCGAAAGTTTGGATGTGTGTAAAGTTTGTCAATCAGGCTTAGCGACTTTTGATGGAATTTGGCACATAGGCTACTTTTTATCCTGAAATTCTTACGGTGCAACTTGTTTAATATAAGTAGCGTATCAATAAGTACATTATGTTAATTTGCAATGTTTGCAAATGTGAATTTTGTGGCAATGGGCTGGCCATGTCGCCAGGAAAGAAGGTTCATGGTGCAAAGCTCTGGTGGAGTGGAGACCGTGGGGCGAAACACGCCCACAGGGAAGTATGATGTTAAAAGAACAGCAGGCGTGAAATGGATTGAGATTGCCCAAGACCGAGAGAAGTGGCATACGATGAAGGAGGCCTACACTCATAGGGTTTAAAATGGCTGAAGAGAGAGAGAGAGAGAGTTAATTTGCTCTGTCCGACATGGCGGTACTTTTGATTTTTCACCACCTAATGCGCTTGATATTAAATCAATTTATTTGAGCTCTGAAACCTGATTATTGTTTGAAATGAACAAACTCAAAAACTACTTTACCGGTTCAGCTGGGCTTTGACATCTTTATAGGTAATCCTACTTCCTACTAATATTATAAATGCGAAAGTTGTGGTGTTGTTGTGGATGTAAGTTTTTGAGTCTGTGAGTTTTCTGAGGATGTTTGTTACTCACGCAAAATCGAATGGACGGATTTCGATTAAATTTGGTATACGGGTAGAAAATACCGGGATTAGCACATATGGTACCTTTGATCCCGAAAGAGCTAGGGCAGATTTTTATCCCGAAGTTTTAAAAGCGTCTTAAAACCTCGGAACGGTCAAATGACTTTTGACCGTTCCGTTAAATATTTTGTAAGATTTTTCAGTTAATTAGTCATTTTGATACCACTTCAGGAAAAAAGTAATAAAATAAAAATAGCTATTGTGATAGTAGATTTCCGTAGCGGCCATTTGTTGTAGTTACAATGTTGCCAGTCTAAATAATTATTTTTCCTAATATAAAATCAGGATTGTTTTTCTTGATATAGTGATTTAATATCTTTACAATATAAACAATACTAATTGGTTTTGCTTTTTATAACTTTATATATGGCTTTTAAACAAAATACAGACAAAGACGCCGCCGCCGCCGACATTTGAGAGGAAGCTGGCTAAAACACTGCCACTCAGAGCTGTCAAATTAATAAAAAATATGACGTTTGACGTTGACGTTTCTTTCCAATTTGATTTATTTGCTGACGTTTAGATCAACCCATAGACCCACACAACGCGCTTGCTTACGCCCGCGCTCCGTTATGCTTTGTTTGTTTTTGCTGCTTTCCTCCTGATTTCTTTACTCTGGGGTTACTTAACATGCGTAATCGTTATTATTGTGGCCATTGAGCAGAGTTGAGGTGGATTGATTTTCCTAAGATAGGTATTTGATACAACAAAAACTAAATATCTAAATTATGATGGTCGTTGGTGATATAACCTAACAAAACTTCAAAGCAGGATAATTCAACAACCAGCAGTCTTATGTTTATGATTATTTTAGCATTAAGATCTAGAAAAAAAGCTCTATCAAACAAGATATATTTCATTCAAAGAGGCTAACTTTGAACATGACCTAAAATGGTGTATGGGAAGTCGCCCTAGCTCTTTCTACGGGAGTGAAGCCCTGGGGCGCGGCTAGTATCATTCATACTGCGGGGCAGCGACTCGAAGCTGATCTTGGCCTCCGACACGAGATGATGCCATTTTTTGCGATCTTGTACCAGCGCCAGTTGTCAGCTCCGTAGTCATTTATTCAATTACCTAATTTATTCAATAATATTGCATCAAAATTATCACGTTACGGAAAAGACATTACATAGTAATAACTAAATGTTCTAATTTTGTTATAGACAGGCAATTGGAGAGGATGATGGTGACAAACAGTACAAAGACATTTTTACTTAAAAACCCATTAACTTTCCAATCAAACATCGATTACCGCCGTCTATAAATATCAATTGAATTTTAAATCAAAAATCAGCGAGCTCGAACATAAATTGGTATAGCGGGCTTAATCCCGAATTAATTTCGTTCAGTAATTAAAAGTTTGTGCTAAATTGAAACGATGTCATTGTTCGGGACGGCTCTATGCGAAATATGCAAATTTAGAATTATACTTTTTGTTGTGATCGGGACTTGCTTTGTTAGAAATATGTTTAAGGATTTTTGTGTTTGAAACCAGCCTTAATTACCCTATAATTGTCAATTTTTATGTAGTGGTCTCGAAGGAACGATGACAAATTTAGATATCGATGTAACTTTGACTAAGCCTCCTGTTGTCTAAAGATCCCTGGCTCGAAACCTACTCGTACATTATGTATAGGTACCAATCTGATTCCTATGTGGTTGACTACCACCTGCTTCCGGTGATGAAAAACATCGTGAGAAAACCTGCACTCTAGTTGATGATTTCTCAGCTAACGTGTAAAATTGAGAAAGATGTGAACGATGATTTAAATCATATATTGAAGTATAAAAAATATGCTGGAAAATATTTATGAAAAGTGTCTAATATTTTGAGTTAAATACATTATGGACCTTTTAAAAGGTCCGATTTCATCTGCCTTTGATCCTACCTTTTTGCGTTAACAAACTCGACAATTTAATTTTTACTTATTAGTCGAGCATCAAAATTAATCAAAGTTTATCAGAATGGCTAACTTAAAAAATAAACGTGATATTTGCTTATGGTTCGAAGAAGCGAGTTGACAGTTACCAGAATGGCAAGAACTTGGAATGAAGAGATGAGCAGGCCAAAAAGGAGGAGGCTAGCAGTATTAATATAAATTCGCCGTTTTATTTTTGTCTAAAAAGCAATGCAGCAATAAGTCGAAAATCAATTTAATTTTGCCATGCTGCTTTGAGGCAATAAAGCCTGAATAGTAAGCCTATATACTACGCCTGTTCTGGTGGTGTTTCCAACTTACAGGGGATGAGGTATGAGAATTGTTGAAAATCTGCAGTTTAATTATTTATTATTTACAGTTTATTTAATTTGCGTTCCCAGTTTAAGATTAAGTTAGTTTATTTATTATTTACAGTTTATTTAATTTGCGTTCCCAGTTTAAGTTGCGTTTAATTTATTTCAGATCAAACTTTTCGAGAATTCCATTTGCTACCTGTGACGTCATTAGAATTAATAAGGGGTGTTTTGGTATTAGCAAAACTTCGCTCAATAATGTGAATTGTTTTTTTGTTATATTATCTCGAAAAATAATTTGGTTATTGATGTGATCCTTTCGTTGATGATTCTATTATTGAGGGATTTTCGAGGAGGCATCAAATTAAAATCTTGTACGATCCCCTATGGTACGAGTATCATTCCTCTTAAACATTTTAGTTGCTATAAACACATCGTTGCCTTATCTGGCATTTCCGACTCTGATCGAGTCTAAACCCTAAAATTTATACACAAAAAAAAACATATCCATTCACACTCTACCATTAAAAAAAGGATCAAAGGAATACCGAAACACTGCAATGTTTTATTTTCGCAGATAGTAATCATGGAGCGTAGTGCCTCATTAAAATTTGTACGGACCGGTGAGCTTGAGGATGAAACAAAGCTTTAAGGACGAGCTTTCATAGCTTCTGTTTGATAGTATATTGATTTGTTTGTGTAATTCATTTGTTTTAATTGAAGCGGTCCATTCCAGTCTAGTCCCAGATACGATAAATTAAGTGTCCTAGGCACACATCGGCCATAGTGTATTTTTTCTTCGGCTCGGGTGCTCTCCTAAACAAAATGTATGAAACAAACACACAGTCGAAGGTGCTCGGCCCATAACCTATTAAATAAAGTCAGTCGCTTGTGTATCAATGCTAAACCATGAGTTTATATAGTATTTTCTAAAACCTATTAAAAGCTTGAATGAGTGATTGACACACACACTCATCACATTTGGCCGGTAACTGTGAGGTAACTGACGGGGGTAAGGTTGCTTGTAGCGGGAGGCAGAAACTGTCCATACTGTAAGTTATTACACATTATAATGGTATGTCTAGGAACGGACTTGCGTTCGAAAGGCGCAAGTTTGAATCTCAAGAGCGGACCGACAATCAGGGGCAGATAAAACTGGCCCTCTACTACAGGAGAAGAAACGGGGCGTCATATATACCTAATATTACTACAAATGAAACTGTACATCCGTGATCACGTCAATGTGTGCGTTTTCATAGTGATGGCGTCCCAATCCTCAAAACAAGGGGGAGAAGTGCGGAGTATACCATATTGCGGGAGGGGCAGGGAGCTTCCTTTTTGTATGTAGAACTTACATTAATTCTGTGCCCCTACCATTTACCCCTGTTGAGTTGTTTGAGTGCTATCTCAGGGAGGTCAGGGTTTATTCTGCCCCTAACTGTATCTGAGTCTGGAGATTATTTTGACTAACGTTCGTTCATTATCAATGATCAACTCATACTTCCGATGGCATGAACATGATGGCACTGGTTGACTGTTCAGTCCACTAGTGTGTGTGTAGGCTACCGCTGGTAGTAGTCGATAAGTATATCTAAAGAAAGAAAGTTATTTAAATAACAAAAAATGTACCATCAAGAGAGCTGCTTCCATCCCATTAAACTCAACTCCAACAATGAAAAATTTATTGTTCTGCAGTGTCTTAATGCAAAGCATTTGCCAAAAACTTGATCATATTTTCAAGAGTCATGTTTAAAAAATGCATTTATAACAGAGATAGCTGAACATCCGTTGGATTTATGCAAGCTTCGAATCAATCCATAGATCAATTAAACAGAAGTGCCATGAGAAAAAATAAACGATCAACGTTCTAAATGTTAAATAATGGAGCTGCATTTGCCATTGAGATTTGCTCTGAAATGGGTCTAGATCATAAAGTTAATGGTCTTGAAGTCTCAAATCGTTTTTGTTCAAATCGATTCGAACTCTTATCGTACCTAACTACATAATTGGATCCAAATTTTTCTGATCGTAACGAGAAAAAAATCTTAGATAGACTTGCTGAGTCAAAAAGGAATATTATTTTAACCGTGGACCACAATTTTGTTTACGTGTGGAGTGGAGACACCGTGATACTTATTAAAATGCATGACGGAGTTTGGGGTTTGTGTGTCTGTCGGAATATGTCTCCGGGAGGAATTTAAATGTTTCGGGAAATGCTGAGAATGATACGAAATCATCTGAATTGCTTTACAGTGCTTCTTTTCGAGCGGAATGTGGAAACACAGTAAGGTGGGATGTATAATGATGTTAAAAAAAGGTAAAAATTGATTAAAATAATCTGGGCGCATTAAATGCGAATGCAAATAACTAAATATTTACTTTGTTTGCTGAGTTCTATGCCATATCTATTAATTTAATGGTTATATTTATTTTTTGATCTAGCAGTTAGATTTGTGAAATACGCACATACTTCAAATAAGCAACGTTCAGTTTATCAGTCTGTCTTTCAAGATTTTTGTTTCTTGACGTTTATCCTAAAGTGCGGCTTCACAATAGGATTAGGATATAACTAGTTTATTATGTAAAAAGATAACAACAAAACAATGGTTAAAAATACTATGTCTTTTCATTTGTCAGTCACATTCCATCAACCACCTCTTAGGTACTATTCTCTCATTTTTTTTGTAAATCAAATTTCGTCCTCCCAGAGACATTTCATGGTAGGCACAGACGAGCTGCCAACCACCTCTTACTACCTTACTACTCTATTTTTTTTTTTGTAAATGATATTTCGTCCTCCCAGAGACATTTCATGTCAGGCACACGCGCCGTTATTCCGGCCCCTCTGTTCTCTCATGCATTTTAATGAGAGCAGGGCGTTGTCCGTATGCAAACAGGCTGCGTTGGCCTCGTGTGTCCACGCTTTTTTTATTCGTGTTATTTTCGCCGGAAAACTATTTGCAGCGATGTCAAAGAGTTGGAAGCGGATAGCGTTCCTTTATGAGATACGTTCGGAATTTCATATAATCAGAGGTTTTAAATTTATCTCTCTCTTATCTGAGCGCTTTCCTTCTCCACTGTTTTTAATTTTTATTAACAATACTATACAAAATACTTTATTGCATACAAATACAAGGTAGGGTACCTTTTGCGCATCTTCTTCAGAAGAAGATGCGCAAAAGGCGGCCTTATCGCTGTAAGCAATTTCTTCCAGGCAACCATTTGAGAAATGCTTACATACAACTTTACACTTGATATTTGACGTAATAATGGAAGTGCAGATTCGTCCATTTTCCGTATAAAGTGAACTAGATTTAAATAAAGGAATAAATTTAGCTCGCTAACAAGCGAACTACTTAATCCCAATTATCTTACACATTGGCCTTTTCAACTTGTGTCATTAGATAGGATCTGACTTCAACTTATCGTGTGGGACGACAAATGGTTTGGTATAATGAGAATTTAGAATTGTGGAATCTATTTAACTGTATATTTCCTTTTATGACTAGCCTTGCGGGTGCGGTGATGGCAGAGTGGTAGGGCGCCCGCCTGTCTGTGACTGCAAAGGTCCCAGGTTTGAATCCTGCCCGTGCTATATGAGTTTGTATACCAATCTGACTCATGTACCTATGTTAGCTTTCATCGACCACCACTTGCTTCCGGTGAAAGAAAACATCGTGAGGAAACCTGCACTCTGGTTGATGATTATCAGATGTAGAATAGAGAAGGCAATAGCAAACCACTCCATTAAAATTGCCAAGATAGTCGTTGTGTGTGTTTCATTCCATATAAAGACCACGACTTTGTCATGAGGAATACGATTAAAGAGAGAGATGCTTTGCCTTAATTTTGCTAATTTTTTCTACTTGTGGTAGCAAAATCAACAAATAACCAAAAAGGGAATTATAAAAAATCTAAATCGCATTTTCCCGCACTGAAAGTGCCAGACTTTTTAAAATAGAATCTAAATTTGCGTTCACATCGTATTGGTTAAATACTTTTATGAGTTTAAAAGATACTCCCCAAAAACAACCCTTTCTTTGCATTCGGGTAACTTTGACTTTAAACTCTGACACATAATTAATTGGCGCTGATACGACATTACGTACCTATCAGATAAGTACCTTAATTACAACATTTGATGATGATGATGCTTCTTTGAAATATCTCACAATAATATCTGAATGATTCAGTAAAATAATCACCTCCACAACCAAAGTATTTCCCAAGATATAGCAAAAAACAATGCGATGTTTGGACGATACTAAAACTCCCCTAACTAAACGTACATTCTTAATAAGACGTCACGCGTAGAAAATGAACTTTCCCTTAAAGTTTGAACTCTAATAAATAAGCTCTGGAGAATAAACTCGTCTTAAAAAGTCGCAAAATGTGTTTAATTATATGTAATGTATCGTAAAATTACATATTTTTAACAATTCTTATACCTTGTCCGGTCCCCTATTTCACTAGTATATTGAATCTATGCTCTCCGCACATATTTCATGAAACTTATATAAGTACCTTATATTGTACCATATAATGAAATCATGATGCCCAATGAATAGGGTTCCCGCAGACCCTACCTTATTGATCTCAAAGACACGAGATAGTGGCGAAGTAATTTAATTATTACGCATCAAAGACTTGCCTTCAGAAGTTTCTATGGATACTTGTAGTTTGGCTAGGAGCGTTATATGTATATGTGTGAGTATATTAATGATATCTAAGATTATATTGAAGTAATTTGGTAGATTAATTAACGCTTTGTCATATACATTGTAAAGCCTGACCAGGTACATAAAAACCATAGAGCTAGCAAAAAAATTATTTTTAGAGAATGATTTTTTTTCTATGTCTATGATAAAACCCCTCGCCATGTTGCGGAAAAGCAATAGAACTAATTTCTTATACTGGCAACTAATTTAAAAACCCCCCTGTCATTGCTCCTGTCAAAGTTTGACTTTCAATCAAGGGCGGATCCAGTAGGTATTTTTTCCTGGGAAGGGCGCCGTTTTCCATTCTTGAGAATATTTCCGAGAAATTATTAAGAAAGTTTCCGCTTGTTCTTTAAAAATTTCGAGAACGGCACATCACCAATGGTAGTGGATTTTTTTTTGGAACTATTACTACTAAATCTTGTTATTTTAACAACTCTAATTTTAATTTGGTATGTACTGTTATGAAAGCTGCCTCTACTGCTTTCAATAATGTTGCAATATAAAACGCATAAGTGCTGCATCTAATTCAGGGTTTTTATATTCCTGGTCAGGCTATATATGACGTCGTAGCTTAATACCGTAAAAACCATAGCTTAGTAATTTGATTTTTATTTAAAAACTTAGGTTTTGGAACAAGAACCAGAGAAAGGCAATAATAACTCCCTGCCTGCGTCTGTGTTTTCGAGCAGATACAACTTGACTCTCTTGAAAACCAGATTGAATAGGCTGCTTCTGGGTAAGCTCACACCGTAGACCTCATCTCTGTCCTCGGGCAAGATTGTGGTCAAGAGCAGACACATCCTATCCTTATTGTATTCTGAATTATATCTTGCGATTACGACAGCTCAAATGAATTAAAAAATATTCTCTCTGGAGGCCCTCCGAAAGATAACAAATCATTGTGACAATATAGGACTGGAGCTGAACTTCGAAAAAACTAAAATAATGCATCTTCGGCCATACCAAAGAAATGAAATACCTTTAAATATATCTCATGATAATAAAAATATTGAAATGGTAGATACATTTTCAATCCTGGGTATCAAAATGGACTCAACGTTAACCTGGAAAAACCATGTAGAATCAGTTGTTAGCAAGTTAAGTAAATTCTCCTACGCAGTACGACAAATTAGAAAAAGTACGAATATTGAATGCGCCCTCACTACTTACCACAGTCATGCCGCTGCCTAGATAAGATACGGGTTGATCTTTTGGGGAAACTCAGCCGAAGTCCAGGCGGTATTTGTGATGCAGAAACGTTGCGTAAGAATAATAACTTTCACTAAGCCGAGAGAAACATGCCGCGAACTGTTTAAAAAACTTAATATTCTTACGGTAACTAGCATGTATATTTATGAATTGTGCCGCTTCGTACGGAAGCACCCGCGCTTTTTTGAAAATAATGCTGACAAACCTAGCCGTTACGTCTCACGCCGCGGTAATGATTTGGTGGTACCTACCCCACATCTCGCATTGTACAAAAGTAGTCCATATTACATGGCAATAAAAGCCTACAACCATTTGCCAAATTCAATTAAAACCCTTCAAGATAAACAATTTGACAATGAATTTAAAACATTAATGATTGCTAAAAGTTATTATAATCTAAACTACTATTGGACTGACAAACTGTGATATTAATAATTTAATAAATGATGTAACTATTTCCATATATATTGGTTTTTTTTTTTTGCTATAATTATTAATTTATTACAGATAATTTACATTTTAGGATTGACATGGAATATGATTTAAATTATTTAATACTGTTTTGTGAACTATATTTATTGAAAAAAGTTGTAGATTTTCCTGTACCCTATATTCACAACGCCTGCAAAGGTAAATTTGTAAATATGTAGATTTAAGATGTGCATGTATGTTTACAAATTGATGTGAATAAATGAATATGAACATATTATAAATGCGAAAGTGAGTTTATTTATCTATTTGTTTGTTTGTTACCTCATCGCTTTATCTACTGAAGTAATCTACCTGAAATTTCGCATACACATAGAAGTAATGAGAAGAACATAAGGTACCTTTCTTCTCGGGAAAAGGCACTGTTCCCGTGCGAAATTCACGCGGACGAAGTCGCAGGGAAAAGCTAGTACACAACCCCCGCACCACCCGCACTTCTCCCCCATCCTTGTGTGTATTGGGACGCTATGACTATGAAAACGCATACATTGACGTGTTACTGACGTGTTCACGGATATACAGTTTCATTTGTAGTAGTAGTAGGTATATTTGACGCGCCGTTTCTATGAAGCGCCCGCCCTGTAACGTGGGTATAAATTTTATTAAAAGCATTTTCAGTATTAATTAACTCGCAAAGTCAATATTCTCTTACCATCTCACAAGCAGCATACTCCCTTTTCGCGTCTGCTGAGTAATATGCAATAAATTTCTATTGTTTTCAGATGCCCTGCTTGTCTACAACACACGCTACTCATCCTATGAAGCATATGAGAACAGCTCAAGATATCTATCGTAAGTTCAAATTTCTACTCTAATTTAGTGAAATAAGGTCTAGTTTAGCTTGACACAAAACCTCTTTCTAACTATCTTTACAAAGATGCAGCTAACAGCTGATTTGCGACGGTATTAGCGGTGTATTAAGATTGAATTTTCAATGAAATATTACTCGGAGATAAAATTTACATTTCATCTTCACGTTTAATACGTTTTTTATTAATTTAAACCGTAAAGCTTCCGTTTAAGGTTGAAATTTGTTCGGATTGGATATAGAGGTTGTTTTAATATTATAATGAGAATGTGAATTGAAATAAAACGGGATGGTACTGCGTGTGAAAGGTTTTGTATGAATTTATTAGTAGAATGTAATTTTTTTGTGCACTTCTGTTTGCGGATGTACTGCAGACTGCGATTTATTTTATTTTTTACAATATTTATTTTTTTTATTTACCGGGCCCAACGCTTAGTTAAGTAAGTAGTAGGTAAGTAGTGTGATACGTATAATCTTGATAAGATTAATACTCGTAGCTTAGATAAATTACAACTCATAAAAATATTAATGATATAAATAAATCTCATTGAGTTGCAAAGTCAATCTATCTCTACGTATATTCTGAAAAACTATTCGATCAAATCCTGCTCTACAGTTTTCTTTTTAAGGAAAAAATCACACACAGGTACATATATAGTATAACGTCTTTATCCCTTACGGGGTAGATAGAGCCAAGAGTCGTGAGACTCAAAGGCCACGCTTACGTGAATAGTGGGCATATTGTTGGAATGGAGATTCAGATAAGTGACAGGTTGCTAGCCCATCACCTACGAGTATAACAAAAAGTGTAAGTTATATAAAGTTAAATTATATGATTATAATAATAGCAAAGTAAAAGAAGATAAAAAAAAGTTAACTTAAATTGTCAGCATGAAATGATCATATAAAATTCTAGAAATATTATTTGTTGATACAAAACCTCGGCTGTAGCAATATGACTATAAGCCGACAGCAAACATTCTTACGTCAATAATAGGATTCGAATAAACCAACAAACCCAACTTTTCTCTTCGGGAAAAGTATTATTGTCAAAAAGGAAAAGTATAGTAAAATTACAAAATTATTAAGTACTTAGAATAGTCACTTATTCAGTAGAATAATATCTATAACATATTCTGTTAAAATCGCGCAATCCTATCGAATTTGATTTATTTTAATTCTTCACAAAATTTCTGCATAAATATGTATTTTATGAAATTAAACAAAAAGTTCAGGTGGTCGGATAACCTGACTAGAAAGTCTTTGGCCAGCAGTAGACTTCCTGCGGCTAAAATGATGATGATGAATATAAAAAAAAAACGGTCAAGTGCGAGTTGAACTCGCGTGGAGAGGGTCCAGTACAATGCCAATTCTTATAGGTTTTCTTGTAATCTACAGACAATCCTAACTAATATTATAAAGGCGAAAGTGAGTTTGTTTGTTTGTCTCTTCACACTTTATGTACTAAACCAATCTTCCTGGAATTTCGCATACACATAGCTGGAAGTACGGAGAAGGACATAGGGTACCTTTCATCCCGGGAAAAGCACTGTTCCCGTGGGAAATTCACGCGGGCGAAGCGGCGGGCGAAAGCTAGTGAACTATATTTTGTATTTTTTTTTTTTCAAAATTTTAGGCCCAGTAGTTTTGGAGATCAGGGGAATGGTCAATTTTCGTCTTCTTTCATGAATAAAATCAAAACTATTTATTTTAAATAATAACAATAATATATTTGAGATCCTCATAACGAGCCCTTTCATTTGATAATAACACAGTAAGGTTTGCAAAACTTTTTTTGTTTTAATTCCCAATTTGTCCCCCCGAAAATGACCCTTATTTAAAAAAAAATACTTTGCACATCTGTGTTTGGGTCACAGGATTACGCCATCTAATAAGAATTTCATCTGATTTGGTCCAGTAGATTCCGAGAAAATTGGCTACGATAGACGGACGGACAGACAGACGCACGAGTGATCCTATAAGGGTTTCGTTTTTTTATTTTTGTACGGAACCCTAAAAATTAATACAAATTAAATTTTTTTTTAACTGATTATTACTTGAAATTCATTGGATATTTATACTCATTTCATTCAATGACAGCAAATAAAAGCTTTAGCTAATAAAAGTAGTTGTGAAGCAGTTTGTTGGTTCCAATCCTATTATCACGGGAATTCCCGACTTCTTTCAGAGAGGGCTTGCTCTGAATAAATATTGGAAAGACTCTTCAGACCGATTTAAAATGAACTTAAATGTAGCGAGGTCATGATTTTGTACAAAGATTTTTATTTTTAACCTGCGAAGAAAAACGAGGGTGCATATGTTGAAGTTGTCTTCAAGGCAAGAGTGAATTGGCGTTTTTTTAGTTTGCGTGTACGTCCCTAAATCTCATCGTTGCTTTCCAAGATACAGGTCAAACGCACACAATTTTATATATAAAAAGTTAGTTTTTCTGTTCTGATAGTTATAACGTAACTAGTCAAGTAACAAGTCTCTTAAGTTTGATCTAAGAAAAAATGAGCAGAGATTACTTTATTTAAGTTTAAGCTTGTTTTATATAAGCTTTCGCAGTTAGGCTTATTAATGTGTCAGTTGGAATAATATTAATATTTTTTTGTTATTTCCAGGCCTAGCAACTCTTCTTTGGCACAAAATGGTAAGAAAGTTTATTTAGATTTTGCTTGCATGCATATAAAAAAAACACCATCAAATGGTGTTTCATCAGAAGGAACAACAAGAAGAACAGAAGGTTCATCTTAAGGTTAATACTTAACTTATTTTTCTCCTCAGTCAACACAACCATGATCGTGAACACATAAAACAATAACAAAACCTTGATGTAAAAGTTAAGGATTCAAGCGAAAAGCTAACGTAAAAATAGCAAGGAATCGAACATAAAATTCACAAAGTATCAGTCCACATTATTTGCGAGTTGATCTCCTAAGAACACTCGCGATTTGCATTCTCGGCGTCTCCGGAACTCGTTTGAACTGGGCAAATCCAGTAAAATCCAGATCGAACCAGATTCGGGCGGTTAAAAACGAGCTTTTGAACTTTCGCATTTTAAATATTAGTTTGTATGCTGGATGTGAGATTGTTTATCGATTTGTGTGTTTGTTAAATACATAACAAAGGTACCAATCATGAAATTTTGTAAACACTAGGATGTAGAAAGAGACGTCCTAATTGAGAGTGACTGTTATTTAAAAAAAGGCGTAAAAATAAACGCTTTGCTTCGAAGCCAATAGAAATATTCGAGGTTTTCGACGATATTAAATTTTGTAAACATTGCTGGAATAATTTCGGAATTTAATTAAAAAAGTTATGCGTGCTTTTAATTTTATAGCGTTGTAAAATAAATTTCTTCGGAAAATATGTAGGTATCCTAAAAAAATTATATTGTTACCTATGTATCCTAAAACAGCAAGCTAAGGTATAAGATTCAAATAAAATATACTACCAGAACAATTTCATACCACCTTAGTACCTATGTAATACACGTATCACTAAACAGCCTACCCAAACTGTATATTTATAGGAAATCTTACTCATCGACATCGATAGACTTTTAGTAGCCCTTTTCAAAATAATATAAAGAATAGCAAAAATAAGTTCACAGAGTTCAGAGTTTTTACAAATCACGATTTTAAACTTGAATGGTACCTACATAAAACGTGGAATATTTTACCAGAACGTTCTTTTCATTATTTTAAAATGCAAAACTTCGTTACAGCTATTTTAAAGCGGTATTAGGATTACGCCAGCAGCAACTAGGGGCGCTGATTGGCGCCGGTTTCGACCGCCGAAATCCGCCGCGCACCGGATAAAACCGGATTTGTGCAGTTCTACATAAATTCCGGGTTTAGATGCGAGGCTGTTCCGAGTATCGAAGCTGTAACGTAGGATAGATATATTTACAAACTGTTTTGCAAGCGTTTGCAAAATAAATCTTTGTACAAAACCAAAGGGTTTAAATGTTGGCATACTTCATGGTTTTTTACACGACTCAACATAAAAGAAGTGATATGTTTTCAGGGTCCATGTATCCACCATAAGTCCTAAACGGATTAACAGATTTTGATGCGAGAGGTATTTTTAGATTTCTTGCATTTCTCCGAGTGACATAGGCTATGTGAGTTGTCAGTCGTATTTTTTCTACAGTTCGCTTCGCGTACTAATAAAGTTTTCTAATACTAATAGTTGCTAAGCCGCGGACAGACATGACGAAACTATAAGGGTTCCTTGTTTACTTCGGAACCCTTATAGTTTCAAAAATTGATTCTTCAACTTACTAAGGCCAAATACGGAACCCGGTAATTTAAACTTTCCGAATCACATTAACCGATTTTTCAAAGCTTTCATGGCATAAAAAATGAAAATAAATGACTTAATTTACATGAAAATGGCGTAAAGTGAAGATAATCATAAATTTCAATTTAGTCACAGCTGACTGGTATAGGATCTGTTTATTCGCACACAAAGCCGTGTTATGACAGATTTAATTATGGCTGCCTAGACGTGGACGAAGACTAAATGATTTTACACGACACGATTGAACAAAAATCGAACAAGCCTTAAGGAGTCAAAGTCAAAATTCTTTATTGAAACTTGGCCTTCAAATAAGGCACTTTTTCATGTCTAAAAAACTAATTATATACCTACTGCAGTGAAACTTGGGTTTCAAAATAAAAGAAACACTGCTTAAAACACGAGTATAATTTTTGAACTAAAAAAATTTGACCAATGTCCTTTAACAAAAAATATCTGGACACACTAAATAAATAAAAATAAAAGAAAGAAAAATTAACAACAGGAAAGGAATATTAACAGGTAAAATAAGAAATACATGAATTTGCTTGTTATTTTAAAAAATAAAATTAAATGAGTGAAAGAAATGGATGAAATGATGTATAAAAATTCCAAATCAAAACCGAAACAAAAATTATCCCGACCAAAAGGGGGCCTTTAGAATTTAGAGGAAAAAGTTATCACAATATGTTTAAAAAATCTATCTTAAAAGAACCACTGGCGCCACGGTTACAAATTAAACATTTCGTCGCTCTGAAACTCATTCTCAGGTGCAGGCCGACTTTGCCGCGTCTGAAGATTTCGAAGCGCGTTCCACCCGGCTGAGTCCCACATCTTGGTCCACAACCTGATTTACAACACGCTGACGAATATCCAGGTGCAGGCCAACTTTGCCCACTCTCGTCTAATAAACAGTCCAGACAATACATACATGAAATATCTCAGTGCCACTCCATATAATCCTTCTGGTTTTTTTTGACAACTAGATTCAACCTCGTGCCATCTTTAATAGGAGGTCTGATCGTCATTGCTAGAGATACTTGTATGTTAAGAATAATAAAAGCACATTAAAGATTTAATACTGAATCGATATAGTACAAAGAAAAGAAATTGAGATAAAAATATCAAAAAGAAAAATCAACTCTCTAAAAAATCCATTTTTTCACTCCCAATTCACAGTAAGTCAAAAAAATCGAACCACCAGAATTTTAATTTCAAAAACCTTATCATAGAGAAAGAACAAAGAAAAAAGTTTGCGTAGAAATAGAATCACAAACTAAAAAAGACTTGACTTTGTAGCGGTGTAACGCTACAGCATCTCCCTACCAAACAAAAAAAAACAACAAAGCAAAACAAACAAACCAACAAAACAAACAAACAAACCACAACAAACAACCAATAAAACATAACAACCGAACAACTAAAACAAAATCCGGACAAGATACCTACACAAAACCAACAAACAGCAAAACGCAACCAAATGCTAACCTAAAAACTAAACGAAATACCAAACCTTATTGCTATCCCTATGAATCAGAGACTTGGTCATACGAGTATACCTAACGAAGCGTCTGAAGATTCGAAGCGCGTTCAACCCGGCTGAGTCCCACATCTTGGTCCACAACCTGATTTACAACACGCTGTCGAATATCCAGGTTGTCATAGCCAGGTAAATAATGTGAATATTTTAGAATTTTGAAAAAAAAAATAAGAAAACGGATTAAGCAAAAAATTATTTGAGAATGTCCTTAATATGATAAGTACCGACGTGCTCCGAACCCGTATCCGCCAACACGAAAGCCTGCGGGGATACTCGTCTAAACACGCGGCACTGAACAAAGCGTGGAGCACGAAGCGTCAAAAGATTAGAAGCGCGTTCAACCCGACTGAGTCCCACATCTTGGTCCACAGTCTGATTTTCAACACGCTGCAGAATCATCGACAACTCGCGACCGTACATTAAGAAATTCGGGGTGTAAGCAGTAGCCAATTTAATGCAAGAACCAGAGCAACCCGATGCAACACCGTACCGCAATATAACCTCCGACTCTAAAGCCATCAATCAAATGTGAATAATCCACAGTAAGGAGAATCGTCGGGTCGCAGCATAGGCAGCTTCGGCAGGCTAAAACAGAAAATCACAGGATGGAAAACCGCGACCGGTAAACGGTCACCGTCCCACAAAAACAACAAAAAAAAAAATAATTCAAGAAAAGTAATAAAAGGTAAAAAAACAGGTAAAAACCAGGTAAAAACCAGGATTCTTTCCGCAAATCGGGCGCCATTTTTGCAGTGAAACTTGGGTTTCAAAATAAAAGAATCACCGCTTAAAACACGAGTATAATTTTTGAACTAAAAAATTTGACCAATGTCCTTTAACAAAAAATATCTGGACACACTAAAGAAATAAAAATAAAAGAAAGAAAAATTAACAACAGGAAAGGAATATTAACAGGTAAAATAAGAAATACATGAATTTGCTTGTTATTTTAAAAATAAAATTAAATGAGTGAAAGAAATGGATGAAATGATGTATAAAAATTCCAAATCAAAACCGAAACAAAAATTATCCCGACAAAAGGGGGGCCTTTAGAATTTAGAGGAAAAAGTTATCACAATATGTTTAAAAAATCTATCTTAAAAGAACCACTGGCGCCACGGTTACAAATTAAACATTTCGTCGCTCTGAAACTCATTCTCAGGTGCAGGCCGACTTTGCCGCGTCTGAAGATTTCGAAGCGCGTTCCACCCGGCTGAGTCCCACATCTTGGTCCACAACCTGATTTACAACACGCTGACGAATATCCAGGTGCAGGCCGACTTTGCCCACTCTCGTCTAATAAACAGTCCAGACAATACATACATGAAATATCTCAGTGCCACTCCATATAATCCTTCTGGTTTTTTTGACAACTAGATTCAACCTCGTGCCATCTTTAATAGGAGGTCTGATCGTCATTGCTAGAGATACTTGTATGTTAAGAATAATAAAAGCACATTAAAGATTTAATACTGAATCGATATAGTACAAAGAAAAGAAATTGAGATAAAAATATCAAAAAGCAAAAATCAACTCTCTAAAAAATCCATTTTTTCACTCCCAATTCACAGTAAGTCAAAAAAATCGAACCACCAGAATTTTAATTTCAAAAACCTTATCATAAAAAGAACAAAGAAAAAAGTTTGCGTAGAAATAGAATCACAAACTAAAAAAGACTTGACTTTGTAGCGGTGTAACGCTACACTACTTAATCATATTGTATTACTAGTGATTCGCCGCGAACTTAGACCTCGCGATTATTATTATAATAATATGCGTATATCTCAAAAACGGCTGGACCATTTTGTTGCGCGACGAAAATAAAAATTCTATGGATAGTTGCCACACGTATTCTTAATATCATCGAAATTAATTCAATGGTTGGAGAGTTATTGCGGAACAAACATACATATATACATACATACACAAAAAATGTGTTTTCGCCCCAACTTGAATTATTGCTCTCGCTCGCTTCGCTCGCTCGGTCAATAAGTCTCAAAGCTATAAACTACTAGCATTTTGGAATGACCACTGCTGAGAAGAAAAAAACAAAAATGAGAATGCCGAAAATAACTCATTTTTTGCCTAACAGGCCAGAGGGGCTTTTTTATATTCTCAAATATATATATTTTTACTAACAAAAAGTACATAATAGATTATGTACAGTCAAAAATAAAATATAGTAGTCACATATCTATGATGTAAGTATACATCACCCTCTCATTGGTCTACTGGAATGCTTTTCCTCGGCTTTCTGTTACATACTTCCGTCTCTTTTCGAAAAATCAATACAACATTATATGTATATTGCAAAAAAGCGAGAAAAAGTATGTTTTTCGTTAAACGTAATGACGCGAAACATAATGATAGATCATATTCTACTAACTAAAATGAAATTATAATCTAATAGATTTTTTTTTAATTATTAAAATAAGCCCCAAGTTTATTGTCTGTCGTTACCAAATCGTAGAAATGCCTATTTCATGAAATAATCGAGCATTTTAAGAAATAGGCAATTTCACAATGAAGTTACGATATATATCTTTATTAATACAAGCAAATAGGTACTATGGAGCGACCACAGCTCAGGACCACAGTTCAATAAATTTCGTTTGTTGGTGTAAACCCAGCTCTGCGAGATTTATGTCACCGCAGACTATGACGCGTCAGAATTAGATTCGGACGACCATGGGCCGTTTGATTCAGCAATTTATTTATTTATTTGTTATTAGGTACACCAACACGTTACATGACAAAATCTTACAATAAACTGTTCACGACGGCACTTAGACGGCATACTGAACGGATTTGTTTTTGTATATCTTTGCTGATTTTCTATGGTTCAATAAGTAAAATCTTTAAATGTAAATATAGCCGTTCAGTATATAGGATATTTTTATGTAATAAGTTGATTGAATGTAAATAAAGATACCCTTTTTCATCCTTAGACTAGCGAACTAGGCTAATATAGGTTAAATATGTACTAGTTGTTAAGTATTAAAGAGTATTTCCTTCTGTTGTTTCATTTTAGTTCATATATTTAGGCAAACTAATCATAGAAACACTAGAAACAGATAGGTAGAGACCTGAAAAGGTCTGTTTTCACTCATTGTAGACAGCAACTGCACACGATGTTAGCGTAGCGATGAACACGGGCGCTCTGACGCCGCGCCGAATGGCAGGCGTGGTTTTATTAAGAAGGGGTGGGGGAAAGTTCATATTTATAGTCATTTACTCCGCGCTCGCTTGGAGCCTCCCCTGAGCATCGCCGCGTGACACAACTAGTCCTAGAATGTAGCCTAGAGTAAAATACACTTTGGTTTAAGCTGCCACATGTACCTAGATCTAAGGGTTAAGAGAAAATAAATTTGAAAGCTAGAGGGGTAGGCAGGGACCGCTGGCCAGCTCATTAATTAAAAATGTATAAAAGAACGCGCGGTTTCATACACCGCACAGTTTCAATTCAGTGCTCTCCGGGATCCAGAAATAGTGAAAAGTACCTAGTGCCTGGCTAGTGACCCTGCCCTCACCCTGGGGTTTTCATAGTGAATTCAATAGTGCTTTTATTTCCACCCAGTGTTAGTTACCTACTGTAGTCCTAGTGCGACAGTATCTAGTCACACCGCACACCCAAAACGGGAGCGGTAATTAGGCCCTCCCGTACAAAGTGGTCCTATCGAAGCCGGATAAAAAAGTAGTGAATCAGTGTGAATAAATGGACAGTACAGTAGTGTTTTTTAATTTTAAAATAAATAACAGTGCATAACAGTGTCAGTATAGTATATAACAGTATTTTAAAGTGAGTTACAGTGTCAGCCAGATTGGCAAAAAGAAAGTAATCAGTCCAGTGTCAGCCAGATTGGCAAAAAGAAAGTAATCAGTACAGTGTCAGCCAGATCGGCATAAAGAAAGTAATCAGTCCAGTGTCAGCCAGATTGGCATAAAGAAAGTAATCAGTCCAGTGTCAGCCAGATTGGCAAAAAGAAAGTAATCAGTCCAGTGTCAGCCAGATTGGCATAGAGAAAGTAACAGTCGTCTACACCTTACATTAAGGCTAACCAGTGCTAAAAGTAAATAGTAGTCCAGTTTATAGACCGATGCCTGTAAAGTAAATAAACACTACAGTCTGTGAGTTTCCCCAAGTGGCGCGATTCGAGTGTAAAGTAACGCGTTGATGTACAGTGGTCCGAAAGGTGGGGAAGTCTCGAGTTAAGACTGTATACTGTGCCCTGTGTTTTTGAATTACACGAATACGCATAGAGACATGATGTTTATTGACTTCAAGTATTAACAGTGAGTATATAATCCAGTGTATAAACAAATAAGTGTCAAAGTAAATAAATGGACTGGCATATAGACTGTACGCGAATTTAAAGACTGATATTAGTAAACAATAGTGACTCTATAGACTGATTGCTGCTTTAAGTGACTGTTAATAGTAACCAGTGATAAAAATAATAAAGAATAGTAACTGTTAGTGCTGTTATATACTGTGAGGGCAAAATGGTGGTCACTAGAAGCCAGAAGGGTGACGAATCAGGTTCTTCTAACCCGGCGGGACCCGGAGAGCACCGGACTCATCAAGAACCTGCCGAACAAGTATTAATAGACGTTCAAGGAATACAGGGGGTACAGAATGTGCCACGTCCGCCTGTATTGGAAGCTTTTTTGGCAGCGTCGGGCAGCGGTATTACTGCTAACCCTACTCGCATGGAAATAGGCGAGTCAGAAGAAGAGGTCGTCTCGTCCAGGGCAACAGAATCGTCTCAGGCGTTGCTGGAAGGATCAAGGCGATCAAATACGCTGAGGCCTAACGACGTTCGGTCACGCCGATCGGCGGCCTCCCGCAAGAAGCTCCTCGCGGAGCTGGAGGCCAAAGAGAAGCTAGCCGAAAGCAGATTAAAGCAGGCCAAAGCTGAGGAGGAATTGCAAAGACTGAAGCTTCAAAAAATGAGGTTAGATGACACATCTGAGGAAGAAGAAGATGATGAACTCGAGTCAGTGAGAATTCAGAATTGGATTGAAAGGACGCCATTAAGGAGTCAAGATATTGCACCGCCAATGGAAGACAAGGTTAAGGAGGTAGAGGCAGCGCCGCAGCGACAAGATGAATATGTGCGGGAGATTGTTCGGGAACCAGTGATAGAGAAATGCACTGATGGGCCTACTCGTCAATCTCAAACTAATGTGGACGTCGCGACGCTCGCTACAGCTCTGGTTCAGGCAGCAAAAGGAAGCAGAGACCCTCCAAAGTATTTGCAAGAGTTACCATTCTTCAACGGCAATAGCAGCGAGTGGCTTGGGTTTAAGGCGGCCTATGAAGACTCACATAAGTTTTTCTCAGCGAGTGAAAACGTGTCAAGAATAAGAAGAAGTTTGAAAGGCACAGCTAAAGAAGCCGTTGGGTGCCTCTTATTCAGTCAATCTGACCCAAAGAAGATTATAGAAGCATTAGAAAGAAGATTCGGTCGACCGGAGTCACTCATACATGCGGAAATAGAGAAACTGAAGCATCTGCATAAGATAAGTGACAGTCCAAGAGAGTTGTGCGTCTTTGCAGGCGCAATAGATAACATAGTGGGAACAATAGAAGCCTTAAAGAAGTCTCACTATTTGTATAATCCAGAATTAGTCCGGATAGTGATTGAGAAACTAACGCCGATACTGAGAAACAAGTGGTATGATTATGTGGCGGTCAAGACAGAAGATATTCCAGATATAAAGAAGCTGTCTAACTTTCTCAATGAAGAAGCGGACAAGTGCGGAGCATACGCATTGCCTGAAATAGTGAAGGAAGATAGAAACTTTCAAGATAGAAGAAAGAGAAAAGAACAAGCCTTCACACTGAAGAAAGAAGTTTCAGAAAAGTGCCCCGCCTGTGAGAAACAACATTACCTAACAGATTGTGAGAAGTTCAAGCAAGCTACAACCGAAGAAAGGTGGTTGATATGTAAGAAGAATAACGTCTGTTTTCGGTGTATAAGAAGCAAACACAAGAGATTCGTCTGCAAAGCTCCAGTATGTGGACAAGATGGTTGTCAAATGAGGCATCACAAACTACTACACTATCAGAAGAAGGCAGCAACGCCAGAAGCTGTGACGTCAGCGAGGGAAGTCACCATGGCTACTGATCAACCGAGTTATCGACGGGCATATTTGAAGATTGTTCCCGTAGTGTTGACTGGCCCACTCACAAGCGTCGAGACATTCGCCTTGCTGGACGAAGGAAGCACCGTCACACTGATAGATGCATCCATTGCTGAAGTCATAGGAGCAGATGGGCCAAAGAAGACAATGTGGTTGCAGGGAATAAGCACAGAAGTGAGACACGAAAACAGCAAGATGCTTAGCTTCAAGATCAAAGGGAAATATGTTAAAGAAGTACATGAAGTCGAAGCGGTTCGTACGGTGGATCGTCTGAATTTCGCGTCTGACACAATAAGAAGAGAAGACATTGAAGATTGCGCTCACCTCACAGACATAGCAGAAGAAATCGTGTATGAGAGAGCGACGCCAAAGATACTTATTGGTCAGGATAATTGGCACCTGATAGTGACAAGGGAGCTACGTGTAGGGAAGAAAATCAACCTGTCGCGTCCTACACTCAATTAGGATGGGTACTGCATGGGTGTCAGAGCTCTACTACTGACACTATCGCCTTCTGTGGAAACCTGAAGCAGATGAAAAGGGATGAAGATATGGAAGAGCTTATCAAAGAACATTTCAAGCTGGAGTCACTTGGTATAGAAGCTAAGAAGCCAAGAGAAGATCCTGAGAGAAAAGCCCTCGACATTCTAGAAGAAAAGAGTCGTCGCCTACCCGAGGGGAGATATGAGACTGGCATGCTGTGGAAGGATAAAGATTTCGTTATTCCCAACAACTATCCACAGGCTGAGAAACGGCTTCATTTATTGGAGAAAAAGCTGGACCGTGATGAGGACCTCAAGGAGAAATACAAAGATCGTATGCAGAACCTACTCAAGTCAGGGTATGCTGAACCGGCACCCGCATCTCCAAAACAAGGTAGAACATGGTACCTTCCTCACTTTCCAGTGATCAATCCAGCCAAGCCTCACAAACCACCAAGATTGGTTCACGACGCAGCAGCCAAGTTCGCCGGGGTGAGCCTCAACGACATGCTTCTATCCGGGCCAGATCTACTCCAGTCCCTACCAGGGGTAATTATGAGGTTCCGTCAATATCCTTATGCAGTATCGGCGGACATCAAAGAAATGTTTATGCAGATAAAGATAAGAGAAGAAGATCGCGACACACTTCGGTTTCTATGGAGAGATGACCGGCGGGAGGGCGAACCAGATGAATTTCGCATGACATCGGTCATTTTCGGAGCAACATCGTCACCATGCACCGCTCTATATGTTAAAAACAGGAATGCAGAGGACTACCAGGAACAATACCCGCACGCAGCAGAGGCAATAAAGAAGAATCATTATATGGATGATTACTTACAAAGTTTTGTCACTATAGAAGAAGCCATAGAGACGACGAAAGCGGTTGACTATGTACATAAACAAGCAGGATTCGTGCTCAACGGTTGGACTTCGAACAAACAAGAGATACTAGTAGAAGTTGAACCCGAGAAACACTCCAATTTCAACGTGATAATCGGAGGAAAAGAAACAGAGAAAGCTCTAGGGCTTCAGTGGAACGTCCAAGAAGATTGCTTCAGCTTCAAAATCAACAGGATGAAGACACCAGAAGAAGTCATCCAGAACGAGAGAAAACCGTCCAAAAGGGAAGCACTCAGCATCATCATGGCGCTCTTCGATCCCTTGGGTTATATATCTCCGATAACCATGCCAGCAAAGAGGATTTTCCAGGACACTTGGCGATATACCATCGGTTGGGACGAACCAATTCCAGAAGAACTCTGGCCAAGATGGCAGAAGTGGATGAGAAGTCTATTCAGCATAGAAAACCTGAGGATACCGCGGTGCTACGATTACAGAGCATCGACGCGCCGTCAACTACACACCTTTGTTGACGCAAGTGAGGAAGCTTATGCAGCCGCTGTATACTGGCGCTCCGAGAACAACGATGGCAGTATAACGGTAGCATTGGCAGCCGCGAAAAGCAAGGTGACACCGCTGAAACCTATCTCCATACCACGGCTGGAGCTACAGGCAGCACTTCTGGGGGCAAGATTGGCGCATACTGTCCTGGAGGAGCATGAGTTCGAAGTGGAGAAGAAAATATATTGGAGTGATTCACGCACGGCCTTAGCGTGGATACGATCGGAACCAAGAGCCTACAAAACGTTCGTCGCTCACAGATTGGCAGAGATTGAAGATACCACTAAGAAAAATGAATGGAGGTGGCTGCCGACGAAGGAAAACGTGGCTGATGATGCGACGAGGTCCACACCCAACGAGTTTGATCATAATCATCGATGGTTCAAGGGACCAGCGTTTCTCACGTTACCAGAAGACCAATGGCCAGTAGAAGTATCAATTGAAGTTCCTGAAGACGACATAGAAAGGAAACCACTGAGATGTCACTTGGAGAGGGAACAACAATATCCCTATCTACCACAGATAGATAGATTTTCAAAGTGGACAAGACTGATAAGAACAACAGCCTACGTCCTGCTATTCATCCAGAAGTTGTCAACGAAGAGGGCAATGGCAACAAGGAAAAGGACCAAGAAGACAGCAGAGAAGGATCCTACCTGGGCGAGAAACAAGAAGAAAGAAGTCTCCTTGCCTAGACCTAAAAGCAGCTCGACCCATCAAAGGAAATACGAAGAATTGTCGGCATATCTACTAATGAGAGCCGAAAAGATGTGGATAGAAGCCAGCCAAGAGGATTCCTTCCGTAAAGAAAAAATCAGGGTGAGAAACGGTGAGAAACCTGCCGGAGAAGATAGATTAGCTAGTCTCAACACATATATCGACGAAGAAGGCATCTTGAGACTCCGAGGGAGAGTTGCTGCAGCGAGAAACATAAGTGAAGACCAAATCAACCCTCCAGTATTAGACGGGAAGCATCGCTACACCAAGTTATACGTTCAATATGTGCACGAGAAACTCCATCACGGCGGAGTTGAGCTGGTAGTGAACGAGCTACGGCAACGAGTCTGGATAATCCGAATCAGGCCAGAAGTTCGCAGTGTCATCAAATCTTGCATCTTCTGCAGGATAAGAAGAACAAAACCATTACATCCAGTGACGGGAGATTTGCCACCTGCACGACTAGCTCATCACGCACGTCCGTTCACCTTTACTGGCCTGGACTATTTTGGGCCCATGGAAGTCACCGTTGGACGTCACAAAGAGAAGCGATATGGAGCGTTGTTCACCTGCATGACGTCGCGAGCCATTCATATCGAGATTGCTCACTCGCTCAGCACGGATTCTGCGATAGCGGCACTCCGGAGGTTCATAGCAAGAAGAGGATGTCCGAAAGAGATGTGGAGCGACAACGCCACATGCTTCAAAGGTGCAGAAAAGGAGTTAGCAGAAGCCGCCTTAGAAGGTCTACAGCATGAGGTCGTCACGCACCAGATACATTGGCGATACATCCCCCTGCTTCTCCATTCATGGGGGAGCGTGGGAAAGGATGGTGCGCGCGGTGAAAGAAGCTCTCAAGACTACGCTACACGAGAAGTACCCGTCAGATGAGACACTCGCCACTCTACTTGCAGAAGTAGAAAACACCGTGAATTCGAGACCCTTAACCCATGTCTCAGTCTCTCCTGATGAACCTGAAGCTCTTACTCCTAACCATATCCTTGTGGGTCCCAATAGTCATGTTCCTCCTCCGGGGTACTTTGGGGTGGAAGACGTCAACGCCAGACAACAATGGAGAAGAGCCCAAGCCCTAGCTGACATATTCTGGAGAAGATGGGTGCGCGAGTACCTACCCATACTGCAGCACCGGCGGGAGCCATTCAACCCGTCCAAACCACCTGAGGTCGGGGACTTCGTGGTCATCTGCGACGCCAACTTACCGAGAAACACATGGCCGAAGGGGAGGATCGTGCGAGTCTACCCAGGTGCCGACGGAGAAGTGCGAGTCGTCGACGTCCAGGTTGGAGGCGGCCGGGTGTTACAACGTCCAACCAAGAAGATCGTCGTGATCCCAGAGGTATCGCCGGGCGGCGACGGCGGGAGAAATGTTCACGACGGCACTTAGACGGCATACTGAACGGATTTGTTTTTGTATATCTTTGCTGATTTTCTATGGTTCAATAAGTAAAATCTTTAAATGTAAATATAGCCGTTCAGTATATAGGATATTTTTATGTAATAAGTTGATTGAATGTAAATAAAGATACCCTTTTTCATCCTTAGACTAGCGAACTAGGCTAATATAGGTTAAATATGTACTAGTTGTTAAGTATTAAAGAGTATTTCCTTCTGTTGTTTCATTTTAGTTCATATATTTAGGCAAACTAATCATAGAAACACTAGAAACAGATAGGTAGAGACCTGAAAAGGTCTGTTTTCACTCATTGTAGACAGCAACTGCACACGATGTTAGCGTAGCGATGAACACGGGCGCTCTGACGCCGCGCCGAATGGCAGGCGTGGTTTTATTAAGAAGGGGTGGGGGAAAGTTCATATTTATAGTCATTTACTCCGCGCTCGCTTGGAGCCTCCCTGAGCATCGCCGCGTGACACAACTAGTCCTAGAATGTAGCCTAGAGTAAAATACACTTTGGTTTAAGCTGCCACATGTACCTAGATCTAAGGGTTAAGAGAAAATAAATTTGAAAGCTAGAGGGGTAGGCAGGGACCGCTGGCCAGCTCATTAATTAAAAATGTATAAAAGAACGCGCGGTTTCATACACCGCACAGTTTCAATTCAGTGCTCTCCGGGATCCAGAAATAGTGAAAAGTACCTAGTGCCTGGCTAGTGACCCTGCCCTCACCCTGGGGTTTTCATAGTGAATTCAATAGTGCTTTTATTTCCACCCAGTGTTAGTTACCTACTGTAGTCCTAGTGCGACAGTATCTAGTCACACCGCACACCCAAAACGGGAGCGGTAATTAGGCCCTCCCGTACATAAACATTACATATTAAGTGCTAGCATGCAACCCAATTAAAGGTGAACACAACATTCTTAAATTTTAAGCAGTAGGTAAGTTGTACAATTATGATTAATTTTGAATGAAAATTGTATAGTTTAAATTAATTAGCTTGATTGCTTTGATGGTATGACAGTATTTTAGATTTTAATTTAGCTAATGAATCGTGGTAGATATATTACATTTTGAAACTAGGGGAAATTTTGAGAAAGGGTCCACATTATGGACCTCCTACTGATATTGTAAAACCTAAAATTAGAGAGGATAATCTGGGTGGATGTTGATGCTCTTCGCACAATTTTTCTTGACATTTTCTTATTTATGAAATTTTCGATAAAATCTGTATTACGAGAAACTTTTTATCCTAAAATTCTGAATTCTAAATAATTTAATGTTATGATCTTGAAATCTGAAATAATAAATTTAATACAGGAGTGCTATGAAATAGCAATACCTACTGAATTTAAATCGATCAAAAAAAAACAAATTTAAAAAAAAAAAAATGAATATACCAAAGGATGTAAAACATTTGATTCCAAAATCACTACGGACTTTTAACTAGGCTGGAAACAACGGCTGGAAATAAATAGGTTCGTTTATTTCTATACATACATATTTGGACATGTACACATTGCATCACTTTGAACGAGCAATAGTAAATATGACCGCTTTTTTTTATTTTATGCTTTTGCTTGCTTTGATTTTGATAAAACAGTAACTTACTTACTTACTCCGCTGGCTCAGTGACCCCAAAGTGGATCTTGGCCTCCGAAACGAGAACACACAAACAGTAACTATTCGGGATAATTTTTAAACAATTTTTATTTTACTTATTTATTATTATACTAGCGACCCGCCCCGGCTTCGCACGGGATATAAACCTTCCTCTTGAATCACTCTATCTATTAAAAACAACCACATCAAAATCCATTGCGTAGTTAAGCATACAAAGGGACATAGGGACAGAGAAAGCGACTTTGTTTTATACTATGTACTTATGTAGTGATTAATATTTTACTGTTATACTTAGTTATAATGTTTTGAATTATATAAAAGTGACCTCTTTTAAGCAAATAGCTTATGACAAAGCCCCCCCCCCGCTAAGATATTTGTATATGTTTTGTTGCTTCCATGCTGGTCTGGGAGCGAAGAAAAAAACATAGAATGTGCCAGCTGCTTCTCTTCCCGCGCAGATTGTAATAGTCAATCGATGGAAAGGGCTTTAAACTGGGGATTCCTTCACTCATAGGCGATGGGCTAGCAACCTGTCACTATACCTGAATCTCCATTCCATCAGAGAGCCTACTATTCAGCTAAGCGTGGCCTTCGAGTCTTACGACTCTTGGTTCTGTCTACCCCGTAAGGGATAAAGACGTGATTCTATGTATGTATGTATGTTTTTATGAAGCAAAAATTGTTGGTTTGTTTTATCTTCTGTCACGCTACACTCAATTATTTTTTGTCTCTCTCTGTACCTTATGGCAGCTAGATTTATGTGAACAGAATGCGACATACTCAGAATTTGGAGTACATATTTAGTACTTCTCGTCATATTATATCTAACTAGATACAATCCAAATTGACTGCGACTCAACTGAGTCGCAGTCAATTTGGATTGCAAGTTAATGAACAAGTAAGACTGAATTCGGTGAATTTTAAACTGTATCCAACTTAAAGGTAAGCAACTCTTATTTATAGGTATAAAGCAAATAGGTACTCTAGTTTTGGTTAGGTTAGACGTTAGAAAAGGTTTTTTAACGTCTAACCTAACTGAATTATTTAAGAAGTGAAATATGTAACAGAGAAATGAATACCACAAAATATTAAATGTTATACTGGGATCACACCATCGCACTACTACCACTAAAAAGGCCAAAATGATGAAAATTCATGCGAGTACCACCAATATGGTACAGTTCGGTGATACTAGTAAAGGTGGGGCAAAGGATTTTAGTATTATTCTAAATCTAAAGTAATTTTCTTCACTTTGAATCTTTTCAACTCTAAAAATAGTTGCTTTGAGTATTGATATCACAATCATCTGATATCTGTACCTATTTATAGCAACTAATTTGTGATAATCCTATCACAAATTTAACTAACATTATCAGTTTAATCCGATAACATAAAAATTTAACGTTGTGGTTAGTTTAACTATCAGTTACACAATGCAATGCGAAGCCATTATCCAAAACTGGGAGATTACTGTGCACTGACTAGAACCACTGATTGTATAATACTATCCTAGCACAAAATAACGTATGTGCAGAGAATTAACTTAATTTCTTCCATGTGTTGTAGCGTGTAGCGGTGGTGGTCCAGTGATTAAGACGTTCACTGTCATTATTATTAACCTTATTCTACAATACATAAGGTTCATTTTTAAATATTTAGGAAATGAGAAATGGATCATATTCCCATTCATCAAAGTGGCCTTTTTAAATCCCCTGGGTTCAAAAGGTCCCAGATTCGAGTCATACTCACGCCTCTTGAGTTTGTTTATCAATCTGACTCGTGTATGGTAGTTCTCATTGGCCACCTCTTGTTCCCGATACAAAAAAAACATAGTGAAACTACACCAGCCAACGTCTAATGCCGCGTTCTCGCGTTTACGCAGCGACGAGCTACACGTCACGTAGGACACAAAATTATATGACAACCGTTGAGAATGGTCTCTTGTAACGTCGATACCAGCGTAACGTTGAGGGGAAAGAGCGGCGAGTGGGGAGTGGCTTTGCGTCGTCTGGGATTCTCGACAGATTTTAGGTCAAACTGTTAACAAATTGGTTGCACTCTTTCGTCTTAAAAGAGCTAAAAAGAGATAGACATATTGTCACAACAACTCCACAAAAAATAAATTCACAAAAAAGTTATTACGAGAGAAGCGGCTTTCTACAAAGGAACGCAGACTGTCGCAATCTTAAGGGGCCGCGTTTTGGATTATTTCTGATTTATTTTGAAGCCTTTTTTTAAATCATCTGGAATGCGTGCAAAGTTAAAAATATCGAAAGAAATTAGGTGATATTTGATTTATTCATATTCATATTCATTTATTTGCCAATGTTATTGTTAATTTGTTCATTTAAACAATGATTACTGGTGGTAATCGCATCAGGCTATTAGTATTCTATTTTTTAATACTTATGGTAATGGCTGAAACGGTGGTGGCCGACTGTTGGGGCGCCCGCCTGTGGATGCAAAATCCCAGGTTCGAATCCTGCCCGGGCTACATGGCTTTGTATACCAATCTGACTCATGTTAGTTTTCATCGACCACCACTTGCTTCCGGTGAAGGAAAACATCGTGAGGAAACCTGCACTCTGGTTGATGATAATCAGCTAGTGTGTGAAATGGAGAAGGCAATGGCAAACCACTCCATTAAAATTGCAAAGAGAGTCGTTGTGTGTGTTTCATTCCATATAATGACCACAACCCTCAGTCATGAGGAAATACGACTAAAGAGAGAGATGGTAATGGCTAAGAAACCATAATAATGACGATTAGTGTGTTGCAAAAGGCAATACCAGTTTTAAAAACAAATTAATGTGTAATTTTGTAATCAGTGATATAAACTTCACCTAAATAAAATAATAAACCAAACAATACGATGAAATAAAATATTAGGTAACCATGGATTACATCCCCTTAAGCTAGCAGCAGACGGCGTTAGCCGCTGCGACCTGCGGCCTCCGTTAACTATACCGTGTAGTAAAACATCGATGTTTATTATTAGTTATATAGAAGCTTTTATTTTATTTTTTGGTAGGTAAAATTTGTTTTTGTAGTAGTTTCAAGGAGTGTATTTCCATCAATCTAGAAACCTTAGAAAATCTATAAAATATACTTTAAATACTTTACTATACAAAGATAAACGTATACACAACATCTTATACAAAACCAAAAACATTATTAAAAATGCTACTTTTAACCGACTTCAAAAAAAGGAGGTTCTCAGTTTGACCTGGATATTTGTATGTATGTTTGTCCGCGATTATCTGGCGTTTGGCTGTACCGATTTTGATGCGGTTTTTAGAAAATCATTTTAATGCAACGCAATAGAATTACATATTTATATATCGACTAGCTTATACTCACGGCTTTGCCCGAGAAAATTGTACATCAAAGCTTTCCTTTATTATGACATGACCCACCCAGTCCATTAGTATAAACCGCATAAACATCTGTTCAGTAGTTTTTGAGTTTATCGCGAGCAGACAGACGGGTTGTCCCTAGTTTGTAAGTACCTGCCAAGAAAGACAAAATATCGATATATCGATGTTTTGTTTTCGTGTTTGCATACATCCCTAAGCCGGCGTCTATCAAGGTGCTGCAAGGTGCTGCAAGGTGCCGCCGGTCGCAGCGACCAGCTACACTCGACAGCACCCTGCAGCACTTTGATTAACGCCGCTATAAGTTGAACTGTTGACATATTGGATGTACTCTTTCTTCATATGCACTAAATGCTGTGCTAAAAAGAGACAGATATATCACACACATTATCACTACAACTCAGTGTAGTCGCGTGCTGCAGACTCTTGCGGCTTAAAGGCGGTCTCGTGATAATCGGTGTGCTGTTAACTCTAACTACAGTCGACGTATTCGCCAGACCCCACTTTAACGTGCCTCCAGCTAATGCATTTTTGGTCACCCATCCCGTGAGCGACCATTGCCAAAGTTACTTAACCAACACTATCACAGGCCTAGCGAACCGAGCTCCTCACCTCCGAGAAGATAGTTATTTGCCGATATAGAATCACATCTTTAGCCCTGACGGAGTAGACAGAGCCAAGAATCGTGAGACTCTAAGGCCACGCTGAATAGTGGATTTATCGATGTAATGGAGATTCAGATATAGTGACAGCTTGCTAGCCCATCGCCTATGTCAAGAATCCCCAGTTCCCTTGCTTATAACTTTTACAATCTGCGCGGGAAGAGAAGCAGCTGGCATTCTGACATTTTATGCCTTTTTTATTCGCTATCAGACAAGCCCATCCTTTTTTAGTCGTATTCCTCATGACTGAGGGTCATGGTCATTATGTTCAATGAAACATACATAACGAATATCATGTTAATGAAGTAGTTTTGTGATTGCATTCTTCATTTCACACACTAGCTGATAATCTACTGGGCGTAGGAAGCCAGAATTTGGCATGTAGGTTGCAGGTGCCTCAGAGGAGCACTAAATTCCCACGGGACCAAAGTCCCGGACCAATGCTAGTGTTATATAATTATAGAAGGTATTTGTATTTACAAGAAAATGTATAGGAAGTTGTTTCCATACTTTCCTTATTGTATGCTATCTAGGTGCACCGTAAGCCCTGGATTTATAGTTGGCTTCATTTATGTGGCGCTTAGACTGCTTATTAGTGTATTTTTGGTTGAATTTGCTATTTCATATCATTTTTCGCACGTCTATTTAGTGTGTTCGTTATTGTATTTGTGTTTTGGTTTCATTATTACACGACTAATCAAAACAGGAGTGTTATGTTTTCGGGGTTCATGTATGTATGTAAGTTCTTTATTCCACCATAAGTCCTGAACAACTTATTAGATTGTGATGTAAGAGCTATTTTTAGATGCCTTGCATTCCTCCGAGTGATATAGGCTATGTGAGTTGTCTGTCGTGTTTTTATTTTTTTAAATTAGCTTGATTTGCTAAGAGGGATAATAAAGTTATAAGCGATAACTGTAGAAACTCTCATTGTAACAGATTACATTGGAAATATTTCAATGTAGATGTTCTAGTGATCTGGGTTACAACTTCATTGTATTCTTGTAGAATTTCAAAGAAAAACAGACGTTGTTTACACAATAAAGAAAATGTTGAGCAAAAAACCTTTACGGTATAGTTTATCTTTTTTTAGGGTTCCGTATCACTAATGGCAAAAACGGAACCCTTATAAGATCACTTTGCTGTCCGTCTGTCTGTCCAACTTTTTTTCTCAGGAACGCTTAAAGGTATCAAGTTGAAATTAATATCGAATCGAAAAAAATAATCAAAATTATACGTCAATGCGATCAGGAGATATTACCGTAAATGTTGCGAATTTTCGCATATTTTGCGATTTCAGACGGGAATTAAAACCTATGGCACAAAGTAGTTAAAAGGGTACAGAGGGTAAGCTTCATACAAGCGCTTCAAATAAGTACACTACTACAAGCTTGAACGCGCGAGGTGCTTACGCACACACGCACAGTCACGTACAGCGCCAAACCGGTTCAAACCAGCTCGGCGCCACTCGGCGGGGTGCGAAATGTCAGGGTTCGCGTAGTCGTGTGTTCGCGCAGCGTTCCTGATTTGTTCCTTGTTCCTTTTTTGGCCGTGTCGTTTTGTGTTTAAAATAGTAAACAAAATGGTTAAATCGATATGACACCAGTGTTACTGACACGTATCAGAGTCTATAAAACAGATACTAACATTGTATTTATTTTAACTAGCTGTCGCCCGCGGCTTCGCCCGCGTGAGTTTCGCTTAGATGAAAAATCTTTTTGTGTTCCAAACTGTTTCGGATTTTCGATTTTTATACGTCTACAGAAAATGCTCATCAGATTAACCAAGTTTTGCTAAAGCGCCATTTCCGTACCTATATGTTATAGTGTAGCTGGTCTCTTGAAGTTATTCATCAGATGTTCCAGATCTTTAATTTTTATACGTCAGCAGAAAATGCTCATCAGGTTGAACGATTTTTGCTAAGGCGCCATTTCCATATATGTTATAGTGTAGCTGGTCTCTTGTAGCTTTTCATCAGATGTTCCAGATCTTCAATTTTTATACATCAGCAGAAAATGCTCATCAGGTTGAACGACTTTTGTTAAGGCACCATTTCCATATTTCTTATAGTTTAGCTGTTCTGTTATGGTTCTTCATCAGGTGTTCCAGTTTTCAAAATGAATTATAGCCTATATGTTGCCCAGGCTTAATAGCTATACAACAAAAAAGTTTCATTAAAATCCGTCCAGTAGTTTTTGCGTGAAACGCGTACATACATACAGACAGACAGACAGACAGACAGACAGACAGACAGACAAGAAATTCCAAAAAAAATTTTTTGCTTTCTATTGTTCTTTTTAAGTGTCCCTCTATCCATTTTAGTCAAAAATACAAAATGTACAGACAAAATATTTTTACTGTTTTATTATATGTATAGATTATTAAAAAATTGCACTGTTTGCTTGAATAATCACATAAAACATAAAAAAACTGTCATATTTTCGCTATCCCAAAGACGTCACGTAATTATACCTTATAATAATAGCTTGATTATGCATTTAGATTTATTATCTAAATGATTTAAATGTGTACTTAGATGAATATCGAAAGAAATAGTAGGTACCTACAACTGGGTACGGTGGTAAAAAAACGTTTGGATCGTGAATGATTAAGTACTTTTGTACCTACTATGTTGCACAGTACCTTAAGGTCATTGGCGCTTAAGTCGTTTAGAAATACAAATCGTACAAGTAGCATCCTACTAATATTATAAATGCGAAAGTTTGAATGAGAGTTTGTATGTTTGTTTCTCATTCACGCAACATCTACTCGACAGATTTCGATAAAATTTGGTAACCATGTAGAAAAATATCGAAAATAGCACATAGGGTACTTTTTATTAAGAAATTCCCACGGGAGCGAGGTTCCGGGACGCGGCTAGTATAACAATAATTTCGTATCGTAAGTGCCAACAACAATACAAATTAATAGGTAGGTATCTTTTCCCGCGGATTGACACAGGTAGGTATAATATATGTATAAACATAGTACCTAGCATATCCTAACTAATATTGCGAAAGTGAGTTTATTTGTTGGTTACTTCTTCACGCTTTATCTACTGAACCAATCTTCCTGAAATTTCGCAAATATAGACATATAGTTAGATAAAAGTACTGAGCAGGACATACGGTACCTACCTTTCATTCCGAGAAAAAGCACTGTTCCCGTGCCTTTGCCGCGGGCAAAAAGCTTGTTTTATATAATACGAGATTTATGTCCCAGATGATTGACTTATATACATAGGTAACTATATAGGTGACTAATTACCCTATTTGTGATTGAATTATCCTAGTATCATAAATGCGAACATATACTTTGTTGGAGTAGGTATACCTACTTACCTATGTTCAGTTTTTTGTGCCGGAGCGGCTAAAAGGATTTCAATAAAAGGTATAGATATAGATTGGATCTTGGAGAAGAACATAGGCACCTTCCTTCCAAAAATGTTTTTGTGATTTTTCAAAAACTACTAATCCAATTTGCATGGAGTTTTCGCTATTCGACTTCGAAATACTCCGTAGTGTACTACGGAGTATTTCGAGTCGTATCGTCGTTATAGTCGTTCGACCTTAAGTAGAATAAGTACAACTTTCAATGTTAAACTGTTTTTCTTTCAATATACTAAAAATAGAAATAATGTTTTTTTCAATAACCAAGTGACAGCCCTGAATAGGTATGAATTTTGTCGTCTCTTAGGAAGCTTTCCATCTGTATAGTTTTTAGTAATCTGTGCCTATGGGGTACTTCCCGTTGACTTAAAGTTATGAAATTTGCAAAAAGTAAGGTCTAACAGTACTTGTACAGGAATAAATCTGAAAATTGAAAAAAAATATTTATTTGTTTTTGAAACTCATTGGTCTTTTAGTTAGAACTATATTGTGAGATGCTTTGCGTGCTCGGACGGTATAGTTTATCTTTTTTTAGGTTTCCGTATCACTAATGGCAAAAACGGAACCCTAATAAGATCACTTTGCTGTCCAACTTTTTTTCTCAGGAACGCTTAAAGGTATCAAGTTGAAATTAATATCGAATCGAAAAAAATAATCAAAATTATACGTCAATGCGATCAGGAGATATTACCGTAAATGTTGCGAATTTTCGCATATTTTGCGATTTCAGACGGGAATTAAAACCTATGGGGTACTTCCCGTTGACCTAAAATTATGAAATTTGCAAAAAGTAAGGTCTAACAGTACTTGTACAGGAATAAATCTGAAAATTGTAAATATTTATTTGTTTGTTTTTGAAACTCATTGGTCTTTTAGTTAGAACTATATTGTGAGATGCTTTGCATGTTTGGACGGAACCCTCGATGCGAAAGTTTGACTCGCACTTGGCCGGTTTTTTTTTTAAGTAAAACAAACGCTTGCATTTGTTTCTTGTAAGTACTATCCTATTTTAAACTTCATCACATTGAACCGTAGTGTCTATATACACAAAAAGCCCCAGGGCAAAATCTAAAAGAAGACTTATCAGCTTGTTTTGACTGTAAATGACATGTTTACTTCACTGCTTCTTCTTCTTGTAGTGCCTCTTCATTACTGGAGGTTGGCCGTCAGTTTCGCAAACTCTTCTCTGTTCGCCGCTATGCGAAACAGCTCCTCAACCCTGGTAACTCCGGTCCACTCGCGTATGTTCCTCAGCCATGATTTTTTGCGTCTTCCAGCACTTCACCGCTTACAAACAAAAAAGGGAAATATATAAAATATTCCAGAAACATGTTAGAAACGCAAGTTATCTCACAAAATAAATGTATTCCAGACATACAAATCCCAGCTTACCTGGCGAGCCAACCGCTAATCTTAGTGCCGTGATGTAACTTTATGTGCTTCGAATCCAATTATATTTTTGTTTGTTCTATTTTTTTTATTTCTTCTCATATTATTAGTAACAGAATATTTTAGAAATTACTTGAAACTGCAGTAGAGGGTCGTAATATTAATTTTGTAAATAGAATTGTGTTATTTCTTTATTTTATTTTCAATGTAGATACTATAGTTGCGTGGAGCGTGAACCCTGTAATTTTTTTTTAATAAAAAAATTATAGGTCAATTTTTTTTATTATTATATAATTTTTTTTATATTGATTATTAAAATACGAGCTGTGCCCTGGGGCTTCGCTCTAGTAGGAATTTGATGGCTATCTTGGTATTTTTGTATACCAAATTTCGTCAAAATCCAAATATTTCAACAAAAATCAACATAACAAAAATCGATTTCAATTATTTGGTCGACGAAGTCGATAACAACGCTGATTCAAAAAATTTACTTAGCTCCCATTTCACATTTATGTTTTTGATGAGATATGAGTTTTTTATTTCTACCTTCCCACGTACATTTGCTGATGAAGCCTGAAGCCACCCATCCATCATATGATTTAATTACACTGATTGACACTCTCGAAGTATACCATTGATTTCCCTCGAGACATGACCTGATAACTGAACTACTGAACTGGATATACCTCATATACTTTTATTTCATTCAAAAAGTTAGGAATGAGTATTGATTTTTGTATCTTAAGTAATAGATAAACATTTGTAAAGTAGGTTTACATCTAAAAATCCTAATCCTAACTAATATTATAAATGCGAAAGTGAGTTTGTTTGTTTATTTATTTGTTTGTTTGTTACCTCTTCACGTTTTATCTGCTGAACCAATCTTCCTGAAATTTCGCATACACGTAGTTAGAAGTACTGAGAAGGACATAGGTTACCTTTCATCCCGGGAAAAGCACTGTTCCCGTGGGAAAATCACGCGGGCGAAGCCGCGGGCAAAAGCAATAAATGCGAAAGTTTGAATGTTTGTGAGTTTGGATGATCACGCAAAATATAATGATGGATTTTGATGAAAAATATGGGTAGAAAAATATCGGGAATAACACAGAAGACTACGACTCATGCTGAGCGGAGGCCGTTTTGGTAATTGTGTAACCAAATAAATGATTTTTTTTTCTTTCACATAGGACACTTTTGGACCCTAAATTCCCACAGTAACTAAGTGCCTGGCCGCATATATACTTATTTGACCGAGCGAGCGAAGCGAGCGAGGGCTATAATTCAAGTTGGGGCGAAAACAACATTGTTTGTATGTATGTATGTATGTTTGTTCCGCGATAACTCTCGAACCGTTGAATTAATTTCGATGATATTAAGAATACGTGTAGCAACTATCCATAGAATTATTAAGTTCGTTGCACAACAAAATCGGTTCAGCCGTTTTTGAGATATTTTAAAATAATAATCGCGAGGGCTAAGTTCGCGGCGAACCACTAGTAGTTCTAACATAAGTTTATTTATTACTAGTCGTTCTCTGCGAACGTAGACCTCGCGACTATTAAAATACAATATTTATTTTCACAAAAAATTAAATATCTCAAAAACGGCTGGACTGATTTTGATGCCCAACGAACTTGAAAATTCTATTAACCATCCCTACATATATTCCAACTTTCATCAAAATCGGAACAACGGTTCGAGAGTTATCGCGGAACAAACATACATACATACATACAAACAATGTGTTTTTCGCTCCAACTTGAATTATAGCCAGCTTAACAAACATGTCAGCTTAACAAATTATTGCGATATAGTAGATAACAGATAAAAAAATTGCTAGTTTTACATATATTTTGAAATCAACAAAGAATTCCTCCTAGACTAGTCGTTCGCTGCGAACGTAGACCTCGCGACTATTAAAATACAATATTTATTTTCACAAAAAATTAAATATCTCAAAAACGGCTGGACCGATTTTGATGCCCAACGAACTTGAAAATTCTATTAACCATCCCTACATATATTCCAACTTTCATCAAAATCGGAACAACGGTTCGAGAGTTATCGCGGAACAAACATACATACATACATACATACAAACAATGTGTTTTTCGCTCCAACTTGAATTATAGCCCTCGCTCGCTTCGCTCGCTCGGTCAACAAAACAAAACAAAATTAATGTCTGATATTTGCTGCTCCTTCACGGAAAACCTAATGGACGGATTTCGGAGAAATTTCTACACGGGTTGGCTAAAATCCTGAATAACAAATAGGATTATTGATTATAGCGAATTACCCACGGGATCAAAACCCCAGGAACTCGTACAAAACTGTTAAAAAAACCGGCCAAGTGCGAGTCAAACTCGCGCACCGAGGGTTCTGTACACGCAAAGCATCTCACATCATCAAAGCATCTCAAGCTCTAACGAAAAGACCAACTAGTTTCAAAAACAAACTTAACTTTTCAGTTCGATCCCAATTATTCATACTGCATCGAGCGCAAAAATAAGTTTGTAACACTTTTTTTAAGACTTCCAATCATAAACTTATTAGCGTAGTATATTATACGACTGTGCTTCCAATAACATATTTACAACTTTCATATTTATTCCTATACAAAGTATACAAGTACTGTTAGACTGTGGAAAGTACGTTACCGGTAGGTTTCTATTAGGGCATGCAATACCGGAATGTTATCAATACCGGAACTGATTTTCGGTACTAGAGACCTAATACCGGAATTCCGGTACTGGTTCCGGAATTGGCACAATTTGTTTAATCTCTATGAATCTATGCTTATTAGATAACATAGTGTATTTAAATAAAATAACAATCGTCTAATCACTACACCGCATACGTACACACTCGCTATAAGATATTGACGACTGCAAAGTCTGCAAAATTATAGAGTACGAGCTCAGTGCCGGCGGGGGAAACAGCGCGGGGACCGGGTAGCAACTAACCAATCAAGTGAAAAACTAAGTACATATTTTTTTTATAAAAATTTCTAAATTACTCCGTGCGTTGGTTAGTGACAATTAAATACCGAAAGGACAATGCCGATTCGACTATGAGAAGTGGCGTCTTTTTTTTCGCGCGGCCACTAACCGAACTATGTTTTTCTAATAGTTAATAGCATAATAAACAAAACTTAGTATGGCATATATAACTCTAAACTCAGTCCGAACTGAGTTATTGGGGTTAGAAAATGTTAAATATTCAAATGTTTTTGAGGCGATTTTCGTCATATGGGAGCAAGTTCAATAAAAATATGTAACAAAATAATTATCTTTGGACATTTTTTATTACCACTATAATCCTTTGAGGCCTTACACGCCGTAACTCCCTCCTGGCAGCTGCACACATTGTTCGACGAGTTTGCACTTTGCAGGTATGGGTGAGTCATACATCGGTATTTGTGTGAACAATGCAAATCCCAAAACCCCTTCTTCCACCCCCTCTACCCCATCCCCGCGCATCAATGAGTAAGTACATATTGTCTTCTTGCTTTCACAGGCGCAGATTCATTACTTACGAGCAATAGATATTGGATTAGTGATTGAATTCCATTTGAAAATCACACACCGTTCTGGCTTCGTGTAATTCGTTCGTGTGCGTTCCTAGTTCCTGTTTTTTTTTACTGAATAATCAAACTACGACTTGACTTGTTTAACTGACTCCGATATAGATATCTTACGTAACAGAATTGGCTTGTTTACTGGACCTTCTGATTTGTGTAGTGAAGCATTATTGTGCGTGCTGTTTTAATATAAATACAGTGGAATATGGATCGAAGACAGTGCATTTCTTGTCTTCGAAGTATAAGTCGAAGCAATAACAGTGTAAGAAGATCCTACCCTTTGACTACGCAGCACTTCCCTCAACATCCATTTCTGATTGATTATTTGGCTGAAGTTAGAAATATTATTGAGGTATGTAAACATTATATCAAAATGTTTTACGAATACTTTCATTCTTTTTCACACTCTTTAATCATGTTTTTAAAATAAGTACAATTTCATAATGTTAAAAGGACAAAAGAGAGGAAGCATTAAGATATTTTGTGTTCCAATTACCGGTTTAAATTCCACTGTATAATTCCAAATGCCACCAAAAGTTTTTAGTAAAAACCAAGTTTGTCATTTATATTTATCTCTCTACAGATATCCAGTGAAGACCGGATTTGTAAACCTTGTTTTCAACAAGCAAAACGCTATATTCAACGAGGCGAGTTGGACACAACGTGAACCAGTCGCAGCTGAGGGTGATGTTCAATCCGTAGCTGACGAACCAAGAAGATCTCAGCCCGATCCTGAGCCAGCGGATAGTGACCGTGAGATTGCTGACATCGAATCCGTACCTGACAGCTCTGAACGAGAACAAATGGTGCCAGTGGGACAGGTACTACCAGTCCGAAATGTGTTGAGCTTTCCTATACAAGGATTTTCAAGAGCTCCTTTCAATACAAGAACTTGTATATTTCAATATTGTGAAAACAGTAACTTGGTTAGAATAGACAAGAATTTGAGATCTATAATTCTACAAGAGAAGAGCTTTTATATACCGCAAGGCGTACGCGTATGCGAACAACATAGGTTTGATCCAGTATGGATTGATATTTCACTTGTTGTCCGTCACGTATATAATACGTTTTCACCTAAATAGGTCAGCGATATGTTAGATGCAAACAAATCAAGAATGGTTACGCTGTGTCGATGGGTGGTTGAAACGATGAATGGTCGCTTAAAAAATCAATTTAAACTGTTGAGACATACAACTAATAACAGAGCTCTAGGTCATTTATTTTTTAGAAATAAAAATAGCAGGGGCTTTGCTTAATGCCTTTGGCCGCCCTCTAACAGACCACAGATTGGTTGATGATATTTTAAATGCAATAAGAGAAACTATAAATAATGAAAATCACCTCGCAGACTACATTATTCATAAAAATATGAACGCTAGAAGAACTATATTCATGACAATAACAGCAACAGATCTCAATCACATAACAAATGACTTTCCCATTCTTAGCATGGACGAGTTAATTATATATGCATTAGGAACATACCAAATAAAGCAAGCTCGTAGTTACTACGGCGAGCATGTTAAGAACGATGAAGGAACATACAAAATAGAAGTATGCAGAGATAACGACTTAGAGGGCTTGGAAGATTTCAGTATTACAGCTATAAATCCATGGTTGCTGAGGGCGCGAATACAATCGAGACATAGACAGTCTCGTATTTATTACACGTATATTTTGGTACAAGGTGGTATGAGAGGCAGACAAGCCATATACGGTCATTACTGCAGTTGCATCGTCGGCAAACGAACCCTTGGCTGTTGTTCTCACGTCATGTCAGTATTATGGTATTTATATGATAGGATGGGGGGGATATCAGGAGATCTTAATTCCTCCCGCGACCTTATTAGATAACATCATAATACGCCATGATGTAGAGAATGAGGCTGAGGAGTCTAGCGGCGATGAATTTTAATTTCAAACAAAAACTGCCTTTTATATTATTAAATCGTTTTTTGTTAACACGTTATTTTTATATTGCAGTTTAAAAATTGTTGAACTTGATCTCATATGAAAAATATTTGTGTATCTATATGTACCCAAAAAAAGAAACATTGGTTTGAATTCAAAGTAAGCATTATTATTGTAAACGCTTCTACGGTTTTTCTATTTTATAAGACAGGCATTGTAATTACTACATTCATTGTATTGTAAAACAGAACTGTATTATTTTTATAACAGCAGTGAAATATGAAATAAAATCATTGAATATATTATTGTATTTGTATTTCCAATCTTTTATAAACCAACCAAAAGAAACCAACCGCCGAACAAGCCGATGGATGACTCACCAATACCAAACTCGCTGAACAAGGTGGGCAGCTGTCAGGAGTTACAGTGGGGGGGGGGGGGAGGCTCAAAGGATTATAGTGGTAATAAAAAATGTCCAAAGATAATTATTCTGTTACATATTTTTATTGAACTTGCTCCCATATGATGAAAATCGCCTCAAAAACATTTGAATATTTAACATTTTCTAACCCCAATAACTCAGTTCGGACTGAGTTTAGAGTTATATATGCCATACTAAGTTTTGTTTATTATGTTATTACCTATTAGAAAAACAGGGTTTGGTTAGTGGCCGCGCGAAAAAAAAAAGACGCCAAAAACCGGCATTGGCCTTTGAAGAATCACTTTTTTAAGTAAAATTATATAGTGAAGGATACGTCCGGAAGGGGTCACCAATATAGTGAAGGATACGTCCGGAATCTGATGGTAGGTATCCGATGCACTATTAATAATAATACTCCATTGTACTTTGAATGTTTATTGATTCACAAGCTTCACAATTACTAAATGCGTGAGATCAAAGTTACAAAATATCCAAAGAGAGAACCGCTCGATTTATCTCCTAGCTAGCTTATGTCTACTTGACGTCTGTCATCATCCGTCTACTTGGTGCGTTCCGTGCTACGAAACGTCGCCACAATTATATTTGCATTTAATTTAACTTTCAATTTATGTAATTCATTTAGTGCAAAATAAAATACTCTCTCTCTCTTCAGCCATTTTCAACCCTATGGGTGTAGGCCTCTCCTTCATCGTATGCCACTTCTCTCGGTCTTGGGCAATCTCAATCCATTTCACGCCTGCTGTTCTTTTAACATCATCCGCCCAGCGCATTTGCGGTCTTCCTGTGGGCGTGTTTCGCCCCACGTAAGTTTAGTGGAGTTAGTTTCGAATGGTTTTGAATGACAAGCTGACAACTTAACAAAAATTACAAAAACCGATAGCATTTAAATCGCATAGTATATATTTATTTATATATATTTTTTAATGAACAACTGACGCACTGCGGGCTATCATCCCTTCTTGGTTTATATTCCCCCCGCACGCACCAAGCGCTTTTCATCATCATTCTTAATGCGCACAGCGAAGCGTTGGAACCACGTTGGAACCTGCCTGCGTCTGTGTTCCCGAGCACGTACAACGTACAACCCGACTCTCTTCAAAACCAGAGTGAATAGGCTGCTTCTGGGTAAGCTCATTACACCGTAGACCTCATCTGTGTCCTCGGGCAAGATTGTGGTCAAGAGCAAGCCTATTTTTATTAAAAAAGAAAAAAAAAAAAAAAGAATACCGGTATTACGGTATTTGGCCCTTCAATTCCGGTATTGAAATATCGAAAAAATCTGTCCGAGATACCGGAATTACGATATTCCGGAATTCCGGTATGCATGCCCTAGGTTCTATACTTCCCAACAGCAAAGCAGCAGTCGAAGTGGAGTGCAGCAAGAAGAGAACAGCAGTGATGTGAAGCAGAGGTAAGCAGCAGAGATGAAGAAAAGATGATGATGATGAAGATGAAGGCGGCACGAAGTGAAAGAAGATAGAAGATGATAGAATTTATTGCACTAGCAAATTTACATGTACTATATTAATTGCACGGCACTAAAAGTCACAGAAATAGATATTAGGTAGCACACAAAGATCGTTCGAGAAGAACGCGTAGGCAATTCGCGGAGCGCGCGATACGTGTGTAGTGTCACAGTGGTTTCGGGCGACTGGCGGCGCGCAGCAGCGGCTGTCGTCATGGGCGCGGTGTCCACGCAATCAGCGCGTGATCATGTTGAGGCTTGCCGCAATGTACATAAGCGGAGCGATTTCGGGTGGCGATCGACTCGCCACATCTCTCCCCGGCCAGACCGTGACTACGGTCGATAAAAGTCTGGTAGCCTTACTCTTCTACCGCTGCGTGTTTTCCTTTCTTCTTCTTCCTTACGTCCCTCATCTGAAGTAATGTTAGAAGCAGGAACATGTACCTCTCGGGATAGATATGCGGGTTTCAGTCTGTCGATGGTCACGTTGTTGGGTTTCCCTTTAATGTCGATCGTGAAATATTTCTCCTTCTTCACCAAGACTTTAAAGGGGCCAGCATAGGGTGGTTCGAGTGATGCACGAACATGGTCTTGACGAAGGAAGACATGAGATGAGGAATGTAGATCTCGAGGTATGTAGAATGGGGCTGAACTATGCCAAGTTGTAGGTTTTGGGGATAGCTTAGCCATATAGGCTCGAAGTCGTGTGACATACTGAGTAATGTCAGAAGGAGTGTGGTCGAGGTTGGGAGAAAGAAACTGACCAGGCAGTTGAAGGGGTTCGCCGTAGACGAGTTCGGCGGGGCTGGCTTGCAGGTCTTCTTTCCAGGAACTTCGTATCCCGAGGAGCACTAGTGGAAGAGATTCGGTCCACTGAGAAGAGTCATGGCACATTAAGGCTGCCTTGAGCTGACGATGCAGACGTTCGATGATGCCGTTCGCAGCTGGGTGGTATGCTGTAGTTCGCAGGTGACGCGCGCCGATCAAGGTGGTGAGAGCGTTGAAAAGGTGGCTCTCAAACTGACGACCACGGTCAGTGGTGACGCGCTGCGGACAACCGAAGCGGGCTATCCAGCCGGACACGAGGGCAGCTGCGCAGGTCTCTGCTGTGATGTCTTGCAGCGGAATCACCTCAGGCCACCGAGTGAATCTATCGATGACAGTGAGGCAGTATCTGTAACCGCAAGACAGAGTTAAGGGGCCCACGAGGTCTAGGTGGATATGGGAAAACCTCGCGGAAGGGGTTAGGAACGAGGAAAGAGGAGAGTGAGTGTGACGGGTGATTTTGCTCTTTTGACAATTTAAACATTGCCTTGACCACTCTCTACAGTCTTTCCGTATCCCTGGCCACACAAATTTTTGCGCGACCAGTCGGACAGTAGCTGAGCTTCCGGGGTGACTCCAGTTGTGCACCATGTTGAAAGCTTGCTTCCTGAACCTTGGAGTGATGTATGGTCGAGGTGGTTGCACGGATGTGTCGCAGAAAATCGGTGAGTCACAATTCCCGGTTCTAATCTTTTTCAGGTTCAGCGAGGATCCATGACGCAGTAGGTCTTGCAGCTCAGGATCGTCTTCCTGGGATCGTGCAAGATCTTCGTAATCGATGGCTACGCTAATCTCGTCCAAGCGTGAGAGTGCATCGGCAACGACGTTTTCTGGTCCAGGTATGTAGCGTAAGTCGGTAGTAAATTGGCTAATGTAGTCGAGATACCTGAACTGACGAGGTGAGCATTGATCCCTGTTCGTTGCAAACGCAAAGGTAAGTGGTTTATGATCCGTAAATACTGCAAACGTCCTCGCCTCGACCATATGACGAAAATACTTTATAGCTTCATATACAGCCAGTAGCTCGCGATCGTAGGGGCTGTATTTTTTTTGCGAAGATGTCAGCTTGTGCGAGAAAAACGGGTTGCCACTCCTTGTCCTTCCGTTGCTGTAAAACCGCTCCAACGGCTAAGTCTGACGCGTCCGTCATTATAGCAAGCTCAGCAGAAGGGTCTGGGTGAGCAAGTAAGGTGGCATTTGACAGGGAAACCTTACAGTCCTCAAAAGCTTTGAGAAGTTCCGGCGTCATGTTGACTGGGTGCGAACCCTTCACCTTCGGACCCGACAAGATTGCATGCAGTGGTGCTTGAAGTTGAGCAGCGTTGCGAACGAAGCGACGGTAAAAGTTCAGCATGCCCAAAAATCGTCGAAGCTCTTTTACAGTCTTAGGTACCTTATACTCCTGAATGGCTTGAACTTTGCTCGCGAGGGGTTTCGTGCCAGCAGCTGAGACAGAGTATCCCAGGAAAGTGACCTCTTCCTGTCCAAGATGGCATTTAGAAGTGTTGACCAAGATGCCGTACTGCTTCAGTCGTTCGAATAATAGACGTAGGTGGGTGCGGTGCTGCTCAGCGGAGGAGGAGAATATCAAAATGTCGTCCACGTAGCCATAACAGAAGTCAAGGCCTAAAATGACTTCATCCAAGAATCGCTGGAATGTCTGAGCAGCATTCCGCAGACCAAAGGTCATGAAGGGGAATTCAAAGAGACCAAAAGGGGTTGTGATCGCAGTCTTCGGGATATCAGCAGGGTTTACGGCGATCTGATGGTAGGCCTTCACTAAGTCCACGGTGGAGAAGACGGTACAGCCAGAAAGTTGATGGGAGAAGTCGTGGATATGACGTATGGGGTAACGGTCGGGTATTGTGCGAGCGTTCAGAGCTCGATAGTCCCCACACGGTCTCCAACCGTCGTCCTTCTTGCGAACCATGTGCAGCGCTGAAGACCAAGGGCTCTCGGAACGACGAGCGATACCACTGCTGAGCATGTCTTCGAACTCCTTCTTGGCAACTTGTAATCGAGCTGGATCAAGACGTCGAGGCTTACATGACACTGGAGGTCCTGGTGTAGTCCGTATGAAGTGCAGTGTATTGTGCTTAGGAGGAGAATGCAATCCAGCTGGCCGTGTTATCTCCGGGAACTCTCTCAGGATGTGGTGAAATTCGGATTCACCTGAGACGGCTTTAACAGAAGCAATGTCGTCACTACCTGCCATCTCCGAAATTGCAGCAACGTGAAGCGTAGTAGTACCATCAATCAACCGCTGGTTCCTACAGTCGACCACCAGATTGTAATGGCAGAGAAGGTCCACGCCAATAATGGGTTTCGTCACGTCAGCTATGGTGAAGTTCCAAGTGAAGACACGCCTAAGACCAAGATTGAGATGCAGCTGTGCGGGACCGTAGGTATGAATAATACTGCCATTCGCCGCGATGAGGTCATATTTGGACTGAGTGCAGGGCGTCTTGACTGCAGACCGTGGGAAAACACTCAAGTCAGAACCAGTATCTACCAGGAATTGCATCTTCGTAACACGGTCAGTGACAAAAAGACGGCCTGTAGTTGATGGTGATGGGCAGTCATAGGCCGCTACTTGCGACTGCCCTGGGAGTTTTCCGCCGAGAAGCTGCACGGACTCTTGCATCTCTTCGCTTTTGCTCCATAGGTGAAATGGTAGAAACAATGCGGGTGGTCAGGTGGTGGTTGTTTAGGCCTAGAACGACTACGAGAGCGATTGTACCTGCGAGTATTTGAGCGTGAGCGGCCGTTATTCTCCAGGCGTGAGGTGAGACTAGCTACTTGCCTTGTTAGTTCAAAAACTTGCTTAGCTAAGTCTTCATATGACGACGCTGGTGCTGCAGTAGACGTGCTAGCCACTTGAGGGGTTGAGGGAGCAATCTCGTACACTTTGTCTGCTAATTCTGCTAACTTTTCTAGTGGAAGGTCACTCTGTGAAGCAATTACAGTTTGAATAGACTGCGGCAACCGATTAGACCACAGCGTAGACAGAAAATCCCTTGGAACTGATGGGCCTGCCAGACCTTCTAGATAACGCAGGAACTGTGACGGCTTCCTATCGCCCAGCTCTTCGTGCATTATTAATTGTTTAATGCGTTTCTCTTTCGATGCAGATAATCGCTTGATGAGCTCTGTTTTAAGTTTGACATATTTGTCTGTCTCGGGTGGGTTAGTAATCACATCCTTAACTTCAGCAGCATACTGGTGATCTAACTGTGCTACTAAATAACAGAACTTGGTCTCATCTGTAGTTATTCTGGACAGAACAAATTGGCTTTCCACCTGAGCGAACCAAAGGGCAGGTTCCTCTGGCCAAAATGGAGGTACTCGAACACCTACTCGTAACACTTCGTCGACTTTTACCACATTTTCTGTCCCAGGCATGATAAAAATAAAAAATCGCTCACCGCTTATGAACAGGACCACACCCTCTTTTTTCTTACTGCAAGTGGGTACTATAATTCTATCTAGATTTTGATTGATGCACTATAATTCTTCGTACTGCAATTCGTAGGATCTTCTAGCTGTAGAATAATCCAGAAGGCGCGAAGACAGAAGTTTCTTCTTTGTTCAAAGTCGAGGGTCACCAGTGTGGAAAGTACGTTACCGGTAGGTTCTATACTTCCCAACAGCAAAGCAGCAGTCGAAGTGGAGTGCAGCAAGAAGAGAACAGCAGTGATGTGAAGCAGAGGTAAGCAGCAGAGATGAAGAAAAGATGATGATGATGAAGATGAAGGCGGCACGAAGTGAAAGAAGATAGAAGATGATAGAATTTATTGCACTAGCAAATTTACATGTACTATATTAATTGCACGGCACTAAAAGTCACAGAAATAGATATTAGGTAGCACACAAAGATCGTTCGAGAAGAACGCGTAGGCAATTCGCGGAGCGCGCGATACGTGTGTAGTGTCACAGTGGTTTCGGGCGACTGGCGGCGCGCAGCAGCGGCTGTCGTCATGGGCGCGGTGTCCACGCAATCAGCGCGTGATCATGTTGAGGCTTGCCGCAATGTACATAAGCGGAGCGATTTCGGGTGGCGATCGACTCGCCACAAGACCTTGCTTTTTGCCAAATTTCATAATTTTAAGTCAATGGGAAGTACCCCATAGGCTTTGATTCTGAAATCGCAAAATATGCGAAAATTCGCAACATTTACGGTAATATCTCCTGATCGCGTTGACGTATAATTTAATTATTTTTTTGTTGAAAGAGACCGTGGATCCGTGTATTCGATATTAATTTAAACTTGATACTTTAAGCGTTCCTGAGAAAAAAAAGTTCGACAGACAGACGGATAGACTGACAACAAAGTAATCTTATAAGGGTTCCGATTTTGCATTTTGAGGTACGGAACCCTAAAAAGTAATAGTTTAAAAGCAAATAAACCTATCCAGGTATTAAACGCGCACGTACAGTCAGATGCAGAGTAACCTCACCCCCTATCTCATAGAATCTTATTTCAGGGTGGTCAGGTTTCTCCGCTGACTGTACATAACGTCAACCGTGATGTTTTGTGACGGTACTTGGCGAAAAAACTACATGCAGGTAGGAAAAGATTCTGCTATGCGGAGTAGTCCTGACTATTAAAACGCCACACGACCCCACGCCATCCGACGCGAGTCAGTACCAATCAATCCCTTAGAATTACATGGGTGTTATTTATGTGTATCTGACCATTGCGTTTTAATAGTCTGTCCGAACCTTCACTGAGTCAGTCACTCAGTGACCACGATTCTTTGCTCTCTCTCTCTCATCTGAGCGCTTTCCCGGTTGCATCCTCTGCATACACGTCAGAGTCCAGGATCCGCTTTCCTACTTTTTCTTCTCCACTTCGCTCGGTCTTCGCATTCTTAATTGTGAGACCATTGGCACGCATATCCTCCTTGACGACAGCCAGCTCTTCTTGGGTTTTCCCCTTCCACGAACCTTTGCTTCAGCGAAATTAAAAAGATACGTGTGCCTAATACCCGTTTAGTTAATTTCATACGCAAAAGTTTAAAAGTAGTTTATAGCAGTTACAGTTCCATAGAGTTATGACGAGCATAGAGCGCAGCTGCAGTCCGTAGATCCGAGGTAAATCGGATCACATTTGCCTAATTCCGTTCCGGAGCTACGCGCTCTAGTTCGATAGATTCAATTATAATAAATCGTTCCAAACGCTATCCTGCTCTTTTGTACACGCCAATGCCCAGGGTTTATGATCAAATATTCATAAGTAATTTTAAACAAAGAAATAAGTATATAGATGCCATACTGATTTTGTCTAGTAAAGCATACGCTACTGTGGGTACAATGCAATACAAACATTCTTTATTTGCACACAAATAAGTAATTAAAGGTATTCAAAAAGTAAACTTAAAACGAAGAAGCGCAAAAGGCGGTCTTATCGCTGTAAGCAAATGAATGGGTACCGTGATAGACAGAGTTAAAAACGTCTATTCAACGTATGTGAATCGAAAAAGAAAGGGAGATATTAGGAGCATCCATAACCGGAGAGCATGCATGAAGAAAGTGATGAGTGTAAAGGAAGCAAGAGAGATCTGTAAGGATCGTAGCAAGTGGAAATCTGTCTCAGCCTATCCCCACGGGAAAAAGTCGTGATAATATGTATGTGAATCGAAAAAATATGCAATATTGTGATATATGTCGGAGCGTTAACTTTATTTAACTTAAAACTATGTAGTATAGTGTCGATAAAACAGTCCTCTTCATGAAAGGATACGCGTCGGTAATGTGGTACATAATTGCACATGTTGATAAAGTACCTGTTAACCGACATATGTTTGTTTGTTCGTTTATTGCACAACCACATAAAAAAAATACAAAAAGATATTGAAACAAAAAGAGAGGCGTACAATGGCGGACTTATCCAAGGGAATTCTTCTAGTCAACCAAGTGTTTGAAAGGAATATATACAATACACAACCTTTATTGCACAAATAAATTAACAGAGTTTACCAGAAATCCCGAATTTAACGAGAACCTAGGATTTAGTTAAGCCCAAAACAAAATTCGCGCTAACGAAACATAATTTACCAGTTGTATGATAAACAATTTACATTTCCAAACAAAATGATGAGGCTTCACCGTCTTCATTACATTCAGAATCGCGTAATTACAAATTTAATTACTATTACAAATCCAATTGCAACCAACCTCAGATACAGATAACATTATTTTAATCTGACTGCAAAGCACTACATCAACTTACCAAAATCCATTGCAAATTGGTCCCTAATACCACCTAATTAAGGTCATACATTAGGTAATTTGACATACATTTGACTGCATACTGGAATTAGGGATGTGCAACAGAAACCACCTAGTAATTTAATGAGGGTAATCCTTGATCCGCTTTCTAGTTAGCGCTGGTGAGTAAAGTGTGTCAGATAGTACAAAACTGTCATCAGTTGTCAATGTCATGACGGTATTGTATGATATAGATCCTGGGACCTGTGATAGCGACTGACGGCAAATGGAGAATCCGGATCAATGCCGAGGTAGAAAATCTTATCGGCGAGCATAACGTAATGGGCGAGAGTAAAGTGTGTCAGATAGTACAAAACTGTCATCAGTTGTCAATGTCATGACAGTATTGTATCATATAGATCCTGGGACCTGTGATAGCAACTGACGGCAAATGGAGAATCCGGATCAATGCCGAGGTAGAAAATCTCATCGGCGAGCCTAACGTAATGGGCAAGTCCAAGGCACAGCATCTTCGCTGGCTCGGCCATGTTGTGAGAATGGAAGATGATCGAACCGTGAAGAGAGCTTACCTGGGCCGGCCAGTCGGTCGTAGACCGGTGGGCCGCCCCAGGTACCGCTGGAGCGATGTGGTAGATGCTAACCTACGCGAGCTGCAAGTTGGCGACGACTGGCGGGAGCTTGCGCGGGACCGGAGACGCTGGCGTGCTCTTGTGTTGGAGGCCAAGACTCACTTTGGGTCACTGAGCCCAGGCTCAGTGACCCAAAGTGAGTCCAAAGTACTTATGAATATGAGCAACTTTTTGTATGGGACCGACTCTGAAATCTCAAAAAAAAATCAGCTGTTCCATACATTTTGAATGAATGAATGAATGAATGAATGTTTATTTGCAGTAAAAGTGGTACAATAAAATAAAGTTTGTTTGTTTGTAATATCTTTATTGTACTAAGGATACACAGTGAACTTATTAACATAACTAAAAAGGTAAATATACAAAGGCGGACTTATCCCATAAAGGGATCTCTTCCAGTCAACCAGCGATAGATTGAGAGGATATATTTACTCAGTAAAAGGGTAGAAGTAAGTACGTACAAATAGCAGAAAACGGTAAAGAGAATTAGTGTATATACATAAATATGATACATAAATAATATAATAATACTAACATATATAATACTAGCTGTTCCCCGCGGTTTCGCCCGCGTGAGTTTCGCTTAGATGAAAAATCTCTCTTGGAGCTTAAATGTTCAGTCAGATGTTCCAGATCTTCAATTTTTATACGTCAGCAGAAAATGCTCATCAGGTTGAACGATTTTTGCTAAGGCGCCATTTCCATATATGTTATAGTGTAGCTGGTCTCTAGGAGCTTTTCATCAGATGTTCCAGATCTTCAATTTTTATACGTCGGCAGAAAATGCTCATCAGGTTGAACGATTTTTGTTAAGGCACCATTTCCATATTACTTATAGTTTAACTGTTCCGTTATGGTTCTTCATCAGGTGTTCCAGTTTTCAAAATAAATTATAGCCTATATGTTGCCCAGGCTTAATAGCTATACAATAAAAAAAGTTTCATTCAAATCCGTCCAGTAGTTTTTGCGTGAAACGCGTACATACATACAGACAGACAGACAGACAGACAGACAGACAGACAGACAGACAGACAGACAGACAAGAAATTCCCAAAAGGAATTTTTTTGCTTTCTATTGTTCTTTTTGAGAGGTCTCCCTCTATCCATTTCAGTCAAAAATATTAAATGTACAAATAGAAGAAAAGGGTAAAAGAGAATTAGATGTATATACATAAATATGATACATAAATAATATAATAATACTAACATATATACATATATAATACATATGACTACTTATGGGAAAATTAGAAAAGGAATAAAGAAAAGACTACCTAGCTTAAATGTTCGAAGTAACATGCGAAGATTTTAAAAGTTTTGATTTGAAAGAAGATAGGGAAGGAGCCATTTTAATAATCTTTAGTGTGTTCCACAGCTTAGCTGCCAAAACTGCAAATGATTTTGAATACGTCAGGGAGGAACTAGGAGGGATATTCAACATAGGACCATTGGAATTACGCAAATTATCAATTGGCAAAAAGGAGAATTTGGATTTGAGGTAATTTGGGGATGAGGGATTAAAAAGAACATTGAAAAGGAGAGAAAGGATGTGGATGTTTCGACGAATTCTGTCGAAAGTTGTTAAATAATATGTGTGAATCTCACTTTTAACCTATCCAGGCATGCAAAATCTTTAAATCAATATCTAATATAGCAATTATAATGATGAATAAATAACAAATAGCTATCATTTGCAACCAAAGAATTCTTTCAGATCATAGTAACAATGTTCTAGAAGCCATTTTCTCAGCGTTTTAATAAATAATTTATTTGGAAGAGTAGGTATTGTAAAATGTATGAAACAGCTGATTTTTTTTGAGATTTTAGAGTCGGTCCCATACAAAAATTTGCTCAAATTCAGGAGTACTTTCACCCATAGAAAGGATGCAGGTGTTTACCCAAACACCCTGTATATATTTTTTTCACACCTGTATCCAACTATATACCTCAAACACCCTATGTGCTCAGAATTCTGCCAAAGTGGCGTACAAATATAAAAAGAAAAGAAATTTATAACAATGAAATTAGTACTACAAAATGCACTGTCAGAGAAGCTAAAAATCAGTCACAGTAAATTTGAGATAAACGGTGAAAAATCATGGGCATCCTGTCATGGACATTTAATTTTTAGTAAAAGAAATAGTAAAAGTAGGTAATTAAAATTAAAACTAAGTGAATAAAAATACCAAGAACAACCCAAATTATCAAATTAATTTACTAACTCCCAAAACTAGCTGTGCAGAGCGCATAACATATGCAGATGCAGTGTCTGTCTGTCTGTCAAGCAAGACAGAGCAAACTCGCTGCATATTTATGATCGCGCGATCTTGTAACGAACCCCCTTTAGGGTAGAATTGTACTGGGAGCTATAATATGTTTTTATTTTTAAGAAAAATTACAAAAAGTAGTTCTGTGTTGGTTTAATTTCATAACAATAAATGTTCATAATTCATATCATTAATGATGGTACAATATTATACCTACTTAGTTAATTATATAGCATGCAAAATTTTAATATTACCACTTATAATAATACAACTTTATATACCAATGTAATCGCTATGTTATTCGGTTTAGGACAGATTCTAGTTTGGGCATTCTGTTTTCGGCAGATTCTTTATAAGGCAGATATTGTACAGACACAAACAAAATGTTAATGTTACTTTCGTTTTAAAGTAATTAGCCCGGTCATTTTAGACTAGTGGTTCTGTCAGAACAGTAGACCTCGCGAGCCCTTCCACGAAATAACCGATATTTTACCGTGTCCCTGGCTAAAAGAGTTTTGAAACCAACCTACCAATGCTGGAAAGAAAGTAAAAAGTTCTCATATTTTACCCATAAGCCGAAACATGTTCTTGTGGTTGGTCAATACCACTAAAAATTACTGAAACCTGCCTTTTTTGCCCATCGAGTGCCTATAATATAAAAATAAATATAGACGGACAAATCACACAGATTGAGTTAGCCCCAACGTAAGTTCAAGACTTTACGGGATGCTAATTTAACAATACTATATTTTATAACAAATACATATAGATAAATATCCAAAACCCACGTCAATCTGAAAAAGATTATTTTCCATCTTGACCCGACCGGGGATCGAACCCGGGACCTCTGGTGTAGCCGTCCGGGGCGTGATGACCGTTAGGCCACGGAGGTCGTCAGTCGTCAGAAATGCATGGTACCTATTGGTTTATATGTATGTATGTATATGTTATTTGTGCAACAAAATTAAAGTTCAAAAAAAGAAAGTTCAATATGAAATTGAATCTCTCTGATTAGTAAGTATGTAGGTATTATATATATTACTTTTTTTTATAATAGGATTCTAATCATACAATGAAGTTTTTTGATATCAGAATTGTTTCAAGTGTTCAAGATAATTCTACCATGCAAAGCAATCCACAATACAATACCATTAACCAAATAAATACACACAATTCAAATCCAAGCAAGACAAAAAAAGCCATATGATTTTTAAGAACCATTTAATTTTATTTAATAAATAAATCAAGTCACTCTTGTAAACGTATTAGCGATTTTGCGAGTATTAAAAGCTTTGCTGCGCCATCTATTGATTTTTTGTGAACTATCGTATGAGAATCTATAACATATGGATTTATAGCGGTTTTATTGAATTTTACTATGTTGTTCAAACAAAAAAAATGCGTCTTAATAAGAATAACAAAAATGTCTAATGACATTTTTGAATTATTTTTTAAATAGCTGAGATATGAGGTTTTTTTTATATATTTCGGCCATTTTTTAAAATTTCGAAAAACTGGCTCGACTAAAAAATTCTATAAAATTACCGAACCTGCTTACAAAATTTCATGAGAATCGGTTCAGAAATGCGACCTGTAGGCGATAACATCCGGACAGACAAAAGAATTTTCGGCTAGTGGAAACTGAGACGCTTCGCTCGCTGCGCTCGCTCGGTCGATTAAAACTTAGACCTTTTAAATTACTGAACGGACATTAAATTATTTAGTCACCATACATATGTATATTCGTAGTCATTTATAATTTAAAAAATCATCAATAGTATAAAATACAATATTTAATAGCTATGTCCTCAGATTTCTCTTAAATTTGTTAAATGGTAACACTTTAATTTCATTTGGTATTTTTTTGTTTTTGTCGGTTATATGTCTTTATGCCTTGTGTTTAAAGGGTTCTGTAACTCAAAAGGAAAAACGTAACCTTATAGGATCACTTTGTTGCCCGTCTGTCTGTCAGGCGTAGGCTACTTATTAGATACTTCATAGCTGATAGATACCGTAGATCCAAGTATCTGATATACATTTCAACTTGATATCTCTTCTTTTTAACGACCCTAGGGTTCGTAGTCCCCATGAACATTTGTACGGAACCCTCGATGCGCGAGTCCAGAACAAGAAAATTATGAGCTATGAGCATCTTCGCAGTGTGTAAGCAGCTTTTCTCGTACCCTACATTTACAACGAAGATCAAACACCGACGCTGCCGTGATGAGGAGGGTATCATGTTAGTTTAGTCAGCTGTGTGTGTGTGTGTATGACAAAAATATATCTGCAGATTCCAACTTGACTTCTTCTTCCAGATATGTTATTGCTTAAGCTGCCTCCGTGGTCCAGTAGTTAAAGCGTTTGGTTTCTTGTGATCCGGAGGTCACGGGTTCGAGTCCCGCTGGGGAGCAGACTTTGTGAAAAGTTATGTTTTTATAATATACATTAGTTTGGGCTTCTGGTATTATTTTTTTCAATTCATCTTCTATATAAAAATCTTAAACAATACGGGTTTGTTTGTAATTTTGTAATACTGGTTCTACATAAGTTTAGGCGTTACGTCAATTTTTTCTATGAATACCTACAAAAATATTATGCCCAATGAATTGGCCATCTTCGATTTTTCTGAAAACGGCACCAAACTTGGCTTTGTATCTCAAATGTAGCCACTAGATTTTTTTTCGAGCGCAGGGTGTTTGGAACTTTGACCCTCTCCTCCGCCCCCCTGACGCGGGTTCGCGAATGGCTAACGACCAGTTGACCCATATAACATCCCAAACCATGTGGCATTGCATTACCCAAAATTGTATTCGTCTCCATACATTGCTGCCCAAAAGGACCCCAGCTAATATCTTCTTCTCTTTTTAATCGTATTTCCTCATGACTGAGGGTCGTGGTCATTATATGGAATGAAACACACACAACGACTCTCATGGCAATTTTAATGGAGTGGTTTGCCATTGCCTTCTCCATTTTACACACTATGTGATTAATCATCAACCAGAGTGCAGGTTTCCTCACAATGTTTTCGTTCACCGGAAGCAAGTGGTGGTCAATGAAAACTGACATGAGTCAGATTGGTATACAAACTCATGTAGCCCGGGCAGGATTCGAACCTGGGACACAGGCGGGCGCCCTACCACTCGGCCACCACCGCTTCTAGTTATTTAACTTAGAGCTAGTATCTTCAAAAACCTTAAATTTACAGTTAATCATAATATTAATTCTATCTACAAAATAAACTGTGCCAATCTTTGTTTACACCTTTTGTTGATGGTTATTACGGAACTTGTTAAGTTTTATTTATTTGGGACCGCGAATTTGTAACTTTATGAGACAGGTCTTATCTCTCTCGAAATAAAAGCTGTTTTATAGATGCTGAAAATTATGGTGGTGGCTAATATAAATTGGAGGTGCTTTTCGTGGAAATTCATGTAATTTTAATTCACATTCATTACCAAAAACACATTTTTGAATGGCTGTTTTTCATTTTAGTTATACAAATACTCTACTTCTACTTTTAGGAGAATTTTGGAAATGTACAAATATAATTGTTATTATTTTAATATAATGTAATGTGATTACCTAATCCACGTTATCTCCTATACGTGTAAAATAGTTCAGCGTTTCACCAACAAACATAAAAATATTAGTTTTGAGAATATTCGTATTAGAACATCCATTAAAATCTTCTTCTTGTATAATAGCTGTGCTCTTGTCGATGGGGTATACGCCACGACTTTCTATGTTCGTCTTTTGATACGACACGACGACGCCTTCCGTTTCTTTCAGTTGGCTTACATAACTCTTTCACGGTCTCCCTGGACCTCTTCTTCCCTTTACCTTTCCTTCATGTATAAAAAAATAATTATCATAAACATGTTGAAAAACATTGCAAGCGTAAGTTTAAGTAATCTACAATATAAAGACTAGACTTTAAATTGAAATTAGACCTTCTAATTATAACTAAGTGCCACCTGACTATCATGGAGTTAAAATTCATTAGCAGATTGGGAAGAACATCCCGGTAAATATTTATCAGTCTAATACATTAGGAGCAGACGGTGCCCGTGAATTATGTATTAACGTGTGGTGCAAGTTGGGAGAAGTTGCGAGTTGAATGTGCTGTGTTTAATCAAGGTCAAAATGGTTCTTGAAATTTTGCCTTTACAGGTACTTTTTCACGTTAAAAACGAATGAAATATATAATCATATCCTACTTTCTCTAATACTATAAATGCGAATGTTTGGATGTGAGTTTGTGAGGATGTTTGTTACTCGATCACACAAAATCTACTGGACGGATTTTGATGCAATTTGGTACACGGATAGAAAAATACCGGGAATAGCACATAGAGTACTTGTGATCCCGAAATTCCCACGGGAGCGAAGCCCCGGGGCGTGGTTATTTGTATTATAAATCTGTGTGTAATAAGTCTTAATTGTACCTACCCTACTTGGACTTTTTGGACACTAAAAAAACTGAATAAATAACTTACCACTCGACGTGGACACAAATACAGAAATAAAGTAAACTCGAAGAAGTTTAGAGTCTAAACCACCGTATGTCTAGTTAATAGACATACAAAAAAAAACATTCTTTAATAGACCTACAAACTTGATTTGACAATCAAGTTTGTATTTCTATTAAAGAATGTTTTTTTTTTGTAGATGATATGAAGCCCAAAAATGTTCATAAAAGTGTCCTCCAAATTACATTTTTTTCACAGATTGTTTACAAATTCTATGGAACCAAAACACATAAAAAATGTCAAACTTGACAAAAATGAGCCTCACAGAAGATATTACCCGTCCTTCACCAACAAAGACAAAAACCATATCTGGCATCCCGCTTCCTCAGCTGTCTGTGTCTCTAGAGAAAAACAAAATAAAAAAATAAACTTTATGGTCTAGTTCGATTCAGTTCAGTTGCCGAACTAGAGTACGCAACATCTATTGAAAGAATTTGGATAAATCTTAGTGTGAACCGGTACTCTAAGGCTGGGTTGCTCCGACAAACTTTGACAGTACCGGTTAGGTAAAATAGTCTTGCACCAGTTGTCAAATAGTATGACAAAAATAAACGTAAACGCAAACTTTGATACCGAAACTTCAATTTCGGTGCAACTTCACGTAAGTAGTGTATTTTTTCTTTGGTGCGACTAAGCTCAGCTTTATTTTCGGTTAAGTTAAAGTTACTGTTATAATAAAGTAAGACGATGCAAACCAACAATCCAATATGTTATGAAAGACTACGTGCTAATTAAAATAAAGTTTAATCAAAATCCAGTATTTCTCTTGTGACTTGTTCCCATTTTGTCTATGCCTTTGTAGGAACATAAGATGAATTACAAATACATTGCAAGATAAATCAGATGACTGGAGTGTTCGATATCCCTCGTCAATGATTTGTAGGAGAAAGGAACGATGTGACTTGTGATCTGCTGGATATTCATAGTATCTGTGAATAAATAAGTGCAATAAGAAATATTACTAATGTAATACAATTAAAAATGGCATCTGCGAAAATGTTGCGCTTCAACATTCAATAAAAAAGTTTTCAGCAATATGTAATTAAAAAATCAAATTAAAAAAAAACTAAAATTCGATTCGATTAAGTTTGAGCATGGGGTCCAAACTAGAATATCTGCCAAGTAGTAACCATAAAATGACAATAGATGGTGACATCGGAATGAATTTGTACTTTATAGTTTGATTTCACGCCATCTATTGAGAAAATACGTTACTTTACAACTTTTAGTAAGGATGGAAGCACGGTCAGTGAAGTGTGCTTTTGCATATATTTTGTTTCAGCTTAGTGATGTCCGCGGTGATTAAACGAATAAAAATAGCCAACTGATATTGTAATTAGAGAGGCGCATTTTCATTTTATGGGAGTATGCATTTGTAGGAGCATAGCATATTATATTATCTGTGGTTTGAGTAAGTTAAGGAGCTTCAGAGTCCTAAGCAACTTATGTCAGGCGGTGACAACTAACGTATAATATACTTCTTTTATGTGATGAACATAAGCTGCCTTCCATGGCAAAAATCGGTAAAGTACCCAGAAAAGATGCTTACTGATAAAATCATTAAACGTCAATACGTCCAAGACTGAAGGATTAGATTGGGGAGCGTCCAATAACTCACATTATTTGTATCGACAATATAATTCCTTATTGGACGAAGGGCTGACATATTAGTTGAGCCGAGAGCTGTTTGATCGAAATCGTCTGAAAATTATATCTTTCTTATATTTATTTATTTAAATTACCTGCTATTGTATTTATTGTAAAGTGAATACATAAATGAATGAATGAATAAATTTAATAATTGTACTAATATTATAAAATCGAATAGTAAAGTAAAAGACAACTATCAATCGGGTTATTCCCAAAGTACTCCAGAAAATGTTCCCAAACTAATCCATGAAAAAAATAATATTTTAAATTAAGTTTCATTCTACTCCGCGGTAATATTAAAATGTTCTCAAAAGTACTCCACGCGATTTTAATATCAAAACGCATTAATTAGAATAAAAAGTGTAGCTGACGTATAGTACAGTCAGGCTCAAAAGCCTTGCAACAAAATTTTTATGTATAACGAACATTTTAAATAAAAGACTCTACAATTCAATAATCAACATTTGTATATCAACATTTATATTCAAAAATAAAAAATCTAAAATATTTTCATAAATGAACTTTTTTTACATATTTTCCACCAAAGAGATCATGATTATTATATACTAGCTTTTGCCCGCGGCCTCGCTCGCGTGAATTTCCCACGGGAACTGTTCTTTTTCCCGAGATAAAAGGTACCCTATGTCCTTCTCCGTACTTCCAGCTATGTGTTGTGTATGCGAAATTTCAGGAAGATTGGTTCAGTAGATAAAGCGTGAAGAGGTAACAAACAAACAAACCAACAAACAAGCAAACAAACTCACTTTCGCATTTATAATATTTCATTCGCATTTAGAATTCGGCTTGAAAGAAACTCAAGAAGTAACTGATAAAATTACATTTTTAAAAAACTTAAAATGTTTACATAAAAACAAAACATCAAATTTCCATCTTAGCAGCTAGGTTGCGACTCATATTCGTTCGTACATCCATTATAATAAGCTAACATGCATACAACAACAACATTTTCAATTCAAACTTGCTTTCAACTTTTTTCTCTTTAATTTTGAACTTATTCAGAACTATATTGTTTGAACGATTTTGTGACTGACTGTACATAGTGAAATATTTTATAATTATTTAGATGGAGTAGTTTGAGAATTGATATCAAATAATCTGCGGAGTACATTGAGAATAAATCAAAATACCTATGGAGTAGATTGGGAACAAAATAATAAGTATTTTTTAATAATAATAATTTCGTGGAGTAACTTGGGAACTCATGTATGAGATTCTTATCTTTTTAGAACAAAAGAATGGAGTACTTTGGGAACAACCTATCAATCCTATGTAAGTATGAATGTAACTTTATTTATTTATTTAACACGTAACTTTGTTTATTTATTTATGTTCTTTGTACAATTTATATTATTTTGTACATTTGTATGGGTTTTTACCTGAAATAAAAAACTACTATTATTATTATTAAAAAAGCACTTATATAAAACATTTACCGAACTGCGGAAACCTACCAGTGTTTTAACTGTGTTCGGTGAGTCGCTATTACACTTGGGAACAAAGTATTTTTTTCAATCAAAGTTTAATTTTTTTTTGGATATTTGTTACTTAATCACGCAAAATATATTTGAGGGGTTTTGCTGAAATATGGTACACGGGTATAAAAATACCGGGAATAGCACACTGGATACTTTTTGACTCGAAATCCCCACGGGAATGAAGCCCCGGGGTGTAACTAGTGTAAAGAATAAATATTTTCTGGTTGTCATACAAAATTGTTAGTAACATAATGTTATTAGAATCAGACGGTTTACGAGTAGGTACATTTTTGAAACATCTAATTGAAAAATTCAATTGTGTACCCTCCCATGTCCACGGAAATTCTCAATCCTTTAACTTTTTTGCCTAAAAAATGGGTAAATTCACTCTTTTTTAATTACCGACTGCGACCCAGTACAGGACGGGCCTGTCAGGATCGGACCCATGTCAGTTACAGCCAGTGAACCCGGCTTACCGTGACAATGACAATATTGGTAAACAAGTTTTGTTTGATTTTTAATCCCTTTGACAAAAAGAAAAATTTAAAGTCTACCGGAAAAAGTGTCGATGAAATTGTAACTTTGATAAAAGCTGGCTTCTGTTTTGGTCACAGAAACATAAATACGGACAAATCACACAATTTAACGTAAGTTCGAGACTTATGGTATAGGATACTAACTCAAGAATACCAAAGAAAAAAATACACTACGTTACTATATTTTATAACAAATACATATAAACATCCACGAGCCAGGCCAATCTGAAAAACATCATTTTCTATCCAAATCCGACCGGGAATAGAACCCGAGACTTCCTATGTGACAGTCTGCCATTGGGCCTCGGATACATATGAGCGCAAATGCAATTTCTTCCAGTCAACCTATAGGTGGAAATATAAGTAAAAGTGTAGGTTGCAGGTGCAATAAACATTTTTAATAATAGATGGAAGAAATAAATAAAAATAAAATAAACATTGAAAGCATTTGCTTTCAATGTTTCTTACACGACTGACCAAAAAAGGAGTGTAATGTTTTCAGGGTTCATGTATGTATGTATTCCACCAGTGTTTATTCCACCATAAGTCCTGAACGGCTGAACAGATTTTGATGTGAGAGGTATTGTTAGATTCCTCGCATTCCTCCGAGTGACATGTATTTTAAGTTGTCAGTCGTGTTTTTTTTATTTTTAAATAATTAGCTTGTTTTCTTTGTGTTTTATTGAGTATTTACTCTCTCCTAAAATTTTTAGGCGCGTTATTTTGCTGCCACTTGATGCAAATTTCTCTGAAATTCCTTAGCTCACACTCTCAATCGAAACAATATCTTTTAAAATTTGGATTTTCTGAAAAATCCCATTTCTCATCGAACCCGGCACCTCTTGGATCATCAAGGACTTTACCATCACTCCACAAAGGCTGAACTAAGCAGAACATGTCCAAAATATCTAGATCAAGACATCTGACATATGAGACAAGTTGCACAGTGATAGCACTTGACGGATTGTACTTGAACAAGTTAAATTGCTAGCGATTGCTACGAGATATCCCGAATCCCGAAGATACAGGAAGAAGTTTGATTACTTTGGAAATATATATTACACTAGCCGCGCCCCGGGGTTTCGCTCACTTGGAAATTTTGGTATAAAAATTACCCTATGTGCTATTCCCGGTATTTGTTTACCCGTATACCAAATTTCATCGAAATCCGTCCAGTAGATTTTGCGTGATTGAGTAACAAACATCTCACAAACTTATATATTCACAAACTCACATCTAAACTTTTGCATTATTTTTTATGGATCATTGTGTTATTTATTATTATTATATTTTTTTCGCTACTTTATTCATTTATTTATTCATAATTTTCCTATTATGTAAACCACGGAAATATAATTATATTTCCATGATGTAAACAATCTTACCATGTCTTTTTATGATTTTACAACAATATAAATTAAAACAGACTTTTTAGGAAATAACTTTCGTGGTTAATAAATGTTTTACTTTAGAATGTTTAGGTTTGAACTAATATTTGATTTATTTTCAACAAAATTCAACAAAAAGTAGTGATGATTGTTTGCATATAAGGATAATCTATACATATAATAAAGCAGTAAAAATATTTTGTCTGTACATTTAGTATTTTTGACTGAAATGGATAGAGGGACACTTAAAAAGAATAATAGAAAGCAAAAAAAATTTTTTTGGAATTTCTTGTCTGTCTGTCTGTCTGTCTGTCTGTATGTATGATCACGCTAATCTCCGAAAGTACTGAACCGATTTGAATGAAACTTTTTTTGTTGTATAGCTATTAAGCCTGGGCAACATTTAGGCTATAATTTATTTTGAAAACTGGTACACCTGATGAAGAACCTTAACAGAACAGCTAAACTATAAGAATTATGGAAATGGTTCCTTAACAAAAGTCGTTCAACCTGATGAGCATTTTCTGATGACGTATAAAAATTGAAGATCTGGAACATCTGATGAAGAACTGCAAGAGACCAGCTACACCATAACATATATGGAAATGGCGCCTTATTAAAAGTCGTTCAACCTGATGAGCATTTTCTGCTGACGTATAAAAATTGAAGATCTGGAACATTTGATGAAAAGCTCCAAGAGAGATTTTTCATCTAAGCGAAACTCACGCGGGCGAAGCCGCGGGCGACAGTGTAGTGATAACTACAGAATTATTTTGAACTTCTAACTGGTCAACTTTGCATGTCATATTTTAGGTGAAATAGTTGATATATTGGGATACTATTCCTGTGGCGTATTACCTGCATGATAGGCTCTCGACTCACTACAATAGCAGGCATTCAAATCCATTAGTCTCCAGACAAATTGAATGGGAAAGTGACACACCAGTACACAAATTTCATATGTTGTTTTTACAATACTTATTAAGAAAACAGGGAGACCCGCACATCAAAACGTTCTTTGAGTCACGCCGAAACCATTGGTAGCAATAACTCGACGCGATTTTGTGTACTTACGGAATTATATCAAAAACTAAACATTCATAACAAAACATTCTATGATTAAATTAGACTGTCAACAAAATCTGCAGAGTTGGACGTCTGACATTGACAGCTGGTGACACACGTTCCGTCTCAGGGTCCTAACAAACCTTTCTTATCATAAAAAAATAGGAAATCATGGTAGGATTGTTGTAGAATTTTAATTATTCTCCTTTAATATCGTCGACTTAGATTATTATAATATTCAACGAATAAATACCTTATTTAAACGTTAGTTCTTTTAAAGAATATTAAAGGTTGGTTTGACGTGCGTCCGAATTAAGCGAAAAGGAGCGTGACAAGACGAAATGTCAAATCATTCAATCAATCATCATTGTCGTGTATAAAAAATAAAAAATAAAAATGTGTGTATGTTGGGTGGTGTGCGCAGGGGTCCCCAACTATTTGAAGCGAAGACGGGCAATATCCCTGCGCAGTGCAATTATACACGAACACTTACTTTATAGAGAGCCGGATGTAATGCTCAGGATAGAGCCTCGTACTTTTGAAGTACAAGGACCTCTTGTCTATTAAGCCTTAGGTCCTGGGAGTCATGGGCAGGGTGATATCATTAATACAATATGGTTGGGATAGAATATAGCATTTTATTCCATAAACACACTAGCCGCTGAGGGCGGGCACATGTTATACTAATACCAAAATCTGATAAGTCTTTGCCGCAATTAAAAGTTAAAATTAACATAAACCAAATATAAGGTACCTGGCCAGGTCCGTACACAAACGTCTGTGCGCACTTAGAACGTTGTCCCGTTCACCGTTTTGTGATCCATTGGGTTCGAGCACTGGTACTGGTCGCGTCCTCAAAGCGACGCGGCGCTCCTGCACGCTCCGTTGTATGCGAGATAGTAGACGCTGGCTGGACCTTCCGAGGTTTGCGCTGAGCCACTACAGGGACCTCAGATCGGAGGCGGCGACGCGGCCTTTGGAAATAAGGTTAGGATCCGTGTGTTGCACCTTGGGGTCGCCGACGACGGGGCCTGCGCCGTGGCATGCGGTCCACGGTCCGGGAGAACCGCACAATATACACTTTTTATTTTTTTTATTTTTTATACACGACAATGGCGCCCGAACTACTATATTTTTGAGCCTTTGAGTCCTGTGAGAGTGGCAGTTTTTCTAATAAATAGTTTTAAATTTTTTAAACTCGCTCACTTGTTATTTTGAAATTTTAGTGATATCATTGACTGTAAAGTTATTATACTTTAGTGTTTGTTAGGTTTATGTGCGACAGGGTTGTAAGCATACATTTAATACAATTCATAGTAATTATTATAATATTACTAAATAATATTATAATTAATAATATAATAATTAATATTTTATTTGGGCTTCGCTATGAATAAAAAGCATAGCGCTCAGCCATAATTCCTATTTAATCTCAATTTGAGAGCTAATTTATTTTTATTGACAGGGAGTAACCTGTGTCTATTTAGAAATTTATCAATTATTATAACCTATTACATACCCTGACACATATAACCACACATTTTTGTCAACATGTCGGACGGCGAAAGGGAAGAGCAATATCACGAAGTAAGTTGGGAGGCAAACAAACCAACTACCACTACTACTTCCTCATTTGTTAATACACGACCACGGGGAGGTGCAATTGACACCCACCCACCCGGCCCTTCCACACTTAAAGCGTTACAACCCACATTGTCTCAACTAGGAGCTCCCGGTTTAGTACGTCAAGCCAACTCAATGAGTAGGACTACCTGTGCAGAGCAACTACGCTCTGCTGCCAGAAAATGTGGCAGAGAGAATCCGGACAAACGAAGCGGCGGGAAGAATTCTGTACCGGAACTTCACCGGGAAAAAACCACCGGTAAGAATAAGTACCGGGAAAAATCTCCACGCGGCACCACGTTTGCCCGACTAAAACCTAACTAACTTAACGCAGTCTGCTACCACCGTAGCTTATGAAGGAGCTACAGGGCCCTATATGATAACCTAACCTATAAATTAACTACAATTGAACACTTACCAAAATTAAATCTTCTTTCTCTTCGGATCCAAACTTGAGTGTCTTCGGGAAGGGGGAATTCCTAATCACCCTACCTAACCCTTGAGATCTCAATTCCCCAGGACAAATAAATAGATTTCTTCCCGTAGTTTCACTCGGGAACAGCCAGATGTGAACAGCCAGCCACGTTTCACCTCTCACAAGAAAAAGTCACAATAACAGAGTTTTCACAAACACAAATTCAATAGTTATTTAACAAACAGGAAATTCACAATTATCACTCAAACTAAACAACAAGCAAAAGACGCGAGACCGCTCCGCGTATTAAAATCAAACCGATATCGCCCGGGACAATGGCGACCGTCCGCGAGCCATTCGCACGAGCAATGTGAGAACCCCGAAACGCCTGGCGGCGATAACAGGAAACGCCTGCGTTTAGTTTTACCCAATATATTACAAACATCCCCCCGTCCCGGTCTGAGAAGCAGACCGCTAGCTTACTCTACGGGAAGGCGGGCGAGAGAGGTCACACCTCTCCTTAAAATCGAACCGTCGACCAACACCTCAGCCACACGCGGAGTGCCATCTCCGCCAAGAATCAAACGTAATATGCGAGCTCGTCGCCAAAGCAATGAGGGCAAATTTGCCTCTTTTAACAATACTAAATCACCCTCCCTGGGAGGCTCAGTCCTGTCTGTCCACTTCACTCTTTGCTGCAGCAAATGCAAATATTCAAGCGACCAGCGACGCCAAAAGTCCTGGCTCATTTGCTGCAACATTTGAAAACGCGACAACCGATATACGCGTTCATCCTTCCACAGGTATTCGGGCAGGGCATTCAACGGCCCTCCCACCAAAAAATGACCAGGGGTGAGGGCTTCCAAGTCATTTGGATCTGGAGATAGCGGACAGAGAGGACGAGAGTTGAGGACCGCCTCAACTTTACAAAACACTGTGGCCAGCTCTTCAAAGGTTAGAGCCGTTTCTCCGATAATGCGGCGGAGGTGGGTCTTTGCGGATTTCACAGCCGCTTCAAAAATCCCTCCCCAATGGGGGCAACTTGGGGGACTAAACTTCCAGGTTATTCCCCTTTGGGCAGCAATTTGACTTAAACTAGTACAATTTTTATCAATAAACACAGAAACATCCTTAAGATAATTTACAGTTCCTTTATAGTTTGTGCCATTGTCAGACCTAATAAGGGAAGGTAGACCTCGACGCGAAACAAAGCGATCCAACGCGGCGACGAAGGCCTCCGTAGTCAGAGCCGATACCACCTCCAAATGGACAGCCTTGGTGGCCAAACAAACAAATACACACAAATAGCCCTTCACAATACGGGCATTACGAAGGGGAGAAGCCTTGATCGAAAAGGGACCGGCAAAATCGGTTCCAACGCCGTCAAACGGCCTCGAAGGTCGGATTCGATCAGCGGGCAAATCACCCATCTGTGGTTGCATCGTGGATGCCTTCAACCTATAACATGCAATACATCGGAAACAGGACACTACGGATTGCTCTTCGGGCAGACAAAATCCAAAACTCGCGTTGCAAAATAGCCAACAAAGCATTGCACCCAGCATGGGCGTTACGAATGTGTCGATCAGACACCAAAAGCTGCACCAAGGGTCCGCCCTTGGGCAACAACAGAGGATGGCGAGTCTCATATGGAAGATCCGCCTTCCGGAGCCTGCCACCAACCCGAAGAAGCCCATCCGAGTCGATGTACGGGTTCAAACGAGCGACCGCGCCCTTCAACTTAGCGCGTCCGTCGCGCAAAATACGAAGCTCTGACTCAAACCGTCCGGTCTGCACGACACGGACCCAATGCAACAATGCGCTCCGGCGCTCTTCTGCACCTGCAATCGGCTCCAACCGCTTTGCCTGTGGGTTTCTACAATTATGTATGAAACGCTTAATCCAACTGGTGACACCCAGAAGCTTATCCAAGCTGCTATACCGAGCAAGTAGCCAATCCGGCTCCGACGTCGTCTCAGCGACTACAGCATGTACACGGAGCCCAGTCAAACTCAAAGAAGTAACATCTGTCTGACAGACAGGCCAAGAAGTTTCTGATCCCATCAGCCACTCTGGACCCCACCAGAGCGGGTGTGACACCAATTCTGGTGCCGTACAACCTCCAGGAAGCACAGTCCGCTGGGTTAAGCTCTCCCGGCACATGTCTCCATGTTATATCAATTCCAATATTTTGAATTTGGGAAACCCTGTTTCCAACAAAAACCTCCAAGGTATGTGGGGCCGCGCGCAACCATGCAAGCGCGACCTGGCTATCCGACCAGGCGAAGATGTCTCGTATCTCGACCGTGGCCGCCAGCTCACTGGCAACGTGATGCAACAATTTAGAGAAGGTGAGCTCCACTCAACTCAAGCTTGGGAATAGTCAGCCTAGTCCTGATGGGGGCGACCTTGCTCTTCCCTAACAAAAGCGAGACATTGACCCGGCCATCGGCGTCAACTGTCCGCATATAGACTGACGCGGCGTAGCCTCGCTCCGACGCGTCACAAAAGCCATGCAGGCTGGCTCGATATTTCCCGGGTGGCAATATTCGACGAGGCAAGGCAATCCGGTTGACTTCCTTAATCGATGAAAACAACTCGAGCCAATCATCCAATGGAGAGCCAAACAGCGGCTCGTCCCACGAGACGCCCAAAGTCCAAAGTCTCTGAAGAAGACACTTCGCAGAGAATATCACTGGACTGATCCAACCGCTTGGATCAAACATACGAGCTATTACGGACAACACCGTTCTCTTAGTCCAGACTTTTGGTATTTCCAAGTCCACTTGGAATGTGAAAATATCGGTTAGCGGCTGGTACTGCATGCCCAGCACCGCTATCCTGTTGGGATCATCCACATCCTCAAACAGGTGAGGGTTCTGTTGGTGATCCTCCGGGATCCCTTCTAGAACTTTAGGCTCATTAGACAACCACTTACGTAGCTCGTAGCCACCTGTCTTCAATATTTCAATCAATTCATCCCGCAGTAGGAGGGCCTCCTCAATACTTTGGGCTCCAGTGCACACGTCATCTACATACAAGTCACGTGACAGCACGGAAGCCCCACGGGGAAAGCGGATCCGTTACCGCTCTGCCAATTCAAGCAATGATCTGATGGCGATATAGGGACTAGATTTCAAACCATACGTGTTTGTGTTGAGTTCATACACCGTCACAGGATCCTCAGGGCGCTCACGCCAGAGTATCAACTGGAATCGCCTGTCCTCAGGATGTATGACTGTCTGGCGGAACATCATCCGGATGTCCGCGCCAAAAACCACTTGATGTCTTCTAAAGTTCAAGATGATGTCAATTATGTCCCTATGCAATTTGGGACCCGAATGCAAACACAGATTCAACGAAACCCCGTTCGAAGTGGGTGCGGACCCATCGAAGACGGTCCTCAATTTGCCTGTTGAGGCCTTCACCACCGCGTGGTGGGGCAAAAAGTAATGCTCAGTTGAGCTCCAATCAACTCGAGCCGGAGACATGTGACCCAAATCCTCGTACTCGCGCATAAATTCAATATATTTATCGCGAAGTACGTGGTCACGTTGCATGCGTCGCTCCATGGACAGCAGTCGTTTCTCCGCAAGCGCCCTACTTTGCCCTAGGCTAGGACGAGAGGCAACAAAGGGTAACCTAGTTACAAACCGACCGGAGGGCAACCTCTCCGTGGTCGATCGAAAAAGGGCTTCGCACTCAGCGTGTTCCGGATCCACCCTGGAACTCATAGGTGGCTCCTCCACCTCCCAAAACCTTTGCATGGTCTTGGCCAAGGACGCTGATGCGACAACCGGTGGCTCCTCCGCGGTGCCATTATCAAACACAGGGCCCATCAGGGCAAAACCAAAAATCGTAGACACTGCCATCAGTGAAGACGAACCCAGAGCCTTCTGTGTACCCAACAAAATCCAACCCAATACGTCCGAGCCCAGGAGCAAGTCCACTGGGCCGGGATGAAAGACAAAGGGGTCGGCCAAATCCAGACCCGAAACCAAAGACAACACACCCGGCGGTATGTCTGTCGAGGGGTGCCAACCCGCAATGGTATCCATTACCATAGCCGAAGTCGTGATCCTCATTGTGGAGGACTTCAGCGAAGAAAAGGTGACAAGTGTCTGGCCCGTCAGACACTTCACTTGTATGCCACCAACTCCAAGAAGTGGCACAGGCGAGTCTTCCACGACTAAACCCAACTGGCGTGCCACTCGAGTGGTAACCAAACTGCTTTGAGCCCCTGAGTCCAACAGAGCTCTCAAATTCATGGCTTCCCCCCTACGACCCCATACGCGGACCACCGCGGTAGGGAGCAGAACCGTCCGCGGCTCTGTCCCAGCAAGGGAGCAAGCTAGTTACGGGCTCCCCACTCTCTCCAAACCAGGGGGGCGCCACTGACCCGGATAATATGTCGGGCGAGTGCACATCCCCATCTGAGGGGGGGCATAACCCGCGGCCCGGCCATACCTATGGTACGGCGGGTGGTACTCCAGCCGTGGGTACTCGTGCAGCGGTGGAGAAAACCGCTGCGGCTGCATGTGTTGGGCATTGGTAACCCGCGTGGAGGGGGGTGTCCCCACTCTCACGTCCGATCTAGGGCCCCCGCCCATGGGGGCCCTATCCGGGGCCTGGCCAGCTACATACTGGCCATGACCTTGGGGCGCGTGGTCCCGGTCCGCCAAGACCCGCGCAGGTACGCGACCCCCCTCCCGAGGGGGGGTGCGACGAGCGAAGCCGCGTCCTCCGTCCGGTGGTGGAGGGCTTCGCGCAGGAGCGCCCCCGCCCATAGGGTACCCCTGCCTCAACATCCGGGTGCCATCCCCGTTGCGGTTCATGCAAAGCATCGCGTGGTGCCGCCCACGGCATGCACTGCATGGTATGGCACTGGGACAGTCACGTGCATAGTGACCGCCCAAACAATAAAAGCAAAGTTCATGCCGCTTTGTCATGCGGCGCCGATCTTGTACTGGCAGTCCCTGCCAGTCCCTGCATTGCAGCAGGCTGTGGCCCATCCGACCACATTGCAGGCAGTCCGCGTCCCTCGCGACTGCTGCCGTGTGTGCAACCCGCGCACCAGCTCCACGCGGTGGCGGTTGCCGTCCCTGTTGGGGCCTCCCTCGCCATGAGGGTTCCAAGGGCCTACGTTCAGGCGCTCTGGATGGCGCTGAGTCCGTCATGGTATTCTCAGCAGCCCGTGCCTCAAACTCCAAAAACTTCACCAAGTCAGTGAATGTTGGTAGGGTGGTGCTATCCCGCTCCGCATTTTCGCGCTCAAACCGCGAGCGGATGTCATTGGGCAATTTGCCCAATACAATGTGCACCAACAAAAAAGACCATTGGTCCACCGGCAGCCCCAGTGTGCGGAGCGCGTTACAGGCCACTGTAACGGGCGTGAGCAACTGCAGGCGCAACTGTGCCCTGTTGGCCACCTTGGGCAGGGCCATCAACTGTGCGGCGTGCGCATCCGCTAACAAACGTAAGTTTTGGTAGCGGGAGTTCAATAACTCCCAAGCCGTATCGTACTGGTCGTCCTCCACCCGGAGGTGCTGGATGAGCGACCGCGCTTCATCCTCAAGAGTGGAGAGGAGGTAGGCCATCTTCTGGGCCTTCGACAAATCCTGTCGTGCTACGACCAGGGACTCAAACATATTTTTATATGCTACCCACTCCTCCATCCTACCCCCAAAGTGGGACAGCTGAAGGGTGGAGAGCCGACCAGTAACCGCTGGTCCTTCCTGTCTAACAGGTGTGCGAGGGGCTGGTCCGCCAGCCTGTCTCGCCCTTATTGCGGTCACCGCCTCCGCGATATCATCGTGCAGACTCAGGATCTGGTCCATGTCCGCCATGTGACCTGCGTAGGCCTCCGGGGTAAGATCGGCTTCGGTAAGCGCCGCCATGGCCGCTTCCGCGCTAATCAATCGTGAGTGGAGGTGATCCGCTCTTAGCAGTATGGCGCCCTCCCTGTCCTTCCGGGACAGGAGTCCACCGGCCGTCACAAACCATCTCAATTCGTTGGCGAGTGTCGCCCTAGCATTGGAGGCCTTCGCCATCGCGTCAAGTCACAAACAAACAAACAAATAAGAAAAGATAAAAAAGGTAAATAAAGAACAAGATCAAGCAACAACACGAAAAAACCGCGGTAGGTATGAGAATGGCACAAACCCGGAACGCACGGTACAAACCGCAAACAAATACAAAAAAGGTTACAAATATTCTTATACAAACAAACTAAGAAAAATCTAATAATTTTTACAAACAATTAATTATTTTTACAAACGAACAAATAGAGGGTAGATAAACTACGCTCTGCTACCAGAAAATGTGCAGAGCAACTACGCTCTGCTGCCAGAAAATGTGGCAGAGAGAATACGGACAAACGAAGCGGCGGGAAGAATTCTGTACCGGAACTTCACCGGGAAAAAACCACCGGTAAGAATAAGTACCGGGAAAAAATCTCCACGCGGCACCACGTTTGCCCGACTAAAACCTAACTAACTTAACGCAGTCTGCTACCACCGTAGCTTATGAAGGGAGCTACAGGGCCCTATATGATAACCTAACCTATAAATTAACTACAATTGAACACTTACCAAAATTAAATCTTCTTTCTCTTCGGATCCAAACTTGAGTGTCTTCGGGAAGGGGAATTCTAATCACCCTACCTAACCCTTGAGATCTCAATTCCCCAGGACAAATAAATAGATTTCTTCCCGTAGTTTCACTCGGGAACAGCCAGATGTGAACAGCCAGCCACGTTTCACCTCTCACAAGAAAAAGTCACAATAACAGAGTTTTTCACAAACACAAATTCAATAGTTATTTAACAAACAGGAAATTCACAATTATCACTCAAACTAAACAACAAGCAAAAGACGCGAGACCGCTCCGCGTATTAAAATCAAACCGATATCGCCCGGGACAATGGCGACCGTCCGCGAGCCATTCGCACGAGCAATGTGAGAACCCCGAAACGCCTGGCGGCGATAACAGGAAACGCCTGCGTTTAGTTTTACCCAATATATTACAAACACTACCTATGTTACGGAGACTAGGGAAGATGATGAGCGCGTTATTCACATATTAAAGGAGGACCATTTGAGGTCGTGGAATTTAAAATTTTCTGGTGACTCAGACGTCACAGATTTTTTCTTAGAATTGATGATTTTAGGCGTAGTCGAAATACTTCAGAACAGAAAGTACTGAAATGTTTTTCTGACTTACTTAGTGGCAAAGCTTTAGATTATTACAGACATATACGTGATGAAATTTCTACATTGTCAGAATTAGAAGATAATTTTAAGTCATTTTTCACGGCAATTGATAATGACTTTAAATTAGAAAAGTCAATCCGCGAGCATCGACAATCACCAGGTCAATCCTTACACTTTTATATTTTGGAAATGCAAACCATGAATGCGCGGCTAACAAACAAATTAACAGAAACAACTTTATTAGAAATAATAAAACATAACATTTTACCATCATATGGACACTTGTTGGCTGTTGACAATTCTAATAGTATCCAGAATCTTATTGATATTGGCAAACGTTTTGAGGCATACTCAGGTTTCACTAACACAGCTAGCGATTCCAAAAATTCAAAACAATCAAAACAAATAAATACAGTTAAATTACACAATACAAACTTTAATGATAATAAACATAAACAAAATTATAATAGAAACATTAACAATAAACAATTAGAAAATAAATTAATTTGTAACAAATGTAAAAAATTTGATTTGATTCATATAAACAATGTCGCACTATACCAGGCATTGTCTGTTTCCGGTGTGGTCAAAAAGGCGTGCTAACAAGCACTTGCTCTAAATGTAATGATGGAGATAGGGATGTATCATCACCGGAAACAAACAATAGTAAAAAAACTAGTTAGACCAGGAGCCACACAAAAAATATCAAATATTCCATACTTAGGCGCTGTGACTCCTGGTATAGAAACAGTCAACAGTGACAATAGAATTTTTATAGATTTTAAAATTAAAGGGAACCTTACACAGGTTTAATGGATTCTGGTGCTAATTTCAGTATAATAGGAAACAATTACCATAAACATTTTTTGAGCCTAGGATTTAAATTATTGGATTATTCTTCCACGGCAACTTGTGCAAACCGTTCTGTTGTTGAGGTAAAAGGTAAAATCCTGCTACCAGTCAATTTCAGAGGTAATACTTATAATATTATGTTTATGGTAATTCCAGCAATTTCTAATAATTTTATTTTTGGCATGGATTCTATTATAACGTTAGATTTAATACAATTACCAAGTTTAGAGGATTTAAATATTTCATATGGACAACCAGTTGTCAGGCCGGAACCGAAAAAAACAATATGCACCATAGTACCAAAACATGACCTCTCTCTCCCTAGAGTCAGTCCAATTAGACAAAGTTATACAAAAGTTTAAATCTATTAGTACAGAGGAGCGAGGCCTAGGTAGGACATCTCCTAGTTGAGCATAGGATCAAAACAACGGGGCAACCAATAAAACAAAGGTATTACCCTCTGTCACCGGTCAAATTAAAAGCCTTAAATGAGGAAGTAGACCGGATGCTTCAGCTTGGTGTAATAGCACCATCTAAATCCCCATGGTCAAACCCCGTTGTCATGACCCCAAAAAGAATCATGAAAAACATGCAGTCCATCCTGGTACATTTAAAACTTTGTCTAAAATTAAAGAAAATTATTATTGGAAAGGCATGTATGAAGACGTGAAGAATTATGTGGCCACGTGTGAGAAGTGTAAAGCTTATAAACACTCCAACCAACCTCCACATGGACACATGACAAACCAGAAATGTGTCAACAAACCGATGCATACTTTGTCCATTGACCTAATTGGTCCATTAGTAAAATCTTATTCTGGTCACATCTACATACTGTCCATAGTTGACATATTTACTAAATATTGTTGGATTCACCCACTTAGAACCGCTACTGCCAAAACAATAACATCATTTATTGAACAGGAAATCCTATATAAAGGGAATTCCATGCGTTATAATTTGCGACAATGCAACTGTATTTCAGAGCAAACAATTTAAAGATTTTTGTGCGAGCCACTCGATACTTTAAAAATATTTTACAATGCGTACTACGCGCCTCAGTCCAACACTGTGGAACGTTTTAACCAAACTATAGAAACCTGCCTAGCTATTTTAGTAGGAGAAGATCAAAGAAACTGGTCTAAGTACCTACCTCAAATCCAGCTATCTTTGAATAGCACTATCAATGTTGCCACTGGGCACACACCATTTTTATTGGCTAAAGGTCGGGAGATGATGACGGATGGCATGTTGCATTCAGTAAGAGGCGGCATTCCAAATTCGTTAGATGACCTTCAAATGTCCAGTCGTTCCGAAAAAGCCACGGCTCTCAATGAGATGGCAGACATCTTCCAAAAAGTTACCGATGCATTGACCAAAGCGTACAAACAAAACGCGGGACGATACAACCTACGCCGTAAACAACTTCGGTTAAGCGTAGGTGATATCGTATGGAGGCGTAACTTTGTACAGTCAAACGCAGCTCACTTTTTCTCCGCTAAACTAGCACCGCGCTTTGTGAAATGTAAAGTTGTCAGGAAGCATTCGGATGTTATTTACGACCTTCAGGAGATAGAAACCGGTAAAGTTGGAAAATATCATGTCAAGGACATAATAAAAGTCTCACAAGGTGTGTCCCCTAGCTAGCAACTTTTTTATCTTGAACTTTGTTATTTTGGATTGGTATAACCAATTAGAGGCCTCATTTTTCACATATGACATGACTCACATGTGAAATTTTTTTGTCAAGCGTTTTCATGAAAACCAATTTCTTTTGTAACTACACACTCTGGGCGCCAGAGTAAACATAAGGATATGGATTAATACTCCTTAATTTTTGAGAAAAAAAGGAAAATAAGTTTTTTCCCTTATACAATGTCAGCCCAACGGCTATACATTTTAAATGTCTATTTATGTGAGATCTCTCCATTAGTTTAAAGACTTTATTAGGTTTACAATTTAATTACTAACTAGTAAATTATGTAGGAATGCTAGATTACATATATTTTAATTAAATCTTAAATAGTTTTTCTTATTATACATAAGTAAGAACTATATTACTTTAGATAATTCTTTATTATTAGTATGCTACTTGCGATTATCTCATTAGAAATCCAAGTATAATTTTTTTAATGCAGGGGAATTGCAGCGGTCTGGCCAGACGCTGTATTCCTGACACTCAACATAAATTGAGTTAGTTTTAGAACTCTAGAACATACATTTTAGTTTAATATATGAAATAGCATGAGTTAGTTTCATATATAGCTGATAGTTTTATATTTAGAAATATATTGCCGTAGGATAGGTGAATGTTTTCTCCGGTTACCCCGGCTGTTTCGGCTAAGTACGACTTAACCTCTTTGCCGAAAAGGGGGGTATTGTAGTGATAACTACAGAATTATTTTGAACTTCTAACTGGTCAACTTTGCATGTCATATTTTAGGTGAAATAGTTGATATATTGGGATACTATTCCTGTGGCGTATTACCTGCATGATAGGCTCTCGACTCACTACAATAGCAGGCATTCAAATCCATTAGTCTCCAGACAAATTGAATGGGAAAAGTGACACACCAGTACACAAATTTCATATGTTGTTTTTACAATACTTATTAAGAAAACAGGGAGACCCGCACATCAAAACGTTCTTTGAGTCACGCCGAAACCATTGGTAGCAATAACTCGACGCGATTTTGTGTACTTACGGAATTATATCAAAAACTAAACATTCATAACAAAACATTCTATGATTAAATTAGACTGTCAACAAAATCTGCAGAGTTGGACGTCTGACATTGACAGCTGGTGACACACGTTCCGTCTCAGGGTCCTAACAAACCTTTCTTATCATAAAAAAATAGAAATCATGGTAGGATTGTTGTAGAATTTTAATTATTCTCCTTTAATATCGTCGACTTAGATTATTATAATATTCAACGAATAAATACCTTATTTAAACGTTAGTTCTTTTAAAGAATATTAAAGGTTGGTTTGACGTGCGTCCGAATTAAGCGAAAAGGAGCGTGACAAGACGAAATGTCAAATCGAGTGGAGTCGATTCGCTCTCTTCCTAGATAGGCCGCCACGAGACACGTAACATGGCTTGAGCAATTATTAATTTTTTGGGGTTTTTTCACTTTCGCCGCCCTCGGCACCCCGTCATGGGACTATAGTTTAACCTTTAGCTTTAAAATCCGCGATACGCGCAAGGACACAGGGGATATTTGCCGCCACGAAGTTGTCAGGAGGATGAGCTGTTGATATCCACGTGCCCGCCCGGCCGTATGAATTGGCGCTTCCTGGAGTGTCCTCCCATCACCAGAGGGTGCGGTTCTCCCGGACCGTGGACCGCATGCCACGGCGCAGGCCCCGTCGTCGGCGACCCCAAGGTGCAACACACGGATCCTAACCTTATTTCCAAAGGCCGCGTCGCCGCCTTCGATCCGATGTCCCTGTAGTGGCTCAGCGCAAACCTCGGAAGGTCCAGCCAGCGTCTACTATCTCGCATACAACGGAGCGTGCAGGAGCGCCGCGTCGCTTTGAGGACGCGACCAGTTTGAGTGGCGTCCCTGTTCGGGCGCCATTGTCGTGTATAAAAAAAAAAAAAAAAAAAGTGTATATGTTGGGCGGTGCGCAGGGGTCTTCAACTATTTGAAGCGAAGACGGGCAATATCCCTGCGCAGTGCGATTATACACGAACACTTACTTTAGAGAGAGCCGGATGTAATGCTCAGGATAGAGCCTCGTACTTTTGAAGTACAAGGACCTCTTGTCTATTAAGCCTTAGGTCCTGGGAGTCATGGGCAGGGTGATATCATTAATACAATATGGTTGGGATAGAATATAGCATTTTATTCCATAAACACACTAGCCGCTGAGGGCGGGCACATGTTATACTAATACCAAAATCTGATAAGTCTTTGCCGCAATTAAAAGTTAAAATTAACATAAACCAAATATAAGGTACCTGGCCAGGTCCGTACACAAACGTCTGTGCGCACTTAGAACGTTGTCCCGTTCACCGTTTTGTGATCCATTGGGTTCGAGCACTGGTACTGGTCGCGTCCTCAAAGCGACGCGGCGCTCCTGCACGCTCCGTTGTATGCGAGATAGTAGACGCTGGCTGGACCTTCCGAGGTTTGCGCTGAGCCACTACAGGGACCTCGGATCGGAGGCGGCGACGCGGCCTTTGGAAATAAGGTTAGGATCCGTGTGTTGCACCTTGGGGTCGCCGACGACGGGGCCTGCGCCGTGGCATGCGGTCCACGGTCCGGGAGAACCGCACCCTCTGGTGATGGGAGGACACTCCAGGAAGCGCCAATTCATACGGCCGGGCGGGCACGTGGATATCAACAGCTCATCCTCCTGACAACTTCGTGGCGGCTAATATCCCCTGTGTCCTTGCGCGTATCGCGGATTTTAAAGCTAAAGGTTAAACTATAGTCCCATGACGGGGTGCCGAGGGCGGCGAAAGTGAAAAAAACCCCAAAAAATTAATAATTGCTCAAGCCATGTTACGTGTCTCGTGGCGGCCTATCTAGGAAGAGAGCGAATCGACTCCACTCGATTTGACATTTCGTCTTGTCACGCTCCTTTTCGCTTAATTCGGACGCACGTCAAACCAACCTTTAATATTCTTTAAAAGAACTAACGTTTAAATAAGGTATTTATTCGTTGAATATTATAATAATCTAAGTCGACGATATTAAAGGAGAATAATTAAAATTCTACAACAATCCTACCATGATTTCCTATTTTTTTATGATAAGAAAGGTTTGTTAGGACCCTGAGACGGAACGTGTGTCACCAGCTGTCAATGTCAGACGTCCAACTCTGCAGATTTTGTTGACAGTCTAATTTAATCATAGAATGTTTTGTTATGAATGTTTAGTTTTTGATATAATTCCGTAAGTACACAAAATCGCGTCGAGTTATTGCTACCAATGGTTTCGGCGTGACTCAAGAACGTTTTGATGTGCGGGTCTCCCTGTTTTCTTAATAAGTATTGTAAAAACAACATATGAAATTTGTGTACTGGTGTGTCACTTTCCCATTCAATTTGTCTGGAGACTAATGGATTTGAATGCCTGCTATTGTAGTGAGTCGAGAGCCTATCATGCAGGTAATACGCCACAGGAATAGTATCCCAATATATCAACTATTTCACCTAAAATATGACATGCAAAGTTGACCAGTTAGAAGTTCAAAAATAATTCTGTAGTTATCACTACAACAGCTAGTTATGAATAAATGGACCAAACATATAAACACTTTTTGCATTTATAATATTAGTATTATTTTACCAAATTGGATCTTTAAACGACTTCTTTTAGTCACGTTCTTTGCTGATTACTATGATCACTATATATTCCGCTCCCTTGGGAATTTCGGGATAAAAATACCCTGTTCCCGGTATTTTTCTACCCGTGTACCAAATTTCATCGAAACGTCTAGTAGATTTTGCATGATTGAGTAACAAACATAACTCAAACTCAATTTACTTCTACTTATATAATTATTAGTGTGATGCGATTCCACGGTACGGTGAAGGTAGCAGGTTGCGCATGGATGCGGGCAGCGCAGGACCGGTCGTTGTGAAAATCCTTGGGGGAGGCCTTTGTTCAGCGTGGACGTCTTCGGCTGAGAGAGAGAGAGAGAGAATGATGCGATTAGTGTGGAGCATAGAGCTAGCAAACATTTTTTTAAATTTTATAATTTTTTAAATAATGATTTTTTTTTCTTTGTCTTTGGTGTGAAGTGTGATAACCTCATAGGTTCACATTTGTTTTTATTTATTTTTGTACACAACAAATACATAGTTAAGAAACATAAAATATAGTAAAATTAAGTTTAAAGGTACTTATTCCTGTAGAAATTTCTTCCAGTAGACCCGCAACGTAGAGTTCGTTCGCAACTATTGTTACAAAAAAAAATCAAAATCATAAAAATCTTTATTGAAACTAGGCCTTCAAATAAGACACTTTTTCAAGTCGATATCTAATTATAATATCTGATCATATCAGTGTATTATAAGTCTCAAAGCTAAAAAACATTACTACTAGCATTTCGGAACGACCACTGCTGAGATTCTTCTCAAATTAAATGCCGAAAGAAACTCATGAAACAGTCTTGGTCGAATATAAAAAAAAAATAATATAAAGGTATATTGTATTATATTTGTCAAGTTCTGAACGTGATCTGAATCCACAAGATCGAATAATTAAACGAACACTTGGCAAAACGTCATAGCGAGAAACCCTTGTCAACTGGAGGACAGTCTATGTATAACATACATAAAATGTATGTATAACTAGTTACGCCCCGGGGCTTCGCTCCCGTGGGAATTTCGAAATAAAAAGTACCCTGTGTGCTATTTCCGGTATTTTTCTACCCGTAAACCAAAATTCATCGAAATCCGTCCAGTAGATTTTGCGTGATTGAGTAACAAACATGATCACAAACTCACAAATTCACTAACTCACAAACTTACATCCAAACTTTCGCATTTATAATATTAGTAGGATAGTAGGATACTAGCTTTTCCACGCGGCTTAGCCCGCGTGAATTTCCCAAGGGAACAGTGCTTTTTCCTGGGATAAAAGGTACTCTATATCCTTCTCAGTACTTTTAACTATGTGTATGCGAAATTTCAAGATGATTGGTTCTGTAGATAAAGCGTGAAGACAAACAAACTCACTTTCGCATTTATGATATTAGTTAGGACTAGCTGCGCCCTGGGACTCCAGCCCTGCGAGAAAAGTACCCTGTGTACTTTTCTAATTTATGTGCTACACGTGTGCCAAATTTCATCAAAATACGTCCAGTAGATTTTGCGTGATTGAGTAACAAACATTTAGACAGATAAATGGGAATTTTAGATTAAAAGAATCAGCAAAGAGTGAATCACATTTATCCATTACCCGTGTACCTATTTTTGTCAAAATCTGTCTTGTGGTTGTGTGTCAAAGAGTATAAACATTCTCATTCACTTACATAACTGCAAAACTATGATATTAGATCTATTTTGTGCGAATATGAAGAAAACTTATCTATATACATATAATAAAACAGTTAAAATATTTTGTCTGTACATTTAGTATTTTTGACTGAAATGGATAGAGGGAGACCTAAAAAGAACAATAGAACGCAAAAAAAATTTTTTGGAATTTCTTGTCTGTCTGTCTGTCTGTCTGTATGTATGTACGCGTTTCACGCAAAAACTACTGGACGGATTTGAATGAAACTTTTTTTGTTGTATAGCTATTAAGCCTGGGCAACATATAGGCTATAATTGATTTTGAAAACTGGAACACCAGAACAGCTAAACTATAAGAAATATAGAAATGGTACCTTAACAAAAGTCATTCAACCTGATGAGCATTTTCTGCTGACGTATAAAAATTGAAGATCTGGAACATCTGATGAAGAACTGCAAGAGACCAGCTACACTATAACATATATGGAAATGGCGCCTTAGTATAAGTCGTTCAACCTAATGAGCATTTTCTGTTGACGTATAAAAATTGAAGATCTGGAACATCTGATGAATAATTCCAAGAGACCAGCTACACTATAACGTACATGGAAAAGACGCCTTAGCAAAACTTGATTAATCTGATGAGCATTTTCTGTAGACGTATAAAAATCAAAGATCCGAAACATCTGAAACAGTTTGGAACACCAAAAGACTTTTCATCTAAGCGAAACTCACGCGGGCGAAGCCGCGGGCAACAGCTAGTCTGTCATGAAAAACATCATTCGGCTGTATCACTTATATCATATTGAATGATGAAAGTTACATACTATTAATGAAATATGTATAAGGACTGGTAGTAAATATAGAACGAATTCATTCGTCAATAAGTTGATGGCTTCTCTGGATCGCTGCCAAATCAAACACTCGTATTAAACAAACAGTATTTACTTATGTATATTTGTATTAACACATTTACCTAAGTATATTTGAGTATATTGGCAGAAAGTTAATTTCTAAACGATTATAGAAAAGCTTATTGATTTCTAACAACTAATGTATTTTACCTATGTATGCTTTTAAGGAAATGTAAACTTGTATTTGTACGCCTAAATGGAGGAAGTGATTCTAATAACTAAATAACATCATCATAAAACTTAAGAGCGAGGTTCTTGTCGGTGGAGTTCCTTCCATTTTTACACGACTGACCAAAAAAGGAGTGTTATGTTTTCAGGGTTCATGTATGTATGTATGTATGTATGTAAGTTTCTTTATTCCACCATAAGTCCTAAACGGCTTAACAGATTTTGATGTGAGAGGTATTTTTAGATTCCTTGCATTCCCCCGAGTGACATAGGCTATATGACGTCACCATAAAAACAAAATGGCGGATTATATAAGCGATAAATAGCAGACCAAAAAAATAAAATTTGATCAATCTTATCGAGTGGGGTATCAAATTGAAGGGCTTTAAAAGGCGATTTCAAAAATGTATATAACTTATATGTTTGTATGTACTTTTTGAGTAAAAACTAGTCAGTCGTGTTTTTTATTTTTAATAATTAGCTTGTTCTCTTTCCATTGCTAACTCATTCATTTCTTTATGCGACACGACGTTCACTTTCTCCTTTATTTGCCTCATGTAGCTCTGTCTTGGTCTTCCTTCTTGTATTTTTCCTTCAATCCATACTAATATTATAAATGCGAATGTTTGGATGTGAGTTTGTGAATTTGTGAGTTTGTGAGGATGTTTGTTACTCAATCACGCAAAATCTACTGGACGGATTTCGATGAAATTTGGTACAGAGGTAGATAATGACCTGGAATAGCACATAGGCTACTTTTTATCCCGGGAAAAAAGCACTGTTCCCGTGGGAAATTCACGCGGGCGAAGCCGCGGGCAAAAGCTAGTATTATAAATGCGAATGTTTGGATGTGAGTTTGTGAGTTTGTGAATTTGTGAGTTTGTGAGGATGTTTGTTACTCAATCACGCAAAATCTACTGGACGGATTTCGATGAAATTTGGTACAGAGGTAGATAATGACCTGGAATAGCACATAGGCTATTCCCGCTACACTGTTCCCGTGGGAAATTCACGCGGGCGAAGCCGCGGGCAAAAGCTAGTGATAACTAAATAACAACTAATGTATTTTACCTATGTTTTATAAATAAATAAATGATTTATTGACTAGTTCTACACTGTTAACAACTCTTTTCTTATCAGTACAATAGTACTAGTTCAAGTAACCAAACTTATCGACGCGGAATCGGCTTCTTGAGCCGGTTAGAAAAACCTTTATTTCGTTGTCCATAAATCCATAAATTCTTTATTGGCCTTCAAAGAAGGCTCCTTTACACGTCAAAAACTAATTATATAATCATAGCATATTATATCTCAAAGCTACAACTACTAGGATTTCGGAACGACCATTGCTGAGAAGAAATGCCGAAAGAAACTCATAAAACAGTCTTGGTTGCCTAACATGCCAGAGAGGCTATTTATTATCTTTATACATACGATAGATCAAAAATAAAATAAAATATAAGAAACAAATATAATAGTCCTCCATAGTCCAAAAAATATATGGTGGAAATGATAGAACTTACAAATATACGAGATGAGCTGACTATGCCAAACTGACTTAGGTAAGTACAGTTTTTTATACTGACCTACGATCAAAGCAAAGTAAATGTTTTTTAATCTCCCCAACAAACATAATATTGCAAGCTTCCTCCTATAAGCGAAATAAATCCATCCAGAAATCCCACTTAATTAAAAATATAAAAGAGTGTTAGCCGACTGCGCAAATAATGCAGTGTTTGCGAACATCAAATAACTTGTAAGGTAAATGTTTGGGAGGATATCACCCTCGTAATATGCGAGATACAGCGCGCTCGCGTTGAGGACGGCTCATACTAATTTATTTGATACTTGATTGTGCCTGTGGCTTCGTGAATTTTGCTTAGCTCATTATTTTATTTACTTTTTAGGGTTTTGATTTTCACGAAAGCACTCTTATACATTTCCAAGATCAAAACTACCATAATATGGTAATCTGTTTCTTGAATCCTCCATAGGAATGCCTATCGTATTCGGATAAGCCGTGTCGATGATTACCTGGACAGATAGATAGAAAATCTAAAATATATTGAGCTAAGAAATTCATAACTTAAAACATTTTGTTTTACGATAAAAGTTGACTAAGTTATGACCAAATTACTGAACGGTAAGCACGGTTGATTATGACGCCATAAGGACCGACGCGCGAACTTACTATTCCTTGTTTTATACAGATATATATACAGGGTACTTACGGGGTAGGCAGAGCTAAGGGTCGTGAGATTCGAAGACCAGGTCAGTGGATTATATAATAGTTAATATACGTAAACCATATACGTAAACCAGGGGCACAGGGCGGGCGCTTCGTAGAAACGGGGCGTCAAATATACCTACTTCTCTCTCTCTCAGTTGAAAGACGTCCACTGCTGGACAAAGGCCTCCCCAAGGATTTCCACAACCTACTTCTACTACAAATGAAACTATATATCTGTGAACACGTCAGTAACACGTCAATGTGTGCGTTTTCATAGTCATAGCGTCCCAAAAAGCCCATAAAACACACAAGAACGGGGGAGAAGTGCGGGGGGGCCATATTGCGGGAGGGGCAGGGAGTTTCCTTTCTGTACGTAGTACTTATATTAATTCTGTGCCATGGGGCCGATTCTACTAATAACAAACGTAGATGACGTGTCTCAGTCGTGTCTCAAAATCCAAAGAAATTGAACTAAAGCGACAAGATCTCTGTAAGATTTCTATGATTTATTACGATTTCTTTGGCTTTAGAGACACAACTGAGGCACGTTAGTACGTTTGTAACTTGTAGAATCAAGGGCCAGGTTCTTTTGTTTTATATTCCGGTAATTTAGCAGTATCTAATACGGTAACCTTAATGCAAATGATCTCGCAAAGTCTCCAACTTTTCTACTTTCCCTCGGAATATTCTTCCATGTTTACATAAAACAAATTTATTTTTCGTCCGTCGGAACATCATTCTGCCCGGGTCAACTTTGCTCAGTGTCGGCACAGATTTCGTATTCAAGATTACTTGCCTACGTACCTATTTTTTACGTAATGTTTATTTGAATATCCTTTCTCTCCTTTATCGCGTGTGTAAAAAATGTATATAACACATATGTTGTAAAGTGACGTCTTTGGAGATAATGAAGCAGTGGAGTTTGTTGCGCCGCCTCTTCTCCACTTGGAGGCGATAGTAACCTTATAGCTTCAAGTAATTTTTTGACGTCAACTAACTAAAAAACAAGAATTTGACGATTTATAAGTGCTATTTTTAAGTCTATATGAATAAAATTATTGACTTTGACTTTGAATGCAACAGCGGAGTTTGTTGCGCCCGCGCCGCCTCTTCTCCACTTGTGCTTTAGAGGCGGTAGTAACCTAAGCTTTAAGTAATTTTTTGACGTCAACTAACTATAATATGACGATTAAAATGTGCTATTTTTAAGTCCATTGAAATAAAACAATTTTATTTCATTGTATTCGTTTCGCAATTAAATACGTAGTTTGCTATGTTCATTTGCTTGCCTTCAAACAAATATAAATACAAAACTTTATTAACGATATGGGTAGATACGGTTTTATAGACATGATTGCATAAGGTAACCCATACACACTCTGCCATTATCATAATCATCACCCAAATGATGATTCAAGTCTCGTTTCCTAAATATTTAAAAATGAACCTTTTATTGGTATTATAAAGTTCATTTTTAAGGCTATACCCAATTACCCAATCAGGATTTTCCGAAAACGTACTGTCTTTAAACGTCAAGTGTGAATCATAGGTTATAAGTACTGAAGCAGGAAAAATATCCTGTAAAGAGAAAAATACTAAACTAGAATTATACCGGATCAAATTACAAATAAAATTAATAAAACTAGATAAAAATAATAATACATAATCCTGTTTTTTTTTATCGTCGAAAATCACCGTAATTTAAGCGATAACAATAGTTTTTTTTTAAAGAATCAAATAATTAATACATTTATTTACAATGCTACCGGCTTATTTTTTTAAATATGTTTAGTGTTTTATCAAAATTAAAAGAAAACCTCTAAAATAATTACCCTAAGAGCCTAACGAAAACTCGCTAGCAAAAACACAAATTATAGAAAATTCGAAAAGTAAATAGGCATATTTTGAGTTTGCGTGTCAGGCAAGATAGAGGTCAAACGCACTCAGATTTTTAATAAAAAAAAAGGAACCTTATTGTGTCTGCTTTATGGCGGTGCTTACGTACCGCCTCTCACCTCCTCTGATCAGCCTTGGGTATGGCCTTAAATAATTAGGAAATAAGAAATGGATCATATTCCGATTCATCAAACTGGCCGTTTTAGACCTCAGGTCTTGCCAGCAATACTCCTTCTTTAATCGTCGACTTCATGTAGGTAGGCGTGTAAATATAACTTTTTCATATACTTAATAAAGATAAATTAAATTATAGTTAATTATTAAAATCGAATACCTTCAAATCATCAGACCATCTCTGTTCTTGGTCCTCCTCTCTTCCTATACCTATCGACTGGAATCCAGTCCGTTAGATTTTGAGTCCATCTTTCTGTGTGCAATTGTGCATACAACAGACGTGGCCCGCCCAATCCCTCTCGATTCGACGATAAGGGATTCGATATGAACTGGAAGGAACAGACGAAGGACAGAGATGAGTGGAGAGAATTAGGGGAGGGTTTTGCCCAGCAGTGGGACATAAAAAGCTAGAAAAAATTTATTATGTTTAATGAACAAAGAGATTGGACTAAAAACATTCAAAATACAATGAGCGATTTTCTGACAGCTAAATTAAGAAAAAAAATCAGTATAAAAAAGTCTCAACAGATAGCGTTTTATGAAAGCCGAGTCGTAATAATGGCTGAACCTTTATGGTGCGCTTTTTCTTGTCAACCAGAGGCAGAAAAATCACCTAACAGTTTGACAGTTGCACAATTCACAATATTGATACTTTTTATATTTTTTTTTTACTATGTTTTTTTTTTAAGTTTTGCTTTTTGTATGGAACTTTTTCTCTCGCCTTTGCTGAATCTCATCTGGAACTATTTTTTTTAATTTTGGTCTCGGAAAATCCCTCATTATTTAGATAGCGTGAGGTCAAGGTCTTAACTTTTTAAAATCTGTATCGAAACAAAAAACAAATGCTAAGCTTTTTAGTGAGGAAGAATTTGTATGATAGAAGATATTTTTGGCCCATATTTCTCCTGTTTTATTCGAGGGAGCCCTTTACAACAGTAGGTCATTAATAACGATACAATGAAGACAGAAGAACTCCCAAGTTTTTTCCCATTCGCTTGATGGTTTTACATGAAGAGAGTAATTAACCTTTTTCTTTGGTTTCAGGTCTTTTACAACAAAAGAACAATATGGATGGTTTCCCCAAAATGTGAGTATTTTTTATATTTTTTTTACTATAAAAGTACATTATTTTTATTGCATTTGGCTTTCACGTCGGCCTATTGAAAAATTGATCGCTAAATGACTGAATGGTATATCAATGCAAAGACGAAACCGCCCAACGTAGAACGTTCTCTATACAGCTTTTTACTGGCTTTAGTGTTAGTGAGCACCAAGGAGCACTCAATGCTCGGAGTCACTCTGCGAGATAGGATCAGAAACGAGGCCATACGCCAACGTACGAAAATCACTGATATCAGTAAAAGAGTAGCGCGTCTAAAGTGGCAATGGGCTGGACATATCTGTCGCAGAGATGACGATAGATGGAGCCAGAGGATTCTGTTTTGGCGACCCCGTACAGGAAGACGAAGTGTGGGCAAACCAGCTGCCAGATGGTCGGACGATATTAAAAAGACGGCAGGGCCGACCTGGACCAGGATCGCCGCATCAAGATCTGAGTGGAAAACCTTTCAAGAGGCATACGTTCAGCAGTGGACGCAAATATGCTGAGAAGAAGAAGAAAAAGAGCACCAAGGATGAAATTTTGAAAGTCCACACCGAAAGGGGTGTAATGGGTGAGAAACTAACCTCACGCGGGCGAAACCGTGGGCTAAAGCTCCATTGATCAACTACATGATGTCAACTTACTAAAAAGCAAGTATACGGCGATTTCTAATAATTTTCATTTCTTTTCACATGGAAATCTGTTCACTTCACCCCAATAGCGGTCAAACAGTTATCTAAAAAAAGCTCCCAAAACGGTCAAAGAAAAAAGCCGTGAAAACAAAACATTCACTTTATCTATACGGAGCAAAACGTAAACAAATGGTTCCTCGCATCTGCATAGCTGGCTGTGGTGTAGTGGCAATAACGGAGAGTGGTCGGTTACCCTCGCCTTGCTTAGAACACCTCAAGACGCGGCTAGGGCTGCGGCTTGGCCAACAGCGGGGAAGAAAACAATTTATTATTAAAAAAATATATAGAGTGGTCGGTTATCGCATGGCTGATAATACCTCAAGACGCGGCTAGGGCTGCGGCTTAACCAACAGCGGGAAAAAAAACAATTTATTATATATCTATAAAAAAAATAAGAGTGGTCGGTTACCTTCGCATGGCTAAGAGAATACCTTATTAAGACGCGGCTAGGGCTGCGGCTTGGCTTGGAAAATAAAAATTAATTTATTTGCATAAACATGAGTTTATAATGTGAAGGCAATAACGGGGAGTGGTCGGTTACCGCCTTGCAAGACGCGGCTAGGGCTGCGGCTTGACCGACGGCGGAGAATATAAAAAATAATTTATTTGCATAAACATGAGTTTATAATGTGGTGGCAACAATGAAGAGTGGTCGGTTACCGCTTTGCCAAGACGCAGCTAGGGCTGCGGCCTGGCCGATGGCGGGGAAGCTAAAAATTATTTTTTTTGCATAAACATTAGTTTAGAAGTGCGAAATGGCATAAAAATGTTATTAAGACCTTATAAGAACTATGAAGATAAAACAAAAAAGCCCTAATTAAATTAAAATTTACTTTATAATGCAAATACAAAGTAACTTCTTGAATTTTGTACATGTTTTACGTTTTAAAACAACAATCCGCTCGCAATCAAGCCTCATCCTCATCCCGATAATGCAGCGTACACAATGTAGGAACCTTAAATATTATATGTTCGCTGCTGAAGTGGCAATGTGTTTGGTAGAGAGAAATTTCTAGAAACACCCTTTATTTTATATGAAGCTGGGCTATTGGATTTCTAGACTCGCTTATCTTTCTACGTTGAGACTTTTTCAGCAATAATCTTTGATCCCAATATGGTTTTGTCTGACCCCGCCTAATCTAGGACCGTGGATCCAGTTAACGGATTGCTAATCTATATTTGACATAACAAAGAACAAGCAAACAATAGATATAAGATAGGTATTCTATGGTCCATTTATTCATAATTGTCCTATTATGTAAACAATCATCACAGTACTTTTTATTGAATTTTGTTGAAAATAAATCAAATATTATTTCAAACCTAAACATTCTAAAGAAAAACATTTATTAGCCACGAAAGTAATTTCCTAAAAAGTCTATTTTAATTTATATTGTTGTAAAATCATAAAAAGACATGTTTAGATTGTTTACATAATAGGACAATTATGAATAAATGGACTTTATTAATATTGCAAACATGCCATGAATCTCAATTCCATCAATGAGCCCACTATTCAGCTAAGCTAAGCGTAGCTCTTGAGTCTCACGACCCTTGGCTCTGTCTGCCCCGTAAGGAATAAAGACGTGATTTATGTAGGTAATAATATATTTGAGAGTAGAGCACACCCACACGATGCGCGTTGTAAGGCGTGAGTTAAACTTATTATCTACATTCTACACCAACGTTTTCTATAGGGGATAGAAGTCTGGTTTGGCGGATTATCGTGATAATTTGATGTGAAGACCAGATTGAGCCACTAATAATCCGGAGTGGAGGACGTTATCCTTAGGAAATCTTGAAACTTGCGACACTTTGTTTTTGTGCAACATCTTTTCTCTCGCTTTTTGGGGTTCCGTACCTCAAAAGGCAAAAACAGAACCCTTATAAGATCACTATTTGTTGTCTGTCTGTCCGTTTGTCCGTCTGCCTGTCAAACTTTTTTTTCTCAGGAACGCTTATAAGTATCAAGTTGAAATTAATATCGAATACTCGGATCCACCGTCTCTTACAGCAAAAAAATAATCAAAATTATACGTCAACGCGATCGTATAATTTTGATTAGGAGATATCGCCGAAAATGTTGCAAATTTTCGAATATTTTGCAATTTCAGATAGCAATAAGTAACCTACGGGTTACTTCCCGTTGACCTTGAATTATGAAATTTGGCTAAAAGCAAGGTTTAACAGTACTTGTAGAGGAATAAGTCTGAAAGTTGTAAATATGTTATTGGAAGTTTAAAAAAAAGTGGTACAAACTTATTTTCACGCTCGATGCAGTTTGAATTCTATTGATTGAATTGCGAAGTTAAATTTGTTTTTGAAACTAGTTGGTCTTTTAGTTAGAGCTATAAATGTGAGATGCTTTGCGTGTACGAAACCCTCGGTGCGCGCGTTTGACTCGCACTTGGTCGGTTTTTTGAAAGCTGTCCCCCTGTCCAGCATTGGCTACAGAAAGCTACTCGGCGCGATGATTTTTTCTCTCCCAGATAGAATATTATTATCAACTGTGAATAAATTGCGTTGAATTAAATGTTTTATTTTTAACTCCGAGGCACAAACAGCCAGAAGTATTTAATGTTATTTTTAACTTGGCAGCATTATGCACGCATCCCTAAAAGGGTCTGACAGATCAAGGGATAAAGGAGTGATCCTATATCCCTTTCCCTTCGGGTTCCCTTTTTCCCTTTCTGGAGCGACGCCCTATAAATAGAACAGAATTTTATGCCTCCATCGGATTTAATTACAACTAAATCAATCAAATACTTTTCTCTAAACGCAAAAAATATCTCGGACTATAACGGCCGCATACTGAAACGTAATATTCATATTCATATCTTTATTTGCTCAAAAACATGGTATTACAAGCTGTTACAAAAATTAGGATCACATGTTTGCTAATAATAAATAGCATGCAAATATTAATGGTTAGTTGTTCAAGAAATCACTAAGACTATAATAATTTTTTTCATACATACACATTACATAATTGTTTTTTAAAAGGGTACCATATTTAATATCTTTAGTTATTTCGGCAATTTATTGAATATTTGTATGCACATATATAAACAACTTTCTTTATATTTTACAAATTTAGGAACAACGTCCAACACCAATCTATCCCTATTTCTCGTGTTACGTGGATATATATCTCTAGCTCTTTTGAACAGCGTCTTATGCTTATACACAAACATACATATTTCATATATATATAGTGATGGTATTGGTAATAAACCAAGGTTTTTAAAGTGCGGTGCACAACTATCACGCGGCCGCAATCCACATATTGCACGAATACACTTTTTTTGGGCAACAAATACCCTTTGAATATCTGTACTATTTCCCCATACGATAATCCCGTAGCGTAACATGGACTCGATGTAAGCACGATATGTAGTGATCGCCGTCTGTTTATTTGTTATATTTTTAACTTGTCTAAGTGCATATACAAATTTATTTACTCTGGTGCGTATACTATCTATTTGAGGTTTCCAATTTAAATTTTGGTCAATGATTACACCTAGAAATTTTGTAGAAGTTGCTTCTTTAATTTTTGGTATATCTAATTTGAGATTATGTATTGCATTCGAGGATTTGGTGAATTGTATATAATATGATTTATTTAAATTAATTTGTAAGTTGTTTAATTTTAGCCATTCTGTGATTTTGTCAATAGTATTATTAATGTCATTTTCATGTTGTACTCTGGAGTCTACAGATTTTTTGGTTGTCACAATAATCGATATGTCATCGGCATATAAAATACATTTATAATTAACAACGTCACTAATATTGTTTATATAAATATTAAAAATAGGATCGGACCTAGAATACTTCTCCTGTGGGACGCCATATTTTTTACTTTTGTATTCAGATGAGTATTCTTTAAGTTCTTTATTATTGTCAATTCTTTTAATAACAACACATTGCTTTCTATCTTTTAGGTAAGATGATAACCATTGGTGTGCAGGGCCTCTAATTCCTAGTACTTCCATTATGTCAATATGTCAAATTAACAATCTTCTATACATATAATAAAACAGTAAAAATATTTTGTCTGTACATTTAGAATTTTTGACTGAAATGTATAGAGGGACACTTAAAAAGAATAATAGAAAGCAAAAAAAATTTTTGGAATTTCTTGTCTGTCTGTATGTATGTACGCGTTTCACGCAAAAACTACTGGATGGATTTGAATGAAACTTTTTTTATTATATAGCTATTAAGCCTGGGCAACATATAGGCTATAATTGATTTTGAAAACTGGAACACCTGATGAAGAATCATAACAGAACAGCTAAACTATAAGAAATATAGAAATGGTACCTTTACAAAAGTTTATCAATCTGACGAGCATTTTCTGTTGACGTATAAAAATCGAAGATCAGGATCATCTGATGAAAAACTCCAAGAGACCAGCTACATTATTACATATATGGAAATGGCGCTTTAGTAAAAGTCGTTCAACCTGATGAGCATTTTCTACTGACGTATAAATATTGAAGATCAGGAACTTATGTTCCCGTTCATCAATATATATATTCCCACGGGACACGTGATAACCAAATGGCTGAAATTTTGAGTACTGGAGTATAGGTTACTACAGTTTGGAACACAAAAAGATTTTTCATCTAAGCGAATCTCATGCGGGTGAAGCCGCGGGCATCAGCTAGTTAAAATATATTATCCAAAATATTATCATTAAATATGGTCAACGAACGATAAATTATTTAAGGAACATTATTTTCCATTTGACCCAATAAATTCCTACATGGATATTATAGAATAAACTTTTAAAAAATATTAAAGAACATTACTATAATACTTAAAGTTCTGTTTACTGTTGATAGGTAATGCTTTTGCACTAAGTCCACCACTCAAACTCAAACATCTTTAATGCGATAACTGTGTAGTTACAGGTATAGATGGTCCATACAAATATAAAGTTCAACAGTTTGCCCTTTCAGGCATGCAATATTTTTAACAAATCATTCCTAGTAGAATAAAAAATAGAAACATACAATCGAGTATTAATTATCGTTAGACGATTTTTGAATCGAATGTAATGACAATACAATTTTAGTATTTCCAACATTTTTTATTTATTTAAATTTTTTTTTTTTTAAATTAGCCTATACTGTCCCAATTGCTGGGCAAAGGCCTCCCCTCTAGTTCGCCACTCCTTCTTAATCAGTGCATGAGCCCTCCACTCTCTATCAGTCGCTTCCAGATCATCCGACCATCTTGTTCTGGGGCGGCCCCTTTTCGGCACCAGCCAGCAGGGACCCATTGTGTGGCTATTTGAGCCCACCTGTCCTGCGGCATCCTGCAAACATGGCCTGCCCAGTCCCACTTGAGCTTTGCTGCTTTCCTCCCCACATCTACTACTCTAGTTTTGGAGCGAATTGTGGAATTTCGTATGCGGTCCATTAATTTAATCCCTAGCATACTTCGCTCCATTGTTCGTTGACAAACCCCGAGTTTGGACTTAAAAATTTATTAATGAGAAACTAATGAGTGTTATAACTTAAATATTCATCTAAATCATAGAATACATGTTCTAGTAGCCACGACTTAAGCTTATTAAAAAAATGACTATTATATATACATTTTTAAAGCTGTAGGCAAATGGTTGAATACTTTAATACCATTTACATATATGCACTTTCGTTATATATTTCATTATTTACAATTGGAAGATATAAATCATCTTTATATAAAACTCTTTGGTTACTTCGGAGATCAATTCTTTTCTTAAAGTAAAACATATTATTTCTTACAAATACACATAATTCTAGTATATAAATGTTAGTTAAAGTTAAATATCCCTTATCTTTAAATACATCCCTGAGTGTTTCATCTGAGTATTGTGAATTATACGAATACATCTTTTTTGAAGTAAAAAAGTGGAGTTAACATTTACAGAGTTCCTATTCCTATTGTGCCATTACTATTGTATTTGTGCAATAAAAAAGTTAAATAAACAAATAATTTATCAATTTATTGTTAAATATGTATATTTTGATCTGTAATTTCAAATAATAGATTCAATAATAGATAAAATTGTTTTTTAATAAATATCACCGTACGATACTTATGGCAGCTTTCCCGCGCACTTTAGGCTCCCAATACCTCATGTTACATTCATAAATATTGACATTTCAATATAGCGTACTTTACGAAACAACATGAGCGCACTCAAAGTGAATATCGTATCTCGTGGATATTTCATGTCTGTTGCCCCTTATAGGCATTTAACTGTTTATTTATTGATAGTATCTACCACAGAGGACGTCAAGATGTTATAGGGTTGGCGTATCATCTGTAAATTATACAGAACTTGTACAGACTTAACAGAGACGTCAGTGCCTAAAGTATTGTTTACAAATTCAACTCTTTAATTTCGTTTTTTTTTTTATTTATTTTTTTGAACATATTATTGCTTTCCTATTTTAGCCTTTGTTGTTAATCGCTCTAGATTAAAAAATAAGCAGAATTTAATATGTAATGACGCCCGCCGCCGCCAAATTTTAAAGTTTTGGTAAAACTAATGCATTGTAATCAAAACTGAACGCACGTGTAACATAACAGCTGTACAGCACAAGCAGATCTTTTTAATTAATCTTAACTAATACTAGTGGTTCGCCGCGAACTTAGACCTCGCGATTATTATTTTAAACATATGCGTATATCTCAAAAACGGCTGAACCGATTTTGTTGTGCAACGAACTTAAAAATTATATGGATAGTTGCTACACGTATTCTTAATATCATCGAAATTAATTCAACTGTTCGAGAGTTATCGCGCAACAAACATACATACAAACAATGTATTTTCGCCCCAACTTGAATTATAGACCTCACTCGCTTCGTTTGCTCGGACAATTATAAAAGCGAAAGTGAGTTAGTTTGTTTGTTTGTTACCTCTTCATGCTTTATCTACTGAATCAATATTCCTGACCATAGACATAGTGAGAAGGACAAAGGATACTTTTCATCCCGGGAAAAAGCACGGTTCCCGTGGAAAATTCATGCGGGCGAAGCCGCGGGCAAAAGCTAGTTTAACTATAGATACAACTTTGACCTACTAAGGGAAAAACTAAAATACTGTAGCAATGTTTGTTTGTAATAAAAATACAACGTATATTTTCAAATTTTAATAACGTGCAAAAACGCTATTTAAAATGGCATAAAGTGCAGAGCGCACATAAATTGCAAGAAGTGGGTGCATCAGTTGCATAACATGAAACTTTACTTAACCCCACTACGGCGAGGATTTTCCTACTAAAATATTTTATATCCAAAGCCCTCATATTTAAAGTTGTTTTAAGTATACTATCAACTCGCTACTTCATAGGTTAAATGGGGTTCTTTAAACTGAAATATTTCGTAAAATATTGACAGAAATTGGTTACCGAATCTGACCCGTTGTCATAAGTGAGCGTCAAAAGTACCAAGGCAGCGCGGCGCGACGCGATACGTAATTATCTAAATTTATACGTATACCTAAACTTCTCGTGTATAACATTGCCTTGTTTGAAGTTTCAGAACATTTCGGTTGTAGTAGCACCAGCAGCACAGTATTGCATCACACCGCACATGCCTTTTTCCTGATTTGACTTATACAATCTACGCGGGAAGATAAACAGCACAGGAACAGTGCTTTTCCCGGTATGAAAGATACTCTTTGTCCTTCTTAGTACTTCTAACTATGTGTATGCGAAATTTCAGGAAGATTGGTTCCGTTTTAACTTGGCCAGAAATGCTTTGATATCCTCTAGAGGTCGCATTTCTCAACCGATTCCCGTGAAATTTTGGGAGCTGGTTCGATAAACATATGAAAATTGATAGATGAGCCATTTTTTGAAAATTTTTGAAAATGGCGGATTTATCAAGATTTTAATATTTCATGAAAAACATAAGGTGTGAAAAATTTCTTCGATCTGCAATCTCAGTAAGCTCGCGAGGTCTACAGCTCGCAGAGTCACTAGTAATATTAGTTTGGATCGGGATTAATATTACCTAAAGTTTATTGTAAATCCAATTGTAAAATCGATTATGAATCAACTAGAAGTCCCCTTTCGAGCTCATTTCGGTAATCGCCCGCAGAATTCTCAAAACAAACCAGATAGATTCCCCTGTGCCCGCCCTGAAGATACAAATTTATCTTTGATTACTAAATGTCTCCCTTGGGAAATGTGGGATTCTGATTTTAGAATATTGGAATGTATTTTCGTAAAATTTACAGTCAAATACGTATTCATTACCTTTTCAACCGACTTCCCAAAAAAGGAGGAGGTTATATGTTTCGATGTATGTATGTTTTTTTTTTATGTATGTTCGCCGATTTCTCCGCCTATTGTGGACTGATTTCCGAAATATTTTTTTATTCGAAAGAGTCTATTCCCAAGTTGGTCCCATTTTAACCAAGTCAGAATCTGTTCGGTAATTTAAAAGATACCTAACAAAATGTAAAAATATCAACATTGCTTTATAGAGCAAAAGCCCGCGACTGCATGCCCTTCCTTATTTTATTAAAACTCAAGGTTTTCTGTGTTTGTCCCCAACATAGAAATAGCGATTAGCGACTATAAAAATTGGATCATGATTACTGAGGTAGATAATTTGTCGCAATAGCATATAGAGTGGTAGCTCAATTTTCACAAAGTAAAGTTTTTTAAAGATTTTATTCCGAATAATATCAGAAATCATGCCATCCATTACCAGGCAATTGGTGCAGATATAAACCCCTGCCAGACATTGTAACTTTACTAAATTATAGTTATATTTGTTTTATTACAAAATCTGAATTTTATGACACTTTGGGAGGCCCCAAGGGTGCTTTTTATACTTATAAAAATCATCCTTGCTAGCCATATTACCTGCATAAGCAACTAAGATCCAAACTTCATACCTAGTCGCTAATATTTTTAACCCGTATATACCACACAGAGAAACATTCAGCATTTTTAAAATAAGGAGGGTTTGGTCGTCGGGGGCTCTCGGTCTATTTATGTGCCAAAAATAATAGACAATTTGACATGTTCTGACATTTCAAATCAAACTGACATAAAAAGTTTCGAATTCTTAATTCTTTATTTTCGGCCAGAAGAAAAGTTTAAGTTTTTATTTTAAAGAAAATAAGCGTAGAAGCACTAAAAATGATAAAATAAAACTTTTTCCCAAAAAAATTAACCGACTTCCATCATAAAACTTAAAATCATAAAATAACAATAAAGAAAAATGTATTGGCATGCTACCTACTGAATGAGGTGAAGTCGGTGCCGAAAACAATTAAATAATCTAAATTTATATTAGAATCGTGTATACATATATATAAAATGCCTAGCTGCACCAAGTAAGTAAGCAAGTGCAGGAGTAAGGACTCCTGCACTTGGCACCGACTTCACCTCATTCAGTAGGTAGCATGCCAATACATTTTTCTTTATTGTTATTTTATGATTTTAAGTTTTATGATGGAAGTCGGTTAATTTTTTTTGGGAAAAAGTTTTATTATTGACCTCTACCAGCTTGTACGATATTCAATCCTCCTTGACGACATCAAGCCAGCTGTTCTTGGGTTTTCCCCTTCTGCCGAGACCGGGCAGTGGTGGCATGGTCAGACATTTGTTTCCTATGTGGCTTAGCATTGCAGGACTATCGATAGTTGACCTTGAAAAATATTCATACTAACTATCGATAGGCCTATCGATAGTATCGATTTGAATTACAATACTATTGAATTTTAAAAGCTATCGATAGTGCGATAGTATCGATTGTTTGTTGAAACATAAGTGTCAATAGTATCGATAATATTGATACTATCAATACTATCGATAGTCAACACTTTGCTGCAACTCTAATTGTGGCTTGCCGGATCGTATTTTTCAGGGCTGTACGTACGTTACGAATCAGACGTGGAATGAAACACACAACGAATTTCTTGGCAATGTTAACGTATTATGTCATCTTCTTTAATTCGCACACTAGCTGGTAAATCATGTTGATAGACTTCTATAGACATCAATTAAAGTTGAATTTATTGGTCTGGAAGATCTGAAATAGAACATAGGGTCTATTTCATCTCGAAATTTACACGGACTTGAAGTCCCGGGAAATTAATTATGTACTGAATAACCTTCTTTTTTATTTCTTAAATTAACATTTGCGTCTTTATTTTTCAGATGGACTAGCTCTGAACCTGCAAGTTCTGGTATGTACCGTAGTTAGATATTATTTCAATATACTCTGTTTATATTATATTTTAAAAGAAGTACCTATTTCAAGTGTCTTTGTCTAACAATTTAATTTAGCTAATAATTATTTTCAATTGTTCCTTATTTTTTTGTTTTAGTTGGAGTTTTACTTCCTTTTTTAATTCAAGATAGTTTTAGTTTTCTTTTTTCTCTCAAAAACCTTTACATAGGTATATTTATCAGCAACATGCTTCATCTAAAATTCCACAGAAATATATCCGCAACACGCGTCAAAAGAAAATAACTAGTTTATTAGACCCTGTGTGATACTCCCTGGCCCATAATGCTGGCTGCATGCTGCTTTAATTTTCTTTAGTCGTATTTCCTCATGACTGAGGGTCGTGGTCATTATATGGAATGAAACACACACAACGACTCTCATGGAAATTTTAATGGAGTGGTTTGCCATTGCCTTCTCCATTTCACACACTAGCTGAACTCATGTAGCCCGGGCAGGATTAGAACCTGGGATTTTGTATCCACAGGCGGGCGCCCTACCACTCGGACACCACCGCTTCCTGATACTCCCTGGCCCATAAAGCTGGCCGCATGCTGCTTTAATATTTAATCATTATTTGTTTAATAAAAATATATTTTATATAGTAAACTAGGTATATCTATTCACTATCAAGCCTTAGAATTCCTACCACAAGTCCCTTTGAATTAGTGAGCCTGAAGATAAATCACTCTCAAAATATTCGTCCCAACATTCCTAGCCCTACGACGCGACGGTATCTAGTAAAGAATGCGTGGTATTCTCCCCTTTATATTGATGGTGGATTCGCAAAGTTTGAGTTCTGAGACTAGAATTTCAAATTAATATTAGGATAGCATAAGAAAAATTAATAACAAAATTTAGGTAAAAGTTATTCAGTAAATATTTCGCAGAAAACTCCTCCTTTAGTCGTTTTTTCTCTTCGCCAAGGGTCGTGGTTATTATGAGGAATGAAATACACAATACGACTTTCTTGGCAATTGTTAATGGAGTGGTATGCCATTGCCTTCACTTTTTGACACACTATCCTAATATAATGCGAAAGTGAGTTTGGTTGTTGCCTCTTCACGCTTTATCTGCTAAACCAATCTTCCTGAAATTTCGCATACATATAGCTAAAGATACTGCAAAAGACATAGAGTACCTTTCATCCAGGGAAAAGCACTGTTCCCGGCCCACTGAAGCCGCGGACAAAAGCTAGTAGCTAATAATTATCAACTAGAGTGTGGATTTCCTCATGAAGCTTCCTTTACCGCAATACAAATTCATGTAGCATAACCAAGATTCGAAGCTGGTTCTTTTCGACCACAGCAAGTGTCCTAACCACTCTACCACCACGGCTTCAAAAAGTTTTTTTTATTTTTATTTAAAAACGAACGCACTGGAAACGAAACAAAAGTATTCACACTAGAAACACTAAAATAAAATCGAACTGATCTTCTGTAACCTTTCGCTCGTAAGTTTTAGTTTAAGTTAGTCCAAAGTTTTAGTCCGCGCCTTAGTTTAAAGGAGTGGTAAATACATTTTGTTTAGCGTACTTGTTTTAGTTTTGTTTCTTCTATTGCGTTTGAGAGAAATGGCTTGTTTCAAACATTTGAAGTTTTTTTCCACGCTTCTTTTGTTTGTTTGTGAAGCTTTTATCCGCGGCTTCGCCTGCGTGTATTTCCCACGAGAACAGTGCTTTTTCCCGGGATGAAAGGTACCCTAAGTCCTTCTCAGTACTTTTAACTATGTGTATGCAAAATTTCAGAAAGATTGGTTCAGTAGATAAAGCATAAAGAATCAAACAAATAAACAAACAAACTCACTTTCGCATTTATAATTTTAGTTATAGGTTAAAACAAGAAATGGTCAAAAATTATCAAGTGTGCTTTGGAGCCTTTAGAATTATTAATGTTGTTTAGTGTACAAAATCTTTCGGCTTAGAGAAGAAGAAGAAGAAATGTACAAAATCACGATTTATTCTTACTTTGTGTATTAACTAGCCACGCCCCGGGGCTCCACTTTCGTTGGAATTTCGGGATAAAAAGTACTTCATCTGTAATTCCAGGTCTCGTTCTACCCGTGTACCAAATTTTATTGAAATCCGTTTAGTATTTTTTATGTGATAGAGTAACAAACATTCAAGTTTAAATGACAATTTTTCTTTGGTCAAATTAAATGGAGCGCGCTTCCCTGACTAGCTGTTACAGTTACACAATTTCGTTCCTTTTCACGAAATACCCCAGATTACGTCATCAAATTGTTACACCTCAACAAAAATGGCATAGTAATATAACTTAAGTTTAAGTATACCAACACTTGATAACATGAAAGTTTGAATACCAAAGTTTTCGAAGGCTGGAAGCTGTTAGCTTTGCTTTGTTTGTAGAACAACTTCAATATTGTTCGAGCGATTACGAGATTGTTTGTTTATTGCCGTGTCTATTGTTATGTGTGCTTTCAATCAAACTTTATATATTCGTCCGCATAGATAGTTCTTTAACGATATGACACATATGTAATAAAATAAAATAAAAAAATAAAATAAAGTGACGTCTTTGGAGAAAATGCAGCAGTGGAGTTTGTTGCGCCGCCTCTACACTTGCGCTTTCGAGGCGGTGGTAACCTTATATTAGCTTTAAATAATTTTCTGATGTCAACTAAAATTTAAAAAGCTTGCTTTTTAAGCCTATTTAAATAAAACAATTAAAAATATTTTTAGAAAATATGTTTAGGTGGGGACACAGCTCGGAAACCGCCTGTCTGTGTGGTGCCTCGCCCAAACTATGGCACATTTATTGTCTTGCCCAGCGTGCCCTTCTACCTGCACGCTAAAAGACCTATATGACGCAACATATCTGTGACGTCATATTGGTCATCATTAATTTGATCCGAGGAGTCGACACGCTAGGAAGAATCAAACTTTTGATGTAGTTGGCATAAAAAATAACTAGGGCAAGGGAAATTCATGGATTGAGGATGAAAGTAGCATAATATTACTATCGAATATATGCACAAAAGTTTAATTACGAAATTGTTTACAAACATGTCAAATTACACTACTATTACGGATTTCTAGGCCGGGATGTTTGCTTAATTGCAATTAATTTCATTAGTTTCATGTCATATCTTATTGTTTGATATGTTATTACCTTGCCTTTGCCTATCTGTATCTGTATCATAGTGAAGACTGGAGTAGAATTACATTTGTAGTAGCAAGAAAATATCGCGTTATTTCGGAAATGAATTCGCCATTTCTCCGGTCGTCTCCTCACACATCTCCGATTAAAAAAAAATATGTTGCCAACTTTGCAAAAAAAACTAATATCATTAATTTTTCGTCGACACTCTCATTTTAACATCAAAGGGCTCGGAAACCCACAGACAGGTCATTGACCCAAACCGCGGGATCTCATTAAGGGACAATCAGGATCACACGTCCTCATTACCGAGCTCACAATCATCAAACTGTATAGAACTATGTGGATACTAAAGATCTGATTTTCATTTCTGCATCGTTCGTTCAAAAAATTAAGCTGATTATTCAGCTTAATTTTTCGCTTGGGTTTGTGGAATAAAAAAGTATATTTTTCATGGTATAGGTTGAAAGAGCAACAAGTATCCAAACATCCATGCTCGCATTTGCTATATTTTAAAAGCTTATTTTAATGCTTATGTTCGTTCGGGTGGAATCATCTAAGATATCTACTTCAAAATTGAGTTCTAACTCAATTTTGAAGTAGATATCTTCAACCGATTGAGCTAAATTTTGTACACATGTTTAGTTTGGATGACAATGCATGATAAGGTATGTGACGTCATTCTAAATCCAATATGGCGGACCATCCAAGATGGCGGAATAGTTATTTGTAATGCATTTCTACAATATGGGTATAAAAGCTATTTTTTTAAGTTTTTATACTATTTATTTATCTATGTATATACCTATCTATCTACACGACAAATTTCTGTCAAATTCCGATGTTAAATGGGTCAAATCGATTAGGATTGAATAACATTTCTTTAATTTAAACTTCTTTCTGGGCCGCCCCAGAACCAGATGGTCGAACTAAACGCAACGGATTGAGAGTTGAGGGCTCATGCACTGAATAGACAGGAATGGCGAACCAGAGGTTTTCTTTGCCAGAGGGGAGGACTTTGCCCAGCAGTGGGACAATATTTTTTTATTAGCACTGGCTAATAAAAAAAAACAAAACTTCTTTACTACTCATTATATGCAAATAAATACATTATTTCTTTCTTACTTTTTCTAACTAGGTACCTATTTTTCTCCTTCCAACAAAAGTATTTCATGTAGGTACTGAAATCATACTCTCCCATGGCTTAGATTAAATTTTTATCTAGTTGTAAAACAGTTAAGTCATGAATAGGATAGAATACATTTCCATCCCATTTATCGCTAAAAAGCGCAACAATTTTTACACGCATACGCTTTTTTTAACAAAAACATTAAAATTCAAAAGCTGAAAACAGTTTCGCGAACGCAGCTATTGTGCGAATTCATAATTTAAAACTGTTGCAACACTTCTCTATTAGCCAACGTGTGGGTTGAGTGAGGAAGATAGCGACTGTTGTTTGTATGGAGTGACAGAGATAGCTGCACGAAAGTTTGGCAGTATTATGTCATCTGTAGTTTGGCGCCATATTATGAGTTAGCCTTTTTGTGGATCTCGTGGTTTGAACCTGCAGAGGTTGGTCCCCCAAAATTTAATTCGACCGCACTTGTACGTTTCAGATCGTAGATTCATACATACATACATATTATCACGCCTTTTTCCCGTGGGGGTAGGCAGAGACTAGCGATTTCCACTTGCTACGATCCTTACAGATCTCTCTTGCTTCCTCTACACTCATCACTCTCTTCATACATGCTTTTCAGTAATGGGTGTTTCGTAGACTCATTTAGAATTAATTGGACACAAATACACAACTTGTAAGATAGATACTAATTAGTTTTCGATTAGGTTTACGTGCGATATATAGAGAACGCCCATGACAAACTTTTTTATTGAAGAAAGTATTTTCTTTCTCAAAGTTGACAAAGATAATATTTAACAATTCTTTTCTCTACGGAGCGCCCAATTTTTTCCACTACCAAGATTTATTTCATATTATAATATCAACATGATATTTAATTTAAACTACAATTTAGAAAAGTTAAGTTATTTTTTCTGTACACAGAATATATAATACCGTTCTAGACATGTATTGTAGAGTTAAATCTTATTTTTTAGGATCAATGTAAAATTACCTAAAAATAAGATGAATCAAAACATTGCATGTTTTACGTTAAATCTTCAATAGCAATTTAGTAGCAAGTTCAAAATAGTAGCAAGCTCCACCTTCAACATGAAATATCCTGATAGACCAGCTCGTTCCGATACTAATGGCTGACCATTCCGTTCGACAAGATATTGATCTAAAGAACTATCTACCTACTGCCAGAAAAACGTAGCAATTCGTACAAGGAAATAGTGAAAATTATAAAAAACCGCATTAAAAAGGCTGCGCGCCTGAAGGCTTGTTCGTGGAAATGGATTTTTATCCAATTTTCGAATACTTTAGTCGTTTTAAATAGTTTTTTTTTTTATTAAGAAGCAAAAACAATCTAGTTACAACTACACTAGATATTTTCTGCTTTTTATTAGTATTAATTAACTGCTGATAAATTAGATATCAATAAAAAAATAATCTTATTTAATTTTTCGTTATTGTCGTCATTACAAATTGTATCAAATAATGCATCTTACCTACAAAATATTTTTAGTTGCATGAGTTTGCTTCCAAAAAAAACGTTATTTTATTCTGAAACTAATACACTTATTTGTTTTCATTTTTCTATTGTTTCTTTCTCAATAATGGTACAAAAACATTTCAGGCACTACAACATCTCATTCCTTCACACACATTTTTATTCCCTAATCCACAAACATGAATAAAGCCAGTTGCGTGAAAACTACACACACAGTACTTTGCGTCCTGACCCGTGACGAACGGACCTCAAACTTTCCTAATTAAGAGTTGGCCACTCAGAGCCTGTAGACCGTTAATTACAGCATATATATTGTATCAGCCTGTATCAGCGAAGTCCATATTCGCCACGGTTTTGATTCGGTATGGAAACAGGGACCACATTGAATGGTCCTAGCACTATTGAATCACAGGTCAAATGAACAACTTTTTCCTAAAGGCTTTTTCCTTGGAAATGAATCCAACTCAGTTTCATCATAGACTGAAAAATTTAATCCTAATCTATACATATAATAAAACAGTAAAAATATTTTGTCTGTACATTTTGTATTTTTGACTGAAATGGATAGAGGGACACGTAAAAAGAATAATAGAAAGCAAAAAATTTTTTTTGGAATTTCTTGTCTGTCTGTCTGTCTGTCTGTATGTATGTACGCATTTCACGCAAAAACTACTGGACGGATTTGAATGAAACTTTTTTTGTTGTATAGCTATTAAGTCTGGGCAACATATAGGCTATAACTGATTTTGAAAACTGGAACACCTGATGAAGAACCATAACAGAACAGATAAACTATAAGAAATTTGGAAATGGTACCTTTGCAAAAGTTTATCAATCTGACGAACATTTTCTGTTGTCGTATAAAAATCGAAGATCAGAAACATCTGATGAAGAACTCCAAGAGACCAGCTACACTATAACATATATGGACATGGTGCCTTAACAAAAGTCGTTCAACCTGATGACCATTTTCTGCTGACGTATAAAAATTGACGATCTGGAACATCTGATGAAGAACTCCAAGAGTTCAGCTACGCTATAAAATATATGGAAATGGCGCCTTAGTGAAAATCGTTCAACCTGATGAGCATTTTCTGCTGAACTACAATTTGGAACACAAAAAGACTTTTCGTCTAAGCTAAACCACGCGGGCGAAGCCGCGGGCAAAAGCTAGTCCTAACTAATATTATAAATGTGAAAGTGAGTTTGTTTATTTGTTACCTCTTGACGCTTTATCTACTGAACCAATCTCCTTGAAATTTCTCATACACAATTACACATAGTTCGAAGTACTGAGAAGGACATATTAGGGTACCTTTCATCTCGGGTAAAGGCGCTGTTCTCATGGTAAATTCACGCGGGCGAAGCCGCGGACAAAAGCTAGTACTGTAAAGTCAAAAACTGCAAACTGTAGAGATATAAAACCGTGACGAATAAGGAATAAACCGCTGTGTCGTGGGTGGAGTTGATCCGGATCTAAAATATTTGACAGTTTTCGGTGTTATTTATGTATGAGACATGATTAACAGAAAAGTTTTGGAAAACTAACACACACAGTCACATACGTGGGGGCAAACCGAGGCAGTAAGTAAGTGGTATATAACTCACAGGAACTGCAGTATGATTATTATTGTTGTTGCATTAACTTTATTGTAATAAGTGTTTTGAGTCTGCGTGACTGCGTGTACCACCCTAGACCCTCATCTTTGCTTCCCATCAGGCAAGATTGAGGTCAAACGCACTCAAATGGTGTATTTTCTTTTTTTATTATTAGAAAATAATAAAAAAATAGAAAAAAGACCTTTGTCCAGCAGTGGACGTCTTTCGGCTGAGAGAAGAGGAAAATAATAAACAAAAAAAGAAAATATACAATACAAAAATACTAACATAAGGAAAGAGGAAAGAAAACAAAGGCGGACTTATCCCAATAAGAGATGACTTCCCTGACGAATTAATGAAAGGATAAAAAAATTTTCGGAAAAAAATGAACCGACTTCCATTACAAAACTTAAAATAATGAAATAACTTAATAGGCAGATAAATCAAACTGAAAAATGAATTGGCATCCTATCTACTGATTGAGAAATCGGAGGCGGAGAAATCGGCGAACATGCATAAAAAAAAACATACATACATCGAAACACATAACCTCCTCCTTTTTTTGGTCGGTTGATAAAACAAAAAGGGTAGAAGTACGTCCAGAGAGATTATTTAAAAGAAGCCATAATGGTAAAGTTGTTAAGAAGAACCAAGACTAGGTTCAAAATCAACTCGTAACTCATGAAATTAATAAAAAATAATAAAAATATAATATTTCTTTATTTCAAAAACACATGCTTACAAAAATTGTTCAATAGATTGGTGTCCCCTGTTAAGCATATAAATGCCTGTGCCAGGGGACACCGCTCTTGTCAAAAACAGTTAGAAATTGAAGACCTGTCTTCCATTTTTAGACAACCACTTCCTCTTGGTCATAGTATTAAGTAATGGATCGGGTGGAGTCAATAGCAAACCATGATTTTATTACATACATAGAACCACGTCTTTATCCCTTACGGGGTAGACAGAGCCAAGAGTCGTGAGAGTCGAAGGCCACGCTTAGCTGTATAGTGGGCTCATAAAAGGAATGGAGATTCAGATATAGTGATAGGTTGCTAGCCCATCGCCTATGAGTGGAGGAATCCCCAGTTACCAGTTAGTAGGATTTATTTATAGTATTACAATAAAGAAAATAAAGTTTATTAATTTATATAAATAATTAATTTATAAAAAAATCATTTATAAATCTGACATTTTATATAAAAAATTCAATGTATATTCGTCCACATAGATAGTCATTTAATTGTAAGACATATGTTGTAAGGTGACTTCTTTGGAGAAAATGCAGCAGTGGAGTTTGTTGCGCCAAATCTTCTCCACTTGCGCTTTGGAGGCGGTGGTAACCTTAGCTTTAAGTAATTTTATGACGTCAACTAACTAAAAAACAAGAATTTGACGATTTAAAAAAAACGATTGACTTTGACTTTGAGTCCCCCGCCGCGTCTGTCTGTCTTTTCGCGGTAATCTCAAGAACTACTGAGAATTTTTTTTGTGTATAATTTACCCAGATCTATGAAGCCGCGGTCTGAAGATAGAAGACCCGGAACCATAATCAAATATTTAACCTCCACACGCTCTGACATATTTATTTCAAACAAAACGTGAAAGCTAGCAAAGTAATATGTTTTGTTATTTGTTTTATACTTGGGAGTCAATTCGATAGTTGAAACTCGTTATTTCCCTGTGGAAATTTCGTAGCTCCTACTCACAAGTTACCGGCCAAGGTAGAAGAAATTGTTTCAAGCAGTTTTCCTTAGCACAAATAATTTTTTTTTTGTATGATACTTTTTCTCAACAGAGAAACATCATTTTAATTGATAAAAATTGTTATTAAAAAAAATTAAACTGCCTTTTTTATTTTTATTTTTTATATACGGACAAATCACACAGATTTAGTTAGCCCCAAAGTAAGTTCGGGACTTGTGTTATGGGATACTAACTCAACGATACTATATTTTATGACAAATACATATATAGATAAACACCCAAGACCCAGGCCAATCTGAAAAAGATCATTTTCTATCTTGACCTGACCGGGGATCGAACCCGGGACCTCCGGTGTGGCAGTCTGGCGTGATAACCATTAGGCCACGGAGGTCGTCAATCGTGTTTCGATCCAGTGTATCAGGATTGGAATTCATCATCATCATCGTCAGCCTTCCATGACCCACTGCTGGGTATAAGCCTCCTTTTGTCTACGCCAACCTTCTCTATCCTGGGCCATCGCAATCCAGTTCTTGCCAGCAACATTCTTTACATCGTCGACCCATCTTGCTGCCGGGTGTCTTACGCTTCTTCTCGAAGATTGGAATTAACTTCTAAAGATTGGAATTCTCTATTTAACCAGTGTAACAATCACCAAACACAACATCTATCTAAACCCATCAGAAACACGGATCACTTCGCAAGCACTTACCAAGTTACTTATACGAAACAGGAGCCGAGAAAACGACGCTTTCTTTAAACAAGTTTCGAACTGCAGTCTAGAAAATTGTAGTTTTAAATTGTGTTTTTGGTCGGGGAATCCCGCTTGGTTATTGTCTTTGACATCAGTTTGTCTTACACTTTATTAAAAACTTGCTAAACTAAACGCGACTTCGTTTGGGAGGAATAATATTATCACTGTCTTAAAGGTAAGGTATTCTCGTAATATTGTGATTTATATTATCCTTCTAATAGGAGACATAGTTCTGTAAATATTCAAATAATGATTCCTTTGGAGGAAGAATTTAAATTAGAATTAAAGTTGTAGACATCATTCATTTTAAATTATACATACATATATGTATGTATGTATAATTTAAAATTAATTATGTCATACATAGAATCACGTCTTTATCCCTTACGGGGTAGACAGAGCCAAGAGTCATGAGACTCGAAGGCCACGCTTAGCTGAAAAGTGGGCTCTCTGATGGAATGAAGATTCAGGTATAGTGACAGGTTGCTAGGTTCTAAATTATATTCTACTGTTACAGTTTGCAGCGACAAGGCCGCCGCATATTTATATATCAATCAAGATGGACGATATTTTGCTCATTACCTATAATTTAGTCACTTAAGTTTTGTCCAGTCCATATCTCGTTTAGTACAATAAAGAGTTTTTACTTACTTTGAAAATCGTACCAGTGTATAGTACTTTAAATTATGTCCATAAACTAAGAGTACGCAAGCTATTAACATTAAAAATTGGAGAGTCAGGATCGGGCTCTGTCACTCCCGTGGCATAGCGTTTTCAATTTCCTGTCCATTTCCGCCGGTTTGTTCTGTCGCTCCATAAATAACGAAATGCTTGGTGTTTCTCTGTAAATGGCTCTATAATTAGAAGCGAAACTGTATTGTATACCAATAAATAGGACGCGAGCGAAAATGGCGCGTTCATTTGCCAAAAGGGGAAGTGCTTTCTGTCTCTTTCCTTCTGTTCTTTGTCTCTAACGAATTCATGATGAGTCTCCGTGGTTCAATGGTTGAGACTTCTGCCTTAATGACGTCATGGTTTGAGTTCCACGGGATAGTTATGGAGAAGTTCTTTCTGTCTCTTTCAGTCTTTCCTCTGTTTCTAATGAATTCTGAAATAAGCAAGGAGTATTTAGAATGGAGAGCGCGTAGGCATATTGTCCGATATAATCAAAGTTCACCGATTTTTGCGGGAGGCGACTGCCGTATATTCCATACGGCAGTCGCTTTGATTGGCTCAAATAATCGCGAATTTTAAAAATCGTAAACTATAACGACTTCACGCCAGAATCCCGGCCGCGTATTGGACGCGGACAACATGTGATCAGATTGCTTTGTCATATCGTTGGCGCGCGACTTCACCCCCGCATGCATCCTCCATTCTAAATACTCCTTGATCATCATCAAGGACCATTAAACCATTGCCACTAAACTAACCAATGCCATTAAACTACGGAGACTCATCAGTCTCCGTAGTTTAATGGTTGAGACACCTGCCTTAATAACGTCATGGGTGAGTCCTACGAGATAGATATGGAGAAGTTCCTTCCGTCTCTCCGTCTTTCCTCTGTTTTTAATGAATTCTGAAATAAGGGATGCTGCTAGTGGAACCAAGTGCATTAGAAACCCCTGGGGGATCGTAGTGGAATAGCAAGTGCTTCTCGATCCCCTAGGGGAAAGATACACCTATTCTATTGATTTATCCTATTGATTGAGGGATCGTAGTAGAAAACGCGTTCATTTAAGGTATTCGTGGACCAGTAATTAAAATATTCGTCTTTTTCTCCCGAAGGTTTGAGTTCCACGGGAAAGGTTCGATAAAATCTTATTATTGCCTCTAAGATTAATTACACATATGTAGAGATGGGCATTTACCCGATAAATTTCCGAGACTCGGAAATTTATCCATTTATACCCATTTTTTCCCAGGAATTTTTAATTTATACCGGGTAAAAATTAAAATAAATTAAAATGTTTGTAATTACAATATTTTATAATATATCGTTAAGATTTATTATAAAATAAAGCGTTTAAGCACATATTCAGTTTTTAAATTAAGTACTGTGTATTAGTATTTATACATAAAGTGTACAATTTACGTTTTGGTTACAAAAAGACCTGACAAGATATATCTTAATTCTGACTCATTCGCAGCCAACTGGTTTTAGACAATAAATGTTATCAATTCAATTCAATTCCTTAATGCCGGGGCGACGAACATGTTTGCCAAATGACGGAATTCTATTGAACGGCTATATAGGCGATCATCGAATCGTAGGTCAGATTCCTTTATACGAATGTCTGTAATCTATACATATAATAAAACAGTAAAAATATTTTGTCTGTACATTAAGTATTTTTGACTGAAATGGATAGAGAGAAACTTAAAAAGAATTATAATAGAAAGCAAAAAAATTTTTTTGGAATTACTGGTTATCTGTCTTTCTGCCTGTCTGTCTGTATATATGTACGCGGTTCACGCAAAAACTACTGGACGGATTTGAATGAAACTTTTTTGTTGTATAGCTATTAAGCCTGGGCAACATATAGGCTATAATTGATTTTGAAAACAGGAACACCTGATGAAGAACCTTAACAGAACAGCTAAACTATAAGAAATATGGAAATGGTACCTTTGCAAAAGTTTATCAATCTGACGAGCATTTTCTGTTGACGTATAGAAATCGAAGATCAGGATCATCTGATGAAGAATTCCAAGAGACCAGCTACACTATTGTAATACAATATAATACAATATATAATAATATATATATAGAAATGGCGCCTTAGCAAAAGTCATTCAACCTGATGAGCATTTTCTGCTGACGTATAAAAATTGAAGATTATGGATCATCTGATGAATAACTCCAAGAAACCAGCTACAAAAAAAAACTAAAATTAATGGAAAAAAGACCTTAGCAAAAGTCGTTCAACCTGATGAGCATTTTCTACTGACGTATAAATAGACAGGAAACAGGATAGGACAAAGAGGGACTCAGGGTGGGAGTTGTGGTTCACGGGAAATTGTAGATAACGAGCAGACGAAGATCGTTTATTGAATGTGAAGTGAAGAAAAAAGTGTGAAGTCACTTTTGATTCATTTTAACACCGCGACTGTACTACGAGTACCTAGTATATTCCCGTGGGACACGGGATAACCAAATGGCTGAAATTTTGAGTACTGGAGTTAAGATTACTACAGTTTGGAACACAAAAAGATTTTTCATCTAAGCGAAACTCACGCGGGCGAAGCCGCGGGCAACAGCTAGTATCTGTAATAATGAAAAACTGAATTTGAAATTAAAATGCAGCAAACTTAATTAATAACTCTCTTAAACACGCTTGCATAAAATTTTCTCGATAGAAAAATATAATCCTAACCTTAACTAATATTATAAATGCGAAAGTGAGTTTGTTTGTCACCTCTTCACGCTTTATCTACTCAACCAATCTTCCTGTTTCACATACACATAAATAGAAGTACTGAGAAGGGTATAGGATACTTTTCATCCCGGGAAAAAGCACTGTGCCTGTGGGAAATTCACGCGGGTGAAGCCGCGGGCAAAAGATAGTCTATAATACAATTGAAGATGTTTTGATTTTTTGTTAATTCTACTTGAAACAGCCATATACTAAATATGCATCATTATTTTCAAAATATTATTTGAATACATATGATTTTAAATCTGTTGTTTTTTTTTTTTAATATTACAAAGGAAAATAACTAGTTATTTGTCTTCCTTTTAATCAAAACATACCTAATATTTATACTTTAATTATTATTTTATCAGTATTAAAGTAAATAAGGATAATTTACTTTCATTTTAATTTCTACCCGGTATAAATAAAAAATATCGGGTATAAATGGGTATAAATTAATTTTTACCTATTCTACCCATTCTTTCCCATTTTTACCTTCCCGAAATTTATCCAAGCGCCCATCTCTACACATATGCCCAAACTTCCGGATTTATACATATTTATTTATTTAAAACTTGATTGCACAAATTATAAAAATTATGTACAAAAGGTGGACTTAACGCCATATGTCATTCTCTACCAGTCAACTATAACCATGGAAGTAAAAAGTACTTTGTACATGGTCACCCTAGTCAGAAATTGCCACGATTTCGAGCCTCTCTTTCGGCTCGCGTTTCTAGTCTCAGTGAACCTTCCAGTTTTACAAAGTACTTATTACTTCCATGACCATAACATAACGTATAATAGTGGGATGGGAATAAATGCCATAATTAAAATGGGATATACGTCAGAACACACATCAAGTAACATAACATTATTTAATCCATCAAGAAGTAGCAACACAAATGTAGGCGGAATTGTACAAATATTGCCAAGACGAGGTACTGATACTGAAGGCAAATATGCTGCAATTAGCGATATTTGCTCGTCGTGTTGGGCCACTAAAAGAGCTGCTTCAAAAACTTCAAAATGTTTGTGAAATAACTGAAACAGCTCATTAAAAGTGGCGCTTGTATGTTGAAAAGTCAAAAATTTAAAGGGAAAACATAATATTTTGCGAAAATTTGCGATAAAAACACATAAATAAAATCATTGTATTTTTCGAGAAAAAAATGGCAATCAAATTTAATGGTTCTTGATCAATAAGTGGCACAGCACAGTAGAAAAAGAGTATTCGAATTCTTCTTTATTCTTCTGAATCTTTCTTTTATATCTTTATAACATATTTGCTTGTAAAGCGTCACTTATTTCACCAATTTCAAAATTGTATTGTATCTCATTACGCACTTGTGCGTTATTGTAAAGTAAAACGCACGCTCCGTTTAAAAACGAACGATACTTTTTAAAATCTTAGCAAAGAGGTTTTATTTCAGAAAAGTGGTCAACATTTTAATAATAAAATTAACTTTAGGAGATAAAATAAATAAAAAATAATTCTTTAAATTAATTTTGACAATAAATTACAACCATTAATCTGCAACAAAACACAAAAATATTAATTTACTATATTAGTAATACCACAGATAATATAATTAATACTAAGGTAATACTGGCTGTTTTTTGTGCATTTGCCTTAAAAAAAAAGCGCTGATGCGCGCGCATCGGTAATTTTGTGAACAAGTAAAATTATACCGCGCTCTTTTTCTTTGGTATTGTCGTTTTCCGAGTTTTATTTAAATATTTCCTCGCAAATATGTTATAAAACGTTGTATGACATACGTGCGCTTTGAAAATTACAGCCTCTGCCTTTCTTGTAGCCCTCGCCTACGGCTCGGGCTAGCAATATCGCCTCGGCTGTAATTTTCAACTTACCGCACTTATATCACAATGTACACGTTCATATTTAAGGCCCTTCTTGTGATATGATTTTCGTTCCTATAATACTTCCACATACAAGAGGAAAACAAATGCAATAATACCTTCTTCCTACATTAGATAACAGTGGAAAAAGTCGAAGGCCATCAAAACGGTCCCCAATTCGGTGTATCGGGAAGCAATCCCGCTTATGGCCTGCTCTGTGCCCACACCCGCACTTGGCGCAAATTGTCACTTTACAAGTGTACCTTGACAACGATGTACACTGCCTGCCAAGGGAATGGGTTGCGTGAAAAATAGCATACAGAGTTATTTATAATATATATATATATATATAACCTATATGTATCTTTTTTCCTGAAAGAACAATATAAAAAAACTGCAAGGCAAATGTAAAACAATAATAATATTAATTCTTTATTCAATCAACAAGGATCATTACAGGTTTTACAAAAATTTTCCTTAAATAAAATTTTTAAAATTATTAAATTAAATTATTTCAAATCATATAAAAATTTAAATTCCAGTCAGTACATGAATCATCGCTGCATGGTCAATGTGTCGTAGTACCTCGTGTGGAGAGATATTTCAGATATAATTACCTAGCTAGGTTGGTTATATTATTGAATGGTATTTAAGTATCTAATATAATTATATCTGAAATATCTGTCCATAAAAAAATATATTTGTGACTTCTGATAGCTTCTGACTTTTCATGATCTTGTTAAATAAAATTAACTTTTTAAATTTCCCCAACCTTTATCTACAATTGTAAATAAAGGATTAGTATTTATTACTGAAAATTTAAGTACGTTTAATTTTGTTTTTTTGTGTGTTATTTTAATCGAAGTCATACATAAAGTGTTTAAAAAACTTTAAATTGAAGAAGAAATAATTGTGCATCAGATTTTGTCCTCCACCACACCAGACTCGTTACTCTAAAGGGCCTAGCAAACGTTAGAGCCTCTGTTTTTTTTCATGGAGACTCAATTTGAGTCCCTTTTGTTTCAAGCCCCGCTGTTTAGATAACAGGCGATAGGGCTCTTTTGTGAAATAACCACCATCGGCTTAGGCTCGCAGTTTGTTTAGGCTCACTTTGTTTGACGATGTAGTGGACTGAAAGTTAGTAGAAGAGCTTGATTTTCAAGTGATTGGACTGTAAGAACTTTACACAAATCTACCAATTAGATACGAAGAATTTTTTAATTCTTCAACAATGAAGAGACCGCATGCGGTATTGCGTCTGTTGTTAAACCATTGTTATGTAAAACGCCGTGATTGGGCTTCAAGGTCATCGAACATTTATCAGCAAAGCACCGCGGAATGTACAATAGATACCTTCTTGTATTTTCTTTGACAGCACCACCTCAACGTTTCAAAATTAAAACAAAAATAATGTTCTCAACAACAAGTCAAAGTCGACAACGCATCAGTGATATTTTTAGGGTCGTTAGTGGACTGCGGTGATTGCTTACCATCAGACAACCCGCATGCTCGTTTACCTATTATTCTATAAAAAAAAACTTGTCAAAGTCACAAATATTTGTTAACAAAATGCATATAAAATGTGTTCGTGTAAACATGAATGTATTCCGTTTGTACGTAAATACGAATAAATATTCGAAGTTTGTGAAGTCCATATTTCTTTCATGTGTCAACCCTTACTCCGGCGCGTGTCAAAAACATTTTTCGGTCAAACCGAAGTCCCAATTTTGTAATTTAAAATATACCCTTGTCAGAATCGATACCGGGTCGGGTCAATTTTGAACAAAAAGGTCGGTTTTCGTTACAATTTTGCATTTAATTTTGTCGAATTTTGTAGAATTACTAATGAGTTGCATACGCTTAAAAATGATAAGATATCACTCTATTAAAAGTGATAATGAATGGTTCAATTAATAAATCATAACTTGGCTGGACCACTTTGACTATTTTTAGGGTTTCGTACCTCAAAAGGCAAGGCAAACTTATTTTTGCGCTCAATGCAGTATGAATATTAGGGATAGAACTGCAAAGTTAAGTTTGTTTTTGAAACTAGTTGGTATTTTAGTTAGAGCTATAATGTGAGATGCTCTATGTGTACAGAACCCTCGGTGCGCGAGTTTGACTCGCACTTGGCCAGCTTTTTTTTTTCAATTGATTGACACTGCAACGTAGAGCCGAAACCGCGGAACGTATATTTTGCAAATACCTATGTAGATTCTTTATATAACGTAAATGATCACCAACACAAAAAAAAAGAAATTTCTGAGGGCGAAAATCGACATTCTTGCAGGCGAAACCATGGCATGACGCCGCCGTGCCACGATGCTCAGATGATTTACATCTGCCGCTCGTCCCATGACGGCCAACATTTTTTGTATATTAGCAGACTATACCAATTCTTACTTACTCTCATAAAGAGATTAGAATTAAAATACATACATACATAGAATCACGACTTTATCCCTTACGGGGTAGATAGAGCCAAGAGTCGTGAGACTCGAAGGCCACGCTTAGCTGAATAGTGGGCTCTCTGATGGAATGGAGATTCAGGTATAGTGATAGTGACAGGTTGCTAGCCCATCGCCTATGCGTGGAGGAATCCGCAGTTTCACTCGATTGACTTTTACAATCTGCGCGGGAAGAGAAGCAGTTGGCACATTCTGTTTTTTCTTCGCTCCCAGACCAGCATGGAAGCGAATAAGCCTGACTAAATCACGCTTAACTATACCACTACCACAATTCATGGATTGAGCCGCCTAATTTATATCCGTGTCTGTCTGTATATAAATCTCAGTTAGTGGCCCATTATGCGTTGTTTGTAATTCCATTACCAGTATAATGTGATCCCAACTGATCCCTGAATTACCTGTAAAATAGAGCTATGCTTAGGAGAAATGATGCGGTGTTGCTTTTACGAGTATGTTATAGCAAAGCTAATCTTTTTCTTTACCTTTTTAATCCTCGACTCAAAAAGAGGGGTGTTATAAATTTGACGTGTCTGTATACATGTATACATGTAGAATAGCTCCCAAATGGAAGAACCGATTTTAATCTACTTAATTTAATCGGATCTTTGGTCGTTCGATAAGCGGTCGAACCGCAGTGTGAATCGCCCAAGAGTCCTGTTTAGATGGATTCGGTGTGAATGACCCAAGAGCCCTTTTTGGATAGGATCTTTCTAGAGATGTAAAGAGCTCGAGTTTTTTGAGTCCTAAATTTTAGGTTCGGCTGACAAATTGTACAGCTTAAGACTACATAAAGACTCGAGCACATCATGGCGCTCAAGTCTTGATTCGCGCTCGAGTCGTTTCGCGACGAGTCGCGCTCACTTTATTTTCCATTTGGAGTTCCTTTATAAATAAACAGGGAATAAAATATGTAACTTTTGTGACAAATAATAGTAATTTAGTTATTTTTGTGTCTAGTATTCTTAGCTTTTGAAAATCCTACTAATATTATAAATGCGAAAGTTACGCCGTTTGCGGTCTTGATACTTTCAAGACTCGATACGCTCGAGCTCTTTTTAAGACTCAAGTTCTTTTTGAGACGTGAGCTTCTTTTTAAGACTCGAGCTCTTTTTGAAATACGAGTTCTATTTTGGCGCTCGAGTCTTCGAGAAAGGACTGGAGCTCGGCTCGACTTAAAACTCTGAGTTTTGTTTGTACACCGAGTCTTGTAAAATTGAGCCGAGTCTATCGAATTAAGACTCAAAGACTCGAGTTCTTTACATCTCTAGTTCTTTCGCTGCGAATAGCCTAAGGTATCTTAAAGACACCTTGTGCCATTCGCACTGCTCCAACCACTGCGATTGAACCCATTCAAAAAGGGCTAGAATCCTACAGGCCTATCCTAGAATCTTAAAATTCTCACGAGATACAAGCCACGTGGCCTAACAAGTCCGTGTATAAATCTCAGTTAGTGGCCCATTACGCGTTGTTCGTAACGCGATCCCGAATCACCTGGACCGTTGCTCAGTAAAATAGCGTCATTTGTTTAGGCGTAATGACGCGGTAAATACTCGAGATTTGCTGTAACTCTATATTATAGACGGAACACCCTCAATTTGTTTAGAAAATCAAACGAATTAAGAACGGAATTAATTGTACGTGAAATATTTAGCTGTTTTTGGACAAAATTGTTGGTAGATAACTATAGCATTCGCCTGCGCCTTCGCCTTACACAACTTCGCTAGTTTGTGTACTCCATTCTTCTGTTATAAAAAGATAATAATCTCATACATGTATTCCCAAGTTACTCCACGAAATTATTATTATTTATAATTTTTTTATTATTTTGTTCCCATTCTGCTCCATTAGGTATCTTGAATTATTCTCAATGTACTCCACTGATTATTTTATATCAATTCTCAAACTACTCCATCTAAATCATAATAAAATATTTCATTGTGTATACGTTAGTATCTGACGTTCACACAATCAAATATTTTGTAATTACCTTTTATTTACATTAATGCTTTATTAAAATCAGGTGGAGTACTTTGAGAACATTTTAATATTATCATGGAGTAGTTTGGGAACATTTTTGGAGTACTTTGGGAATAATCCAGTTCGAGGGTTCATAAATTTTATCTTTTCCGACGTGAATAAACTTGTGTCAATGTACTCTAACCCTTACAAAAACGTCCATAAAACTTTTTTCCAAAAAAAATGAACCGACTTCCATCATAAAACTTAAAATCATGAAATAACAATAAAGAAAAATGTATTAGCATACTACCTACTGAATGAGGTGAAGTCGGTGCCAAGTGCAGGAGTAAGAATGTTATGTAATTGCTCAGCTAGGCATTTTTATACATGATTCTAATGTTAATTTAGCACCACACAATTATAACTTGGCACCGACTTCACCTCATTCAGTAGGTAGTATGCTAATACATTTTTCTTTATTGTTATTTCATGATTTTAAGTTTTATGATGGAAGTCGGTTCATTTTTTTTGGAAAAAAGTTTTATTTTATCATTTTTAGTGCTTCTACACCTTTTTCTTTAATAAAAACTAAAACTTTTCTTTCACTGGCCGAAAATAAAGAATTAAGAATTTGAAACTTTTTATGTCAGTTTGATTTGAAATGTCAGAACATGTCAAATTGTCTATTATTTTTGGCACATAAATAGACCGAGAGCCTGTGATGACCAAACCTTCCTTATTTTCAAATTGCTGAATGTTTTTCTGCGTGGTATATACGGGTAAAAAATATTATCGACTAGGTATGAAATTTGGATCTTAGTTGCTTATGCAGGTAATATTTTATAGCAAGGATGATTTTTATAGGTATAAAAAGCACCCTTGGGGCCTCCCAAAGTAACATTAAATTCAGTTTTTATATTAAAACAAATATAACTATAATTTAGTAAAGTTACAATATCTAGCAGTGGTTTATATCTGCACCAATTGCCTGGTAATGGATGGCGTGATTCCTAATATTATTAGGAATAAAATCTTTAAAAACTTTACTATGAGGAATTGAGCTACCACTTTAAATGTTATTGCTACCAATAATCTGCCTAAGTAATCATGATCCAACTTTTATAGAAAGAAAGAAAGAAAGAAAATTGTTTATTTGGTATAGTACAATATTACAAACGGAATCACAATAGCGTATAAGTACTTATATTTAATTGTACATGAACCAAATTGGTCCCCACTCAGCATATGTCGTGGTGTTACCCAACGACGCTGGTCTTCCGTGGGTACCATAGGTATGTTAAAATAAAATAATAAAAATAAAATTAATACAGAATAAAAATAAAATAACAAAACAAAATGACCATTATCGTTTTGTGCTACATTAAGCGTTTATATTTTACAAAATGTATACAGAACTTTTTTTTTTTTTAAAGTAGGCTGCTATTATTTTAACTTTTGAATATTTAAAAGGTATCTTTTCAGTTTTACTTTAAAGTTTTTAACAGATAAGGAATCTTTAATGGGTGGTGGTATATTATTCCAACAACTTGTTGCAGCGTATTTAAAACTACCTCGAAAGGCTGCAGTTTTATGCCTAGGAAATAATAAGTGGTTATGTAATCGGGCTCGACGGGTAAAAACTAATTTGTCATAGAGATAAGATGGTGTTTTAGTTTTTATAATGCCGAAGAGTAGTGAAGCAAAATGTAGTGTACGACGGGATTCCATATTAAGCAGATCATTATTATTCAAATATGGTGTTATGCGTGCTCTACGGGGTATTGGGAAGCAGTACCTCACACACGAGTTCTGTACTCGTTGAATCAGTTTCTTTGTGCGAGCTAATAAGCAGTTTCCTATAACAACATCTGCATAGTTCAGCTTAGCTAAAATAAGAGCCTCACAAAGATAGACGCGTGTTTCTACATTCAGGTATTCACGTATCTGATACAACACCTTTAAGCGGTAATAACAAGTCCTAACAGTTTCAAGTACGTGTTTCTCAAATTGTAGATTACTGTCCATCATAACGCCGAGATTTCTAGCTTCAGTGACTTCTTGGATTTGAATGTCTTTCAACTTAATACTCGGTGTGCAATTTTTTATATTAGAAATTTGTGTTTTAGTGCCCAGTACCAGAAATTGAGATTTTTTTGGATTTAAAACTATAAAAAAATATAAACTATAGTCGCTAATCCTTATTTCTATGTTGGGGACATGCACAGAAAATATTAAGTTTTAATAAAATAAGGAAGGGCATGCTGTCGCGGGCTTTTGCTCTATAATGCAATGTTGGTATTTTAATATTTTGTTAGGTATCTTTAAAATTACCGAACAGATTCTGACGTGGTTAAAATGGGACCAACTTGGGAATACACCATTACGAATAAAACAACAATTTTGGAAATCAGTCTACAATTGGCGGAGAAATCGGCGAACATACATAAAAAAAAAAACATACATACATCGAAACATATAACCTCCTCCTTTTTTGGGAAGTCGGTTGAAAAACAGTTTTAATTGCGATCCAGTCTGTCCGGTTCGTGTTGCCGGAAATTTCAATATTCTACCGTGATCCGGGTGTCACGGAACAGGCTTTCTGCCTTTTTTTATGGTCAGCGGGACTTTATGAACTTTTCCGGGAAAATTCCGTTTGGCGGGCTTGCCACGTGTGGTTCGTCATTTTTCTGTATTGGGAGCATAGAGTTAGGTTCATCCTGAAATATTAGCCTTATGATTGAGAGTCTATATCTGAATCTCCATTCCATCAGAAAGTCCACTATTCAGAAGCGTGGCTTTATAAGAGTCTCACGACCCTTGGATCTGTCTACCCCGTAAGGGATAAAGACGTGATTGTATGTATGATTGGGATGTATGATTGGTTGAGACTCAACCATAAAGCTAATACTATAGGATATACCTAACTCTATAGGCTCAAAACGTTTGAAAGTTTAGTTCTTCGTTTTTTATCTTCAAAATTTGTGACGCACAGAAACCGACGAATGGGAATCACTCTTGGCACATGTCATACGATTCAAAAATAGAAGTATGACTGGCATAATAGAAAGAAAAGTAAGGTCAAGAGGTATTCCGATTTGCGATGACTCATTACGACTTGTAAGCGAAGTAGTGGTAGCCGAGTGGTAGGGCGCCCGCCTGTGGCTGCAAAGGTCCCAGGTTCAAATCCTGCCCCTGCTATGTGAATTTGTATTCCAATCTGACTCTGTAGTTTTCAAGGTTAAATTTAAGGAGCTGACTGCCAATATTCAGTGATGAATAGGCACTTAAAGAAGATGGTAGTTTTCATCGACTACCTCTTGCTTCCGGTGAAGGAAAACATTGTGAGGAAAGCTGCACTCTAGTTGATGATTATCTTAAACCACTCCATTAACATTGCCAAGATAGTCGTTGTGTGTGGTTTATTCCATATACTGACCACGACCCTCAGTCATGTATGAGGAATCTGACTAAAGGAGAAGGACTACATTTGACGACCTCCATGGCCTAACGGTTATCACGCCAGACTGCCACACCCGGGTTCGATCCCCGGTCAGGTCAAGATGGAAAATGATCTTTTTCAGATTGGCCTGGGTCTTGGATGTTTATCTATATATGTATTTGTCATAAAATATAGTATCGTTGAGTTAGTATCCCATAACACAAGTCCCGAACTGTGTTTGTCCGTATATATTTATTATTATTATTATTTATTATTCATTTATTTATTTGTCATCTCTTTTTCACATTTTTAAATATAAAATATTACAAAAAATAAAAAACATTTAAAAATATAAAAAAGGGGAACCCATCGGTAGCGGAGCAAAGACCCAAGCTACCGGTGGTCAGGGCTCCAGCGAGAGGAATCTCCTCACAATGCGGGCCGTGTCCAAGAGTACCGCCTTCTGAATCTGACTCTTGACCCAACTGCCAAGCGAGAGTCTCTCTAGATGACGATCGAGACTCTTCGCTATAAGTCCGTTCACACTAACGACTATCGGAACAATAATCGTTGAGTCAACACGCCACATGACGGTAACCTCGTGGGCCAAGTCCAAGTACTTTGAAAGTTTCTCTTTCTCGGCCTTTACGAGGTTCTCATCATGAGAAATGGTGACATCAACGAGGATTGCACGGCTCGTCTCCCGATCAATTATCACAATATCAGGCCTATTGGCAACAATAGTGTGTGTCCTATCTGTGATAATTGACCGGTCCCAATAGAGCGTGACATGACCATTTTCAAGAACTGGCGCTGGTGCATATTTATAGTACGGTACCTCAGAACTCACAAGGCCGTATTTAAGGGCAAGTTGCTGGTGTATAATCCTGGCTACTTGGTTGTGTCTGTGCAAATACTCGCCATTAGCAAGATGAGAACAACCGGAAACTATATGCCTGAGTGACTCTCCGGGACGGTGGCATGCTCGACAAATGTCAACCGTACCATCCTTCAGGATATATTTCCGGTAGTTATTCGTCTTGATAACTTCGTCCATAATTGCACAGGCAAAACCTTCGGTTTCCCCAAAAAGGTCACCGAAACGTAACTAGGCCACCGACGCGAGCAGGTCCACATCAGGTCCATGAAGGACCCTGTAGAACCGCCCGTGAAGCTCCTTGCTCTTCCAAACGTCAATGCGGCTCTGGGTAGTAAGCACCTGCGGTTTGCGCCAATTCCTGTTTGCCATGGATAGCGTTGTAAACCCATTGTCAACTGTTACGACGTCGCGGTGTAAGCCACTTTCACGGCTGAGAAAGTATTTCCTGAGATTTCATACCTCTCGGTTGTGTAGGTTCTTGGCGTTTAAAAATCCACGACCCCCACACTTCCGAGGGATACAATCTCTTGACCGATGATCGTGGATGATACATGTGGTACGTCGTTAACAGTTTCCTAACTTTAACATCCAAGGCATCAAGCTCAGTCTGAGTCCACTTTAGTATGCCAAAGGTGTATATCAACAAAGGCATAACCCAACCATTGAAGGCGCGCACCTTGTTGCCTCCTGATAAAACACTTTTCAGTACTTTTTTCAGTCGGCCAAAGAAACGCTCCCTCACTGATTGTTTTATGTCCCCATCCGATATACCCAAAGACTCTGGCATACCAAGGTATTTGTAAGTTTCAACTTCGGAGAGGGATCTGAGAGTCATCATCTCAGAGAGTTGTAAACCATCAGAGTTTACAACTCTGCCTCTTTCCACATGACCGCACACTTATCTACACCAAACTCCATACCTATTGAGGTGCTAAAATTCTCAGTAATTTTTAACATCCTCAATAGGTCCGGTTTTTTTGGTTCAAATAATTTGAGGTCATCCATGTATAATAGATGAGATATGATCTCACCCCCTCTTCGAAGTCGTATACCTAGCCCTGAATCTTTTAGCAAAGTACTAAGTGGATTCAGAGCTAGGCAAAACCACAACGGACTCAAACTATCGCCCTGGAATATACCTCGCTGTATCCTATAGGATCCGTTAAACAGGAAGAAACGCCGGCATCCGGTCTGCAAAGGACTGTGGTCCACTGTCCCATACATGTATTGAGAAAGGTGCATAAAGTTTTATCCAATTTATATAACTCCAGCACCCGTCTCAGCCATGAATGAGGCACCGAATCATAGGCCTTCTTATTTTACTTAAATATATTTAAATAAATATTTTTGTATCGTTTCAGATGACAGTATACGAGAGCAGTTCTACGAAGAAAATATGTAAGTAATCTTTTGTTAATTTTTAATACAAAACTAAAATACAAGCTAAATTAAAATACCTACTAAAATTAAAAACTAAAGAATACAAAAAATAATAATTGTAAAGCCCCTCAAGAGCGTAGCCCCGCGGCAACGTGCCCAAAAGGCTGGCTGCATTGCCAAGTTGTATGGCAATGCTTAGCCTTTGGCCAAAGAAGCTGCCAGCCCGTTGGTCACGGGATACCTCGACCAGCCTTTTTGAAATAAATAAAATAAAACTTTTTTCCAAAAAAAATGAACCGACTTCCATCATAAAACTTAAAATCATGAAATAACAATAAAGAAAAATGTATTAGCATTCTACCTACTGAATGAGGTGAAGTCGGTGCCAAGTGCAGGAGTAAGGGTGTTATGTAATTGTTTAGCTAGGTATTTTATATATTATACATGATTCTAATATTAACTTAGATTATTTAATATTCAATTTGGCACCGACTTCACCTCATTCAGTAGGTAGAATGCTAATACATTTTTCTTTATTGTTATTTCATGATTTTAAGTTTTATGATGGAAGTCGGTTCATTTTTTTTGGAAAAAAGTTTTATCGACCGAGCGAGCGCAGCGAGCGAAGCGTCTCAGTTTCCACTAGCCGAAAATTCTTTTGTCTGTCCGGATGTTATCGCCTACAGGTCGCATTTTTGAACCGATTCTCATGAAATTTTGTAAGCAGGTTCGGTAATTTTATAGAATTTTTTAGTCGAGCCAGTTTTTCGAAATTTTAAAAAATGGCTGAAATATATAAAAAAAAACCTCATATCTCAGCTATTTAAAAAATAATTCAAAAATGTCATTAGACATTTTTGTTATTCTTATTAAGACGCATTTTTTTTGTTTGAACAACATAGTAAAATTCAATAAAACCGCTATAAATCCATATGTTATAAATTCTCATACGATAGTTCACAAAAAAATCAATAGATGGCGCAGCAAAGCTATTAATACTCGCAAAATCGCTAATACGTTTACAAGAGTGACTTGATTTATTTATTAAATAAAATTAAATGGTTCTTAAAAATCATATGGCTTTTTTTGTCTTGCTTGGCTTTGAATTGTGTGTATTTATTTGGTTAATGGTATTGTATTGTGGATTGCTTTGCATGGTAGAATTATCTTGAACACTTGAAATAAATCTGATATCAAAAAACTTCATTGTATGATTAGAATCCTATTATAAAAAAAGTAATATATATATATTACCTACATACCTACGAATCAGAGAGATTCGATTTCAAATTGAACTTTCTTTTTTGAAAATCAATTTATTTTGGCCTGATGGGTTCGATCCCCGGTCGGGTCAAGATGGAAAATAATCTTTTTCAGATTGACGTGGGTTTTGGATATTTATCTATATGTATTTGTTATAAAATATAGTATTGTTAAATTAGCATCCCGTAAAGTCTTGAACTTACGTTGGGGCTAACTCAATCTGTGTGATTTGTCCGTCTATATTTATTATTATATTATTATTTATATTATTTGAGGCAAAAAAGGCAGGTTTCAGTATTTTTTTTAGTGGTATTGACCAACTACAAGAACATGTTTTGGCTTATGGGTAAAATATGAGAACTTTTTACTTTCTTTCCAGCATTGGTAGGTTGGTTTCAAAACTCTTTTTAGCCAGGGACACGGTAAAATATCGGTTATTTCGTGGAAGGGCTCGCGAGGTCTACTGTTCTGACAGAACCACTAGTTTTATCATTTTTAGTTTGATAAAAACTTTTCTTTCACTAGCCGAAAATAAAGAATTAAGAATTCGAAACTTTTTACGTCAGTTTGATTTGAAATGTCAGAACATGTCAAATTGTCTATTATTTTGGCACATAAATAGACCGAGATCCCGTGACGACCAAACCTTCCTTATTTTAAAAATGCTGAATGTTTCTCTGCGTGGTATATACGGGTAAAAAATATTAGCGACTAGGTATGAAGTTTGGATCTTAGTTGCTTATGCAGGTAATATGGATAGTAAGGATGATTTTTAAAGGTAAAAAAAGCAACCTTGGGGCCTCCCAAAGTAATATAAAATTAAGCTTTTATAAAACAAATATAACTATAATTTAGTAAGGTTACAATATCTAGCAGGGGTTTATATCTGCACCAATTGCTTGGTAATGGATGGCGTGATTTCTAATATTATTAGGAAAATAAAATCTTTAAAAAACTTTACTTTGAGGAAATTGAGTTACCACTTTAAATGTTATTGCTACAAGTAATCTGCCTAAGTAATCATGCACCAACTTTTATAGTCGCTAATCGCTATTTCTATGTTGGGGACATACACAGAAAATCTTGAGTTTTGACAAAATAAGGAAGGGCATGCTATCGCGGGCTTTTGCTCTATAATGCAATGTTGGTATTTTTATATTTTGTTAGGTATCTTTAAAATTACGAATAGAATTATAATCGAACAGATTCTGACGTGGTTAAAATGGGACCAACTTGGGAATACACCATTACGAATAAAAAAACAATTTTGGAAATCAGTCCACAATTGGCGGAGAAATCGGCGAACATACATAAAAAAAAAACATACATACATCGAAACATATAACCTCCTCCTTTTTTGGGAAGTCGGTTGAAAAGGAAAAATAAGTTTCTGTGTAATAAACCTTTCATTTAACTTACATTGTTTGTTAGTATGAGTCAAATTATCTTAACTGTCTAGAATAACTTTCTTCCCGCCTCTTTGTCATAATATGGGAGAAAAAAAATATATATTTTTTTTATTTCCATACCACATTGGTAATGCATCTTGTTACACTTGAAGGCCTACACATGTCACATCACATCACATTTCTTATGGAACGACTCTTCATACATACATTTTTCATGGTATTCACTCTCGCTATGTTGTAGAGTGGCCATGGTTTAGTAAAAAATATAGAAAATTTTCGCTCACGATGGCTTTTAATTTTATTGATATGAAATGAAAATTGTGTTATTTAAATAGGCTTAAAAATAGCACTTTAAAATCGTCATATACTTTGTTGACGTCAAAAAATTACTTAAAGCTAAGGTTACCGACACTATAAAGGTTATCACCCCAAATGATTATATAACATAGGAAATTATTATATACTGCAGACGATTTTGAATAAAAATAAATTGAATAGTCATATCGATAAAAGAAATCAATACTTTCGGTATACGACATCTACTCCAAACATTGTCTCTTTACCTACTAATTGTTCGCCCGGCAGATGTAAAACATCTGAGCATCTTGGCACGAGACGTCATCTTGCGATTTGTTGTGACGGCATTCCAGTCGATTTTACTGCTAAGCCACGCCAATAGATGACATTAAAAAATTGCTCCTTTTTTTAAATTTTTGTTTCGTCTAAAGATTAGACTAAACACAACATGCACCTAAAAAAAATTCTCGAAACTTTTACACAATCCTGTTCCGATAGAAAACTCGTTAAATGTTGCTAAATCGATTCCAAAAACCGAGAGTCGAATAGTAATATCGAATTCGTAGCGATACTCGAAGCCATGGATACCCTAACAGCACTTTAGCAGATTGCTTGACCTGTCCACATCGATACAGAGAAGCTGGATACCGTACTCGACTTTTATTACCTGATTTCTCTAAGGTTTTACCTAATCACCAATTTTCTTAGTGGCAACATTTGTTTCAATTTTCTTAGCTGGATATAATTGTGAAATATATCGTAGTTTCCTCTGAGTTATAATATCTAGTGTGTAATTGTAGAATTTATTCTTGGTAGTTATCATTTCATATTATATTAGTTAGAATTGTGTTGCTGATATCAGTTCTAAGCTTTGTATGTTGGAATGGAATGGAAATAATAGAATTCCATGAAAAAATGAAAAATTCCCAGGAAAATAGATCGATTCCTCTTTGCACCGATGTAGTATTTATGTGGAATGAAACACACATGGTTTGCCATTGTCATCCTTTTATTAGCGAGTGAAGGTAAGGGATTTATTTGAAGAACGTATTTCTTATATTTTTCTTTCTTATCTGACATGTCCACATCGAAACAAAGAAGCTGGATACCCTACTCCCCACTTTTATTACCTAATTTCTGTAAGGTTTTATCTAATCACAAATTTTCTGAGTGATCTCATGCGTCTTTTTCGGCGTGAGAGGATTAAAGCGCGTAAGTTTAAGATTCAGACAATTTGAGTTCCGAAACTGGCGCGATTGTGACGAGTCGAGAGTGATGCACTTTTGAGCTTAAGAGTGTATCACGTCCGCGCGCCCGACCGAGTTTAGGTATTTGATAGACCTCAGCTGGCTGTGTGCAAGTCACACGCACACATCGACGTGAGATTGCCGCCAACCCGAAGTAATAAGTGACAGGGATCCGGCAAAGGATTTGTTGGTACCTAGGTATATAATTTTTTTTTCTTGCTTTACGGTAATGAAAACTAAAAATAAAATTACGACCATTTTCTTATGTAAAACATAGGTACTTGGCGCGACTTGGCAGTAAAATGGACACGAATGCCGCGACAGAAAATAGCATGACCGTCGTGCCAGGATGCTAAGATGTTAAACATCTGCCTGGCATCCCATGAAGGCCAATTTTTCGGGATGAGGTTTACAAAAATAGTATTTTTGGATCCAAAATGGCGGACAACTTTTTTTTAATTTTGCAATATGGGTATCATTTTATAAGTGTTTCAGTGCGCTGATTACGAAAATAACATTTATTTTGAGATCCAAGATGGCGGACATTTTTTTTTCAAGTTTACAATATGGGTATGGTTATATAGGTATTTCGATGCGCTGATGACAAAAATAACATTTATTTTGAGATCCAAGATGGCGGACAACTTTTTTTTCAAGTTTACAATATGGGTATGGTTATATAGGTATTTCGGTGCGCTGATGACAAAAATAACATTTATTTTGAGATCCAAGATGGCGGACAACTTTTTTTCAAGTTTACAATATGGGTATGGTTATATAGGTATTTCGGTGCGCTGATGACAAAAATAACATTTATTTTGAGATCCAAGATGGCGGACAACTTTTTTTCAAGTTTACAATATGGGTATGGTTATATAGGTATTTCGGTGCGCTGATGACAAAAATAACATTTATTTTGAGATCCAAGATGGCGGACAACTTTTTTTTCAAGTTTACAATATGGGTATGGTTATATAGGTATTTCGGTGCGCTGATGACAAAAATAACATTTATTTTGAGATCCAAGATGGCGGACATTTTTTTTTTCAATTTTGCAATGTGGTTAACATGTTGTAGGTTTTTCGGTGCGCTGATGACAAAAATAACATTTATTTTGAGATCCAAGATGGCGGGCAGTTTTTTTTTTCAAGTTTGCAATATGGGTATGGTTATATAGGTTTTTGGGGACGCTGATGACGAAAATAACATTTATTTTGAGATCCAAGATGGAGGACAGTTTTTTATTTTATTTTACAATATGGGTATCGTTTTATAGGTTTTTGGGGACGCTGATGACGAAAATAACATTTATTTTGGAATCCAAGATGGCGGACAACTTTTTTTTCACGTTTACAATATGGGTATGGTTATATAGGTATTTCGGTGCGCTGATGACAAAAATAACATTTATTTTGAGATCCAAGATGGAGGACAGCTTTTTATTTTATTTTACAATATGGGTATCATTTTATGGGTTTTCGGGGACGCTGATCTTAAAATAAATGTTATTTTGGTCATCAGCGTCCCCGAAAACCCATAAAACGATACCCATATTGTAAAATAAAATAAAAAAACTGTCCTCCATCTTGGATCTTAAAATAAATGTTATTTTCGTCATCAGCGTCCCCAAAAACCTATAAAACGATACCCATATTGTAAAATAAAATAAAAAACTGTCCTCCATCTTACATCTCAAAATAAATGTTATTTTCGTCATCAGCGTCCCCAAAAACCTATAAAACGATACCCATATTGTAAAATAAAATAAAAAACTGTCCTCCATCTTGGATCTCAAAATAAATGTTATTTTCGTTATCAGCGTCCCCAAAAACCTATATAACCATACCCATATTGTAAACTTGAAAAAAAAACTGCCCGCCATCTTGGATCTCAAAATAAATGTTATTTTTGTCATTAGCGCACCGAAAAACCTACAACATGTTAACCATATTGAAAATTGAAAAAAAAAATGTCCGCCATCTTGGATCTCAAAATAAATGTTATTTTTGTCATCAGCGCACCGAAATACCTATATAACCATACCCATATTGTAAACGTGAAAAAATGTTGTCCGCCATCTTGGATTCCAAAATAAATGTTATTTTCGTAATCAGCGCACTGAAAAACTTATGAAACGATATACATACCGCAAAATTAAAAAAAAAAGTTGTCCGCCATCTTGGATCTTGATTTAGATTTATTTTGATTTTTATGATTTCGATTTCTATGATTTCGATTTATTACGATTTCTATGATTGCGATTTATTACGATTTCTATTTCATCAAAAATTGTCGGCCATCATTCATGAGTATGAAAATGGTACCTATATAAATTTTAAAAAGATTAAAAGTAATAAATATTTAACTCTGATCTACATTACTCTCTGCTGTCTGTGAATACATGAACACGCGAAAATTAAATGCCTCCCGAGCAGCAGAGCGACGTGGATTCCCCTTGACTCTTACCGGCAGACTGATTTTTCTTGGGCTTGGAACTCGTATATATTGAGCGATGGCATTGCCATACAAAAAATGTATGGGGAATTTCTTAGTGAATTGTTACGATATATAATATTTTTTTCGAGTTATTTTTCAAAAATCTAAAACGAGCAACTTGTAGCTAGTTTAATAAACTCGCGATTTAACATTATGTAGAAATTATAATTTGTGTTTTACATAATGATTTCGTTAAAGCCGTGAACCTTGTTTTTCGTATTTTTCGTGTTTTCTGGAAGGTATTTACGCAAAAATAAAAGGCAAAATATTTTTATCTGTCTCGTATAAGTAGTAGCAGTTATTTGAGAAGCCTATAGTACTATTTTTATTATCAATAATGATTTAGTTTTGGCACCAGGGTCAATTCAGTAACGCCTGTTTTGGCTAAAAACGTGTGATGCAGGCTTAACGCTCGGCGTGCAAAAGACTATCAAGCCATCGGTAGCAGCCGAGTGGTAGGGCGCTCGCCTGTAGTTGCTAAGGTCCCAGGTTCAAATCCTACCCGTGCTATATGAGTTTGTACATATTACTCAAGTGTGGTAGGTAGTTTTCATTGAACACCACTTACTTACGGTGAAGGAAAACTTCGTCAGAAAACCTGAACTCTGGTTGATAAGTATCAGCTAGTATGTGAAATAGAGAAGGCAATAGCAAATCACTCCATTACCATTGCCAAGATAGTCGTCGTGTGTATTTCAATCGATATAATGACCACGACCCTCAGTTTTGAGGAATACGACGTGAATACGACTAAAGAATCAAGCCATCACTTTAAAACAATGTATTTATTTGCAGTACCAGTTTACATTTTTACTTATAATGGATGGGGCCTCCTTTTAGACATCAAAAAGACCCCGCAATAAATTTTAAATAATCAATGTTGCAACATTACAACTTCTTGGGTCCAAAGGGTAAAGGGTTAAAAGAGACGCTTCTAGTAAAATACATCCCGTCAGATCCGGTCGTATTTACGACAGGTGTTCCCCGGGATCTTAAGTAGGTGCTGAAAAATTCAGCAGAGTAAGTGCTCTGAAATTTTAACGGCCCGTTTTTAAAACGAGCCAATTACGAATACTTGGACGACTTTTGATGGCTTGTATATACGGGCGGTGTTTTAACGGGTTTTGAATTTTCTGTTTTTTTTTTACTCGACTGACCAAAAAGGGAGTGTTATGTTTTCAGGGTTCATGTATGTAGGGTCAGTATGTATATATGTATGTAAATTTCTTTATTCCACCATAAGTCCTAAACGGCTTAACAGATTTTGATGTGAGAGGTATCGTTAGATTCCTTGCATTCCTCCGAGTGACATAGGCTATGTAAGTTGTCAGTCGTGTTTTTTATTTTTAAATAATTAGCTTGTTTCTTCTGGTGTTTTTAGGAGGGTACTTTTGGCATCGGATTTTTTGTTTTGTCTTGTATGTTTTGTCTTGTTGTGTGTTTTGTCTTATTAATATTGATTTTTTTGCGTTTTTGCGCGTTTATTTTTTTTTAATGCGTTTATTATCAAATTTTACAAAGACTATTTAAGTACTTTATAACAGACTAGCCAGATAGTCATATCATCTGTATGTACCTATATCTTTTTTTCTAGCTATTTATGTCCCACTGCTGGACAAAAGCCTCCCCTAATTCCCTCCACTCATCTCTGTCCTTCGTCTTTTCCTTCCAGTCCTTATCGAATCCCTTTGTATATCTACATGCAAAAAAGTCAGATAATTTAATGGGCATATCCAAAGAATAAAAATGGTGTAGACAGCCTACTCTCCCCCTTTTTCTTCATTATTATGAGCTAAAATAAATCCAAGCAACTTTGTTAATTAAAACCATAAATTAAAATCCAGATGATCCAAGATGACTTTACGCGGATAAATTAAAAAGTAATAAAATTTGAGTGTCGACGTTGTTATTGCAACTTTTTAATTCTGCCGGGTAGCCCTCGGCTAGACAGACACTTCTCACTTATTCGTAGATTACTTTTTAATGAAACTTCGCTTTTTGCAATTTGTTACAAAATTTAGTTCGCGTTTAAAATTGTTTATTATAGCTTTATTTGTTACCTATTTACTCTGATCATAAAAGCTACTTAAAAATAGGAAAGAACTATTTTCTAGACTCATAGCTTTTCTTCGACAACTTTGACTACTTCTTTTAATATTTTTTTGAACTAGGTATATTTAATTTTATGACGTTTGACTTTAAAAGTGTATCAATGATGATTTTCCGATACGCGATGTCTTTGGTCAATGAATTGACACATCCGGTGAGTTGTCAAATTCAAATTCACGTTCCATTAGCGCAATCATTTGGGAAATCGCGAAAACTCTCATTATAATAACAAAGATATTATATGTAGTAACACAGAATTCTTTTATTGTATTTATAATATTCTTCTTTATGCTATTTTATAAACATGTTATTTACGAAGTTCTTATTTTATCCATGCTGTTTAAAAAAAAAACAAAGACATCCAGTATACTATGCGATTTAAATTCTATCGGTTTTTGTTATTTTTGTTAAGCTGTCACCTTGTCATTCAAAACCATTGAGTTTCGAATTTCTTACTACTACTAGAGTGATTGTTTAAGCCAAATCCTATTGTTTTCTGCGTGAGAAGATAGAAACAAATGACAAGATTATTATTAATTAGTATTAGTATCCCATAACACAAGTCCTGAACTTACTTTGGGGCTAACTCAATTTGTGTGACTTGTCCGTATATATTTATTTATTTATTAGTGATTGGCACAGCCGACACCCGCACATAAATATATCATAATCAATAGATTCATTTAAATATGGAGTTCATTTGTTACATGTAAATAATTTAAAGTAATGTATAAAGTTCATATTACAAAATAAAAATGGAAACAGGCCTCAAATATTTTATTTATTTTCTATTTTATTATAATCGAAATTAAATACTTAAAAAAAACAGCATGATTAATGATTGAAAAGTTTACATGTCTCATCACTATCAAATTTAACTGTCAAAAGATGCACCACGCGATGCACCGACGTGTCACGATTTGCAAATTTTATGCTTGATCTATACTAAGAAGCGATTCAATAATCTAGGTTCAAAACCATTTTAAACCATTCGAAACTAACTTCACTACATGTAAATATATATACATTTGTCACAGAGACCAGAGTGAAGTTGTTACAGCCCAACAATCGAACTGGAATCGGACTGTACCCTTCATAATGATCGAGAACAAACCCAAAAAACTTCTGATTCAATAGAAATAACTTGCAAATACGGACCATACCACCATATGTATACGTGTATATAAATAAACCCCTTCCCATCGTGAATTTACTTATGTATCCCGATCCTGTCATTTCAGTTGATAAATAACATTATTCGGTTCAATGAACTCGAAAATTGACGGCGCGCTGCGGGCACGACTTTCATTTGCAAATATCTTTAGATTTTATATAGAACTAACTAGCAGTCGCCTGCGGTTTACTTTGATAACATATTTATTAACAAATATATGTAAAAGTATTTCTATTTTTCAATTACCTTAACTACCATGGCTACTGAAGCGGTAGTGACTGAGTGGTAGGACGCCCGCCTGTGTATACAAAGTCGTACTAACTCATGTATGGTGAGACCAATCTGACTCATGTATGGTAGTTTTCATCGAACACAACTTGCTTCCTCTTCTTCTTCCTTGCCTCGGTCCCAATTTATTTGGGGTCAGCTCTCCTAGTAAATTTGCGCCACGCCGCCGCCGTACGGTTGTGAATTGTCACCTCGTCTGGCACAACTTGCTTCCGGTGAAGGAAAATATCGTGAGGAAACCTGCACTCTGGTTGATGATTTTCACCTAGTGTGTGAAATGGAGAATGCAATGGCAAACCACTCCATTAACATTGCCAATATAGTCGTTGTGTGTTTTATTCCATACTAGCTTTTGCCCGCGGCTTCGCCCGCGTGAATTTCCCACGGGAACAGTGCTTTTTCCCGGGATAAAAAGTAGCCTATGTGCTATTCCAGGTCATTATCTACCTCTGTACCAAATTTCATCGAAATCCGTCCAGTAGATTTTGCGTGATTGAGTAACAAACATCCTCACAAACTCACAAATTCACAAACTCACAAACTCACATCCAAACTTTAGCATTTATAATATTAGTATGGAGTATGGATAATGACCACGACCCTCAGTCATGAGGAATACGACTAAGGAGCAGAAGGAGGTAACTACCAAATGGATTAAATTATTTAGATTTCTGTAGACTCTGAGAGTGTTCTTTGTTTGCGGAACCCTAAATATAGGTAATGTGCAGAACACACATATAATAAAAAAATAATTTATTTCATTTTGTGGTACAACTTTTATGTATGTCCATATATTTTCATTTGTATTGCGGAATATGCTTTTTCCTTTATTACGTCCATGAAAAACAACACCAGGTTGACATAATGGTCATAAGCCACCATATCAGTATTACCCTTAACTCTTTCCTCAAAATCCAACTTTGCAATTTGAACCTAATTCCGTTCCACTTAGCTTCAAATTCCTGTGCAGACAGCAAAGGTATTTTATTGAAAGGGGATTTTGTTTCAAGATTTCGTTCGTCGGAATACAAAGAAGTGAAATATTGTGCGGAGAATAATACTTGACGTTTGCTTGATAAGGAACTACTGCGTTTTATTATTTTAACCCCTGACCCAAAAAGAGGGGTGTTATAAGTTTGACGAATCTCTATGTCTGTGTGTCTGTCGTTAAGGGTATCGTAGGGAGCTGCCAAACGAATGAACCGACCACTAACTTAAAAACTTTGCAAAAAAAAAAAAAATAAGTGCTCTAAGAGGTGTCAAATAAAGATTCTGTCCGGTTGTCCGGTTTTACAGTGCGACAAGGAATTTTTTTACACGTGAGTGAGGGCGCCACCTACGTTTTAAATAAGAAATTTAAATAGTTGAGATATTAGTTCCGTTTTCTACCACGTGCAAAAAGATCCTTGTCACGCTGTATGTTATTCCGATTTCCCTGCTGTCACAGTACCCAAATCTCAATCACATCCATTACCCGTTCCGCCATCATTTGCCATTCTGTTTCATACGATTGTCTATCAAATATGCACGCGCACTATCGGTCAATCCGTACGTTCGTAAGCTTCTTTGTACTTTTGCCATTCACAGGGAATTTTATATTTTAAAAGTCCTCTTGTTTTTACCAATTTGTGTTTCAATCGGAATATCAGATGAGGTTTTACGGGACACAATGGATATTGAATAAATTATTAAAAAAAAGGTTTTTAATGGGAACTTTATTTGTAACAATGTGGGATTTTCCGTGACACAAATTAAAAAAAAGAAATAGTTCCAGATGACTTCATAGATGACGCTTAGTAAAAGACGAGAGAAAAAGTTCCATACAAAAAGCAAAAAATTCACGGGATTGGCATTAAAAAAAAATAAAACTTAGTAAAAAAAACAACTAACTACTTTTTCTTTCGCGGGTCTACTGGAAGAAATTTCTATAGAAATAAGTAGAACCTTTGTACTTAGTTTTCCTATGTTTTATGTTTACTTTGTATGTGTTTGTTGTGTACAAAAATTAATAAATAAATAAATAAATAAACTAAAAAGTATAAACATTGTGATTTGTGCAACTGTCAAACTGTTATGTGATTTTTTTTTTCTGCCTCTGGTTGACAAGAAAAAGCGCACCATATAGGTTCAGCCATTATTACGACTCGGCTTTCATAAAACGCTATCTGTTGAGACTTTTTATACTGATTTTTTTTTCTTAATTTAGCTGTCAGAAAAATCGCTCATTGAATGCTAATTTAAAAGCTTTTATTTAACTTGCAATGTTTGTAAGTATATGTTCGTTTGGATGGAATCTTAGAACTCAATTTTGAAGTAGATATCTTCAACCGATTGAGCTGAAATTTTATACACACGTTTAGTTTGGATGACAATGCATGATATGGTTGTGACGTCATTCTAAATCCAATATGGCGGACCATTCAAGATGGCGGGATAGTTTTTTGTAATGCATTTCTACAATATGGGTATCAAATGAAAGGGTTTGTTGAGAGTAACTCGAAAAATAATGTGGCGTCATTCATAAAAGCTCACTCGCCAGTAGTACTAACTAGTGAGCAGATCAACGGTAACCCTCATTAGTACCTACATTGTTAAATAATCATACTAAATTATGTAATAAACCTAAAATATCAAATTTTTTTCGTTAAAATTTATTTCGATATTTTTATGAAATTATATACTATAAAGATCTTATTATCGCCAAAATTGTTGTCTTGGAAAAGCTTAACAGGCTGCCTAAACATCACATTACCGGTTGAAACAAAACCTCTCCATAAATCATCGGCGTACTTATTGCTGTGTCATCGAGGTAAATCACCTTTTAGTTCAGATTAATGTGCTACATTGGTGGTGGTGATGGTGAAGGTTTTACGATGGAATCTCAATGAGCAAACCAAATTGCATAATGTATGTAGTTTTCTAATGTACATATCGCATTATCTAAACAGGCATATTAAGTTATAGTTTTATTTTAATTTGCAGAAAACCTACATCAAAGTCGATATTTGGTTTATCCAAACAAGTTACGAGTATAAGGTTTTCACTTAAATTTATATCATTTAGTTTCATATTTATGACAAAACCGATAATCATATAACAAAAAATTATGCCCTTTAATTATGACATTTATACCCTGAGCACCTTTGGACGTAAGTCAAGCGCCTAGCGAACCGAACCGAACTTTTCTCCATGTTTTTTAACATTTATTTCCTGAAATGTATATCCCACTTCAAAATGACGACCTCATTAAATTGAAGCAGTTATTGACTGAATCCTTAATTTTCCCTGGTCGTTATAATGTCACGCTCCGTCGTCTGTGTCTACTGTTACGCATTGCTACAGTGTTTTTGTGACATTTCCACTAGTAGGCTTCGACAAGGGAGTTAAAAAAGTACTTTTTACACGACTGCCAAAAAAGGAGTGTTATGTTTTTAGGGTTCATGTATGTATTTATGTAAGTTTCTGTATTCGACCATAAGTCCTCAACGGCTTAACAGATTTTGATGTGAGAGGTATTGTTAGATTCCTTGCATTCCTCCGAGTGGCATAAGTTATTTGAGCGCTCAATCGTGTTTCTTGTTTTTTAATAATTAGCTTTTAAAAAAAGGTTATTTATAGCAACAACACAAAGCAGTTCTTTTTTATTATTATTACATAGGGCGGCAAGCATATCACCTGATTGTAAGCGATCACCGCTGCCCATGGGCAACTGCAACACCAGGGGTATCTCAAGAGTGTTGCCGGGGTTGCCGGCCTTTCAAGAGTAGACTCGTTTTTTGAAGGTTCCAATGTCATATCGGTTTCTTTTCACTCTTTTCATTATTACAATTCTAAAAGCTTGTTAAAATGTAATGGACATTATTAAATGTACAGATTTAGAAATTCAGAAAGATCATAATTTAAAATTCATTATCATCTCTTGATTTATACGACTCGTCTTTCAGATACTCGGTTTACTGGAAGAGATCCCTTCATGGGAAACGTCTGCCATCAAGCATATCTTCCCCCCGTCCCGGTCTGAGAAGCAGACCGCTAGCTTACTCTACGGGAAGGCGGGCGAGAGAGGTCACAGCTCTCCTCAAAATCGAACCGTCGACCAACACCTCAGCCACACGCGGAGTGCCATCTCCGCCAAGAATCAAACGTAATATGCGAGCTCGTCGCCAAAGCAATGAGGGCAAATTTGCCTCTTTTAACAATACTAAATCACCCTCCCTGGGAGAGCTCAGTCCTGTCTGTCCACTTCACTCTTTGCTGCAGCAAATGCAAATATTCAAGCGACCAGCGACGCCAAAAGTCCTGGCTCATTTGCTGCAACATTTGAAAACGCGACAACCGATATACGCGTTCATCCTTCCACGGGTATTCGGGCAGGGCATTCAACGGCCCTCCCACCAAAAAATGACCAGGGGTGAGAGCTTCCAAGTCATTTGGATCTGGAGATAGCGGACAGAGAGGACGAGAGTTGAGGACCGCCTCAACTTTACAAAACACTGTGGCCAGCTCTTCAAAAGTTAGAGCCGTTTCTCCGATAATGCGGCGGAGGTGGGTCTTTGCGGATTTCACAGCCGCTTCAAAAATCCCTCCCCAATGGGGGCAACTTGGGGGACTAAACTTCCAGGTTATTCCCCTTTGGGCAGCAATTTGACTTAAACTAGTACAATTTTTATCAATAAACACAGAAACATCCTTAAGATAATTTACAGTTCCCTTATAGTTTGTGCCATTATCAGACCTAATAAGGGAATGTAGACCTCGACGCGAAACAAAGCGATCCAACGCGGCGACGAAGGCCTCCGTAGTCAGAGCCGATACCACCTCCAAATGGACAGCCTTGGTGGCCAAACAAACAAATACACACAAATAGCCCTTCACAATACGGGCATTACGAAAGGGAGAAGCCTTGATCGAAAAGGGGCCGGCAAAATCGGTTCCAACGCCGTCAAACGGCCTCGAAGGTCGGATTCGATCAGCGGGCAAATCACCCATCTGTGGCTGCATCGTGGATGCCTTCAACCTATAACATGCAATGCATCGAAACAGGACACTACGGATTGCTCTTCGGGCAGACAAAATCCAAAATTCGCGTTGCAAAATAGCCAACAAAGCATTGCACCCAGCATGGGCGTTACGAATGTGTCGATCAGACACCAAAAGCTGCACCAAGGGTCCGCCCTTGGGCAACAACAGAGGATGGCGAGTCTCATATGGAAGATCCGCCTTCCGGAGCCTGCCTCCAACCCGAAGAAGCCCATCCGAGTCGATGTACGGGTTCAAACGAGCGACCGCGCCCTTCAACTTAGCGCGTCCGTCGCGCAAAATACGAAGCTCTGACTCAAACCGTCCGGTCTGCACGACACGGACCCAATGCAACAATGCGCTCCGGCGCTCTTCTGCACCTGCAATCGGCTCCAACCGCTTTGCCTGTGGGTTTCTACAATTATGTATGAAACGCTTAATCCAACTGGTGACACCCAGAAGCTTATCCAAGCTGCTATACCGAGCAAGTAGCCAATCCGGCTCCGACGTCGTCTCAGCGACTACAGCATGTACACGGAGCCCAGTCAAACTCAAAGAAGTAACATCTGTCTGACAGACAGGCCAAGAAGTTTCTGATCCCATCAGCCACTCTGGACCCCACCAGAGCGGGTGTGACACCAATTCTGGTGCCGTACAACCTCGGGAGGCACAGTCCGCTGGGTTAAGCTCTCCCGGCACATGTCTCCATGTTATATCAATTCCGATATTCTGGATTTGGGAAACCCGATTTCCCACAAAAACCTCCAAGGTATGTGGGGCCGCGCGCAACCATGCAAGCGCGACCTGGCTATCCGACCAGGCGAAGATGTCCCGTATCTCGACCGTGGCCGCCAGCTCACTGGCAACGTGATGCAACAATTTAGAAAGAAGGTGAGCTCCACTCAACTCAAGCTTGGGAATAGTCAGCCTAGTCCTGATGGGGGCGACCTTGCTCTTCCCTAACAAAAGCGAGACATTGACCCGGCCATCGGCGTCAACTGTCCGCATATAGACTGACGCGGCGTAGCCTCGCTCCGACGCGTCACAAAAGCCATGCAGGCTGGCTCGATATTTCCCGGGGGGCAATATTCGACGAGGCAAGGCAATCCGATTGACTTCCTTAATCGATGAAAACAACTCGAGCCAATCATCCAATGGAGAGCCAAACAGCGGCTCGCCCCACGAGACGCCCAAAGTCCAAAGTCTCTGAAGAAGACACTTTGCAGAGAATATCACTGGACTGATCCAACCGCTTGGATCAAACATACGGGCTATTACGGACAACACCGTTCTCTTAGTCCAGACCTTTGGCATTTCCAAGTCCACTTGGAATGTAAAAATATCGGTTAGCGGCTGGTACTGCATGCCCAGCACCGCTATCCTGTTGGGATCATCCACATCCTCAAACAGGTGAGGGTTCTGTTGGTGATCCTCCGGGATCCCTTCTAGAACTTTAGGCTCATTAGACAACCACTTACGTAGCTCGTAGCCACCTGTCTTCAATATTTCAATCAATTCATCCCGCAGTAGGAGGGCCTCCTCAATACTTTGGGCTCCGGTGCACACGTCATCAACATACAAGTCACGTGACAGCACGGAAGCCCCACGGGGAAAGCGGATCCCGTTCCCGCTCTGCCAATTCAAGCAATGATCTGATGGCGATATAGGGACTAGATTTCAAACCATACGTGTTTGTGTTGAGTTCATACACCGTCACAGGATCCTCAGGGCGCTCACGCCAGAGTATCAACTGGAATCGCCTGTCCTCAGGATGTATGACTGTCTGGCGGAACATCATCCGGATGTCCGCGCCAAAAACCACTTGATGTCTTCTAAAGTTCAAGATGATGTCAATTATGTCCCTATGCAATTTGGGGCCCGAATGCAAACACAGATTCAACGAAACCCCGTTCGAAGTGGGTGCGGACCCATCGAAGACGGTCCTCAATTTGCCTGTTGAGGCCTTCACCACCGCGTGGTGGGGCAAAAAATAATGCTCAGTTGAGCTCCAATCAACTCGAGCCGGAGACATGTGACCCAAATCCTCGTACTCGCGCATAAATTCAATATATTTATCGCGAAGTACGTGGTCACGCTGCATGCGTCGCTCCATGGACAGCAGTCGTTTCTCCGCAAGCGCCCTACTTTGCCCTAGGCTAGGACGAGAGGCAACAAAAGGTAACCTAGTTACAAACCGACCGGAGGGCAACCTCTCCGTGGTCGATCGAAAGAAGGCTTCGCACTCAGCGTGTTCCGGATCCATCCTGGAACTCATAGGTGGCTCCTCCACCTCCCAAAACCTTTGCATGGTCTTGGCCAAGGACGCTGATGCGACGACCGGTGGCTCCTCCACGGTGCTATTATCAAACACAGGGCCCATCAGGGCGAAACCAAAGATAGTAGACACTGCCATCAGTGAAGACGAACCCAGAGCTTTCTGGGTACCCAACAAAATCCAACCCAATACGTCCGAGCCCAGGAGCAAGTCCACTGGGCCGGGATGAAAGACAAAGGGGTCGGCCAAATCCAGACCCGAAACCAAAGACAACACACCCGGCGGTATGTCTGTCGAGGGGTGCCAACCCGCAATGGTATCCATTACCATAGCCGAGGTCGTGATCCTCATTGTGGAGGACTTCAGCGAAGAAAAGGTGACAAGTGTCTGGCCCGTCAGACACTTCACTTGTATGCCACCGACTCCAAGAAGTGGCACAGGCGAGTCTTCCACGACTAAACCTAACTGGCGTGCCACTCGAGTGGTAACCAAACTGCTTTGAGCCCCTGAGTCCAACAGAGCTCTCAAATTAATGGCTTCTCCCCCACGACCCCATACGCGGACCACCGCGGTAGGGAGCAGAACCGTCCGCGGCTCTGTCCCAGCAAGGGAGCAAGCTAGTTACGGGCTCCCCACTCTCTCCAAACCAGGGGCGCGCCACTGACCCGGATAATATGGCGGGCGAGTGCACATCCCCATCTGAGGGGGGCATAACCCGCGGCCCGGCCATACATATGGTACGGCGGGTGGTACTCCAGCCGTGGGTACTCGTGCAGCGGCGGAGAAAACCGCTGCGGCTGCATGTGTTGGGCATTGGTAACCCGCGTGGAGGGGGGTGTCCCCACTCTCACGTCCGATCTAGGGCCCCCGCCCATGGGGGCCCTATCCGGGGCCTGGCCAGCCACATACTGGCCACGACCTTGGGGCGCGTGGTCCCGGTCCGCCAAGACCCGCGCCGGTACGCGACCCCACTCCCGGGGGGGGGTGCGACGAGCGAAGCCGCGTCCTCCGTCCGATGGTGGAGGGCTTCGCGCAGGAGCGCCCCCGCCCATAGGGGACCCCTGCCTCAACATCCGGGGGCCATCCCCGTTCCGGTTCATGCAGAGCATCGCGTGGTGCCGCCCACGGCATGCACTGCATGGTATGGCACTGGGACAGTCACGTGCATAGTGACCGCCCAAACAATAAAAGCAAAGTTCATGCCGCTTTGCCATGCGGCGCCTATCTTGTACTGGCAGTCTCTGCCAGTCCCTGCATTGTAGCAGGCTGTGGCCCATCCGGCCACATTGCAGGCAGTCCGCGTCCCTCGCGACTGCTGCCGTGTGCGCAACCCGCACACCAGCTCCACGCGGTGGCGGTTGCCGTCCCTGTTGGGGCTTCCCTCGCCATGAGGGTTCCAAGGGCCTACGTTCAGGCGCTCTGGATGGCGCTGAGTCCGTCATGGTATTCTCAGCAGCCCGTGCCTCAAACTCCAAAAACTTCACCAAGTCAGTGAATGTTGGTAGGGTGGTGCTGTCCCGCTCCGCATTCTCGCGCTCAAACCGCGAGCGGATGTCATTGGGTAATTTGCCCAATACAATGTGCACCAGCAAAAAGGACCATTGGTCCACCGGCAGCCCCAGTGTGCGGAGCGCGTTACAGGCCACTGTAACGGGCGTGAGCAACTGCAGGCGCAACTGTGCCCTGTTGGCCACCTTGGGCAGGGCCATCAACTGTGCGGCGTGCGCATCCGCTAACAAACGTAAGTTTTGATAGCGGGAGTTCAATAACTCCCAAGCCGTGTCGTACTGGTCGTCCTCCACCCGGAGGTGCTGGATGAGCGACCGCGCTTCATCCTCCAGAGTGGAGAGGAGGTAGGCCATCTTCTGGGCCTTCGACAAATCCTGTCGTGCTACGACCAGGGACTCAAACATATTTTTATATGCCACCCACTCCTCCATCCTACCCCCAAAGTGGGACAGCTGAAGGGTGGGGAGCCGACCAGTAACCGCTGGTCCTTCCTGTCTAACAGGGGTGCGAGGGGCTGGTCCGCCAGCCTGTCTCGCCCTTATTGCGGTCGCCGCCTCCGCGATATCATCGTGCAGACTCAGGATCTGGTCCATGTCCGCCATGTGACCTGCGTAGACCTCCGGGGCAAGTTCGGCTTCGGTAAGCACCACCATGGCCGCTTCCGCGCTAATCAATCGTGAGTGGAGGTGATCCGCTCTTAGCAGTATGGCGCCCTCCCTGTCCTTCCGGGACAGGAGTCCTCCGGCCGTCACAAACCATCTCAATTCGTTGGCGAGTGTCGCCCTAGCATTGGAGACCTTCGCCATCGCGTCAAGTCACAAACAAAAAAAAATAACAAAAGGTAAATAAAAAACAACAAAATCAAACAACTACACGAAGAACCGCGGTAGGTATGAGAATGGCACAAACCCGGAACGCACGGTACAAACCGCAAACAAATACAAAAAGGTTACAAATATTCTTATACAAACAAACTAAGAAAAATCTAATAATTTTTACAAACAATTAATTATTTTTTACAAACGAACAAATAGAGGGTAGATAAACTACGCTCTGCTACCAGAAAATGTGCAGAACAACTACGCTCTGCTACCAGAAAATGTGCGCAGAGAATCCGGGCAGACGAAAGGGCGGGAGGGTTCGGTACCGAAAAATTTACCGGGTAAAAAAAAATACCGGTAAAAAACCTCGACCCGACACTACGTCTGTCCGACTAACCTAACCTAACCTATACGCAGTCTGCTACCACTGTAGTTTACAACGGGAACTACAGAACCCTGTATATTAAACCTAACTTAATAGCTACAACCACCCACAAACCCAAGGGTCACTTACCAAACTTAATCTTCTGCTCTTCGGATCCAATCTTGAGTGTCTTCGGAAAGGGGGAATGCGGTCCCTAAACACCAAACCTACCCCGAGATCTCAATTCCCCAGAACAAATAAATTGATTTCTTCCCGAAGTTGGCTCGGCAACAGATGTCGGCGTCCCCAGGCAGCCACGTTTCGCATCTCACAAGAAACAGTCAAAGTAAAAGGTTTCACAAACACAAACGTTCAATAGTTATTTAACAAACAGGAAATTCACAAATATAACTCAAACTAATTAACAATCAAAGGACGCGGGACCTCTCGCGTATTAAAAATCAAACCGATATGTCAGGACAAATGGCGGCCGTCCGCCATGCCATTCACGCGAGCAATTTCATGCGGCGCGGCCTCCCCGCGCGATGTCCAAACAATACTGAATTCAAAATGGTCGCTCGCGACTGCCGACGCCGGCCGAGCGGGCGACGACGCTACTAATATGAAACTACCGCACGCGCTAGAATATTACGGCGGCGAACGGACAAAACAACATAGATTTTATTACAAACAATTTCTTTAAATGTCTTATTATGTATTATTTTGTAACCATGTACATTAAATACATTACAAACAAACAAACCTATGGATACTGAAGGAATTTTAAAATATTCAACAAGTAACTTAAACCATTTTAAAAATCAAACATGTTCGCTGTTTTATTATTTAACAATAAAAGCAGTTGTAGCTGCAGTGTATGAAATAAATATGATACTCCAAATAATTTGTGTACGGATTAAGTACATAAAAATTGCAAAAGTTGACCGTCCGAGTTGTCGGTTTGTTTGTGCCTCTATAACAAGAAAAAGTTTTAATAGGGGAAGAGCTATAGCGGTTGCCCCATTGCTGTGCCACCTTTTTATACCGATTTTTATTATAGAGATACTTTCTATCACTGATGAAGTATATCAGTAGTTAAAATACATTAATATACAGGGTTATTTGTAATAAACGCAAAACCTTCCTAGGGGTGAAAGTACTCATAAATATGAACATCTTTTTGTATGGGACCGACTCTGAAATCTCAAAAAAGAAATCAGCTGTTCCATACATTTTGGGCGAGTAGGTATTGCATGGAACAGCTGATTTTTTTTTGAGATTTCAGAGTCGGTCCCATACAAAAAGATGTTCATATTTATGAGTACTTTCATTCCTAGGAAGGTTTTGCGTTTAATACAAATAACCCTGTATATGTAACAAAATGTTTTATTTTCGGGTTACTGTAATTTTGCCATCGCGAAGATTTGCCATCAATATGCTCCATTCATTGACAGTAAATTTGGCAAATTACAGTAAACAAAATATTAAATTGCGAATTTATTTTAAAAATGGCGTCTGGTGGCGAACTTACTTATACTTTTTTGATGGCAAATTTACTTTGATGGCAAACTTACAGTAACCCTATGAGCCCAGCCAAGCTAGTCACATTAGAATTAAGGAGGAGGAGAATATAGTGTGGGCGAAAATCTCGGCAGATTACATACAATATGTATACTATACTTGCTTTCGCCCGCGGCTTCGCCCGCGTGAATTTCCCACGGGAACCGTGCCTTTTCCCGGGATGAAAGGTTCCCTATGTCCTTCTCCGTACTTCCAGCTATGTGTATACGAAATTTCAGGAATATTGGTGGTGGTGAAGAAGTAACAAACAAACAAACAAACTCACTTTCAAACAAACAAACATGTTATATAATATTATAGTTAGGAAGTTAGGATTTAAAAAAAAACTTGTGTGATGATAAAATAAAAAGTACCCACATATCTATTTTAGCAAATAAATAATTGACAATTGGCAAAGTAATGAGAGAAAAAAGGCAAAGGGATATTTCTCAAACAGTGTTTGTAAAATCCCTTCTAATAACCAGAAATTTAACAGAATAGAACTAAATAAAACTTTTTTCTTTCTTCTTTAAAAATTTCTTTAATCACCGAAGCTCATTATTAACGTTTTCGTTTTATTCCTAAAGTGAGATTCACACATATTATTTAACAACTATTTTCTTGTACCACTTTTACTGCCAATAAACATTCATTCATTCATTCATTCATTCCTAATCAATTTACAAACTTTCCAAGGTGAAGAGTAAAAATGACACACCTGATCACACCTCTATACCTTTCTTGTAATTTTAAACCTATTTAACTTCTTTAACCCGACATAAAGCGTCATTGTTTAAACGGGAAATCAATTTTCTCATGAAACTATATTATTTTCTTCTGAAATATAATATTATTTTGCTAAATTACATTTCCCATGCTCAATTTACTGCACAAATTTATTTCGTAAAACGTAGGATTGAAAAGCTATTTTGTTTTCCTGACCATTTATTGCAAATTTTAATCCTTGTTTTCAATTGGGAAAACCGTTTTCGTTTCGAAAAAGCTTTATTGCAGAGCCATTCGCAATTTACGAAAAGCTCAAATGTCATAATATAAATAATTGGCGGTGAAATAATGGTTTTCCGTTGATGGAAACATAATTTTCTACTAATAATGTTATACTACTTGTAATATTTGATCGATTTGATTGTACTAATTTGTAATGATAAGTCTACAAATTACAATAAATGAACGAAAATACGTAATCTTAATCCCACTCTGTTTGGAGTACTGAAAAACTTTCGTTTATATAAATACTAGCTTTTGCCCGCGGCTTCGCCCGCGTGAATTTCCCACGGGAACAGTGCTTTTTCCCGGGATAAAAAAGTAGCCTATGTGCTATTCCAGGTCATTATCTACCTCTGTACCAAATTTCATCGAAATCCGTCCAGTAGATTTTGCGTGATTGAGTAACAAACATCCTCACAAACTCACAAATTCACAAACTCACATCCAAACATTCGCATTTATAATATTATATGAATATAATATAATAAAAATAATAAAAATATGATATAAAATATGTTCTTTGAATAAATGAAGGAATGAGTCCTATTATCAAAATAACGTCTTATATATTTTCTGTAATAAAGATCCAAACTTTATAAAGAGTCCGTCATGCGGTTTAGAAACTCTTGACACCAGGCTGGAAGGGTCGACAGCCCTTCGAACCTTCCATAAAAAGAATATTTTTCGAGTAACCCTGTTCACAATTAAACTTTCCGCCTCGCTGGTCGTCAAGCGCGTCAGTAGGCGCAAAGAGAATATCTCAGATTTTAATTAAAATGTTGCTCTGTGCATAACTGAACGGAAGAATTTTTTTGCAAAAAATTGCATTTCGTCAAACCATCCCGCGGGTTTGTTACAAGCAGGTCTGAACACGAAGTACTCTCTGTACATTATCATAATCATCATCTCAGCCGCGGGCAGTCCACTGCTGGACATAGGCCTCCCCCAAGGTCCATAATGACCGGTTGGAAGCGGCCTGCGTCCAGCGTGCGCCTGCGATCTTTTTCAGGTCGTCTGACCATCAAATCTACAAAAGTCTGACTACAAACGTCGATATCGTGTCTCAATTGTGTCTCAAGAGCCAAAGAAAATGAAATAAAGTGGAAAGATCTCTGTAAGACTTCTATATTTTATTACGATTTCTTTGGCTTTTGAGACACAACTGAGGCACGATATCTACGTTTGTCAGTTGTAGAATCAAGGGCCTGGTCGGTGGGTGTCCGACTCTGTGCTTGCCGGTACGTGGTCGCTATTAGAGAACCTTTATCCCCCATCGGCCATCAGTTCTCTGCGCTACTCTGTTCATCTAGTAGTAGAATTTGGACGAAATGCTTTCTCAATCCATTGTCTTTAAGAAAATTGTACGGTACTCTATTCTCACTAAAGTTTAATTATAATTAGTAAAATCATTGTTCTCGCTAAGAACATGGAACGTTTGCGTAAATAGCAATATTGTTGGAATAAATGCGTATTATTTATAGAAATTCCCTAGAGCAAAAAAAAATGTTTGTTTTCGATTATTATTTATTTATGGAGCCCACTGGGCCATAAGTAGCCTTCTAAGCAGAAAGTTACACACGTCAAAATATACACGAACTCTTAAGATGTTTCGTGAGTTTATTATACCCATCAAAATATATAATTTATTCACCCGTAGCTCCGTTACTCATGAACTTTGACATTTTTAAACTTAGCTAGCTTCTTCCTGAAATTTCCTTAGCAATTTCAGAAAATTTGATCCTCTTCCCCAGAAAAAAAACCAAATTGTGTCACTTTAAAGGATTTTTAGCTATCATTTTCGTGGCTGACATAAAATATTTCTTTTAACATCAAGAAAACACAGAAGATTTATTTATTAACGAAGCAAACATTCATTTGCATAAAGATGCAGCCTGGTTTGTATATCATGACCACACTGGCAGACTCGTGAATTATGAAAACAACGCTCTGCTCAGCACAGATGAAAAATTTAAATGCCTTACGTCACTTCGCTAGGTAAGCTGAGAAGCGAAATATGAATTATTCAGGCTATCTTCCCACACTCATGTCAAAGTTCAGATTGGGCGAGCAATTGGTTAGCTAATGAACTCGCCCGATGCTTATATAGATACAGTATCACGTCTTTTTAATTTACGGGGTAGATAGAGCCAAGACTCGAAGGCCAAGCTTTGCTGAACGGTGGGTTTGATTGGTGGAATGGAGATTCAGATATAGCAAATAAGATAAACTATTTGGATATAGTGACAGGAAAAAATCCATGTAAGAAGGTTTAACTTTATCTTTTAACTAGCCTGTGCCCGCGACTTCATCCGCGCATATCTCAGATTCTAAGCGGCGTATCAAGATGAAACTTAGGTACGCCAAATTTTAAGTTAGACCTTATATTATACAACAATGGGCGGTAAATTTGGTCCAGTAGTATTTGCGTGATACGCGTACAACATACAGATAGAAAGACAGACAAAAATTCTACAAAAAAAGGTTTTGGCTACTATTGGCCCTATGAAGACATAGATTCAGATTCAGATCATAGATTTTTTTCTTAAAAATCTTCTACACGACCAGTTACAGTTTTATTATATGTATTGATTTAAATTTTGGCTCAGTTTTGACATTTTATTCATATTTCACTAGTTTCGAAACCACCGCTTTAGCACCCGTAGTCACAAATAATACTTGCGTAAGTCGATAAGGAATGCCATGCTGAGTGAGGCATTTTTCAGTGCGTTACCGATGGCAAGCCTTTCTATTGGACGCGCAGTGACGTTTGTCCCTCAAGTATCGTTCATGAATAGGTTTTTGAGTCCCTGTGAGCTGACAGGCACTATGAACCTTCCAAGTAACGTTTGTGAATACGGGGTGTAATCTCCTCATTCACTGGTGCAATGTGACCTTCCCTAGTTTACCTCAGAGAGGAGTCCTATTTGGTAATAACGTGTCTCTCCAGATCATTATTTATAGCTAACTTTCGTCGCAAAGTTTGCGCTCGCCCTGTTTGTCATTTTAGGGATAAACATAAATAGTACTCACTTTTATAGTAATATATGGAGGTGCAGGGAAGACTTTCGCTAGCGTTGTTTGAAAAAGCTAAGTGTGTTTTACTTACAGAGCTAGAGTACCGCCTGCGGCTGTGTTTTAGAACACTACTTTTAGGATTATATAAAATCACTAGCTGTTACCCGCGGCTTCGCACGCGTGAGTTTCGCTTAAATGAAAAATCTTTTGGTGTTCCAAATTGTAGTAACCTAAACTCCAGTACTCAAAATTTCGGCCATTTGGGTATCCCGTGTCCCGCGGGAATATATGTTGATGAACGGGAACAGATGTTCCAGATCTTTAATATTTATACGTCAGTAGAAAATGCTCATCAGGTTGAACGACTTTGCTAAGGCGCCATTTCCATATATGTAATAGTGTAGCTGGTCTCTTGGAGTTCTTCATCAGTTGATCCTGAATTTCGTTTTTTATGTAGACTAATCATCGTCAAAATGCTCGTCAGATTGATTTAACTGTTCTGTTATGGTTCTTCATCAGGTGTTCCAGTTTTCAAAATCAATTATAGCCTATATGTTACCCAGGCTTAATAGCTATACAACAAAAAAAGTTTCATTCAAATCCGTCCAGTAGTTTTTGCGTGAAACGCGGACATACATACAGACAGACAGACAGACAGACAGACAGACAGGCAAGAAATTCCAAAAAAATATTTTTGCTTTCTATTATTCTTTTTAGGTGTCCCTCTATCCATTTCAGTCAAAAATACTAAATGTACAGACAAAATATTTTTACTGTTTTATTATATGTATAGATAATTCTATAACTAAACTTCCGCTCTTTATCACATCTGTCCGTACATCCATCTGTCACAGCTCTTTCATTTGAGACTTAAAATACCGTATGTATCGTGTGTTACAACAAATATGCTAAAAATAAAACAAGGCATTACAGGTTTTTTTCGGTATTATCTGTTGAACTTTTAGATATTTTAATATTAAAGCCAGAAAAACAATCAAAAACTTTCAATATTTTTTTATATTAGTTATAAAAAAGTTAACCGGCAGATATTAATATTAAGAGCATCGTGGCACGATGTATATTGCTATTCCATCACCGCATTCCAGTGGATTTAACTTCCAAGCCGCGCCAATAGATGTTTTACGTCAAAAATACTAGTGATACTTACAGTAGTCGCATTATAACATGATCGCAGAATTTTAAAAAATGTAAGTTACACGTTCTATGCGTTTTGCCCCAAACGGCATTGTCATTGGGGTAAAACAGGCAACGAATGTGGGGCGAAAGCGCTTTTTTTTTCCATGTGGGGCGAACGCGGCATAATCTGTTTTGGTTACAACATCTAAGTAACATAAGTAATGTAAACGCCATACGATTAAAAAAAACTTTTGCGATTTAAATGCAAAGTTTGGGTCCAAAAAACAAATCTGTATGTACCCTAACCTACAATTCAGGGTTCTAACTCCACTGGTGACGTTCGCCGTGTTTCGACAATTCACTGAACTGAAACAAGGGGTACTGGGGTCTAAAACGGACACTTTGACAAATCATGATCCATTTCTTATTTCCTAAATATTTAAAAATGAACCTAATTGCCACATTTATAAGGTTCATTTTTAAATATTTAGGAAATGAAAAATGAATCATATTCCGATTCATCAGTCGCTGTTTTAGATGACCTGGGCTACATATTCCAATATATTTTATATATTAATGTAAAAGGGATGCTCGATGAAATGAAAAGTTATGTGTATTGACATTTGTTTCGCTGCTGTCGGAATTATTCTTGTTATATTACACTTTTCACCTTTTTTGTTATTTGCTTGTTATATCCATTTTGATTGGGGTAAGGCTGGGTAAGGTAAAAATTTATGTTTTGAGGATTTTGAGACATTCATCAATCAATCATTACACAATTCAAGACATATTTTTTTATATATTGTATCACTAGTGGTTCTGTCAGAACAGTAGACCTCGCGAGCCTTTCCACGAAATAACCGATATTTTACCGTGTCCCTGCCTTAGAAGAGTTTTGAAACCAACCTACCAATGCTGGAAAAGAAAGTAAAAAGTCTTATATTTTACCCATAAGCCCAAACATGTTCTTGTGGTTGGTCAATACCACAAAAAAAAATACTGAAACCTGCCTTTTTTGCCACAAAATAATATAAATAATAATATAAGTAATAAATTGTTTCAGGAGTAATCCCAAAACATTTGCACCACAGTTTGAAATTAATAGATTTGCCCTCATCTAGCTACATAAATATGCAAAAAGCTGTAATTTTAAATACATAGGACAGTTAGAAAATTCATGCAAGGGGATGAAACAATAAATTCTTTATAATACTACAATAAGTTAGCTGCTACATCACTTGGCCTGTGCCCGTAATTGTAGTTTACTAATACCAGCGCCCAAGCTGAGAAAAGAAAAAGAAGATGAAAAATAATAATAAATATATACTGACAAATCACACGACTTACATCAACGTAAGTTCAAGACTTTACGGGATGCTAATATAACAATACTATATTTTATAATAAATAAATATCCAGAACCCACGTCAATCTTAAAAAGATTATTTTTCATCTTGACCCGACCGGGGATCGAACCCGGGACCTCTGGTGTGGCCGTCCGGCGTGATGACCGTTAGGCCACGGAGGTCGTCAGTCGTCAAAAATTCATGGTACTGTGTTATTTGCGCAACAAAATTAAAGTTCAAAAAAGAAAGTTCAATTTGAAATCGAATCTCTCTTATTAGTAGGTATGTAGGTATTATATATATATATTACTTTTTTATAATAGGATTCTAATCATACAATGAAGTTTTTTGATATCAGATTTATTTCAAGTGTTCAAGATAATTCCACCAAGCAAAGCAATCCACAACACATCCATTAACCAAATAAATACACACAATTCAAAGCCAAGAAAGACGAAAAAAAGCCATATGATATTTAAGAACCATTTCATTTTATTTAATCAATAAATCAAGTCACTCTTGTAAATGACGTATGGAAAATTAACAATAGCGAATTTGCGAGAAGAAAAGCTTTGGTGCGCCATCTATTGATTTTTTTGTGAACTATCGTATGGGAATTTATAACATATGGATATATAGCGGTTTTATTGAATTTCACTATGTTGTTCAAACAAAAAAGTTGCGTCTTAATAAGAATAACAAAAATGTCTAATGACATTTTTGAATAATTTTTTAAATAGCTGAGATATGAGGTTTTTTTTATATATTTCGGCCATTTTTTTAAATTTCGAAAAACTGGCTCGACTAAAAAATTCTATAAAATTACCGAACCTGCTCACAAAATTTCATGAGAATCGGTTCAGAAATGCGACCTGTAGGCGATTACATCCGGACAGACAAAAGAATTTTCGGCTAGTGGAAACTGAGACGCTTCGCTCGCTGCGCTCGCTCGGTCAATTAAACAGGTTTATGATATGACTAGCCTGTGCCCGCGACTTCGTTCGCGCATATCTCGGGTTCTAAGTGGATGAAACTTACGCCAGATTTTAAGTTAGATCTTCTATAATACAACATCAACCGTGAAAACCGCATCAAATTTGGTCCAGTAGTTTTTGCGTGATGCGCGTACAAACATGCAGAAAGACAGACATACAAAAATTCTACAAAAAATGGTTTGGCTTCTTATGGCCCCATCAAGACCTCTCACAGTTTTTTTTTTTTTTAAATCTTCTATGTACAGACACAGGCCAGTTACAGTTTTATGATATGATGATGGTAGAGACTAAAACAGCATGACAATCCTTTTATGTGTTTTTCTCAACAATGGTCTTAAATTTGTACAAATTAGCGATTTTCTGACAGTAAATTAAGAAAAAAAAAACAGTATAAAAAAGTCTCAACCGCGTTTTATGAAAGCTGAGTCGTAATAATGGCTGAACCTATATGGTGTGCTATTTCTTGTCAACCAGAGGCAGAAAAAAAGTCACTTAACATTTTTACAGTTGCACAAATCACAATATAGATACTTTTTAGTTGTTTGTTCTACTAAGTTTTATTTAAAAAAAATGCCAATCCCGTGAATTTTTTGCATTTTGTATGGAACTTTATTTCTCGCCTTTTACTAAGCGCCATCTATGAAGTCATCTGGAATTTTTTTTTTTTTAATTTCTGTCTTGGAAAATCCCTCTTTGTTCCAAGGCACAATTAATTCAAGAACTAAATATGATTCTATGAAATCTGAATAGAGAGCTATTCGAGTGTGCCAATTTACCTTCAGTATATTTAAATTTATTGAATAATCTATACGTAGACTCTACATAGGAGATATTTAAGAAAATTAAAATGTATGAGTGGTGTATAGGGCCAATAGTAGCCAAAATATCTTTTGAACTAAAACTACAGTATTGAACATGCGGTTTTTTGCCGCTTAGAGCCTGAAATTTTAAAATTCCTGAGATATCCGCGCGGACGAAATCGCGGGCAAAGCTACTTACACTGAATAGCAGTTTTAACACCAAGAATTTTATTGTTATTCAAAGTCAAAGTCAATTTTTTTTATTGAAACTTGGCCTTCAAAGAAGGCTCTTTTTACAAAACTCTTCACGCTTCACTGCTCTTCACTTCGAAAACTAATTATTTATCATAATTATTGTGTCTCAAAGCTACAAACTACTAGCATTTCGGAACGACCACTGCTGAGAAGAAATGCCTTCATTAAAAAATCATTTGTTATTTCCTAGAAATTAAAATAGATGCTTGTGAACGCAATGAACTAAATACCAATTGTGTTTTCCAGGTATCCATTAGGAAATCAAACGGGACCAAATACACCACAGATTAAAGGTAAGAATTGTACGTTAATTCGTTTATTTTTTGCAATTTTTCTCAAAAACCCATGGCATGAAACAAAAGAACAAGTTCCGAAATTGGTTATTGTATACTGGGATCCTAATAATATTATAAATGCGAAAGTTTGGATGTGAGTTTGTGAGTCTGTGAGTTTGTGAGGATGTTTGTTACTCAATCACGCAAAATCTACTAAACTCCATTTATTCTTACCAGTCCTATCATGTAAGCAATCTTACCATATCTTTTTATGATTTTACAACAATATAAATTAAAATAGACTTTTTAGGAAATTACTTTCGTGGTTAATAAATGTTTTACTTTAGAATGTTTAGGATTGAACTAATATTTGATTTATTTTCAACAAAATTCAACAAAAAGTACTGTGAAGATTGTTTAACTGGTAAGAATAAATGGATTTTAGACGGATTTCGATGAAATGAAATTTGGTACACGGGTAGAAAAATACAGAGAATAGCACAGGTACTTTTTATCCCGAAATTACCACGGGAGCGAAGCCCCGGGGCGCGGCTAGTATTTTATACATAAATATCGATTTATTTAACGTAACTGATGCCTATTTTAATTATTTATTATTTTTCTATTATTATTTTTTTTTAGTTTGAATCTCCAGGGCTCCCACAAGTTGTTCTAATTTATGTATACTATTTTAAGTAGAGTGTATAACTTGTGGAATTAAATAATTAAATTGGGTTTTTTATTTATTTTGTATTTGTATTTTATCAGTACTACGCTCTCTATTACTTTACCTCACTCACTTATGTTCTGCTCTTGTATGAAACAGGCAAATCCCCACCAGAACAAAATCCTTTCCAATGTTGTCTCAAAAGGCAATAAACTCTATATTTAAATGCCACTTAATTAGAATCTCTATATTAAAACCACACTACAATGAAGACTAAATCTATTACCCAAACTTGCAAATAAAGCATGCTCCACACGAGCCCGCAGATAAATAACGGCAATAAATAATCTGCTGGTGACACCTCCCGTGTGGAGGGGCCTTTAGCTAGCGTAAGGTCGTTTCGAGACACCCTGTTACACCGGTGTGTGCTTTTTCTAATTTTCTTTTAGCAATTAGACCAAGCCATGAAAAACGAACAGAGTTATTTGATTTTCGAAATGCAGATATTTTCAAAAATGTTTTGCTCTAACCAACTCTACGCGCGTTAACTCTACAAACTTTACTCCTTAGTCAAAATATGTGATTTGACCCTTTCGGAACCAGTATAAGCGTATAAGAACTATCCCATTTGACGATAACTTTTGACTAAGTTATGGACTGCAGAGTAACGTAGAGTTAGAAGCTTAGCTCTACATGAAATCTGATTAATTTTTGTCAGTGCGATCCATATCGTCTTCTCTAGGCAACGTTTTACATGACAGTCTTTTTTGATGGTATTATATTATGTAACGTCGGCTGCACAGAAACCTGACCCCCTGAGATAGGATTCGGTGAGGTGTGAGCGGTAAATTAATGTGCATGTTGTGTTCGCTTCAAGAAGGCTGACATCTTGAATGCTCTTATACATATACATGTATTATTAAACTTGTGTGTTATACAGCCAGTTTGCGAACCAAATAAATAGAAATAGGGGGTCAAATTTAGGTACCAAATTTTTATTAAACCATAGTTATAATTGTGTATAATTTAGTTAAACTATTTATTTTCCTTTTCTACGTTCTCGTCGGTGTAAATGCTCCCATATTTTATTGGAATGCCTTTTGTCGTTCCCAACGATTTGTTTTGTGAGACGACCCTTCTAATGATTTGTTTCCAACTTCGGCCAATTACCCGGAAGGATTGCACGTATTTTCAGTGTGAATAAATTGAAATTTACTGTTTTGTGTTTAGTAAAGAGATGGTATGAAATAGTAGATTGTTAAGATAGGCTTTAAGGTTTAAAACCACAGTTTTTCACAAACTTTTCACTTACTCCCCACTTAAGCCTATATTGTGTCCCACTGTTGGGCAAAAGCCTCGGTTTTAATTTATTTTATTCGTATACTAAACATCCTAATCCTAACTAATATTATAAATGCGAAAGTGAGTTTATTTGTTTGTTACCTCTTCACGCTTTATCTACTGAACCAATCTTCCTGAAATTTCGCAAACACATAGTTAGAAGTACGGAGAAGGACATAGGGTACCTTTCGTCCCGGGAAAATGCACTGTTCCCGTGGGAAATCCATGCGGACGAAGCCGCGGGCGAAAGCTAAATTAAAAAAATATATATTGTAAATTTTTATTTCTTGCCTAAAATACATAATTAAACAAATTTTTTAAACGAACGAGAAATGCAAAAAATCTGTCGATCAATTTGATCGGAGATCAATTCTTTATTATATAGCTGCGCCCCTAGGCTGCGCTCCCATAAGAATTTCGGAATACAAAGCACCCTATGTACTTTCCCAAATGTTTTTCTATCGCAGTACCAAATTTCATCGGAATCTTTGCAGTAGATTTTGCGCAATTAAGTTACAAACATCCACACACTTTAACATTCATGTATAAGTTATTATTAATATGTAGAATGTCGTACAATTCATACATATGTAGTATGTATTATCCGAATTGTAATTAAACGCTGTAATTGGTTCCCGCCTCGTGCGTTGATGGCCAGTAGCACATATAATTAGTATCAATACATTTGTAGATATGTCTTCTTACTATATATGTATGGAATTCCAAGACAGCCTATCCCTATAAGATGTGAGTCTACTGGACGGATTTTGTTGAGAGGTAGTGGAGGAGAAAAAATACCGAGAAGCACGTAGGGAACTTTTGAGCTGGAAACATAGCAAGAGCTAAGCTACTTTTGTCAGAACATCTACAGGTTTAATATTTCTAATTATAATATTCATATTTCATACCCACCTGTATTTGTTTTAAGTAGTATAAAAAAAAAGGTTCAACTTCTTTAGTTCTTAAGTGTTAACCTATTGTTGTATAAATGGCTGTTGGTTTTCTTAATAAATAAACAAAAATAAATTTCCATGGAAGCAAAAACCCGGGGTAGAATTTGAATAACTAGCTTTTGCGCTCGGCTTCGCACGTGTGAATCTCGTTTTTTGCCTATTTTACTCTCTGGGAGGTATAAAATCCAAAATTCCTTTCGTAGTGCTCACTTCCATTATTAAAAACGTCTTTACAAAATTTCAAGATTGTCGGCTTTGTCTCGCAATTTCCAGATCGCTATACACATCCAACTGATCAGCATTCTGTATGTCCTCCATTCAATCCCTGGATGGCTATCATCAGATCACAGCTCAGATCAATCCTAACAGTGAACCAAAGCTTCAAAATAACCTCGTTTGTATGAAAAACGACTGGTGTCCCTAATTATCGGGCCACCACTGTATATACTTAAAAGTTCACGCTGACTGACTGGTGTAGTATATCAACGCAGAGACAAAGCTGCCAATCTTGAAATTTTGCAAAGACGTTTTTTATAACGCAAGTGAGCTCCCTAATTAGCTGGCTACCACTGTATATCTACAGATGATTAGGTTTGATTGGATTTTGAAACGTAATCAAGCAGCATTTAGTGGCTATTAGGTCTTGTTCCGGCCGAGACAGCAATCAGACCACCCTGATATCATTACATGATTGCAATTTACGAAAAGCGATCATGTTATCTTATCAGTTTTATATTAGACTAGCTGGCGCCCGCGGCTTCGCTCGTTTCTTAGCGGACGTCATAACATCTACCTGCATGCCAATGCCAAGTTTCAACCCGATCCGTCCAGTGGTTTGGGCTGTGCGTTAATAGATCACTATGTCAGTCAGTCACCTTTATTATATAGATTACTACTGTAAGATCTAAGTTACTCGGAAAAAAGAAAAAGACACGTAGATTAATCTCTCTCACGAAACAGTAAATATATTGCTATTAGGCTCTCACAAATCATCGGACGAACGTTTCGTACTTGTGAAAGTTATTCCGTAGGTATGTTATATTATCTACCCTAAATTCCGTTTTTAGGGTTCCGAAGTAAACAAGGAACCCTTATAGTTTCGTCATGTCAGTCCGTCCGTCCGTCTGTCTGCAGTTTATATCAGAGACTACTAGTACTAGAAAACTGTAATTTAGTATAGATATACATATTTATTACGCGGAGTTAACTGTAGAATAAAATTCCGAAAAAAAAATTTTTTTAGGCGGCCTCTCCATCTAAAGTGGAAATGTTTTTTTTTTCTTTCGATTATACCATCATGTGGGATATCATTTGATAGGTCTTTTAAAAATATTATGAGTTTGTAAAAAGCATTTTTTGATTTAGGGATCCGTTTGCGAAATATTTGACTTTAAAGTGAAAATTTTTGTTAGAGTTCATTTTCCTCCCCTCGAACAGGCAAATGGTGGGGTGTGAATTAGTGTATAGAACCGGGAAATCCCGGTACTGAAAATCCCGGGATTTCCCGGTTTTTTGGTGGCGGTAATAGAACCGGGAATTAAAATACAAGAACCGGGATTTTCGGTACCTTCGGGATTTTTTTATTTTTTATTTATTTGGTTCACCAACTGGCTGTGCAACACACAAGTTCATAAAGATATATGTCAGAGCATCCAAGTTGTCATCCTTCTTATATTATTATTCAAATCGTTAATTGACTTCATTAAAAACCGCATAGAACTTATTGTTTGGTTTCGTAATCAGCTGAAATTTATACCCTCATAGTTTATACGGACAAATCCGTTTAAATATATGGCAATGAGCGATTTTTCTGACAGCTAATTAAGAAAAAAAAATCAGTATAAAAAATTCTCAACAGATGGCGTTTTATGAAAGCCGAGTCGTAAAATAGCTGAACCTATATGGTGCGCTTTTTCCTGTCAACCAGAGGCAGAAAAAAAAATCACCTAACAGTTTGATAGTTGCACAAATCATAATATTGATACTTTTTAGATGTTTTTTTTACTAAGTTTTATTTAAAAAAAAAACCAATCCCGTAATTTTTTTCTTTTTGTATGGAACTTTTTCTCTCGCCTTTACTTAAGCGCCATCTATGAAGTCATTTGGAACTATTTATTTTTTTAATTTGCGTCTCGGAAAATCCCTCATTGACAACACTGACGCTATGCGCAGCAAACGGTGCAGGAGCAGAACTCTGTGGAGATTCGAAAGGATGTTAGATAGACGCAGAATGACGACCGCGAAACAAATGTAAAAATCGAGGTGGCTCTTTTCGAGAATGGAGGCGATCGTTGGCGATATTTATCACAAGCTTATGGTGTATCTTCTGAGTGTTCCATCCACCAGTGTTGAGCCAGAAATGATTTTTTCTTCGGCTGGCCTGCGCTGCGGTGTAATAAAATTAGATCGTGTTTAGGTGATGAAACTTTGGACCAGGGGGAACTGGTCTGCTCGATTCTGATTTGAATTTTATTTTTATTTTTTGTTCTTAACCATTTCATTGTGGTTACTCGATCACAAACATAACAAGAACTGATTGTTATTATATTATATTTTTTCTTATATTTTATTTTAATTTTGACTGTACACAATTTAGTGTATGTATAAAGTTAATAAATAGCCCCTCTGCGACCAAGACTGTTTTATGAGTTTCTTTAGGAATATCTTCTCAGCAGTGGTCGTTTCGAAATGCTAGTAGTTTGTAGCTTTGAGACATAATATATTATGATTAAGTGATTAGTTTTCGACGTGAAAAAGAGCCTTCTTTGAAGACCAAGTTTTAATAAAAAAAATTGACTTTGACTTTGACGCGATGATATTTTTGAGGACATATATTACAAAGAAAAAAAAGCTTTCAAAAAGACCAAATAGTTCATCTGTGATCGCTAGATTTTATTTGATTGTTAGATGTTAATCTATTGGCGTAGATTTTATTGATTTTTATATCTATTTGATATCAATTTTATTTGTAATTTTATTGTAGCTAAGGGTTCCTATTATTTTCACGTGTTAATTAAGAGTACTTTATTAGGATAATTAATGAATACTAAGTTTAAATCATAATTAAAGATAAATTATTTATATCTGAAAAAAAAATTAAGTACCGAAAATCCCGGGAATCCCGGTTCCAGCATAGTCCAGTACCGAAAATCCCGGTTCCTTGAAACATATCCGGTTCTCTATACACTAGTGTGAATACATGAATGAAAATATATTAAGTAGCAAATATAATGAATTTAAAAGGAAAATTATCACTGTTACGTAATCCTTACACGTTAATGAGTAATAGACGATAAACCAGGAAAATCGATATTGGTATGATAATGTTCTTAGGAAAAATTTTCATTGAATATGATGGTATTATAAGGTTATAGTCATTGGTTTAATGAAACTGGGAGTAAATAGAAGTTCATGTGTTCGCATTTGTACAGGTTAGACACCTTCAGAACCCTATATTATATTTTGACGACCTCCGTGGCCTAATGGTTATCACGCCAGACTGCCACACCGGAGGTCCCGGGTTCGATCCCCGGTCAGGTCAAGATGGAAAATGATCTTTTTCAGATTGGCCTGGGTCTTGGATGTTTATCTATATATGTATTTGTCATAAAATATAGTATCGTTGAGTTAGTATCCCATAACACAAGTCTCGAACTTACTTTGGGGCTAACTCAATCTGTGTGATTTGTCCGTATATATTTATATTTATTTATTAAAAAAAAAAAAAAAAAAAAAAAAAAAAAAAATATTACGCGTGGCCCGACTCGCACTTGTCCAATTATTTCTTACTTGTCTTATGTATTGTTGAATTTTGTTGAAAATAAATCAAATATTAGTAGTAGGAACCTTCGAAGCCGTACATTGCGCGTGGTCCGACGCGCACTTGACCAATTTATTTAAATTATTTTTGTATAGTGATAGACAGAAATACACGCGTATAATCTAGATTTAGGTGATAATATTAAAACTTATTGGAAAAACCAAAAACATTAGAAATATATTACAAAAATATCGTGAACGTCCAACTGCATCGCAATAGAAACAAAAGCATATCCAATCGCGAATGCGCGATTTACACAGCATCAGGGGCCCTATTTTTGAAAGTGTGACTCACCAAAAAAGCGTGAGCCAAATGATTTTTCATTCGATATCCATTATTCTGTATTTTTGAATTGTCTATGTCGAATAATTCGCAACGAGTGGTCTAAACCACTCGTTTTCGTATGATTTGGTAGTCGAACGTTTTTTACGTCAAAATCATGAATGACATAGACAACCGAATACGGATATAGATGGAGTCTATAAGATTTTTCATTTTTACGTTCCGTTTAACGCTTACGTTCTCTTTGATTGAAAATTCACGAACATTTTTTTTACGATTCGTTACCGATTCGGTTTTCGTTGCGTAGAAAGGAGCAGAATGTATTATTTTCATATCACTGGCAACATTGCTAGACGAGTGATTTCAAAAATACGGCTTTTATGTTTTTAGTGACATAATAGGACGAGTGCGACGTAATAGTCTATTCGTTTTCGGCGGTATGTCATACTTTCAAAAATAGGGCCCCAGTTCGTTTCCCGCCAAAATCGACGTCACGGCTGTGACCTCTATTTTGTTGCCATGAGCATGGAAGTAATAAGTGTTGTACAAAGTACTTATAGAATATGCCCATATAGAAGACGTAGTCATTTCTTTTTTTCTGTGCATAGAGGTTCATCAGCTAATTCTAGTTTATTAAATAGGTACAAAATCCTAGCTTATCTGCCTGCAGCCGTCCAGATAGATCCATTAGCCTCTCGTTATAAAGCTAACTGGCAATTTGCTTCGCCGCGTTCTTAATTATTCATGCTGAGTCCTTTTAGGGATCCGTACCTCAAAGGAACCGTCCTTGGATCACTTCTTCTGTATATAGGTAGTAAGATGTAGTAATTAGTTCTGTAAAACTGGGAGTAAATATAAGTTTTAAGTCTTTGCTTACAGAACCTTATAATACGCGTGGCCTGACACGCACCACGTTTTTTTAGAAACGAGAAGAAATGTCAAGTTTATCTTTAAATCATGGAAGCAATAGGTGCATGATTTATTCATTACTAGCTTTTGCCTGTGGCTTCGCCCGCGTGAATTTCCCACGGGAACAGTGCTTTTTCCCGGGGTGAAAGGTACCCTATCTCCTTCTCCGTACTTCTAACTATGTGTATGCAAAATTTCAGGAAGATTGGTTCAGTAGATGAAGCGTGAATAGGATGTGTTTCAAACATCTGTGGTTCTTTGATGTCATGAAAAATCATGCCTTAGAGCCATAACAAAAATATTTCAACACTTCGCAAGTACCTAAACCAAAGTCTCATCAAAGTAGGAAAATTAATGAGTTATCTAAAGGATATTACGTTTTCAAAGAAAACCACGTACGAAACTTTGAAATCAACTACCTGCAGCGGAATTCCCGAACCGATGGAGCCGTTAAAAAACAAGTCTATGTCTTCTTGCAAAGCCCGGCAGTTGCAGTTGTAAATGGGCAGCGGTGATCACTTACCATCAGATGACCCGCTTGCTCGTTTGCCGTCAAAAATTCCCGATCGTTGATCGTTGTTGATAGGTAACAAAACATGGCCTTCCTTCCATCCTTAATTTTTTTAATAATGATAAATTTTTAAACCAACAGTGGACTCAAAAAATTATTATCGATCTTATCACATTAATATTTAACCGCTTTCCATAACAAAACCAAAGTTTTCAAGCAGATTACAGTAATTAAACCGAATTGATGTGATATCTAGCAATTTCCATTTCATATCAGATCTGTACGGAGTAGGAATGTGCAAATTAGAGCAAAATTAGTTGACCGTATTGATTCCGTCAGCAGTTTCACAAACTACAAACTGTCTATTTACATTAATAGAACTAATGCTGGCTGGCTGACTGGTAGAGAAATACCATTGTACTATTTGGTCTAATAAATAAATCAATCTATATATATATAACTCAAAGGTGACTGAGTGACTGACTGACTGACTGACATAGTGATCTATCAACGCACAGCCCAAACCACTGGACGGATCGGGCTGAAATTTCGCATGCAGGTAGATTTTATGACGTAGGCATCCGCTAAGAAAGGATTAACGCGAGCGAAGCCGCGGGCGCCAGCGAGTAAATAATAAAATAAAATAGTTTTACTGCTATTGAACAACAGAATCTACTTATATATAAATTTGGACGATGCCCTGACTTGACTGACCAAACTCGGAAATTCACCCCTTAGGGGGTGAAATAGGTAAAACACGAGATTCACGCGGGCGTAGCTAAGGGCAAAAGTTAGTTTACAATAAAACGAAATATTTTTTGATCAAACAGGTAATTTTGAAAACTTGTTTTTTTAAACAAACAAAACTTTTTGCCTGCTTATCTGCTGCTCTGCTTTATCACAAAAAAAAATCTTTTTTTTTTATTTGTATCAGTAGTGCTCTAAGTAAAGCTAGGAAGCAGTATATCTAAGAAGAATTCTTCCTACCACAAATTTACATTTCTTGGCTTAAGGCCGTATTAATATTTCTGACACTGTGCAAGTTAATTACAACAAAAATTATATAATATCAAGTAAGGACAATAAAATTTAGTTGAAAATTTAAATTTGTATCAAAATGTAAAAACTTTTATTCACTAAAGCGCAACTTAACAATTTTTTTACCCACGTTCATAAAAATCGACGTGTTTATAAGTCCTGTCATACTGCAGGCTCCTCATGGAACTAAGGCAAACTACAAAAAAGGAGAACAGGTATTAATTACAAAATTTAATTCATTGATTTTGCTTAATAAAGTACAACCATAAGTATTGATTATTTTAAGTAAAAGGTCTCTTTTCCCTTAACAAGTATATCCAGCAAAATTTTTTCTATATGCGGCGCGATGTTTTGTATATTTTCCACTGTTTATGTACTGAAAACATGCCACACTTAAGCGTATTTAAATACTTACAAAACAGAAACATTTAAAGTGTTTTTTATTTGATTTAGTTTATAGTTTTGCTGTTTTTTTTCAATAAAAATAATATAAAATATTGTCAAGAATATTTATTCAGTTTTACTTGTGTTTTATACAATCAATCTGTTTTCTTTTTATTAGATTTATAGTTTACATTTTTTGACACATAAATATTGTCTCACATATTGACAAACCGGTCCAATCAATTGTAAATTTTCAATTCGAGAAAAAAAAAATTTTAGTCACTAAAAGTAGTATTTTTAAATTTTAGCACTGTTACATCATTGATAAATACATTGAAAAATAAAGGACTGAGATGAGACTGAGGACACTGAAAATAGTATAAAACTAGAGGTCAAAACTTGACTGTACTACCTGCCAAGTTTCATGAAATTCCGACCTTTCTGAAACCACCTGTCTGTACATGATACTTTAATGTAGCAAGGAATTACTATTTCAATCAAAGACTTTTTCTAATCAGTGACAAATTATTAAAATTTTTCAAAACTCTAATAAAGTAAAAGCAGTAATCTAAAAATACCTCTCACATTTTACATTTGTAGATATAGCTATTAAAATCAAAGATTACATTTTAGCCCTAATGCCATTGTAAAAAACCACATACGTGCATTTTCTGTGACACCAAGTGTACAAGTAGAAACCTAGTTACGATAGTTGGGGCTGTTTAAGGGGAGCCTGATCAACAATTTCACGGTCTACCACCTGGCTGAGCAGACTGTCATAATGTCTAACCTGGGGCTTTGCTCTGAAGTTGCAACGTCGTTTACTCGAAAATTGAGCTTTATTTTGCGCCCGGTCTTTGCTGCCGAGGGATTTTCGAGATGAAAAGCCCCTGTACTATTCCAGGTTTTACTCTATACGTGTACCAAATTTCATCAAAATTCGATTAGCAGATTGAGTAACAAACATACTCGCACGCTGACAAACTTTCGCATTTACAATTTATAGCTTTCGCCCGCTGCTCCGCCCGCTTATGTTGATCCCTCGGGAACAGTAATTTTTTCGGGATAAATGATAGCTTATGTCCTTCTCCTGACCAGCTATGTATGCGAAAATTTCAGGAACGATTGGTTCAGTAGATAAAGCGTGAAGAGGTAACAAACAAACAAACCATGACTTTTGCATTTATAATATTAGTTAGGACTAGCTTTCGCCCGCGGCTTCGCCCGCGCTTATGTTGATCCCCGTGAACCGTACTTTAAATGATAGCCTATGTCCTTCTCTGGAACCCCTGACTATATGTATGCAAAATTTTACAACGATCGGTTCAGTAGATAAAGCGTGAAGAGGTAACAAAGACAAACTCACTTTCACATTTAAATGGATTAGAGGGACCTCTATCATTTCAGTCAAAAATATAAAATGTACAGACAAAATATTTTTAATGTCATACTATACGTATAGATAAACCACACAGATTGAGTTTTAGCCCCAAAGTAAGTTCAAGTTACTTTGGGGCTTTCGAGTAGTAGGATACTAGGATTAGTAAGATTACCTATTCTATTTCGTTTGCAGACACAATCCGAAGTAGAAGGAGCCTATCGGACGGCCGCGTGATGATCACTCAGCACTTCACAGAGAGGACTGTTACCCCTGGCGGCGATGTGAGTAAACTATATGTTTTCTTTTTTACTCGTATTCCACATATCTCGTCGCCCTAGCATCCTTTCCATGTAGGAAGTGTGATGGGATAGAAAAGTAACTTAGTTACACTGGACTACTATTTGCTTTTACATATACATATACAGGGTGTTTTTTAAATCATTGGCATTTTCTACTGGTGAAAGTACTCATGAACATGAGCAACTTTTTGTATGGGACCGACTCAATCCGATGGAAAAAATCTGCTGTTCCATACTATTTTCCAATACCTACTCACCCGAAATGTATGGAACAGCTGATCGGATTGAGTCGGACTCATGTTCATGGTACACCAGTAGAAAGGATGCCAATGATTTAAAACATCTTGTATAGATAATACCACATTATTACTGGCATGACATGTCGCCTAAGCTCAGAGGAAAAACTTAGTTATTCCCCTGAGAACTTAAGAAAAAAGCAAATCTGACACCAGTGTTATTTATGGACCACTAGATAGAAAAATTACCACAGTTTTCCTCTATTTAAAATTTAACGTTTTAGTATGGTCAATAAACTATCTTGTTTTTTTTCTACCTAAATGAAATTTGAGTTCAGCCATGATTTCAGATCAGTATGCAGTGCGCTGCCTCAGGAGACAGGCCGCCGCAGTTTGTGTGGGAGAGAGATGGAGTAGTGGTTACGAGTAATACTGAACACAGGTACAAAATATAAATCAACCAACTACATATTTTTTATTAAAAAAATTGTAATACAAATCAGAATGATATCTGTAACAGCGGAACTTGAAAATTTTAAGCGAATTGACTGCAGCGGACTGGCCACCAAGAATTTGAAAAATAAAATAATACGAATAGTTGAAAATTCGAATGTCTTTTGTTTGTTATTTTTTCTATTTATCCTTGGAAATTAGTTTTAACGTAAATGTGAATATTTTCGTTAGAAAAATATTGCAGTTAAAAAAAATACGGTGACGTGATCGATCAATCAATCATTACAGATACGCGCTCGGCCAAGTGATGACGTCAGACAACTCAGTGGTCTCCCAGCTCAACATCACGCGAGTGAGGGTGGAGGACGGAGGGCTGTACTCCTGCACGGCTCGGGAAGGGGACCATGCTGCCAGCCAGGAGAACCGGCTGGATGTTTATGGTAATACTACTCGATGGCTCGACGACCCAAAGAGGATCTTGGCCTCTGATACACGAAGCTTCCACTCCTTCCTGTTCTGCGCCACTTCCTGCCAGTCGGCTCTTTGGAGGGCCTCCAGATCTCTTAGGACTTCATCCCTCCAGCGGTATCTGGCCGCTCTTTTAGCAGCGCGATCTTCTCCGATCCTGTCTACGTATGGTAATATACATAATTATATACAATTTTATTGAATTCGTCCTGTAGAATTTGCGTTTTTAAGCAAAGTAACATCCGCATACTCTCACACAACTAAACTAATAGGATTTAGGATAAAAGTATCCGATATTCCTGGTAATATTCTGTCTGAGTAGCAAATTTCATCACAATCTGTCCAGTAGAATTTGTGTGATTGAGTAACAAACATCCACATCATAAAAATATTCACATTTTTTTATAATTGGTAGGATCTAATCTTAAAAATACCATTATGTTTTACATAAACTTGAGATAAATCAGGAACTGGTATGGTGACTCAGGAAAATATAATCCTATAACAACCAAGAAATCGTACGAGGTAGTGCGCCTATTGTAAAACAATTGTTATCTAAAATGCCTTGATTGAAGGATTTACTCTATCCTAATTCAAAATTCCATTTCAGGCCCTCCATACATCAGATCGTTGCCACCAATTAAAATCCAGAGTGGAGAATCTGTGAATTTGAGATGCCCCTATTACGGATATCCTATTAGGTTAGTATGATCTGCCTTGGATATACATGTTACATATTGGGTGATATATAATAGCCTGTAACTACTATCGTAAAGAATTTTCTTATCTATAGCGATATTTTTAAAGTAAATGTCCAAAAAAGTTACAAGAGTGATATTGTCGTACTTCTTGTATGTTCTCTTCTTCTTCTTCTTTTTCTTTTGAATCACTAAAAATATGATAAGTTCTCTTTTGATCACCATCCCGCTTATCTAAAAAGGTCAGGACTTGAAGGATTGTTATAATATTCATTAAATTAATTGAATCTTAAAACACTTTTCCAGCAAAATCGATTGGGAATTCAAAGGGCAAATATTGAATACGAACAACTTATTCCAAACAAGATACAAGAGAAACCTGCACCACAAGAGGAAATCTAGACGGAACGCACCTTCAGTCAACATCAATGGTATACTAACTATCCCAGAAGTAACTAAAGAACAGAACGCGGCTGTATACACTTGTATAGTAACCAGTCCTTCTGGTGAAATGGCGAGACGAGCGTTTGAAATCCAAGTAATAGAAGCACCGATTCTAGAAGATTTGCTGTTAGGAAATAATCTTCAAGAAGGACAGATAGTAAATATCTACTGTAATGTTAGAAGCGGGGATTTGCCGATACATTTTGAGTGGCTGAAGGATGGCAAACGGATACCGAATAGCCTGAAGGTAGGCTATAAAGAATGTTTTAGAGAGAATATCTTTGATATTTGTTTTTGTTATCTAATCTTGTGATTGTCTTGAGAAAAAGGGGAATCTTTGATCTACCCACGCAAATAAATCACTAGATACGTCAGTTTTTATATACACGGTCTCAGATTTGTATTTAGGGCTGTCACACACCAAAAAAGAACTCAGTCGAAAAAATTAAATTAATCAAATGCGTTTACAATTACCCTGATTGATTGACTATACTTTATTTATCTGATCTTTATCTTTGCTTAGGCGACCATCTTTCGGCATTAATTCTTCTCAGCAGTGGTCGTTCCGAAATGCTAGTAGTTTGTGATTTATAATACAACTAGCTTTTGCCCGCGGCTTCGCCCGCGTGAATTTCCCGCGGGAACAGTGCTTTTTCCCGGGATGAAAGATACCCTATGTCTTTCTCCGTACTTCCAGCTATGTGTATGCGAAATTTCAGGAAAATTGGTTCAGTAGATAAAGCGTGAAGAGGTAACAAACAAACAAACAAACTCACTTTCGCATTTTTAATATTAGTTAGGATTAGGATTTAATTATGTAATTAGTTTTTGACGTGAAAAAATACCTGTAAAGTATCAATAAAGTATTTTTTATTCTCATTTAATCGTCCTATACCATTTCTGTCTGTCATGTCCATATCATATTTAAGACCATGAACTAATACAAGTTCTATACTCACAAAAACTGAAAGAATTTGTATGCGCTCCAGAACTACCGGTCCAATTTGAAAAGTTATTTCTGTGTATGATAGCCACATTTATGAGAAATGCTATAAGGCTATCCGGAATCCCTACATTGCTACGTGAGCGTATCCGTGTGACACAACTAGTACAACTATTAATATTTTCAGGTAGTAGAAAGAAGCTCAGAACTATTCAGCGCGTTGGTAATCAAGAAGGTGTCTTTGGAGCATTGCGGGACATACACTTGTGTCGCTTCCAACCACGTGGCTAAAGTTAATCGTTCTACTGAGCTTTATATAAAAGGTAAATTGAATTAGTCCGTTTTCCCGTCATAGCACGCTAACAATCCCCCTCTCCCCCCAGTCATCTTTAGTATCGGAGACTTGCGTCGCTTTGTGGACGAAGGGGCTTATCCTATTACTGTTGGCACTTGTAAAATCCGAAAAACCCCACGCACCTACATTACCCCCTCTAGCCACGTGGTCCTACTGCCTACCCTGGGGCACAACATGCGAAGACTTTCTGGATAGCGGAAATCTCTTGTCTCTGCCACGGGAAATATGTATGATATACACGACGTTCATGTCACAAACTATCGGGTTTTCTCACTAGGTATGTATTTAAGGCGCTTAGATTGAATAGGCCTGTGAAATGGTGTTTTTCTGAAGACTAATGCTCAGGGGCCCCGGCCGCCCCAGAACGAGATGGTCGGATGATCTGGACGCGACTGATAGAGAGTGGAGGACTGATGCACTGATGAGGCAGGAGTGGCGAACTATAGGGGAGGCCTTTGCCCAGCAGTGAGATAATATAGGCTATTAAAAAAAATTAAAAAAAATGCTCAGCTGTGGTTAGCCGAAAAAATCTGAAAAAATATATGTGTACTATCAGAATAATTTTCGTAACATAAAAACTACTATATAAAAAATGATAAAAACGGAATGGCATGTATTTCTTACTACTCGCTACTTCCGAAATGGCATTGGCGTTCGGAAAAAATATACCATTAATTTACTTCAATCGCTTCAAATTTCATGCAAATCGAGCAACATTTTTCATACTAATGTGTATAAAATAAAGATCATTCGCCCATTTCGCGTTGTCTCTGAGCGCGCGTTTCTATACATCGGGGGTGCGATATAACAAACTGAATCAATCGCGCAAAATCTAGGACGGCTAAAAAACATCCTGATATCGTCACTCACACATCGTTTTTCCGCTAACTAGTTGACACTATTGTTTAGTAATCTGTGCTATTGGCGAGTGAGGTCTGTCAGATGATAAATACTGTAATTTGAATTTGACAACTGCTGACAGAGTTGTTGTTTGTGTGATTTCAGTGGCCCCAAAATGGCTGGATGAGCCCTCAAATTCGTCCCTATTGCTGGGGCGACGAGGTGCTGTGACGTGCAGCGCAAGCGGCTACCCGCAGCCGCAAGTGCACTGGATGAAGAAAGATGGTAATATCATGCTGGCTTTTCACATAGATATTTGCTTTTATTTTTAGCTATTATATTAAATTATAATAAAACTCAGAGTACAGTGTGTACGCTATCATTGTTTATTTACAAACAGACGGTAACCTTAGATACAGGAATATCAGTTATTATTTGAATAATAACTGCCAGGTGTTTGTACTGAATACAAGAAGGTTCAACGTTTATAATAGTGACTTCATTCGTTTGTTGATAATGCAACTACTGTAGAGGTAGCTACTGAAGAGGTAACTTCTGCAGATGTAACTTTTTTAGTTATAACTTCTGTAGATATAATTAAAACAGGTGGACAGCTAAGTGATTCTGTTTTATAAGGAATTCGGCGGTATTCCCGAACCGATACGACATTGGAACCTTCAAAAAACGAGTCTACATCTTCTTGAAAGGCCGGCAACACTCTTGTGATACCCCTGGTGTTGCAGTAGTCCATGGGCAGCGGTGATCGCTTACCATCAGGTGACCCGCTTGCTCGTTTGCCGCCCTATGTTATAAAAAAAAAAAAAGGAAACCGTTATACTTGTTAAGTACAGAACCCAAAAAAACGTAAGTTAACTACTCTACCGGAGGCCTTGACGGTGCCGTACACCGGAGCTCTCGAGCTCTGACCCATAGACCCTGATCGAAGACATCCATTTTTGCTCCTATGCCTATGGTTTATCTAACTACACCACTATTAATTTTTCAGCGATACTCGGTACTTGGCAACCAGTACTGGAACTAGCAGGTGGAGGCATTCTCAGCCTGCCCAACGGAACCCTGGTGATAGAAGAAGTGTCGCTCACTGATGAAGGACTATACTCGTGTAATGTTGAGAATGGGGTTGGCCAGCCGTTGAGCAAGACAATTTGGATGAGCGTTAACAGTAAGATTTTGCTTAACATCAATATCCCGCCTCATTTTTTTGATGATCTTAAAAAGGAAAATTATACCCTGAAAAAATCAGAATGAAGACATATAAAGAGACGAGAATAAAGACTTTGCCTATATCATTACAAAAATTATTAACTTTACTAAAATAAGAATTTATCAAATAATAAAATTTTTGTTCTTGCTTCTAAGAGATCTTGCTTCAATGCCTGACACAAATTTCTATGCATATGAGAAGTTTCCTCGTTATAAGCCCATCCTGGAAGCACTATCAGATCATAACCATATCATTGTCATCGGAGCTGAAGCCACGTGTAAATTTTCAACTTTGTAGGACAAGTTGACTACTTTCGTTCCAATACCTATAGCTGGCAAGATTGGATCCGAATGATACAAAAAACTTATAACAAAAAAATATTTTCTTCTTAGAACCTGTTCACTTCGAGTCATCATCTAACAACGTGACGTCACGTCTCGGACACCCCGTCACTTTGGAGTGTCGGCCGCTTGGAGACGAACCCATCAGAATCACCTGGATGCATGATGGAAACATTGTGGAGTTTCAGAATCAAAGGTATTTACTTAATGAGGTCGTACATTTAAAAATAAATATTTTTTAAACTGTTTAAAATTACATGAATCATTATAGAGTTGGATTTTCTAGCTATTTTTTTATAAATATTATTTTTTTTACAATAAAAATTGTCAAAATCTTAATAGTGAATCAGCTAAAGACCATCATGATAAAACTTGCCATTCGATCTCTAGGATTTCGCAACCAAATTAAAGTCTAAGAATTTAATCTCTAGAAACTATGTTTGAAAAGTTAAAAAAACCCCGCTTTATAATATCTACCCTTTTAACCTGGAGCGAGAACGATATGTTTGTGAATCTCATCAGGTGCCTTACGAATCTGTATTTATTTCTCCATCTTGGAAACTTTGAAAGTGCTATTGATTCTATTTAGTGGTAAGTGGATGTTGTTACATTTTCCTTTCTTGACTATTATTCTCCTTATCTCTATGACAATCATCTTCAATTTCAGAATCAAGTTGTCAGAAACGAAGATCAACCAAGGCGTGTCCAGTTCCATAAGCCTCCAGTACACTGAGACCTCTGACGCTGGGTTGTATCAATGCAGAGCTAGCAACCCCTATGGAGCTGCTAGTTTTAGCATCCATCTCACTGTTTTAGGTATTGTATTACCATATTTCTTAATGTTATTGCTTTCTTTCTAACAACATCATCAACCCATTGCTAAGTAGCAATTATACTTATAAAGGCTAACCGAACACATCAGTGCTGATCAGTGCCTTGCTGTAAATTATAATATGTAACATTACTGCACATCATTCATTAATTTAAATTTAAGAAAACAGAAGAACATTGTTCTTGTCGGTGGAGTTTTTTCCATCTCTCCCTATCCTCAGCCATCGTTTTGACCCCTTTTATTTGGTCTATATAAGCCCTTCTTGGCTTTCCTCTTCTTAAGCTAAACTAAGCTTCTATTTTCATTACTGCACTGACGTACACAAAAATATGTATATCTCTCTGTCTGTATGTTTTTTTATTTAAAACTAGAAAATAAAATTTGTTGTTTTAAAACTACAGAATTATTTTTGATGTTGTCACAGTTTTATCACTGAATCTGTAAACTTAAAATCTGATGCAGGTTTCATGCCCCGCTTAGAGTTGAGATATTTACAATAGTTAAGTCTCGGGGAGAAACTAGTTGTGTAATAAACAAACTTTATTAATGTTCAAATAGAAGACATATTTCAAGTTATTTAGCCACAAAACACTAAACTAGTGCTCACCAGATAGTCGAGTTTACTCCCAAACAAAACTTTGCCGTGCACACGGAAAAGTAGTTCTTTAAAACTTTATCTAAGGTTGCGGAACTTTGCTCCAGATTTTATAAGTTTTGCTATTTTATTTACCACTTATGCTACGTGACAGTTCTTGAGAGTATTATTTTAGTGGCGACCTGATGATGTTAAATAAAATAAAAAAATGAAACGCATATTTACAGTGATAATAAATCTGTAAGAGGATGAGAAAAGTACAAGAAAATGTGGACTGAATAGTTCAAAGTTACGATGATATGAATTAAACCTAATGAAAATAATTATATCACAACTGTTGTTTTAAACAGAATTAAAATAGAAGAAGAGAAAATGAATGAGCAATAAAACTAAATGTTGTTGATATTTAGTTTTTTACTGGCGTATTTTATATTGCACCACCTTTTTTGCCATTTTCTGACAGAAAATTTCTTATTTCATTAAGTCGACCTATTGTTACTGTGTTCAGAAATAGTAATAGTTAGTTGTTTTGTGTAACTTTAATAATGATATTTACCTTTTCATCACTTTTATGACCAGTCAAATCATTGTCATCTCCCCAGAACCTCCCACCCCACCATCGGACGTCCGAATCGAGTCAGTGCGTTCCCGAACCGCCACCATATCTTGGAGAGACACCCTCAGAGCTCACGCGAGACACTACAGTGTGCAGTACGTGGCCTCGCAGTACGGGGACAGTGTATGGGAACATGCCGCCAGTATCAATGTTACAAGGTATTTTTAATTCGAATCGAGTCAGTGCGTTCCCGAACTGCGACCATATCTTGGAGAGATACTCTCAGAGCTCACGCGAGACACTACTGAGAGCAGGACGTGGCCTCGCAGTCGGGGATAGTGTTGAAGTGGTAGGAATCCTAGATAGACTGACTAAGACCTAACACTTACGAAATTTGAGACCTACAAGGAAGTGTAAAATGAAAAACTTTATACGACCAGTGATGTATTTGCAATGACTAAAAATAATTACAAAAATTCATATTTATATGTACACAAACAAAACGACTCCCGCTTTGCCATGAGCAAGCGCAGTGGGGTTGAAATAAATATGGCTGCCAAAGTAAAACAATAGATGTAGGTTCCGCCATGTTGAATCTCGTAGCACGGCGGCGCTGGGGTTATATCGGAGTGGGCGGAGCTTGCGTGTCGCTTCAATGTGTGCGCGCAGGCTGTTAGAGGCGCGTAGGCGACGATGACGCAGCATCGTATGATCCGTGACGTAGTAGGTGGCGCGATTTGATGCCTCGTTGTAGCGTGTCAAGTTACTTGCACGACGACGGTCGACTACTCGCCACAGTGTATGGGAACATGCGGTGGGATACTGGCGAGTATCAATGTTACCAGGTATTTTAATTTGAATAACTACATAACGTATATAGTTTAATTTCAGAAAATGGTACCGGTACCTCGTTGTAGGAAATCAGTACCCTGCCCAGTTTATCGTTCTTGTAGAAATGGAAATTGATCAAGGAATATTTTAAATTTTAATAGGGAGCCCGAAAATTTTTCACAAAAATTTGTTCTTAAAACTTTACTATTTGTACAGCTTTAATAATTAGCATAATCTGCGTCCTGACGTAACTAGCTTGGAGATGTACGTAGCTTCGAATAGTAGTTGTAATTTTAGGCTGAGTTCGTTTTCGTATCTTTTTTTTTATATTAAAGATGGGTTTGCTCTTGACCACAATCTTGCCCGAGGACAGAGATGAGTTCTACGATGAAGCGAGCTTACCCAGAAGCACCCTATTACCGATTCAGCGTTTAATGTCAAAAACTGAAATTGTCAAACTCATTTTATTGTAGGTATATAAGCATGGGCCCGGGACATTGTTTCTATAGGAGTTTTAGAAAATCCTCTGTTAGTGCTCCCTAAAGAACCTCATGTCAAATATCAGCTTCCTACGCCCAGTAGTTTTGGCTGTGCGTTGTCTATCAGACACTCAAGTTCAGCCTTTATACTGAAGAATCCATACACTTCCTAACTAATATTATAAATACGAAAGTGAGTTTGTTTATTTATTTGTTTATTACCTCTTCACGCTTTATCTACTGAACCAATCTTCCTGAAATTTCGCATACATATTATTAGACGTACTGAGAAGGCCATGTGTGCGCAGAAGAGAATCGGGACAAGACGATATGTTGGAGGTCAAGATTCCTTTCGTGTCGGAAAAGACCGGGTCTTAATATACAGACCGGATCTTAAAATGGCGGTAAATCGAAATAACGGTAAGAACCTGACACAAGAACTACGTCTGTCCGACTAATATCGTTTCTAACCTATACGCAGCCTGCTACCACGTGATAGCTTACCAAGGGAGCTACAGGGCCCTATATAATAACTGCTATTCCCTTAATAACTACAATTGCAAACCACTTACCAAACTGAATCTTCTTAATCTTCGGATCCAACTTCGAGCTGTCTTCGGAAGGGGATGCGGTCTAAACACAATCCAAAAAGATCTGCCTTCCCCAGAATCAAATAGCGTAGGTTTCTTTGCCATCAGGTTCCACTCGGCGACGGGATTCGGCGTACCAGGCAGCCACGTTTCGCATCTCACAAGAAACATGTTCACAATAACAGGTTTAAGACCTAAACTACAAACGTTCAATCAGCATTATGTTCCAAAGCCCCGTCATCACCACCCCAATTATAACCTCCAATCAGTGGATTACAAACAAAATTAACGCCACGCCGCGCGGCTGCAACAACACAAGATGGTGGCTATAGCACCGCAATATACTCACGCGACACGGCTTCGTGCGCGCGTTCAAAGGACGACTGAATGTCGACGGGCGGAAGCCGCCTGCGCAATGTTGGCCAGTGGTAAGTTTTCAAACGCAATTTGGATATACTATATAAGCCAAAAAAATACGAAATACTTACCTGGCAACACTGCATAGATTTTATAAGCTGTTTCAACACTTCCTGTTACAAATAACATGGATACTCTTTATGTCGGGAATACGCACTCGTTCTCGTGGGAAATTCAGGTTAGCGAGGCCGCGGGCAAAATCTAGTATTTATATAAATATTGATGATTGTAGTAAAAGACAGTCAGAAATCCGTGAGTCGGTAGAGCTGTAAAGCCATCGGCAGTGAACTGCGTATGGCGTACGAGTCCGACCGGTAACTCAAGTGGGCCGTGAAAATTATACAGCGCCCATTGGACACTTCACCACGCATGAAGAAGGTAATTATTGGTACTTGACAATTTATTGAATTACATCATGTCGAAAATCCCGGACTGGCCGGTGGCTTGACGAATCAAGATTTGGAAACTTCGGATAATGCATAAGCCTAGGAGAAGTTAGTTTTAACTCCGGAAAAGGATATGTATTGCCAAGTGTCCCTTTAAAGGTGTCGCAGAAAACATCTATATAGTATTTAGTCAAACTAAGATCAATGTTCGAAGTTAAGTCGAAGTTTTCTATTAAGATAACCCTACTGAAACAAAAATAGCTTGATAATCTCGTTACGCCGTAAGACAACCATTGCGATTCCATGACATCATACGTCACGCATAGTGCCTTGAGGAACTGCTATTCCCTTCAGTACTACCAGTGTTTATGGGAACAGGATTTACTTTTTAATTACAGTTGAATGGGTCGGTTCGTGACACATTAAAAGCTGCCTTAGCGTCAAAAGCGTTCTTTGCCATCAGGCTAATGGACATTTAGCGTACCGGAAGTCTAATATTACCAACAGATGTTCTAACATCAAAGACCTAAACTACAATCTTATCACTGGATTTTGTTTTGTCATGAATGGTTCATCACCACCCCTCAACCTTGGCAGAGTGGAAAAAACAAAGTACTGTCTCCCTGTCCAGTAGCTCCGGGCGAATATGTTGCCTCCTCTCAGAGATACGCATCTAGAGAGTCTGTTTACTTGGGAAATACCATGTATCAAGGCTTACTCCGGTAAACAATGTTGGCAGTGAATTAAAGTGTGATAATCAAAAATGGAAATTGGACCTACCTAGTTTAGTTTTAGAAAATAATAATAATAGAGGCACATCGGAAGTTAATAATACTCATACAAATAAATCAGCTTTATTTATTGTTTTTGATTGTAAAGTCCTAGTTTTCCAAATACATCTCTCTCTCTCTTTCTCTCTCTCTCAGCCGAAAGACGTCCACTGCTGTACAAAGGCCTCCCCCAAGGATTTCCATAACGACCGGTCCTGCGGTTCCAAATACATAAAATAAATAAATAAAATAAAGTGTTTTTCCCTGTATTTATACTATCTTCTTTTATATTGTGCTTTGAAGGTTTAATTAAAATGTACAATACGTCGAACAGCATCATGTTTGATTCATTCTATAACTTTTATTTTACTTTTTATTTTTTTATTTTGCATTTCAGAAGACACGGATACTAGAACTTTAAAGGTCTCCCAGCAATCAGGAAAACAAGAAACTCTTCTGAGCGGTCTATTAAAAAATACGAGGTATGTCGAACAGGATGCAATAAAATCTAATTCGTGAATAAATATTCCATTTTCCTTTTTAATTGTTAAATATTTTAGGTATTCAATATCTGTATCAGCGTTTACGAGTGCAGGATCGGGTCCCTTTTCTCTGCCCGTATTTCAAGACACCAGGGAAGGAGGTAAACATAACTTCTTAAAAACATTACATTTATTCTCTTTACATTTTTTTCCTGATGTAAAAATTCACTGATATTTTTTGATCTTGTAGCACCAGAACAATCCCCATCTTCAATTGAATGCACAGCAGTGTCCTCTACATCATTGAGGGTCGGTTGGCAACCCATCGTGTTGCCAGGACAAGGAAGTTCGCTCATCGGATACACTGTGCTTTATGCTACTGAAGGTACCTATGTCCTTAATTTTTCTCTTTTTATAACAAAATCAAAAAACATTGCTGCTTAACTTAGCTTGACTAGGACACCCTTTGAAAATAAACAAAACTGTGCAAACAGATATTTTGTTACACGTTTGTTAAAAAAAAAAAAACCTTTCAAGTTCTTATTTATCCTTACCTCTAAAAGCATGGTCTTTAGAATAGGCTGCATATTTAATAAATGCTGATATTTGGAGACTAGACAGACTAATTTGTTTTAAGAAACTGGATATTTTGAGAAACAGTATTTTTTTCCAGATGGAGCGTGGCACAATCAGACCTCACTCCACACTGAGGTCTACCTCCAGTCTCTATCCAAGTTCACCAACTACACGGTGAAGGTGGCTGGTTTTTCCAACTTCGGGGCTGGACCCTTCTCGTATCCTATCATGTGCGCTACTTTGCAAGATGGTGAGCATTCAATTCAAACTAGCTTTTGCCTTCGTCTTCATCCGCGCCGAATTCACCATTGTTAGAACAAGTTTCTCCTTTTCACACATTTGCTAATAAAAAATCAAAGAGTCTAGGTTTCTTGGCAATGTTTTCCGGCACCGGAAGTAAATTGCAATCAATGAAATCTATCATTTACGAATCAGATTGGTATGCTCACTCATGTGTCACGAGTAGGATTCGAACCTGGGACATTTAGACTACAGACTTAACCAGTGGACTACCACCGCTCCATTATTGCTTGTGAAAACTATCAAAAACTTAGCAATACAAAAGAACAAGACACACACACACTGAGTAATATTGATACAAAATCGTCCGAACGTGGTTATATGAGAAAATCAAAAGAGACAACAGATAAAATAGAGACAATTTATGTTCCGTCATTTTGAGTCGATTCGATGACTTCACCCTGGGTTCGGGCAGAATCAACAGCGTCGCAGCGTGGCCAGTTCGCCTGCGACAATAAGCTGAGTCTGGACCCTTTCTCTTTTCCATTTATCATTTATATATTTTTTTAATTGACACAAAGTTACAGTACATTCAACATGCACTTTCAATTTTGTTTGTTATATACCTTCACATTTGTATTGTTACTGTTGTATGCTTACTTTACAAAATGTAAATGGTTGAGAATAAATTTTGTATCTATCTATACGAACGCGATTTTGACGAGTCAGGTATGCACGGCCGACGGCACTTCGCTTCGGTGTGCTATAACCACAGAATTAATATAAGTACTCTATAACGTAAGACATATAAGAAAGATCACTTAAATTAAGCTCTTATTCAGCATGTACACAGTACATAGAGGTGAAACTAGACGGGCAATTAACTTTGACCGATTAGAGTTTTGCCTCTGACACTTTTTTAGCCGGACTGGTCTATCAAAAAAGTAAATCTTCCCCCCAGTGCCCGGTCCCCCGGCCGACATCAAGGTGCTGGTGACGTCAGCTACCTCATTGCTGGTGAGCTGGAAAAGGCCGGAGAACCCGAATGGAGAACTGTTGTATTACACCATCTACGTCAAACCTACTTCCAGGTACGTAGTATTAATTACATAACTAGAGGTAGTTAGGTACTTATGAGTGAGGATTCATAGTTTTAGTTGGGATAATTTGTTATTGAAGCCGGAGTAGAACTGATATCACTTGATTTGCCGAAGCCGGACAAAAACTTCTAAAATTTTTGCGTGAAATTGATTTTTATTCCCGGATACTAAATATTTTCATGGGATAGAGGTTCGGCTACTTTGCAGCGTTGAAGTTAGCTTGGATGAAGTTTACGATTACGAATGAACTTTCTATTAAAATATCGTTTAATTTATTGTTTTTCAGTCAGCGATGACATCGATAGCGATCAGTAGTTAGGGGTTATAATATATGTTCTTCATTTTTAGAACCCTATCATCGCAATTTGGAATTTCTAAATCTTTGTTGATAGATTGTCTTTTGACTTTATTATCATGCTTGATGAAATGTTGATGTCGCCACATATCCCAATCGTACCAGATAGCTTCCTACCCTGAAATTTTACTATAACTTTATTTATTTCTAAAATATTTAATGTAACAGTCAACTTTTTTCCAATTCTCAGTATATGTTGAATTACCACAGCACTGGTCCACCACAGACGCACCGAGCGGAGTCAGGAGGCAGGACCACTGCTGAGGTCAAGGACCTCACCACTGGGAGAACCTATGAAGTGTGGGCTACTGCTAGTACCACTGTTGGGGAAGGAGCTGGTACTAGGAGGGTTTCTCATACTCCCACGCATCGAGGTGAGTTTGAAAAGGTTCTGTTTGCTGAGGTCTCTGGAATGGAAAATTTTTGCTTCCTTCGATATACTAGTTATAAACGCTAGGTACAATCCCAATCATTGACTTACTTACTTAATACTTACTATACTACGGCAGTAGTAGTAAGTCTATTATCCCAATACATCGAGGTATAATAAATGTACAGTATTTTTATACAATACAGTATTATGTCTTTTTCCTTTACGAAATAGATAAAGACAAGGGTCGTGAGACTCAAAAGCCATATTTAACTGGCTTTATTGGTGGACTTGAGTTTTTGATATAGTGACATGACAGGTTGCTAGGGCATCGCTTATGAGAGGATTGGGAGTAATACCCAGTTTAAAGTGTTTTCGTATTCTTACATAACCTAACAATCTTATAAAACCCATTGAAATTCGAAATTGAAGGCATGAAACCCAAAAAACCAATTGCATTTCCAGTGGTCGCTGGTGTGGCATCTCTTGGCGGAACTATATCTGTGGGAGTGGGGAGTTCCCTACTCCTAGTGTGTCAGTGTGTGGGAGTCCCACCTCCCAGGACAGTATGGTACCACAAGCACAACATCATCACTCATCATCCCAGGTTCACCAGGAACCATGATGACAGCTTGCTGATTAATAGTAAGTAGAATTTGAAAACAAGTTTGCAAGGTCATTTTTCAATTGCAATTATCTTCTTTTTTCCTTCAACAATTTTATTTCGTTCGACGTCTCTCTTCCCAAATCCCAAACTTCCTGTTACTTTATCCTAGGTAGGACTGCGTACTATAGTTCTCTAATATTATGTCACTTCGTAAATATTTAACTTACAATACCATCTCCGCTTCTAATGTACCCAACATTTTCTCTGAAATCTTTTTTTACAAAATTAGCATTTCATATTACGATTTTGATTCGTTTTTGTATTGATGTTTATTTGTATGTTTGTATATTATTGGTATATTCTTTGATATCATTTTGTTTGTTAAACTGGCAATCAAATTATCAATCATCTTCATCAAACAATCAATTGCTATGTAAACAATTTCATAATTAAATTTCCAGACATCGACCAATCCCTCAGTGGCAACTACACCTGTCTTGCCAAGAATCTCTACGGCTCAGACTCTGTGGAGTACACCGTCATAGTGTTGCCATTGCCTGAGGCTCCCACATTGAGAGCAACCCCTTACAAAGACTCGATTTTGGTTGAGTGGGAGCAACCCTACTTACCCAGCAATAGGAGTTATAGTCAGAAGATCAGTAAGTATATATTTCTTTATCCAGAATTTCAACACCAGCAGACAGTCTGAATATCAGACAGATTACAGAATATATTATTGTATTCCACTGAAAACGATGTGTCCCATGAATTCTCGAAATATGAGTGACTTTGTATATAACTTCTATAAATTGTATAAAAGATATTCCTTTTACTTCTAAACTTCTTGATAGTGATCAATCAAAATCATCATCATCAAAAGACTAGTTGAGAATAAACAGAAAAAGTAACTCATATCGATGTCTATTGCTTGACATTTAAACTGATATATTTACTGATGTTCCAGGCTACAGTTTAACATGGAAAGAAGCCAACGGCCCATGGCACGAGGCGTGGCCAGCCAACAAGTTGCCCAACTTATCCGGAGTCCAGAAACACGCCTTGACAGGCTTGAAGTGTGGAACTAAGTATTCTTTGAGGATCGCAGCGACCAACCGTGTAGGGACCTCGCAGCCGGCTTATTTGGATGTCAGCACGTTGGGAGGAGGTAGGCTGATTTTACTGTCTTTTTCTTCTTTGTAGTTGTTTTCTTATTTCTAGTTTATTTTATACGACTAGCTTACACTAGTAGCTTAGTTGATGTGTAGGTATGTGTGCTGCACAAGAAATTAGAATACATACTGTCTGTAGTCTGCCTTCATGGATATGGATTTGTTGATGACGTTATAATTCTTCTTCTTCTTGTCGCGCCGAAATGCCAAGAATCATTATATTTTTCCTGACGTAGCAACGCCAACCGCCCTATCGTTGGCCTTGCAAAGGTCCTGCATGGTGGAGGCGAGGCAATTCGGACTAACGTCCGAATTGCCCCGCCTCGTGCACCATGCAGTACAAGTTGTAAGATGATATGATGTGTCGTATCAAGACCTTAAATATAAAGCCGATGATAGAGAGGTGTAGCGTATACTCCACCGACTAGAGCGCGAAGAATACAAGATGTCTTTGCGTTAATTTTCAGTGCCAATCGCGCCAAGCAGCAACGACTGGTTGTGGAGCAACTGCAGCCACATCTCCGTGCAGCTCGCGGGCTGGGACGACGGCGGCTGCGAGTTGCGAGGCTTCGACGTGGAGTACCGGCCGCTGGGGACGAGGCAATGGCTCAGGACACATCATACTGTGGTGAGATTAACTAATTTATTGGCCTATTTAAATTCAAATCATTTTCTAATATGAGAACCTCAGAGGCTTTTTTCCATATATTTTTTTAATTAGAGATTTGAGTGCGTTTGACCTCAATCTTGCCTGATGGGAAGCAAAGATGAGGTCTAGGGTGGTACGCAAACTCAAAATATGCCTATTTACTCTTGCCTTAAAAAACCCTAAATTATATCTGTCGGATAACAGCGACGCGGGGAGAGAATTCCATACCTTAGCAGTTTGCATAATAAAGCAGGAGGCGAACCGAGAGGTGCGGTGAACTGGAATATCAACCACATACAACACATTGACCACAGGCGAACATTGCTAGCGATAAACAGAGTATTTAGACATTGAAAAATTTTCAAAGCCATGGTTCAAAGCATGACAATTGACATTGACTCAGCTCCATGGCTACGAGTGGTTTGATTACTGCATATGCTGATGCCGTCATCTGCGTGGAATTTTGTGTAATATTGCCTATTAAGAGCGTATTTATAAACTGGGCTACCGTAGAGATGTAAACTGGAGATTCTTCTTAGCGTTGGGCTACTTGTCGCTTTAACTAAATCTCCATTTCACCAATATGCCCGCCCATTATTCAGTTAAGCGTGGCCTTCGAGTCTTACGACTCTCGGCTTTGTCTATCTCGTAAAGGGTGGGTCTTTTGATAACGACGCCAGCCTCATTGTCCAACTACAGATCTCGGATATAGATTGTATGAAAACGTTGAGAACGGTCCCTTGTAACGTCGATATCAGCGTAAAGTTGAGGGGAAAGAGCGGCGAGTGGGGAGCGGCTCTGCGGCGGCGGCGTATATATAAGTACTACGTACAGAAAGGAAGCTCCCTGCCCCTCCCGCAATATGGCGTACCCCTGCGTACCCCACACTTCTCCCCCGTTGTTTTACGGATTGGGACGCTATTACTATGAAAACGCACACATTGACGTGTTCACGGATGTACAGTTTCATTTGTAGTAGTAGTAGGTATATAAGACGCCCCGTTTCTATCAAGTGCCCTCCCTGTGCCACTACATACAGTATCGCTACTAAGAACGAAGAATAACAAGTCTTTCAAGGTTATAAACTCATTCTTTTTATAGGCGATGGCCTACCTCACCTTTTTTTTTTTTTTTAGCCCCTTATTCAGCTAAGCGTGACCTTCGAGTCTTACAACTCTTGGCTCTGTCTACCCCGTAAGACGTATAAGACCGAATCTCCCATTCCAGGCCTACTCGGACCCATGGAATACCCTGTACCAAGCTACCCCATATCGCTCAGGCTCGCTCGCGATCGCGTCGCTGTCGGCCGGCGCGTGGTACCAGGTGCGGGTAACGGCTAGCAACGAGGCGGGCAGTGTTACCACTACGTATAGCATCGCGACTAAGAACGAAGATGGGAGTAAGTGACATAATTTTATTAATTAAATTAATTACACAGGCGGCCGACTTGAGAGTGTTTAACAGGAATGGAAGGAAAAGAGGAAAGAAATATGATTATGTATTTTTTTCTGTCACCGTAAAATATTGAATACAGTTAGTTTACAATCTATATCGCGAACGTTTTAAGAAATTGACTACTGTAGAATGCATTTACAATTAAGTACTTAATCACATTATTTTTCGATACTTCAATTTTTCTATGCACGTGAAACCGTCAAATTGTCAAACAAAATCAGACGGAACACTCTAGCCTGGCACACTAAATTAAAAATTTTACATTGTCATTCTCTGTCAATTACCGAATTGCAAATTCTGTAATTGTAGATCAATGCAATGGTATTTTAGTGTATTTTAACGAAGCCAGCAATCAATTTAGCAATGATAAATCAATCGGAGAAAGGATACAATCTGTCTTCTTCTTCTTATCGTGTGTGTTACTATACTACTAATACTAGTGTCAGAATTTATTCAAGTCGCCTAAAGGCATCTGACATGACTTTTACGACTACCGCCATCTAGTGGCAGTAGCCGTATACACACTAGTAAACTAAACAGTCAGCTAATGTGCAGGTTTCCTCACGATGTTTTCCTTCACCGGAAAAAGTAATTACACAGGCGGACGACTTGAGAGCGTTTGACAGAGAATGGAAGGAAAAGACCAAAGATAGGGATACGTGGAGAAGTTAAGGGCAGGGCTTGCTAACCTGGTTAAAATTCTAAACCAGCTCACTCGATGCGCCATACATTTAAAAAAAGAGCGTTTTAAATCAGTTACGGTTGAGCAAAACCATATATTATTTCTGGTTATGTTCAAAGCGCGATATCATTTCAGTTCCTGTTCAAAATACCGGAAAGACCCAAAATATTTCGCTCTTTTCGACGATCGTGTTCTATCTCGCTCTAACTATGATTATTTCTCACTCTCGCTCGATATAAATCTAACCAATCTACACGTTGAGACTTGCAAGTGCGTAAGTGAGATAAAACGCTGAGCGATATACCCGTCCTTGTCACTCGCCCGCGCGGGATTAACCAGGTAATTTCCGCTCGCAAGACCGATTCAAAAGGGTTTTCACTCCGATCGTAATGGCCCGAGCGTTACTGCGTAACCAGGTCAAAACACTTATTTTTTAGGTTTTTTATTAACCGGTTTCAAGCCCTGGTTAAGGGAGGCTTTTGCCCAGCATTGGGATACAAATTGCTATGAAAAAACAAATATATTTTTTTCTGTTACCGTGAAATATTAAATACAGTTTACAATCTATATCGCGTACGTTTCAAGAAATTGACAACAGTACAATCCTTTTATAATTTAACACATTATTTTTCGGTACTTATATTTTTCTATCGACGTGAAACCGTCAAATTGTAGCAATGATAAATCAATCGAAGACAAAATAAATTATTTTTTTTCCTCTCCAGGTGAAGTGGGCCCCCCATCGGAGCTGTTTGACATCAACATGCTCGTGATAGTGTGCAGCTCGATATTGCTGACAATATGTCTGCTCAGCTGCATCTACATACTGCTGAAGAGACAGAGGTAGTTTTTTTTTTAATATCCAACCCACATAAATTGGTCTGAAAAAAATTACCCGCAAAAGACACTATAGTACGGCTAAAACCTAAACTCCTCTATGACAGGTGTCATCAGGGTCGAGCCCATGAAGTTATGAATTTTTTAATGTTTTTATCTATGCGCGGAAATTTAGTACTTCAACTTCCGGCTTGCCCGTTTAGGGAGTTCAATTGCATCCGGCTACAATAAATCGATAGTGAAAATGTAAAAAATCGCGATAGATCAATTAATTTATTGATTAATTTAATAAGGTTTGTAAATGCTGGATATAAAAATTATTGAGTTTTAAGATTTTAAAAATTTTACATTAAAGTAGGTAATACAAAAAAAGAAAGAAAAAGGAACAAGAATTTACGCAATCGTATCGAATCGACATCAGAGTAGATAATATTATTCACAATGAATTTATTATCAATGAATAATAAAAATAATTATTTTATTTCGATTTGTTTTTTTTTTAAGTAACATCAAATAATCGCAGCGATTTGTGTACTTAAGGTACATCACTATTATTGTCAAAGTGACATACGTCATACGGGAGTTTAGGTTTCGGCCCGATTATAATTATATTCTCATCAATCGATATAATTTTTGATGCAAAATAAAATATTGGTTTTTGATATATTTTTTGATTTTGAACGCCTTTCTTAGCCGTAGTTAAATTTATGCATTTTAGTAAAAAATAATAAATTCCACACTCCATTTAGGTCAGGTCAAATGGATGGCAGAAGAGAGGCATATATGGAAATTACTCCACCGACAAGATCTAAGTTCTTAAATCAATTGATTGACGATTGATAAATAAGTTCATTTATAGCAATATTTAATTCATTCGAGCATTTCGATTGTCAGAATTTTGATACTTTAAAAAAAAATAGGTAGGTATATAAGCCAGAGAAAATCATTCAGAAGTTTCATCTAGAAGACAAATAAAGGAGACACACATCGCCTAAAATTTACTCAGAAAATTTAACAAGTTTTTTTTTATTTCAGGGGCAACCTAACAGAATACCGTGATTCCATCACCGTGGACAATAAATCTGAGAGCGGCAATCTGACAGCCAACACCTCTCATACCAACCTAGCAAATGTCAAAGAGAATGCTATGAATGCGCAGAATAGAATATACAGTGCGCCTATACATATGAGGACTCTAATATGTAAACACGGTAAGTTTTTTATGTCAACGTAAAATTGTAAAGCTACCGTCAAGATTACAATCTATCTACGCAAAATTAGTGCAATTGGAGAAATTATCTAAGCTGAACAAACTTATTTACAATTTAACGCATCATTTTTCAATCTATCGACATGTGAAACCGGCAAATTATCAAATGACATGAGACGGAACGAACCTTGTGCGTTCTAAATGCCTCCTAAAATACATCCTTGACTTTCTAAACTCAAGCACAGAATTAATAATAAGTACTACATACAGAAAGGATATCTCCCTGCCCCTCCCGCAATATGGCACCCCAGCATTTCTTCCTCGTTCTAGTGTGTAATGGAAAAACGCACACATTGACGTGTTACTGACGTGTTCACGGATATACAGTTTCATTTGTAGTAGTATATTTGACGCCCCGTTTCTATGAAGCGCCCGCCCTGTGCGTCAAATGTATTTTGTCAAACACTGGCCCTGTAGTTTTTTAATGTAAATACATCTAAGGAAATGCCGTGCCGGAAGTTGGTGTGATCACTGCGTCATTGATGCTCAGATGTTTGACAATTAAGATATTTGACACCTATTATTATTTTTTAAATTTTGATCCACAGACACAGAATAAGTTACTAACGCGAACGGCCACTCGTAATCCCGCACCCCATCCCGCACTTCGTTGTAGAGATCACTAGGATTTGAGCCCTCGTTAAAATCACACGCAGACATTTGCGTCATTTACCTATGTAGTAGTCGATCTGCGAGCATTGTATGGAGTGTCCGGGGTGTGGCACAGATTTACATCTGCCGGGCTGATTATTTTTCAATTTAACTAATAATAACTTTGATAATGAGAAATTGTCTGGATTCCAGAGCTGTACGAGATAAGTCCGTACGCACAGTTCGCGGTGGGGTTCCGCACGTTCGGGCGCGTCGACAACCAGGACGCGCCGCGCAGAGACAAGCACGCCAGATACGACACGGGTAATTTTTCATTACTCATACTCTGAAAGTAGGTCTGAAGTTGCCTGAGGAGCGGGTTGAAAGTAATAATTTTCAGCCTTAGGGAGAATAGTATTCTACATTTTTATGACTATTTTTTTATAATGTGACACCCGTAAGTAGGGGTTGAAAAGTTCTTACTTTTAACCCGCTCCTCAGGTACTGTACTGTAATGAAGGAGGTCCGTCAATAGTTTTAGACCTCTTTCAGTGCATTCCATAAAGAATAATAAATTAAAAAGAAGAGTATTGAATGTTTGTAAATGTGACTCAGTCGTGTGGGATCTGAGCTACACGCAGGATCTTGTAGTGTTTGCTTATGCAATAAATATAGTATCAGTTACGAGTTGTTTAATTCAAAGTGTTCAGGTAGCAGAAAGACTGCTACAAAAAGGCGCCGGGTAACGAATGTGTCAGTAGTGCGTCTTTTGTGAAAAAATCTACGAATTCACTCACAAATTCTCTTATTTGTGTTGTTAGTTTATAAAATACAAATATCTCAAAATGTCTGACGAGAAAAAGGGAGAAAGTGAACACATCAACTTGAAAGTATTAGGACAAGATAATGCTATTGTTCAATTCAAAATCAAAAAACACACACCTCTCAGGAAACTCATGAACGCCTACTGTGATAGAGCTGGTCTATCAATGCAAGTGGTCCGGTTCAGGTTTGACGGCCAGCCCATCAACGAGAATGACACACCAACGTCGTTGGAGATGGAAGAAGGAGACACAATAGAAGTGTATCAGCAACAGACTGGTGGAGCGCGTCTAGTGTAATTTAACCTTAAGGAACTGTCCAACCCATGGGGAATCGCTGTGGTGTGCCCATCTCAAAACTTTAACGTTAAGTTAATTATTTGTAATAAAACAACATTTGTAATGCAAGACTTAAAAAATATGAGTACACACATCTTTTATGGGTGATTATTTGAAGATGCGCATTTTGGCCTAATAAAAGAGATCGTGAAAAATTTTGCTCATAGAACGTTCTTTATATGTTAAAGGCGTTTTTTGATTCTATCCATACAATATTCTTCGGGAGGGCCACTAAAAACTCTTTTAGTTTTTCAGTTTTCAGCTATTATTTTTTTATGCAAACGGTAATGATGAATTTAAACAAATGGTAATTATGTTCAAAAATGGTAAAGAGAAAAATATGAAATGGTAAGTAGATTTCAGGAAAAAACAAAAGAAAATAATTGAAAATCAAGGTTTATTGGCTTTAGGTGTCGCACTGAGTATAATTTCAATTTCAAATTTACCCTCCAAATGACCACCGAACTGAACCTCGCTCGAAATGTCGATCCCCAGAATTCCAATACTTGGCTTCGCATTTTAGGGTCAGTGCCTTCAAAATGGAGCTCTATCGCAAAAGGGGTCTTCTTGGCAGAGAACACACAGACTTGTGTCTTGTTGGGGTTGTATTGGACTAGGTTTAGTCTGCCCCATTCCGAGACTCGCTCAAGAGACACGTTAACGTCAAACGCAATCCTGCTCCGACACTCCTCAGTAGCCTCACGAGAGAGATTAGCACGTCCATGATATAAGGCATCTCCAGTACTGTCATCTGCATAGCAATGCATGTTGCTGATTTGCAACATGTCATTGATATGCAGAATAGCTGGTGTGGGTGACAGGACGCAGCCTTGAGGACGCCAGCATTCACAGGTTTGGATTCCGAGCATGATCCGTCCATAGCGACCTTTATGCTACGTTCCCGGAGAAAGCTGTCCAGCCATGCGCATAACCTCTCGGGAAGCCCGTACGAAGGTAATTTGGAGAGAAGCGCCTCGTGCCATACCCGATTAAAGGCCTTCGCCACGTCCAAACTAAAGACCAAAGCCTCGCCTTTACACTCAATTGCCTCAGCCCAACGATGTGTTAGATAGACAAGAAGATCACCAGCTGAGCGGCCGCGACAGAATCCATATTGGCGATCACTTAGCAGCTGGTGATCCTCAAGATACCCTAGAAGTTGCTGATTAATAATGGTTGCCATTATTTTGCATAGTATGGAGGTAATGGCAAAAGGCCTGTAGTTAGACGGGTCTGAGCGATCTCCTTTTTAGGGATCTGGTGCACAAGGGCCGATCTCCAAGACTTCGGAACAATACCTGAGGAGTAGAAGAACCGAAACAACCGCGTCAAAACTGATGCCAGCTCAGGAGCACAAGTTTTTAGCACGATAGCAGGGATGCCATCAGGCCCGCACGACTTGTTGATGTCCGGGACCGGAGTACTTTGCGCACAGTACTTTGCACGAAGCGGACGTCAGGCATAGAAGTACTACACTTAGGAATTGATGGAGGGGTGTTTCCCTGGTCATCAAGGGTTGAGTTCGCCGCGAAAAGAGAGGCCAGAAGGTCGGCTTTATCTTTCGGGGAGTAGGAAAAAGAGTCATAACCCTGCGTAGAGGTGGGAGCGATGGCCGACAGAAGTTACCCTGGACAGCTTCAGCGAGAGACCAAAATGCATGACTTCCCAGAAGGATGGCGGGTGAGCCTCTCACCAACTCTGCCGATGAACTAGGCCTTAGCAGCAGCCATTTGGCTTTTGTAGGACCTGGAGGCAGAGTTATATTTTCCTTATAGCGCTGGTATTTGGATCAGCGGCAGCCCGCTCTGCAGCCCAAGCTTGGTAAGAGTCCTGTTTCTGGCGAGAAGCCGAACGCCAAGGCCCCCAAACCAGAATACCCAGAGCTTGGACCCTCCACCGATAGGCACCGCAGAATTTAAATGGATAATTCCATCCCCTGCAGTATCACATCGGTGACAGCGTCGGCACAGGCGCTGGGATCATCCAGCGAGAAACAAACCTGCCTCCACGGGTAGGAAGCGAAAAATGTTCGCAATCCGTCCCAATCTGCCGATCTGTAGTGCCATACGCGGCGAGAACCAGTAACCGGTAAGTGTGCGACACGCGTAATAGGCACGATACTCCTTACCAGGCAATGATCAGAGGAGCCAAGAGGCGCAACAATGGACATCTGGTAGTGCTCAGGATGCGAGGTTAGCAGGAGGTCCAACAAGGATGGGAATTGGTCGTCCACGTCTGGTACCCGCGTGGGCGAGGAAACAAGCTGCGTTAAGTTGTAGGCTAAAGCGAAGTCGCGCACAGATCTTCCCGCGTGGTCGGTTCTATTTGACCCAAGCCATTCGATGTGGTGGGCGTTGAAATCACCCAGAACCACAATTTCGGCGGAAGGGACCTGTGCGAGAAGGGTGTCAGCCACTGTCTGAATGTGCTCGATCAGCCGGTCGGTCTCGGGGTTCCCGCTGTGGGATCTGTACAGGCATGCATAAAAACGAATGCGGTCAACGCATTCTCGCAGCCAGATGATAGACAGATCCCTACCAGCAAGATTCACTAGGCGACGACAGCTTATACCTTCACCAACGTACACACACACACCGGCTTGGGGCACAAAGTTGTGCTCCAGATTGTAACCCGGGTATAGCAGATACGAAGTGTCAGCCGGAGAGGAAATTTTCGTCTCAGTAAGAAAGAGCAGGTCAGGCCTTGCCGTCTCGAGGTGATGGTGGACGGCGTTAAGATTGGAATGGAGTCCCCTAATGTTAGTGAAGTCCACAGAGAGCGTAGAAGGAGATGCCTGTACCTTATCGCTATGGATTCCCCTGGAAATGAGCGGCACTGTGCCCTCCCCAGAATACATAGGGCAGCCTGAGCTTATAGGCTCAGGGAGGGATTCTCCAGTACTGGTACCCTCCTGGGGTAGTTGTTCTTTTAGTTCCGCTGGCATATTTAGGGGGGGGGGGGGGATTTGGGCTTCCGGCTCTCTCACTCACCTAAACGAAACGCAGCAGCTTTACACTGCTACTTCACGCTGGTATTCTGTGAGAGTGTGGTACTGCCCCGGTCGAGCCAGCCCATTTATGTGCTACTGCCAAAAAGGCAGCAACAGGGCTCTACCACAAATAAAATGATCTTTTGGCACGTGGTGGTAGGAAAGCGAACTAATGTCTTTAGAGTGTCGCTCGGTAACCACGGTTCGTTGCAGCTTGAATCGAAACGTCCGAGAAATCAAAATGTAGGTACAGTCAAGGTATGTACGTACAGTCAAGTGGCAAAAGTGCAGTCAGAATCTACAAGGCAATATGATCTTTAAGACTAGGCAATAAGGTCTTCAAGGTATGACTGCTCTTATGACCCTTGACTGTACGAGTGCGTTTAATCCCCATGTTGTTTCGTTTACATACATTTTCTTAATTTTAGGTTCATTATGACGTAAAAATATTCAAAGGTGTAATTTTGAGAGTTTTTCTCTTTCGTTCCCCGTATTACTTACTACCGGTCTTGCTACTTAAGTCGCTGCCATCTTAGTTATGTTTTAGTTTAGATAAATAAAATTATTGTTGGCTGATCTGCAAAGCAGTGTGTCCCTTTAGGTATTTGTCGATATTCGCAGTTTTGACGTCGGATTCCTTTGTGAGGGCGTCGAAACGCCACTCGCTATATTGTTGCGTGACTCGCCATTCGCTTTTGTACTTCTTATGAATTTATGACTTCCATCGGTTTACTCCGTATTCACCCCACATAAAAATTTACATGTTCGCCCCACATTTTAAGTCTGTTTAGCCTGGTCATTGATCAGTCAGGGCGTACTTCAGGCGTCGACGGCTTTTCGTTGACAAGATATTGCGGTTCGGGCGTTTTTGAATATTAAATTAAAAAATGCCTTCACCACAGACTCGATAACGCCCGAAATGAAGAAGTCATTCTGTGATGAAGATATTTCTTTATTGAATGGGCGATTTTCTGACAGCTAAATTAAGAGAAAAATCGGGATAAAAAGTCTCAACAGATGGCGTTTTATGAAAGCCAAGTCGTAATAATGGCTGTACCTATCTATATTGTGCGCTTTTCTTGTCAACCAGAGGCAGAAAAAATATCACCTAACAGTTTGACAGTCGCACAAATCACAATATTGATACTATTTAGATGTTTTTTTTTATATTTTTTAATTAAAAAAAATGCCAACCCCGTGCATGTTTGCTTTTTGTATGGACTCGCTTTTAACTAGGTGCCATCTATGAAGTCATCGCGAACTATTTTTTTTTTAATTTAGGTCTCTGAAAATCTCCCATTGTAATGAATGCCCGAGAGAGAGAGAGAGAGAGAGAGAATGAATGCCCAAACCATGACTAACTTGTTTTAACGGATATCTCTCTCAGCCGAAAGACGTCCACTGCTGGACAAAGGCCTCCCCCAAGGATTTCCATAACGACCGGTCCTGCGCTGCCGGCATCCATGCGCATCTCGCGACCTTCACCAGGTCGTCGGTCCACCGAGTGGGAGGCCTGCCAACACTACGTTTTCCGGTTCGTGGTCGCCACTCGAGAACTTTTCTGCCCCAACGGCTATCTGTTCTACGAGCTATGTGCCCCGCCCACTGCCACTTAAGTTTGGCGATTCTGCGGGCTATGTCGGTTACTTTAGTTCTCCTACGGATCTCCTCATTTCTGATTCGATCACGCAGGGAAACTCCGAGCATATCCTCCATCGCCCTTTGGGTGACCTTGAGCCTTCTTATGAGGCCCATAGTAAGCGACCACGACCACGTCTCTGTTCCGTATGTCATTACTGGCAACACACACTGGTCAAAGACCTTAGTCTTGAGACACTGCGGTATTTTGGACGAGAAGATATCGCGAAGCTTCCCGAACGCTGCCCAGCCGAGTTGGATTCGACGTTGACCTCTTTCTCAAAGTTGGACTTACCTAACTGAACTATTTGTCCCAGGTATATATAATTGTCAACAACTTCGAGTGTAGAGTCTCCAACCTTCAGAGGAGTGGGTGCGACACGGATATACTCGTATAATATACGTAGGGCGAAAGCGCAATTTATTCAAAATGTAGGTCTATACCGTGGGGCGAAAGTGGAATAGATCCTTTCATGGTGGTGATGGATAGATAAATTTGTAGGTTAGGATTAAAGCCGTTATTATGCCGTCTTAGACGGGAAAGGTCTTTGTGTAATGACGTCATTGTGTCCTTTTGATATTAAATATTGCTGTTGCCCAAAATTTAGTGTCATGATTTTGGGTTTACGTATTTTGAGTTTCTTTATGCAAGAATGAAGCGGTGGTGGCCAAGTGGTAGGGCGCCCGCTTGTGACTGCAAAGGTCCCAGGTTCGAATCCTGCGCGTGCTACATGAGTTTCTATACCAATCTGACTCATGTACCTATGTTAGTTTTCATCGACCACCCAAGTGATGGCTTCCTGTGAAGGAAAACATCGTGAGGAAACCGGCACTCTGGTTGATAATTATCAGCTAGTGTGTGAAATGGAGAAGGCAATGGCAAATCACTCCATTAACATTGCCAAAAGAGTCGTTGTGTGTCTTTTATTCCATATGACCACGACCCTCAGTCATGAGGAAATACGACTAAAGAGAGAGTATGCAAGACTAAATGAGATTAAAATACGTTTTGTGGGGTAACAAAGATAGGTAATTTCAGAATACATACATATTATCAAACCTTTTTCCCATAGGGTTGGGCAGCGAATGTAGTAAACTGCAGTTTACATATTGTATGGAAATCACGAATAGGAAGAATAGCGTTTGTGTAATCGATCGCATAATTCGCAGAGACTAGCGATTTCCACCTGCTACGATCCTTACAGATTTCTCTCGCTTCCACAGAATACAGTAGTCGTATTTTTCATATCAGTGTTAATTTTCAAAGCTGTAGAATGACAAGATCTTAAAATGTTCAAACACTCGTATGCTTAAATATTCGTCGAATGATTTATGATGCGAGTGTGACCATAGAGTTAGTTAGCTTACATACGCATAATTATCACGCTTTTTCCCATGGGGCAGTAGGCAGAGACTAGCAACTTCCACTTGCTATGATCCTTACAGATCTCTCTGGCTTCCTCTACTCATCACTCTCTTCATACATGCTCTCCGGTTATGGGTGCTCCTAATATCTCCCTTTTTAAGGAGGTCCGCAATCTGGTTGAAGTGCGTTCTCCGGGGTTGACCCTGACCAACTCTTCCAGTCACCTGTGCTTTATAAATACCTTTATAGTTATATGAGTGTGACACATGTTTCTTCTGATGTTTGTCTTTGTGAGTAGTTTGTGAAAAGGCACAAAAGTTTGTTGCGGAACGCCGGAAAAGCGCGTGGTATAATTGGCCAACAGATGATTTTTTTATTAACATCATTTGCCATTTTAATACCCCCATTGTTGGAGCACTAGCCATAAAAAGAAGCGGTGGTGGCCGTGTGGTGAGCCCGCCTATAGCTACAAAGGTCCCAGGTTTCCTGCCCGTGCTATAAGAGTTTGTATACCAATCTGACTCACGTATGGTAGTTTTTCTTCGACCACCACTTGCTTCCGGTGAAGGAAAACATCGTGAGGAAACCTGCATTCTGGTTGATGATTATCAGCTAGTGTGTGAAATAGAGAAAGCAATGTCAAACCGCTCCTTTAACCTAATATATTATTATAAACGCGAAAGTTTGGATGTGAGGATGTTTGTTACTCAATCATGCAAATCCTACTAGACGGATTTGGATGAAATTTGGTGTACGGGTAGAAAAATACCGGGAATAGCATATAGGGTACTTTTTTTTTTTTTTTTTTTTTTTTTTTTTTTTTTTTTTTATTTTTATCCCGAAATTCCCACGGAGCGAAGCCCCGGGACGCCGCCAGTATCCTTGTTTGTTTGTTTGTTTGTAAACTCTTTATTGCACATACACACAAGAAAAATACAAAACATAGTGAAACAAAAAGAGAGGCATTCAATGGCGAACCTTATATAGTCGCTGTGTGTGTTTCATTCCAAATAATGACCACGATCCTCATGAGGAGACGACGTAGTCTGAGGAATACGACTAAAAGGAGGAGGAACCATACAAAAAGCCACGAGAACAGATATTTTTCCGCATCATCGGATGGTACCTTAGTCCTAACATCCTCAAAACTATATCCATCACTGGTGCACTCCATTTTTGACACTGACGTATTTCCACGCGCGTCCCTGTGGATCAATGAGGTACAGTCGGCCCCGTCGTGACGAAGATATTTAGAGAAATAGATACAAAAGGGTCTATTTGATACAAGTCTCTTGATTGGTAATGATCGAATCATAAAACGGAGTCTCTTCTCATAACAAATTTTGATAAATTTAAAGAGACAAATTCATATTTTCCCCCTCAACACTGTGATATACTTAGTTATTATATGTAGGTAGATTCATTATTATTACTGTCAGTCATAAAATAAACGCATAGTGAACGGACGTCTGCTTCTCATTTCTTCCGGATTCCTTAAACACTTAAACACAACTCCAGAGAGTGCGGAAAACCTAGGATGTCGTATTGGGCAACAAATGAAGTCATTACAAGTCATTACCTTATGTTCTCTTATGACAAATGTATTTTTCCTTGCCTTTTGATCAGATTCGTCTAATTTTATGGTTTTATTCAACTGGCCTATTCAAAAAAAGTTAGCCTTCACGGGACGTCCGGCAGATGTTAAAAAAAATGAGCATTGTTTTTTAAATTTCGATGCTTTCACTACAAATGTCATTATCATATTTGGGATATGTTACTCTCTCTACTCTGTGACATTACGAGTTACGATATTGTATATCGATCTGTATTTTTACTTAAAATAAATTAGCTTAGCGAAGTAAATCAGTCTTCCACTCATTGAAAACTTTAGTAAGCATCGTGGCATGACGTAATCAAGCCATTTTCTATCAAGGCATTCGAATAATAGATTTTACTGCTATGCCGCCGCTTCAATAGATGTTTTACATTAAAAATCAAATTAATTAATACGACTTCATCAAGCATGTTAATCTAATATCTAAATAATATGATTTTCTAACTCTATGTGCTGGTGCGAATCTTCATACATACAACTTATGTGGTCTACTGAGTTAGTTGGTCAGTGCCGTTGACAAATATCACTCGAGTCGGCTTGTCCATCAATCATACATGCAGTCATGTGTGGAACTTGTTTTTGTTTACGCACTGCCTGAAAGAGGGTGTTATGCACAGAAGTATTTTTTTTTTTAAATATAAGCAGAAGGAACACAAATTTCACACACACTGATGATATTTGACAATATTTGCATCCTGTTCATGATAAGGACTGTCACATAACTCTGTCCCTTTCCTTCCTTAGCATTGCAATGTATTGCAACACGAACCACTACACTGAAAGATTTATCATCCAAGCCGGATTTTTCATGCGAAATGATCCTTAACTGTCATATTTGTTGTATTGTCACAGTTGACATAAATATTTAAAATTATTTTTTACTGTTTTGTGCTTTTAAACTCAATAGAAATGATAAAATGCAACGTGTACAATGTGTGGAAGTGTTTCATAAAAAATATTCGTGGAATAACGTTCCTTCGGTAAGCAATTCATGTTTTTTTGACGTGCCCAATGATAATATACAATTTCGTGTTATTTTTGAAACAATAACCATTATTAGACTTTTGAATGCTATTTATCAGCAATATCATTATTTATTTTATAAAGTAGTGTATTAATTATAACCATTTCATAAGAAATACTACAAGTAATTTAATAATTTCGTAAATAGCATAGATCATTTGACAGATCCAATTTTGTTTACTATGGCTGGGCCGAATCTAGGCAAATATACGAATTTAGTACCTATTCTATAAAAATCTCAGAATTCTTTCTTGAAGATTAAAATGCACATTTATAAAAATACTGACAGTGAATTTTATTTCAGGACAAAGGAAAATATGCCAGAAAATAATACCTCAAGAAAGAACTGTTATGGGAGTATTTCTCTTACGTACTACAGTGCAGGACAGTGAATGGACGCCAGCAACCATTAACAACATTGCAATGTTTCATTGCACGTGATTTTTAATAATTTAAAATAAATTTTATTGATTTAATGACTAGTATTTTTTTCCCCAAAAGGGATAGAATTTCCCATCATAAAAAGCTGATGCAAATCCGTCCGCATACCGCGCACGGCTTAAGATTCAGCGTCTCAAAAATTTTGGTTTTGCTACACTGTATCGAATATAATTAATTATCTGATCCGACCCTGTATTCTGTCGTTGTGTGAATAATAATCTTAGTGTGTGTTTTTGCCATGCAATTTCAAATGACATGTTCAGTCTGCTTACTATTATTATATGTCTGTGGTGTTATGACGTAAATTATGACTTGCTGTCAGATGTAAGATGAAAAAATATATGCGGTGTTGCCATTCATATCTCAATGGGTATTGCAAAAATATTTATTGATCTACCTACCTATGTATAACATTGAACGCTGACTGATTGGTATAAAATACAACATATCACATACCTGAATGTAGAATTTTGATGTTTTTTAAAAGCGTAAGTGAGAACTAAGAAAGGAATTTTGAAAATTTTATTCCAAGGAGGATGAAAGGGGTGAAAATAAAAATTATTTCTATTTATCTAAATAAAAACATTGCATTGTTGCAAGCTAAAAATTAACAAAGATTTTAACATTTTTCCCGATATTTTAACCAGATAGCTTGCGGAAGTAAATTACCGCTCTCATTAAGATAAAACTTTTTGAATGCCATTTCCTTTGCCGCTAATTATGTTGGTATCAGCGATGCAGAATAATAATGGTTCATTTCAGGAATTTTACGTTTCTCTTTCACTATTAAAAAATTTAATGATTCCGATCAAATCTAGCTACTAGCTGCGCCCGGGCTCTACTTCCGTGGGAACTTACAGGATTTATTGGGATTTTTTTTTTATTTTAGTTATAAGCTATTCAAAGTTATATTCAACCCCTTAAAATTCATCGAAATCCGCTGAGTAGATTTGTGTGATTGAAATCTAAACTTTCGCATTTATATACGTAGGATCAGAAGTGGGATAGGATTTGAAAGTACATTTTTTAATTTTCGGACGTTTCATCTCATATTACTACGAAACTGTGGTCACTATTTGCTGATTACTTACTTACTCCACTGGTTCAGTAAAGTAAATCTTGGCTTCCTCCACGAGAGAGCGCCATAGTCGTCTGTTCTGCGCGTTGGCTCAGCAGTTGATCGCTCCCAGCTCACGCAGATCAGCCTCTACAGTGTCTCTCTAGCGATATCTGGAGCGCCCGACTTGGCTAATAAATGATGAATTTTTAAGTTAATTTTATACAACACAATTATTCGTTTTCAGATAACCCACTCAACTGCGACTGTCTAATGGCCGGATTTGCTAGATGGCTCAGAGAAGCGAAAAACCTATCACAATCTGACAAATCAGTAGCCGTATGCGCAACTCCACCTCATTTTAGAAGGTGCCTTACTCTCCCGACTATCAAAGAACAAGTTATGTGATGATATAGATCATACAGACAAGAAAGAAGTCATAAGAAACACGATAGATGATAAGGATGTGGATCTGTATGCGGATAAAGAAGGCTTGGATGATGATTTGTATGACGAAGAGGTGGATGTTCCTGCTGAAGATGAGCTACCTACGTCTAATTCTAATGTAAGTAGTGATTAGTCTACACTATTTAAATTGTCATTGAATACATGAATATGTTTAGGGGGCAAAAAGTAGTAGCAGTTTGAGTTCATGTGGTGGGAATGTTGTGTACAATCTAGTATGTGTCTTACAGACTAAATAGTTTATTTTAAATATATACAGCGACAGATATAAATACTCTGAAGTTACAACCTATATCTTATGTTAATAAAGCTCTATGATTACGACTGGTACGTACAAAAGATTACTTTTCCTTAGTAGTCAGACATGCATACCCACCAGACCCACCTGATGGAATGCGGTAACCACAGCCTATATACGTCTATAGGCCTCTAGGACCCCAAATAAATCTTTTCACGCTCTTTATAAAATATTGATAGAAGCAGGGTAATTTAAAGAAGGCACTTAAATTAATTTTCTTGCCAGGTTCGCCTGACCGACGCCTGGTATGATGAAGAGGTAGTCCACCTGACCTGGTCTGTTGATCCCCCCTCCACCCACCGCTACAGATGCACAGGAGTCACTGTGTCAAGACCTGGAGGTCTAACCAAACATGTGGCGTGTCATAGAGCTGGACCCTCCAATGTGGTACTGAGGGGACTGAAGATTGATCCCTTGGAGCAATACACGTAAGTTACAACTCTCTATCTCCATGATTATGGGTGAGGGTCACTGTCATTATGTAGAATGGAATACACTACTTTCTTAACTGATCGATTTTTTTGTGATAGGTAGTTTTCTCCAATTTTTACACTTATCATTAAATACTGCATGTTTTAGGTGTCCATATTTCGCTACATCTTCCTTCACCATGTGGTAGTCTATTAAAATCAACCACTTATTCAGATTGGCTTACAAACACACAAGTTACGACTAGGATTAACTTAAGACGACTCTAATGCTTTAATGATGGAATAGTTTCTCTTTCTATTTTCTACATACATTTTCAAATATTACTTTCAAACACTTGGTTGACTGGAAGAATCCCTTTTTGAGATAAGTCCGCCATTGCACGCCTCTCTTTTTGTTTCACTATCTTTTGTATTTTTTTTAGGGGATGTGCAATAACGAGTTTACAAACAAACAAATAAACAAACAAACATAAGTGCACAGTGCACACCGACTAACAAACATCTTAACTTCAGAGATTTAAGAAATTTAATTTACTCCACAGGTTCTGCATAGCTCTAGAAGAGATGGACCCCTCTGACATTCCACTCTCTCTGGTACTGGGCTGCGGTACCCCATCCATCTTCAGGCAGAGGGCCACCTTTGCGACCGCTGTCCCTATCGTCGTCACACCGGCTGTTGAGACGAAGCCGTTTAGGTAAGAATATTAGATATACCAACGTTGAAACTGGCCCTTGATTCTTCAAATTACAAACGTAGAGGTCGTGCTTCAGTTGTGTCTTAAAAGCCAAAGAAATCGTAATAAAACATAGAAGTCTTATACAGATCTTGTCACTTTACGGAATCGGCTGAATCTTCAACATTCTTCAACACGACATACGCTTCTTCTTCTTTTTATCGAGTATATTAGGAATAACACTGGTGTCAGATTTTTCTCAAGTCACCTAAAGGTTTGACAACTACTGCGGTAGTAGTCGATATTGCAATCCATTGGAACAAGAAAGAAAGTAGTAACAAAAGTAAATGTTAAATTCTCATTTCAGGGTAACAGAAGTCCGTTCAAACGTCACCAGCGATGGTCTGCTTTCAGTCCTTGTATCAGTGATGGGTCTCCACCATCGGTCTTTCGCCTCGCAACGTTTCCCAACGCCTCTCATCAGACTACCCTATCTACAACTGCTATGTCGTCATTGCCGTACTATCTAGAGGATCTTTAGTAGCCCAGAAAGATACTCCTTGTCTGTCAACTCTTCAGGTTACGATGGAAGGCCTTATAAGAGGGCCTTATGAAGTCTGTGCGACGCTGTCGAAAACAAACGACGATCATCCTATATGCGTAATACCTCAGGTTTTGAAAGTGGTTCTTTAGAGATGAAAGCTGGTATGAAGACGCTTAATACAGCATTGATAGGTGTAGCTCTGGGTTTGATGGTGGTGGTGGTCGGTTTGATATGGTTCGTGAGGAAGATGATGAAGAAACCATTGGAGTTTGAGCCCCATAGGTGTTTGAGGCAAGAGCCGGTCCCGGAGGAGCCAAGGGCCAGTTATGTGATGTTGACTGCTACGTCTAAGTTGTAGGGTTTAATGAGATTGATCAGCCTAATTTGGAAATAAAAAAAGTTGTGGTAAATAATACTGGCCGAAAATTGAAGTTCGAGTTGAAGATAAAAGTATAAGAATTCGAACACATTTTTTTACTGAAAACATTTGTAAAGTTTACAAAGTGCCTAATTAAAATTGACGACATTGTTTAAATAAAAAGCGTGCCCAAGAAAATAAAAACCCTGAATTAAAGTTGCTGCCTTTAAAGTGAGGGTTTTTATTTTCCTGGTCAGGCCATCGAACGCTTAAAAATGGCAATGACGTAAAAGCACTAGACAATAATTATCAATGCAGTTCCATTTTTTTTTATCATATCCTATTTCTATATTAAATAAGAACAATGGTAGTTATTTAATGTTTTTAACTATTTGTCTTGAAATCTCCAACAATATGACTATAAATAGGCTGATCATACTCATTTAATTGAAATATTTATACTAGTCTGAGAAATTTTATTATAAAAAATACTTGGCCATATTATAAATACATAAGAATTGTTGTATATAAATATTTAACATGATTTAACCTGACTCTCTAAGAACTTTGTTTTTTTTTTAAATTTCAGTTTGGTTTACATTTTGCTTTGAAAGTAATTTATTAGAAATTGAATCTATAGTTTGTTTTTGCCAATTCTAAATTAGAAAAAAAAAAAAAATGAATTAGAAACACTGTCAACACAGGTAAATAAACTAATAGTCGATATTTTGTTTTTGAGATATTATTTTTAACAAAATCAAACTATTTTTATAGAACTGGCTGGCGCAGTCTTTCCACGTGTTTTTTATTATCTGTTTTTTTTTATTTAACTGTCAAACAGTATAAGATAAGATTCCTAGAATGTAGTATTTGTAAACAATTTTGCCGATAAACTTACAGTGCGGCAAAGATATTTTTGCACGTGGTAGAAAACGGAACTAATGTCTAAACTAATAAAATTTCTTATTTAAAACGTAGGTGGCGCCCTCACTCACGTGCAAAAAGATCCTTGTCGCACTGTACTTATTACCGTTAATTGTTATAGGCTTGAACTGTTTTATCTATGTCAGTTATTTTAGTGCTTACTTCTTGTAACTGTTATATAATTATTTAACTAATAAAGATTAATTACTAATTGCGTTTTAAATAAGTGCCTATCATGTCTTTAGTAAGTGAAAAATATGTGTGATTTTTTACGTTCATTATTTGTTATCATGTACCTTTAACGCTGAACATAGTATTAATTTAAGATAAGTTAGTTCCACGAACAAAGTAATATAATAAATAATTTTCGATAAAAAATACTCTGATAGTTTTTAAACCGATTAAAATCGGTTTAATTATGCGACTTTTTATGTATTTAAATTTTGCTTATATTAATTTTATCAATTTAAATCGATCCTTATAAAATGCAAATAATATATTTATATTTTTTAAATTGACCTTTATATATAATTTTTTACATTATAAAACCTTTTAACAGGTAACTAACAAAGCTATAAAATATTATATACACATATATATTTACAATTATTTTATTTTTGGAATTATTTATAAAGTGTCAATTATAACGAAAAGAATAAATTTAAAGCCACTATTCACATTTGGAAATAAATTTATTTTAGTATTTTAAGTACTTAATTACTAATTAAATTAATTACTTTTTAATGCTCTAATTGTATGTTATCTTCTGTGAAGACAACCTTTAATTAACTAATATTATTAACGCGAGGCTAAATATAGTTCTTTTAAAATATGAAACACCCATATTCAAAATAGCAAAAAAGTATAAATTATTATTTATATTTCTTATTTACTGAACCATAAATGCATTTTTATGTGCTTATTTCGTTATTTTCTCGTCAATAAAAAAATTGTCAATTCATGTTAGTAATGTTTGTGAAGCCTAAAAATGAATACCTATAGGTAAAGTCGCTTGCTAAGTTTTATTGTTATTTTGTGTAATTCTTCTCAATTTTGTCTGTATGTCTGTTTATGTACCCTTTCTTTTTAATAAACATACAAAGAAACTATTTCGCATTTATAATATTAGTTAGGATTCGAATTTATCTAAAGGATTCTTGACCCAAAAAAAATGGTAAATAAAATAGAGACAATTTATGTACTGAAACTAGACCACCTGTCAAAAAGCAAGAGCAATGCACTTCGAGCTTGCGCTCGGATGCAATATACCTATTCAGACATACAGACTAAACGTTTTGTGTTGCATTTGTCGTTTTAAATTCTTTAACATGCGTTGTAAGGTACATAGCTTTATAATCTTTAATAAGCCGCCATATTGTACATTAATTTTCGGCTTAGTTTAAAAATGTGTATTTTTTGTGTAAATAAACTTAAGTCGCACATTTTCTTGAATAAAAGATTAACAAGTTATGAATTGTTTCTTTTGAAGTGACTCAATTAATAAGGTATTATGAGAATAAACGGGAAGAAAAGATTTTTGCCCGAAGTAAACCCATCATCAAGCGGTGGTGGCTGGGTGGTAAGGCGCCCGCCTGTGGCTGTACAAGTCCCAGGTTCAAATCCTGCCCGTGCTAAATGAGTTGGGTTTGCGTTAGAATAGATTAAACTGATATTTAATTTTTTTTTAAATACAACTGATTGAGTTCTTCCTTTTCTTTCACAAATTTACTAAAATTATAACTCTGAAATGCATTTTTATTTTCGGGCCAAGTCGGTTCTGGCATTTTGGTTTATGTATAACCTAACGCTCGTCGCTTCGCTCGTCGCAACCTATACTACCTTTTTCAGCAAGGTCGCCTTGGTTTAATCCATTCTAAAGCCAACCCAATGAGTTTGTAGGTATAGCAATCTGACTCATGTAGCTACCTATGTTAGTTTTCATCGACCACCACTTGCTTCCGGTGAAGGAAAACATCGTGAGGAAAGCTGTACTCTAGTTGATGGGTATCAGCTAGTGTGTGAAATGGAGAAGGCAATGGTAAACCACTCCATTAAAATTGCCAAGAAAGTCGTTGTGTGTGTTTCATTCCATATAATGACCACGACCCTTAGTCATAAGGAAATACGACGAACGACCCGTTATAAACCGGCGGAAACCGATTTTTCCCAGCGTAAACCAATCTCTGGTTTTATCCACTTATGGGTCCCCACCCACTCTCGATGGTCAGGTATAAATTGCAACTATTCAAAATACTAAAGTATAAAAAGGACTTTGATTTCTGATTGTGATTAAGATTACACGTTATCTTAATTATTTAAGCAATTCAAAAATCAACACCAAAAACTAACTAATGACAATAACAGATATTAATTAAAAACTGTATCCTCACCTGATAACAACATATCAAAAGATGCGCGCACGCACGTAATAATTACATGAAAATCGTCAGTAATTGTCCAGACGCGATGAGGGACGCACGGCTCGCGCGTGCCGCTCTGATTTTAGCATTGTCATGCGTTTTAGTACAATGCAAAGTGTTTACTAGATGTCAGTTGACCCGTGAATTATTGAAAAACAATTACCCAAGGACATTCCTCAGTAATTGTAAGTGAATACGTATAGACGTTTTTTATATATCAGTGATTTTTATGAATAGGTTTTCCTTGTATTTCGATGGGGATTCCTCTTTTTTTGTTGAACTATAATTTGTATGGTAGTTGTGTTATTTAGTTTTTTTTCTTCCATGGATACACGTGTAGAACGTAGAATTAGGATTAATATAAATCAAATAGAAGTGACTTGGTCGTGTTATTTTTTCGCCGCCTGATAATACACATAGGACCCTGAAGTTCACTCGCATCGCACACACGCTCAATCGAATCGAATTTTAGTTCGAATTGAAATTTTTTATTACATATTTCTACGTACAATGTTTTTTAAGGTCAAAAATAGGGACAATTTTAAGGAGAGATGGCACTTCTCTTTGCGATAATATTCCAAATTCTGTGGTGTAGACATTTTGATAATGTGAAGGTCGAATATTATACAGATGAAGTTATTAACAATACGTAATAATCAACATATAAATCATGCATAATTAGTTTTTTTCCGTGCCCAATGATTGAGATAGAATGGAAATAAAATAATTGTTTTTTTGTTTGTTTATAGTATCTTATGAACATTGTACACAGTCAAAAAAGTTTACTTTTTGTGTAGTACTTATTTACTAAGGAAGCGTGGTCGAGTGGTAATGACAACCGCCTGAGGTCGGATAGGACCCGGGTTCAAAATTCTACCTGTGCCATATGAGTTTGTGGACCAATCTGACTCATGTATGATAGTTTTCATAGACCACCACTTGCTTCCGGTGAAGGAAAACATCGTAAAACCTGCACACTACCTGACTGTTTAGTTTACTAGTGTGTATACGACAATTGCCGCTAGATGGCGGTACTTGTCAAGTCATGTCAGATGCTTTGAGAAAAATCTGACACCATGTTATCAATAACACGAAACCCTAACTAATATTATAAATGCGGAAAATAATATTGTTTGTTACCTCTTCACGCTTCATCTACTAAACCAATCTTCCTGAAATTTCGCATACACATGGTCAGAAGTACTAAGAAGGACATATGGACCTTTCATCCCGGGAAAAAGCACTGTTCCCGTAGGAAATTCACGCGGGCGAAGCCGCGGGCAAAAGCTAAGTACTATATAAACACTAGCAATCTTCTTCTTAGTGTCAACTTCACTCACTACAGCCTAAGGCATCTTCTTCTTCTCTCAGCCGAAAGAAGTCCACTGCTGGACAAAGGCCTTTCCCAAACATTTCCACGTTGACCGGTCCTGCGCTGCCCGCATCCATGCGCATCCCGCGACCTTCACCAGGTCGTCGGTCCACCGAGTGGCAGGCCTGCCAACACTACGTTTTCCGGTTCGTGGTCGCCACTCGAGATTTCTGCCCCAACGGCTATCTGTTCTACGAGCTATGTGCCCCGCCCACTGCCCCTTAATTTTGGCGATTCTGCGGGCTATGTCGGTTACTTTAGTTCTCCTACGGATCTTCTCATTTCTGATTAGATCGCGCGATCGGCCTACGGCATACTCGACCCGGAAAACTATGTATTGTATGTTTGAACATGTCATAGAAATAATAGGCAGGTTAATCTCAGTACACAATTATTATCTAAAGCACTACTGTAATACATTACGTACTACGAGTATAATTTCAGTGATTCATGGATAAGTGTCCAATGTAAAAAGTCTTCATGGTCTAGTGATCTAAGTGCTAATATTAGGGCTCGGATGTCACTCGTTCGAATTCTATGTGCACAAATTTCTCAAAATTTTATAAACCTGTGTCTGTCTTTTTAGGTTATACAGGACCATACTTAACCATACTTAAAGTTTGGATGTATGGTGTGTGTGTCATTTAAATAATAAGGTCGACTACCTATTTGAATACATTACATTATTTGAATTATGAGCCTTAGAGGTGTCAGGTGATTACTGCCACATTAATAATTTCACTTCTGCTCTATAAAGGGTTTAATCTTGGATTAAGGCAGTGGGTAATTTTCATCCCGAAACGAGGAATGAAAGTTTGTATAAAAAACACACATAGGTACTCTTAGATTATATAGAGCTTCCGCCCGCGGCTCGGGAATTTTAATAAAAGGTACCGGGATAAAAGGTACCATATGTCCTTCTCTGTACTTCTAACTATGTGTAAGCAAAATTTCAGGAAGATTGGTTCAGTAGATGAAGCATGAAGAGGTAACAAACAAACAAATAAATAAACAAACAAACTCACTTTCGCATTTATAATATTACTAGCTTTTGCCCGCGGCTTCGCCCGCGTGAATTTCCCACGGGAACAGTGCTTTTTCCCGGGATAAAAAGTAGCCTATGTGCTATTCCAGGTCATTATCTACCTCTGTACCAAGTTTCATCGAAATCCGTCCAGTAGATTTTGCGTGATTGAGTAACAAACATCCTCACAAACTCACAAATTCACAAACTCACAAACTCACAAACTCACATCCAAACTTTCGCATTTATAATATTAGTATGGATTTAGGATTAGGATAATCATAGCTTTCGCCCGCGGCTTCGTCCGCGTGAATTTCCCACAGGAACAGTGCTTTTTCCCAGGATGTAAGGTACCCTATGTCCTTCTCCGTACTTCCAGCTATGTGTATGCGAAATTTCAGGAAGATTGGTTCAGTAGATAAAGCGTGAAGAGGTAACAAACAAACAAACTCACTTTCGCTTTTATAATATTAGTTAGGATTTAGGATAATCATAGCATATTATACTTTACGTAGCCGCCGCCGCCGGCAACAGTAAGCCAAACAACAGTAACCTAAACAATCATGAAGTCTTGAGTTTGTGGTAAACTGCTAATACTTACGAGTTAATTTAGAACTTTGATAAGTATTTTCCGTCTTATTAATTTGATTTAAAAATCTTATCTATCTATACATATAATAAAACAGTAAAAATATTTTGTCTGTACATTTAGTATTTTTGACTAAAATGGATAGAGGGACCCTTAAAAAGAACAATAGAAAGCTAAAAAAAATTTTTGGAATTTCTTGTCTGTCTGTCTGTCTGTATGTATGTACGCGTTTCACGCAAAAACTACTGGACGGATTTGAATGAAACTTTTTTTTTGTTGTATAGCTATTAAGCCTAGGCAACATATAGGCAATTCATTTCGAAAACTGGAACACCTGATGAAGAACCATAACAGAACAGCTAAACTATAAGAAATATGGAAATGGTGCCTTAACAAAAGTCATTCAACCTGATGAGCATTTTCTGATGACGTATAAAAATTGAAGATCTGGAACATCTGATGAAGAACTGCAAGAGACCAGCTACACTATAACATATATGGAAATGGCGCCTTAGCAAAAATCGTTCAACCTGATGAGCATTTTCTGCTGACGTATAAAAATTGAAGATCTGGAACATCTGATGAATAACTCCAAGAGACCAGCTACGCTATTACATAATATGGAAATGGCGCCTTAGCAAAAACCGTTCGACCTGATGAGCATTTTCTGCTGATGTATAAAAATTGAAGATCTGGAACATCTGATAAATAACTTCAAGAGACCAGCTACAAACTTGGTTAATCTGATGAGCATTTTCTGTAGACGTATGAAAATCGAAGATTGAAACACAGGAAACAGTTTGGAACACAAAAAAGACTTTTCATCTAAGCCAAAGTCACTCGGGCGAAGCCGCGGGCGACAGCTAGTCTCTAATATGTCACATTGAAAACACTGTATATAGTGTATTTCCCGTTTTCCCAATAGATAATAAAATAACTAAAATTACTAGGTACCTGTGTCTCCTTACTCTTTCCCTGTTAAGGGTACAAAAGGGATTTATATCCCTAAGGGGATAAGTGTTGGAATTTTATGAAGCAAAATTATTGGCACAAATCGGTAATATGAATATCGGGAATATCGACACAAAACATATTTTAACTAAAATACAGTAATCAAAAAACATAAACAGTATTTGCATGTTAATTATATCATAATTCAATGATAACGATGCGTGAACAAACATGTACTTGAAAATTATAATCGGGCCGAAACCTAAACTCCCGTATGACGTGTGTCAGTTTGACAATAATAGTGATGTACCTAAACACGAGTCGCTACGATTATTTGATTTTACGCTACTCTTAACAAATCCAAATAAAATAATTATTTTTATTATTCAGAAGTCTGAACCATCAAAGTAGCTGTCATAGTCACTAACATGGATAATAAATTCATAGTGAATAATATTATCTACTCTGATTTTACGATTCGATACGATTGCGTGAATTCTTGTCCCTCTTTCTGTTTTTTGTATTGCCTTAATGTTAATTTTTTTTAAATTGTAAGGTGCAATAATTGTTACATTCAGCATTTAAAATCAATAACAAACCTTTTAATAAATCGAAAAATTAAACGATGTATTCATTATATTTTCATTATCGATTTATTGTAGCCGGATGCAATGGAACTCTCAAAACGGGCAAGCCGGAAGTTCAAGTACTACATTTCCGCGCATAGATTTAAAAATCTAAAAATTTGGAACTTCATGGGCTTGACCCTGATGACACCTGTCATACGGGAGTTTAGGTTTCGGCCCGATTATACGTTTATTTACACACATTTTCCACATGCCACTGTTTTATTATCTAGATAGATAGATAGATAATTTGTTTCATCATTGCAGCCTTTGTTTTGTCCATTTTCGGACATAGGCCTCCTCCATACTCTTCCATGACTCCCTGTCTCTGGCCTTCCTCATCCAGTTGTGACCCACATGCTTCCTAATATCGTTCACCGTCTAGATAATTTGTTTATTGATATCAAAAAGACACACACGTAAAAATTACACTAATAGGAGAAGTACAAACACCATAGTATGACAAAAAATTAAAAAAAAACATGAAAATTAAACATGTGTGCCGCAGCGATAGCAATGGGTTTAGGCGCAGCAATATGATTGCTCACAGAACAAACCACTGATTTTCAGCCTCCACCTTAGGTACACAGGGACGCACTAGTATGAGAATGGCATATCACGTAGTGATTATATACTCTTTGGGCATATTTTTACGGTTCCCATACGTTCTTCTTCTTATTTAAGAGCTGTGCTCTAGACGGTGGAGTATGCGCCACGCCACTCTATTCTCGTCTTTACATTTAAACCTTAAAAGATAAAAAATGGTTCCTTGTTTATTTCGAAACCTACGAGCAACAAGGAATTCCGCGCGCGAAAAAGGAGTCCGTGTTGCTCTATGTTCGGAACCTTAAAAATGAAATCCTTGCATATAGAATCGCTTTGTTATCTGTCCGTCTGTATATATAACCAAACGGGAATTAGATCTTCAGCAAAGCTACTACTTTAGAACTAACGTACATAGACATTTCGTACTAAGACATTCCGTAGCGGAGTCTATTATAATCTGTGGCAGAGCACAAATAGACAAATACCGGTACCGATAAATGCCCGAGACTTTGTTCCCGAGGGAATTTCGGGAAATCCTCTCTTAGTGCTCCCTACACTCCCTAAGGAACCTACATGCCACATTTCAGCTTCCTTCGCCCAGTAGTTTTGGCTTTGCGTTGTCTGTCAATCACTCAGTCAGTAACCGAAGAATTTTATAAATATTGGCGATTGATTGATGGGATGGCGGCAAAATAGGTGTTTGTGGACCGAAACCAAATAAACAATTTTTCTTTCATATTGTCATCTATCTTTCATACCTTTCCATATATTTTTCAGGGGTGTGCCTGATTGAGCAGCAGAGCGATCGGAACACATCAGCTTTTGTTACTAAATCTCCAAGAAGGAAATATTATGGACTGTTTCAGGTGAGTCCATTTCAATTTCAATTTACTTATATTGCTTCCAAGGATAAGTACATAGATCACACAATACAGAAGATAGAAGAATCTCATGGACCCTGGTAGGGCACTATAATAAATAACAACTTGGAAGATTACATGTTCAAATCAACTAATTACAAATCATAATAATATTTAAATATCTATGTCCATGGACATCCTACGAAGTACAAATGCGAAAGTTCGAATGTGTGTTTGTGACTTTGTTAATCAATCACGCAAAATCTACTGGACGGATTTTGATGAAATTTGGTATACTGTTAGAAAAATACCGGGAATAGAACATAGGGTAATTTTATCCCTAAATTCCTACAGAAGCAAAGCCTGTGAGTCAGGTGACCTTGGCGTATCTCATAGAAAAACAAACAAAAATACTGTAGTGGTACATGTAAAAGGTGTAAATAAATAAATAATAAAAAAAAATATAACTTTATGTGTAAAACTTTCAACAAAATTTCGTTTGTAGCTTTAAATAGTTTTTTACACGACTTCTCAAAAAGGAGTATTATGTTTTAATAGTTCGTAGGCCTAGTGATGGGTAATGCTAATAATCCGGTTAATATCATTTGAATAATATTCGATTAAATGCAGTTATTAGCCATTAATAGCCAATTCTGGATGATAACCCTGCTATTAATGTTATTTTAGTGATTGAAAATTTCCCTTCATGGTTTTCAGGCTTAGGACTGTCAGATTAGACTTTTTTTTCTATAATCTTTCTTTGTAGTAAATTTAAGTGCAATTTAAAACTAATCTGGCCCATTTAAAAATTTTCAATCAGCTATTTACATTGATTTTGGTAATTAGATATTTTATGTTTTTAAATTCTAAATCAGTCATTTACCTACAACAATCTTAGGATTTTTTTTTTGTGATAATTTTTTATATTTGTTTTTTTGTTTGAGGCTCAAAAATATTCTTCAGCCTAATCAACTGCTAGAAACACTGGATTCTTCAAAACCTTCTAAGTTTGGTACATCAATTGGATCAGACGCTAATGGATTTGTTTCTGATGTATTTAGATGTACTGGTTCATTACTGTCACAGGATATTACATCGATTTCTGATATTGGAGAGAAAGGTTCCGAAAAATAATCTACGTGGGAATCGCTTTCCGTAGCTATACTTGATGGTCTGTTTTCCAAATTCCAGTTTTGTGATATGTAAGTTATTTTTCCTGCTCGTTCAGTAGTTAGTTTATTCCTTTTTTTGTATGTATACATCAGCTTGAGTACTAAATGTCCTTTAGCTGTTGATGTATAAGGAGCTGATAAAATAGCTATTGCAATTTTGTGAAGCTTAGTAGAATTGCAAATTTCTTTCCACCAGCAGAGAGAGACCAAATAAAACGATTCTTCCAAAAGTTATCTTTTGCTTTATAATCAGCTAATTCTTTCATGACGTTTATTTTTAAATATTGGCCCAGTTCATAAATATACTTCATTGCTGTTATATCTTCATCTGAATCTAATTCTGTTCCATGTGAAGCAGGGTTGAGCAAATAAGCAGCCAAGTGTAATGGTTCAATAGCCATTGCAGTCCGATTACCAATAAATTTCATCATAGTTTTTTTCATTATGCTTGTCAAGAACCTTATTTGTGACCTTAAATTCTTGAATATGAGAAATACTTTATCTATTTTTGTCTTTTTTTTTTTTATTAAATATGGGTTTGCTCTTGACCACAATCTTGCCCGAGGACAGAGATGAGGTCTACGATGAAGCGAGCTTACCCAGAAGCAGCCTATTCACTCTGGTTTTGAAGAGAGTCAGGTTGTATGTGCTCGGAAACACAGACGCAGGTAGGGAGTTCCAGTGCTTTGCTGTGCACATCAAGAATGATGACGAAAATCGCTTGGTGCGTGCGGGGGAATATTAACTAAGAAGGGATGATAGCCCGCAGTGCGTCTGGTTGTCCGGTTGAAGAAAGGGGCGGGCGGTATGAGCTCATGCAGCTCATGAGCACACTCTCCGAAGTACAATCGGTAGAAAACCGACAAGCAGGCAACTTTTCGACGATGAGCTAGGCTGTGGAGCTTAGCGTTCGTTAATTTTTCATCGCCGATTATTCTTTTGGCTCTGCGTTCCACCGAATCCAAAGTGGCCAGTTGGTACTTCGCCGAGCCGACCCAAAGGTGACTGCAGTACTCCATGCAAGAACGGACTTGAGCTTTGTAAAGTAGTAAGAAGCTGTCCAGGTGTGAAGTATCGCTTCACCCTATTGAGAATGCCCAGCTTCTTGGCAGCTGATTGGGCTTTGGATTCGATGGTGGTGCCGAAGTTGAGGTTTTTGCTGTCAACTCCATGCCAAGGAGTTTCAAGCTTGTCGGTTATAGGAACCGATGTACCCCGAAGAAAGTAGGACTTCAAGGATGAAAGGGCTCCTTTTTGCGGTGAATAGACACGCCTGTGTCTTGGAAGCGTTAAAAGTGACCAGATTACTTACTCTCACCCCCACTGGGATACGTAGTCTAACGTCTGGTCAGTTCGCTCAACCATGTGCCTTTCTCTCAAGTTTTAACTGATCCCCGCTAATCCCTGCACCGGACAAGTACCTCTCCACAACAGTACTATCATCTGCATACCCAACAATACCGGGTGTAAGAAGGTCATTGATGTGCAGCAGGAAAAAAAGTTGCAGAGAGGACCGACCCTGAGGAACACCGGCGTCAATAGCCATTGGATCAGATGAGCAGCCATCAATGACCACTTTGATCGATCGTTCACCTCAGGAAGTCAGCCTATCCAGCTATTGTCTTATCGCCTTCTAAATTTTTTAGCATCAGCAATCGGTTCTAAGATACATGAAATTTGCTTCAAAAGGTCCAAAAACGATTCTTCTAGCAAGTTGCTTTTAACATCTGATGGAAGTTGTGCGGCTTTTTCATCTATAGCTAGTGGTTTCAATGCTATTTTTGTGTTCAGTAAGTAGCCTAACTAGTCCTTACAAACTCTAACCTATGTGCGACAACTTTATTTACAAACATTTTTCTACAAATTAAACCTTAATGCTACTTAATTAGCACTCGTTGCCAATAGGCTCTCTAAATTAACAAAACTGAATTTCCTGGAAAAAGAGTACTTTTACACGCATAAAAAGTGAAAATCAATACATCATTGCGTCAATACATACAATCTTTCATAGGAGGGATTTAATTTAGGTAATATTGCATCTGAGATGCTCAAAAATCCAAAAAAATAAATATATACGTGGTATTTATGATATTATTATTTGTTTTGCGTAGTATATTGAGTTCATTGGCCTTTTGTTTTCAGATAGGAAGTGAATGGTGCAAGGAAGGTCGGAAAGGCGGCAAGTGTGACATTTCGTGTGAAGGTGAGTAAGTACTTGAATAACTGCTAGTTTATTTAATAATCTAGAATGTTGATTAATTTTATATAAAATAAAGGTTTGCTCTTGACCACAATCTTGCCCGAGGGCAGAGTTAAGGTCTACGGTGTAGCGAGCTTACCCAGAAGCAGCCTATTCACTCTGGTTTTGAAGAGAGTCAGATTGTAGTTGTTTGTTTGTTTGTAAACTTTTTATTGCACATACACATTAGAAGAATACAAAAGATAGAGAGGCGTACAATGGCGGACTTATCCCAGAAAGGCATTTATTCCAGTCAACCAGTTGTTGTAGAATTCCATTAAAAGATATTGATTTTTACAAGCTTTTATAAATCAATTAGTCTGGGAGCGAAGAAAAAACTTATAGTATGTGGCAGCTGCTTCTCTCCCCGCTCAGATTGTAAAAGTCAATCGAGGGAAAAACCTGGGATTCCTCCACTCATAGGCGATGGGCTAGCAACCTGTCACTATATCTGAATCTCCATTCCATCAAAAAGCCCCACTATTCTGCTAAGCGTAGCCTAAAAGTCTTACGACTCTTGACTCTGTCACCCCGTAAAGGATAAAGACGTGATTCTGTAATTAAAGGCAAGAAGACACGTTCCCACAGTGTATGGAAAAAGGTTTTAGGAAATATGGCCGTAGCCAAAATCGCCCTGCAAACAGTTCAAGCTATTTAACATACAATACGTGAGTCAGGTGACCTTGAACCATTACTATTGTTATCATTGTAATATGTCAATGTTGACTGCTCACTGAGTTTGTATTGAAACTAGATTTTAATCCTTCAGGTTTTTCGATGACAATTGTTTAACAATAGATGCATCAATTGTGCATATTCGTTGTTGAAGTAACTAATATTCTATAGAGAAACTTGTTGCTCCTCGGTTGCTAGTAGTTTGTAGCTTTGAGACATAATATATTATGATTAAATAATTAGTTTTCGACGTGAAAAAGAGCCTTCTTTGAAGGCCAAGTTTCAATAAAAAAAATTGACTTTGACTTTGACTTTGACCGGGGCTTCTCTCCCGTGGGAATTTCGGGATAAAAATGACAATTTAAACTATTCCCGGTGTTTCTCTACCTATATACCATGTTTCATCGAAATCCGTTCAGTAGATTTTGCGTGATTGAGTAACAAACATACTCACGCAGGACCAGTCTTAGTTAAATTTAGTAGGAAGCAGGCTCGGTGGACCGACGACCTGGTGAAGGTCGCGGGATGCGCATGGATGCGGGCAGCGCAGGACCGGTCGTTATGGAAATCCTTGGGGGAGGCCTTTGTCCAGCAGTGGACGTCTTTCGGCTGAGAGAGAGAGAGAGGAAGTAGATTATATAGGGGGTAGTATAGATGTTGGTCTCACAACTAAGGATGCTGAAGACCGTGTGAAGTGGAGAAGGAAAAGTAGGAAAGCGGACCCTGGACTCCGACGCGTACGCTGAGGGGATGCAACCGGGAAAACGCTCAGATAAGAGATAGAAAAGATGGGATCTTATCTTATCTTAACACGAGGGGTCCGAGGTCCGGAAGTACTTCAAACCTTGGGTTTTTTTGTACTTACCCCAATGGCTTACTCACCCGCATCGGGAATTCTGAAGGACTGCATGACCTTCAGAATATCACCTGTTGCGAAGTGCCTATAGTCCTCCAGGGCCGGATATGCTGATCCCAGGAGGTCCAGTCGCTTGTTTGCCAACGAGTCACAATAACACAAAATGTGTTTCATGGACTCCTCTGCTTCTGCACAGGCCCAAAGATGGGATAGTATGGATTCCGTTATACTAGTTTGTATCCTGCTTTGCCCATAGGAACGAAGCCACGGTGCGTAGATAGCTACTGAAACATAAGTAAATACTTATTTATTATTCAGTTTGAACAGTTCAGCCGTAGTCACAGGTCGTAGATCAAACTATCAATGCTCATTCAATTTACCCATTGTCATCGATTTTCAATAGTTAATATTTTATTTATATAATTGTAAGTGGATAGTTATTAACAATGCTAAGAAAATTATGGTGTGTGTTATTTATATTCCACACTTGCGATATGTCAACATAAAGACAGACAGACAAAATTTCTAAAGAAAAATAATGTTGTCTTCTTCTATGAAGATTAATCGTGTATTTTTAGGGTTCCGTACGTTATAAAGTAAAAACGTAATCCTTATAATTTCACTTTGATTTCCTAAATATCTTCTACTAGCTGTTCGCTCGCGGCAAAAAATATATCATGTGTATTTTTATATAAACTTTGACCTCCCATTTCGCCTCTTAGGGGTTGATTTAAAAAACGTAGCCTATAGTTTACCCCAGGTCTTCAACTATATCTATCCCAAATTTAATCAAAATCGGTCCAGCGTTTTAGCCCTGAAAGCGTAACAGACAGACCGACCGTACCGACCGATAGACTTCAGCATTTATAACATTAGTATGGAAGTATGGATTTACAGAAATTGACCAGGTACAATTTTACTATAATGTATTTTTTTATTAGCCTATACTGACCCACTACTGGGCAAAGGCCTCCTCTGGTTCGCCATTTCTCTCTATTCAGTGCATGAGCCCTCCACTCTCTATCCGTCGCGTCCAGATCATCCGACCATCTCGTTTTAGGGCGGCCCATTATCCGGCACCATAATGTATAGATATTTTTTTTCTGTTTCCAGCCCTCCTAGACGATGATATCAAGGACGATAGCACATGTGCCCTGAAGGTGTTTGAACTGGAAGGGTTCAAATATTGGTCCAAATGGGAAGCGAGGTGCAAGGGTCAAATGTTACCTGATATTGAGAAGTAAGTAGCTTTTTGTTAGACTTTAAATGATAGGGTTCAAGTATTAGTCCAAATTATTATTTTTTATTATTTCATTTAACTTTTATTGTACAAAAAATACAGAAGTAAACATACAATAGAAGTATTGGTTCTATTTGGGTCATGCAAAGATACCTTATTACTAGTACAATTACATATAGATACTTACCTAAATAATCGAAGAACGCACTTCGACCAGATCGCGGACCTCTTTAATAAGGGATATATTAGGAGCACCCAAAACCGGAGAGCATGTATGAAGAGAGTGATGAGTGTAGAGGAAGCAAGAGAGATCTGTAAGGATCGTAGCAAGTGGAAATCGCTAGTCTCTGCCTACCCCCACGGGAAAAAGGCGTGATAATTTGTATGTTTGTATCTAAATAATATAACATACATAATTAAATACAAATACTAAAAAAAATACCAATATTTACCAACTGGATTATATGTTAACAGACCCTAACTTTATTCAAGTTTTCCTTAACAATAAAATTCAAAAGATACGGGTTTCTACGCGTTGCTATCAGAATACAGAATCATAAATATTTGTATGCAATGGCGTGTTTACGTATAGTGTTGTAAGTCGCACGATGCAATTTACATACTATGAAATCTTCAACTGTTTTAATTTTAACCCACGCTTAACGAAATTTTCTTTGTGGATGTGATTTTTATATTTTGGATATGTCTTTATTCATGACGGATTTTCCGACACCCAAATAAAAAAAGTTCCAGATGAATTTAATAGGTGGCGCTTAGTAAAAGGCGAGACCATTCAAAAAGCAAAAATGCACAGTATTGGCATTTAAAATAATAATAAAACCTAATAAAAAAACATCTAAAAAGTATCAATATTGTGATTTGTGCAACTGTCAAACTGTTATGTGATTTTTTTCTTAATTTAGCTGTCAGAAAAATCGCTCATTAATATAATCAAACCCTAGTATCCATACTAATAAGGCCAGTTTTTTACAAAGAATAATTTTAGGCACACGCATTGTCGCCAAGAAGATTGTTTTGGTGCATTTAACGCATGGTAAAAAAATTGTATCCGTGCAGGTTACCATTGAGGAGTTCCCTCGTTGGGAGCCGATCCTGAGTACACCATCAGGTTATGCAATAAAGCATTGTCATCAGAACTGAAGCCACGTCTTAACCACGTGTGTTTCCCTGTAGGACATTTAAAAGTAGGTCAAATTTGTCTTGCAAGATTGATTGCAGACAGACAGACAGCTTGCAATAGGCGATTTTCCGAGACCCAAATAAAAAAAAAAACCAAATAGTTCCAGTTGATGATAGATGGCGCTTAGTAAAAAGCGAGTCCATACAGAAAGCAAAAAGTGCACTGAATTGGCATTTCTTTGAAATAAAACCGAAGTAAAAAACGTCAAAAAAGTTGCAACCTTGTGATTTGTGCAACTGTCAAACGCTTAGGTGATTTTTATGCCTCTGGTTGACAAGAAAAAGTGCACAATATACTCGTAGGTACACGACTTTGCTTTCATAAAACGCCATCTACTGACATTTTACAACATCGATTTTTTTTTAATTGTAACCTGTCCGAAAATTGAAAGTTTTCCATTAATTTGAAAGTTTACGCTTTTACAATGAGCTATAATCTGACAGCTAAATTAAGAAAAAAAATCGGTATAAAAAAATCTCAACAGATAGCGTTTTATGAAAGCCGAGTCGTAATAATGCCTGAACCTATATGGTGCGCTTTTTCTTGTCAGCCAGAGGCAGAAAAAAAAAATCACCTACCAGTTTGACAGTTGCGTTGCACAAATCACAATATTGATACTTTTTAAATGTTTTTTTACTAAGTTTTATTTAAAAAAAATGCCAATCCCGTAAATTTTTGCTTTTTGTATGGAACTTTTTCTCTCGCCTTTACTTAAGCGCCATCTATGATGTCATCTGGAACTATTTTTTTATTTGGGTCTCGGAAAACCCCTCATTATGACAAAATAGAGTCCTAGACATCCTCCAACATAAGCTCCTTGTCTGCAATCAACTCTTGCAAGTTAAATTTAACGTACTTCTGCTTGTTTTACAGAGTTGACTTACACATCAAAACTTAAACGTATAACTATAACGTATTATAATATTGGTGATGTGTTAAAATTTAGTCTTTTATTTTCAGATGCCCTGACTGGCAACACCCGCCAACAAATACAAGAATGTCCCCCGTGAGAGACAAACGGTTTCTCAGAGGTCGAAGATCAGTGCATCCGTTTAGAAAACTGATACACGGCGAATTGGTGTAATTTTAATATGTTAATCCAGGCAGTTTTTCCCTTCTGATCCCTTAAACTGATACTCTAGGAGATCAGTTATATTTTTAAATATCAACTAATATTATAAATGCGAAAGTGAGTATGTTTGTTTGTTACCTCTTCACGCTTTATCCACTGAACACTGAACCAATCTTCCTGAAATTTCGCATACACATAGTTATGAGTACTGAGAAGGACATAGGGTATAGACGGGAATAGTGGCGGTGGATCAGTTTGGGGATCAGACGGGAATAACTCAATCCAGGGAAGGTATTTTTGTATTAAATTGTTTTACCTAAAAGTGTTTTTATTAATGAAATGATCTAAGTGGTGACTTGAAAAAAATCACATCAGAGTAATCTAAAGATGATTATAAGCTACAAAAGTCAATGTCAAAAGTAAAAAATACCTTATTGAAACTAAGCCTTCATAGACACTTACCAAAAACTATTATAACTAATAAAGAATCACATACATTCGAACATACATAAGATACGCGCGAAAAATATAAAGCTTCCTTTGCAGTCTGGTAACATTTACAGGCATGTTGTATGTAAACGCTGCTTGTCTATATGTTTTTCATATTTCCATAACATCTTTGACTGCATTAGAAATATGCTCTAATGAGTACTTGGTTTCTCTTTTTCGAACAAATATTGGCTTCCTAAACTAATGTTAGTATTAAAGAACTTTTTCATAACAATTTATACATCCAAGTAGAACTTAATAAATCAACCAATACAGTGCAATCATTTAAGTCCTCTCTTAAGTGCTATTGTCCAGTAGATAGGCAGTAAATTAAGAAATTAGCAGATGTGGCGCTTCATAACTTATTTTTTGTGTTATGTGTTAGTCACATAGTATATTCATAGCATGATCACATTTAATCTGACTTCACCTTCACCTACTAGAAAATTTGTTAAGAAGCAAGGAAAGTGTAATTAAAAATAGTTAACTATTTTTTTCTCAGTAAAATAAAATTATCATGGAATTGAGATCCCAGAAGTGGGATCTAGGCCGCAGCTAGTTCTAACATCATCAAGTCAATATCATGAAGCGGACCACCGCTTCATGATGTGTCTTGGCCACCAGGCCAAGAGGTAATGACACCCGCTTGAGGTAGGATAGGACCTGGGTTCAAATCCTACCTGTATCGCATGAGTTTGTAGCTACTGACTCATGTATGGTAGTTCTCTCATAAACCACCACCAGCTTCCGGTGAAGGAAAACATCGTAAGGAAACCTGCATATTGGCTGACTGTTTACTAGTGTGTATACGGCTACCGCCACTAGATGGCAGTAGTCATAAAAGTCGTGTCAAATGCTTATAGGCGACTTGAATAAAATCTGATACTAGTGTAGTAATAACATACTCGATAAGAAAGAAAAAAAACAAAATCAAAACATAGACAAATCTTTTCCCAATGAGTAAAACTTTGAATAAACGGCTCATAAGAGTCCAGGGCGCCGTTCAGTCATAGTGTTACTCATTGGGAAAAGGTAGTTACAATGTTTAACACTGGTACAGATCGGGAATTTTTTCTCGTTCAGCAACTGGACAGTGTTACACATCTCAGGGTTACACAACAGGAACAAAGGACTGGAGCCCTTTGTTGAGGGATTGTAGTGGGAGATACAATAGAATTGTTTTTCTCTCGCTCACGCTAAAATAAAATCGCTTCCCAAGTCTGATCACTACACTTCTGTACTCTAAATACATTGTGTTCGGAAAATATTTGAACAGGCGGCAAATAGTCGGAAATTAAAACGATTTTCTTATAAACGAGTAGCTTTAGCATACTTTTTATTTTTTATTTTTTATTTTTGAAGAGGCAATCTCAGAGAACCATTTTATCAAAGATTTGTTATTTTTTTCTCTTTATTTTCAACATACTATATTGGATTAGCATTTCTTCTCAGCAGTGGTCGTTCCGAAATGCTAGTAGTTTGTAGCTTTGAGACATAATATATTATGATTAAATAATTAGTTATCTACGTGAATTGCTTGGCCTTCTTTGAAGGCCAAGTTTCAATAAAACATTTTGACTTTGACTTTGGAATTCAAAAAAGAAAAAAATATTTTAATGTCGCAAATGGTGCATAATGGCTCGCATTGTCAAAACAAGTCAAAAAATTATCAGATCTCTATAGAGCCAAGATTCGAACTCTACACGCCCTAACTCTGTAAGCCCTAACTTCACAAACTCTACACCTGAGACAATTTTTTTTTAAATCAAGTCTTGACGCGCCTCATCGAGGCAACTGGTGACAAGAGCTGGCGTCTTTTTTGCTCAGCGCATAAGTCTCGCAGTCCAGCGGGGTAATGCGGCGAGTATTCTGGGCACACTGCCTCGATGCGGCGCGTTCGAGGAGATTTGTAAGTGTTACTTAATTGTGTTGTAAAAGAAGCGGTGGTGGCTGAGTGGTAGGGCGCCTGCCTGTGGATACAAAATCCCAGGTTCGAATCCTGCCCGGGCTACATGAGTTTGTATACCAATCTGACTCATGTTAGTTTTCATCGACCACCACTTGCTTCCGGTGAAGGAAAACATCGTGAGGAAACCTGCACTCTGGTTGATGATTATCAGCTAGTGTGTGAAATGGAGAAGGCAATGGCAAACCACTCCATTAAAATTGCCAAGAGAGTCGTTGTGTGTGTTTCATTCCATATAATGACCACGACCCTCAGTCATGAGGAAATACGACTAAAGAGAGAGACTTAATTGTGTATGATTAAATGACTTTCAAGAGTTTTCAAGTATATAGAAACTGATAGAAGTCAGACAAAGTATATAACTTGCTTGCTTAAAAATGCTGATTATTTCTAAACAGGTTATCAATTACCATTAATCATGGCTAAGAAGTCTCGATTAAGTCGCCGTTCAACCAAAAAAATAGGTTCATAAGTTTGGAACGATGACAGACCGACAGATCCACTGACATATCAATCACTAGCATGGATCCGGGACCTTGTTTCCCGTGGGAATTTCAGGAAATCCTCTCTTAGTACCTCCCTACATTTCCTAAGGAACCTACATGACAAATTTCAGCTTCCTACGCCTAGTTTTGGCTGTGCGTTGTCTGTCAGTCACTCACCAGAAACTGAAGAATCCTACTAGAGATTATAAATGCGAAAGTTTGGATGTGATTTTGTGAGGATGTTTGTTACTCAATCACGCAAAATCTACTGGACGGATTATGATGAAATTTGGTATACGGGTAGAAAAATACCGGGAACACAAAGGGTACTTTTTATCCCGAAATTCCTACGGGAGCGAAGCTCCGGGGCGCGGCTATATATATATATTGATGATGATGTAACACTACTCAAAAAAAAAAACAAATCAAAACCGTGCACCAATTTAGAACTAAACACGATCGCAGTTAAGTAACAAGTTAAATGCAAACTTAGGATTTAATCTTAGCAGAGCACAAATACAGTTTAGTTGTAGTGTAGTTATTGTGTCCGTTCCAGTATCTATTGTTCTGACTCGATCGTTCTCTAGGGAACTGGTGATGCTGATATATTGGAGTTATATTACACTTACTATGTTATTATACAGATATATCGATTTCTGATATAGAATAACATATAGTTTGTTTGGAATAACTTTATTAAGAGAAAGGTCGGAAGGAAAAAGTCCTGGTTGCGAAACATCCGAGAGTGAACCGGGATAGCGAATGCTGCTGAGCTGTTCCGCAGAGCTGAGGACAAGAAGGACTTGAGCATGTTAATCGCTAACCTTCACTAGTTGGAGAGGCATTTTTGGAGAAGAAGAATAACTTTATTGCACAAATCACAATACAATTACAATAATAAAATCCTTGGGGAGGCCTTTGTCCAGCAGTGGATGTCTTTAGGCTGAGAGAGAGAGACCTGTGTCAAAAAAATATGGGGGGTCATTTTAGTGCCAATAGAAGCCAAAACGATTTTTTTTACAACTTTTTTTTTGGTGCTCCTTTGAAATATCTCACAATAATAGAATCATCCTTAAAAGAATTACATCAATAACTAAACTATTTCCCAAAATATAGCAAAAAACTATTCACATTTTTAAGCGATATTTGGGCGATATCAAAACGCCCCTAACTAAATGTGCATTCATATGACGTCACGCGTAGAAAATGGACTTTCCCTAAAAGTTTGTACTCTAATAAATTAGTTCTGGAGAATAAAGTCGTGCTGAAAAGTCGCAAAATGTGTTTAATTAAATGTATTCTATCATAAAATTACATACTTTTAACAATTCTCATACCTTGGCCGGTCCCCTATTGTATTGTTAAAGGTCTAACGTAGGTTTCATCTTGCTAGATCACTTAGAACCTTCTTAGGTTCTGAGTGACGAATTAAAGTGCTCTCTCTCAGCCGAAAGACGTCCACTGCTGGACAAAGGCCTCCCCCAAGGATTTACACAACGACCGGTCCTGCGCTGCCCGCATCCATGCGCAACCCGCGACCTTCACCAGGTCGTCGGTCCATCGAGTGGGAGGCCTGCCAACACTACGTTTTCCGGTTCGTGGTCGCCACTCGAGAACTTTTCTGCCCCAACGCAAATAAAAAGCTAAATATAAAGAAAGTTGCAATTAAAGTGCTAAATATAAAGAAAGTTGGTGAAAATAAATAAAAATAAAAAAGCCAGCAATCATAACCAACCATCGTCAGTCGGGTAAAAATTGACTTGAGAATGCTCAAAATTTCCATCGTATAAATATTAGATGATTATTGACGGATTCCATTTCACTTCGTAGTTTAGGCAAGATTGTACGCAGTCGACCCCTTATGGGGCATTTCTCAGCTCAGTACCTTATCCCTCCTCCTTTGGTCGTATTCCACATGACTGAGGGTCGTGGTCATTATGTCGAATGAAACACACACAACGACTATCTTCGCAATGTTAATGGATCTCACACACTAGCTGATAATCATCAACTAGAGTGCAGGTTTCCTCACGATGTTTTCCTTCACCGGAAGCATACATAAGTCAGATTAGTCTACAAACTCATTTAGAATGGGCAGGATTCGAAGCTAGGACCTTGCGGTCACAGGCGGGCGCCCTACCACTCGGCCACCACCGCAGTCGATTAGGTATATTTTGAACAATTCGATTGGATTGAGTGACTGTTACGTTACGAGCTAATGAGTCTTACGTGGCTTATGTCATGTGGCGAGAAAATAATGCACCTATGTCGCTTTATTTGGCTAATTTACATTAAAAATTCTGTTCCGTAGAATTGCTGAGCATCAACGCAACTACTACACTAGCTTTTGCCCGCGGCTTGGCCCACGTGAATTAGTTTTTTAGTTTATTAAATTATAGCTCTAAGGGGCTGCAATTGGGGTGAACTTTTGTATGAAAAACACCCAACCGATCACACTAATTTACCACACCATTGTGACCAAAGTTAATTTTATTTATCCGTAGTCACACCAGCAAATGCCCAACACACTCTTGACCAGTGTGACTAATAGGTAGTCTTGTGGTGTAGTAGGGTGCTCCAGGATTTGCCAGTCGACCTCACCAATAGTGGGTTGGTGAATCGTACTGACCAGCGCTCTATAAATTCTCACCGGTGGCTCCAAGTAGTCGTTGTGCACACGACGGCCACACCCCGGTAAACCACGTCGGCTCGTGGGCTAGAACCCGGTGAGAGGGCCTGTATGCCTCTGATCGTAGACGGGTTTCTACGCGGTTACCTCACGCCGCATGGTGCATGAAGTCTAACTCGGCGTTGAAGGCGAGCTGCACGCTGATAAGTTCCGAGTACTGGCGGATACGGCGAGTTAGCAAGGCAATGTTGATGGCCTAGGAGCGGCAGTTGAGGCCAGAAGTGACTGCCGGCCAGAAACTGCATCCAAATCTTCCGCCAGTCGTAGCGGTTACTCCGCTCCACTGGGCTACGGGGGATAAGGACGAGAAGAGGGCATCTGCGACTGCGCGACCGCTTATGCACTGAGAAAATTCTCCTGCGCACTTGACTGCTTCAGACTAATGGACTTCGATAAGACGTAAAGTCCTGTGGCGATGGGCTGAGGTAGAGAGAATTTCGGTTTGATGCAGACCGGGCTTTGTCTGAAGCTTGCACATAGAGCGACTCCGGGGGTGTTATTAGAGCACCGTGGTCGCTCACGCTCTGGAACTGGGGAGACAGAGTGGCAGTTCTGGCAGCACCTGGAGTGACAAAGAACTGGCAGCCCTATTTAGGGGTAGCACTGCTCTCCTTGCTCAGCCTTGGAGAGGGGCTAGAAAAAGGTGCCCCCAAAAATTGCTCGCTCTAACCTGTATGGATGGTAGTAACCGCGCGGCTGCCACCGCATCGAATATTAACTTCGTGGTCGTCGTAACAATAAAAATGCTATTAAAACACCTAAAAAACTAGACATGACTTTTTGGCGCATGGAATGTAAGAACATTACTTGACCGCAAAGATAATATCTGTCCCGAGCGAAAAGACTGCCATTGTAGCTCGTGAGCTTTCACGCTATAACGTGGATGTGGCTTGCTATCAGACAGAAACACATCTCGCCGACGAAGGGGAGCTGGTGGAGCACGGTGGTGGATACACTTTCTTCTGGAAAGGCCTCGCTTCCTCCGGAACAGCGGCAATCGGGCGTGGGATTTGCAGTTAAAAATCAGCTCATGACACAGCTGCAAGAGTATCCGGTACATATCTCAGACCGAATCACAACTTTTGCGCCTTCATCTTTGATGAGACAATAACTACTCTCAATGTCATCAGTGTCTACGCTCCCACGCTAGACAAATCTGATGACATTAAGGACAAGTTTTACGAGGAGCTGACTAACTGTCTCGAAAGCGTACGTCCCAGAGAACAGATCCTTTTACTGAGGGGATTTCAATGCCAGAGTAGGACAGGGATTTCGTATGGCTTGGCCTAATATCCTAGGCAGACACGGAGAGTGGGGGCATGAACGATAATGGACAGCTGCTACTTAATCTTTGTGCCCAATTTTCATCTTGCGATCACGAACACTATGTTTAGACTTCCCGCCAAGCACAAGAATACGTGGATGCACCCAAGATCAAAAACACTGGCATTTGATGAAGATTACGCTATAGTGAGGCAAAAAGATGTTTCCCAAGTCCAAATCACCCGTGTCATGCGTGGTGCACACTGCTGGACAGATCACCGGCTTGTAGTCACTAAACTGCGTCTCCGCCTCCGGCGTCCTCGTAGGTCCGTTAGAATAAAGCCACCAAGCATAAATTTGGACAGGCTTAAGCATCTCGGTATAAGGGAGAAATACGCCGAAGCCTTGGCTACTGCCCTGCCGCCAATAGATACGGAGAGTCGGTGAAGTTGATGTTGACTGGGGACTCTATCTTCTCACATTTTAGACATCGCCTCGGACACCTTGGGTCGAAAACTCCCGGTAAAGAACGAGGATTGGTTTGATGAGAATGATGGAAAGTTCTTAGGAAGGCAATTGATAAACACCGACATCTCCTCAGGCAACACAGGAGGAACCAACGTAGTGTTGTGGAGATTAGGCAGAGTGACCTGGAGCTGCGTAAACTAACTCGGGAAACCAAGAACAAATGGTGGCAGGATAAGGCTCGTCACATGCAATGGCTAGCAGATAAACAACCGGCTAAGGGAATTCTACAGCGAGGTTCGAAAGTTGATAGGTACAACTTCACTTGCAAAAGTGCCGCTTAAGCCTGCTAATGGTGAAGGTCTTCTTAGAAGCAAGGAGGAAGTTATTACGCGATGGGCGGAATATTTCAACACTTTGCTTAATGTGGACCGATCTGCTGATTTGGACCACATCAACTCAATCCCTCAACTGCCCATATCTACCGAGCTAGATGAGCCATTGTCACGTGACGAGGTTATACTTGCAATAAATCAACAGCAGAACAAGCGAGCGGTTGGTGTCGATTTTATACCAGGTGAACTACAAAAATACGGTGGTGAGGAACTACATTCGGCAATATGGGAGCTTTTTAATCTTATGTGGAATAAAGAACAGGTTCCTTCAACTTTTAAAATTTCGCGTATAAGGGCTCTATATAAAGGCAAGGGTGACCGATCCGATTGTGGTTCCTATCGCGGTATTTCCCTTTTATCAGTCCCTGGAAAAATCTTCGCCAGAGTATTACTTAACCGCCTGATGAAAATATCAGAAAGGCTGTTGCCCGAAACGCAGTTTGGCTTCCGACCTGACCGAGGCACGTGCGAAGCTATCTTCTCAGTGCGTCAAATGCAAGAGAAAAGCAGAGAACAGGGCCGTCCCGTATGTACCTGTGCTTTGTGGACCTTGAGAAGGCTTTCGACAGTGTGCCTCGAGGAAGCCCTCTGGACGGTGCTAAGGAGAATAGGGTGCACGGAGAAGTTTGTGAGACTCCTCAAGACTCTTCCACGACGACATGCTGTGCTGCGTCTCTGTCGACGACGAACAATCAGAAGTTCTTTCCCGTTACCTGTGGGGTCAAACAAGGTTGCGTTCTCGCACCTACATTTGTTCGCGTTGTATTTTGCGGTCGTAGTCCGAGAGGTCTTACAATCTTCTTCTGGAAGGTGTTCGCAATCCGCTTCCGCACCGATGGCAACATTTTTAATCTGGCGAGGCTTAAAGCCCACACAAAAGTTTCACACGAGATGGTCCACTGAGATTATTTACGCAGATGACCTATGCTTTGTGACAGAATGCTCAGACGTCCTGCAACAGCTCATGTCCGAATTCGACAAAGGCTTGCCGAAAATTCGGCCTAAAAATCAGCGTTAAAAAGACGGAAGTGATGTCTCTGGACATAGACGGTCACAAGGCGCTGAATATCAACCTTGGCGAGGACGAGCTGATGCAGGTCGACAAGTTCCGATACCTGGGGAGCACCTTAACATCCAAATGCGACCTGGATTCAGAGATCAACAGCAGGATCGGAGCTGCAGCTGCAGCATTCGGCAAGTTGAATACCAAGGTCTTCTGTTCGCATGATATAAAGTTAAGTACGAAGATCTCAGTATACGTGGCAATCGTGCTGCGCTAAATATCTTCTGTATGCTGCGGAAACCTGGACTCTTTACCCGCCGACACATCTGCATGTTAGACCGATTCCACCTCAAATGTCTGCGAAAGATTATGAACATCAGATGGTCTGATCGCGTGCGGAACTTACCGAAGTGCTGCGACGAGCTAATGTGGGTGGCATTGAGGCTTACCTGATGCGGCGACAGCTTCGGTGGGTGCGGTCACGTGTCAAGGATGGCAGAACAGAGGGTTGCTAAGCACATCTTCTACTCAGAATCTTGAGGAGGGCAAGCGCAAGCATGGCGGACAACTCCTCAGGTACAAAGATGTGCTGGAAGCGGCATATGAAGCGCTGCGGCATAGAGCCCTCTCAGTGGGGAGGAGCAAGCCGCTCAAAGACCGGGAATGGAGGGCTTTGGTTAAAACCAAAGTCCTTGACTTTGAAATCAAACGACGCGCTGAGCTCGACACCAAGCGCGATGAGTTAAAAGCCCGAACACACCTTTGCTAACTCAATATAATTAGTAATAATGGTGTGCTCACATGCCCGCAATGTGCGAGGATCTTTTCCAATAAGATTGGCTACATAAGCCACATGCGAGCGCACGAGAGGAGCCCTATAATTCTTGAAGTGGTCGCCATGACCGAAATCGGTCGGACACAATCATCATCAGGTAGTCTTATAAATGTTCATGCGACGCGATAAGGTTTGATTTCGCATACCTTTAATAAGTAATTAAATTGAGCTTCTGCACTTTAGTATTATCACTTATTCTGTGTCATACCTAGAATAATTTAATTGGACTCGAGAGAAGCAAGTTACGGATAAGGCGGTAACTTTTTCGGAAGGACTAGCACTTTTGAATAAATTTTCAATAACTTCCAAAAATGAGTTTGACAAGTCCTGATTGGCGGGAATCCCAAAAGCGGCGAATTGGTATGTCTTTGCTTCAATGAAATTTAATTTGCAATTTGTATAATATTTAGATGCCGATTTTGAATAGGCGATTTTCTGACAGCTCAAATCATCAATCATCAATACAAGGTATAATAAAACTGTAACTGGTCTGTAGTCTGCACGTACATAGAAGATGTTTGGTGGTGCGGTTTGATTTTTAGGTCGCTGAAGGAGGTGGTTAATGAAAGGAAGGTGCACAAATACCTTGCCTTCAAAGATCCTCTCACGACCCTGGCGCCAGGGGGTTTTCACAGTAGCACGTGCCGACCTCGGGTCACTTTCTTCGGAAATATCGCACAGTATTACGCACTATAACATTGTCCAAATGCAATTATAAGCACATCATTAGTTCAGCACGAGATAGTCTGATGAAATAAAGCGGGATAATAGCCAAAATACTGAGATATTGGCGGAGCCAGGTGCGAAAACACCGTCTCAATGTCCCACTCGATCGTGGTTCAAACTCGAAGTCCCGAAGTCAGTCCTCGGAAGCCTTCGGCCGCGTTCGGGCACATACAACGCTCGGAGAATCTATCTCTCCTTCGTTGTGCACGTAAAAAGGGGAGAGAGGATTGTAAGAAAGGATAGGATAATGACATAGCGGGAAATTTGAATTAAGCGGCGCGAACAATGTTAATAAGAAAAAAAAAACTATGAGGGGTCTTCATAGGGCCAATAGAAGAACCAAAACCATTTTTTTTTAGAATTTTTTGTCCTGTCTTTCTGTATGTATGTTTGTACGCGCATCACGCAAAATCTACTGGACCAAATTTGATGCGGTTTTCACTGTTGAATTAAAGAACGTCTAACTTAAAATCTGGCTTAGTTTCATCTTGATATGCCACTTAGAACCTGAGATATGCGCAGACGAAGTCGCGGGCACGGGCTAGTTAAAAATAAAATCGATATAAAAAAATCTCAATAGATGGCGCGATGAAAGCCGAGCCGTATTAAAAGAAAAAGCGTACACTATAGGCTGTACTCTATAGTGTGCGCTTTTCCTGGTCAACCCGAGGCAGAAAAAAGAATCACCACTCACACAGTTGACAATGAGCGATTTTCTGACAGCACTAAATTAAGAAAAAAAAAAACTCAATATAAAGTCTCAACAGATAGCGCTTTATTTATGAAAGCAGAGTCGTAATTATGGCTGAACCTATATGGTGCGCTTTTCTTGTCAATGCTTCAGAGGCAGAAAAAAATGACCTAACAGTTTGACAGTTGCACAAATCACAATATTGATACATTATAGTTGTGTTTTTACTAAGTTTTATTTTTGAAATGCCAATACCGTGAATTTTTGCTTTTTGTATGGAACTTTTCTCTCTTAAGCGCCATCTATGAAGTCATTTGGAACTATTTCTTTTTTAATTTGGGCTCTCCAGAAAATCCCTCATTGTTTTATTTCAAAGACATAGAATCTTTTTGGCATGGAAATGCCAAGTCCTGTACATTGTTGCTTTCTGCATGGACTCGCTTTCTTTACTAAGCGCCATCTATAAAGTCATCTGGAACTATAATTTTTTTAAATATAGGTCTCGGTAAATCGCCCAGTAAGAGTTGTGACCAGTACCTTTTTGTACCTTTCTTTTGACAATCAGGTGAATCATCCTAACTAAAATACTAAAATAAATGTATAAACATCGTAAAATCGTATACAACATAGAATTGAACTTTGAAGTAAAAACAAAGTACGTGAGGTCATCCTAATTTTGATTTTCAATTCTCAAGGCGACACTACTTCTACCTTTTAGACAAAAAGCTGGAATAAGACTATGCTCTCTGGGACTCTTAATGCCTTGTGAAATAGAGCCCGTTATTGTCTAACACACGTTTTAACCTTAGAGTATTGAGTGCCAAGCACAGCGAGATGTGTTGAATCGTTTCGTCTTTCTTTTGATTTCTACATGTAAAATACTCGCTTGCGTTTTGGGTTTGATATCGAGGCCAACCACCATAATAAAAACTAAAACCATAGTGTGGTTTTAGTGTTCAGCCTAGAATATCAGCACCTGATCTCTCTTAAATATAGAGTTAGTAAAACAAAAATTAGAAGATTATTGTGCAGAGAAAACGTAGATAATTCCCTAAACAATTCATAATTTCCTGCGTTTTTATACTTTTTAACTACTACTTAAGTACTACTTTCTTCGGCTACTTCCTCGTTTACTCGAAATGAAAACGTCAAAAGTGCCGTCAATAATCTTTCTTTTCTTATCGAGCGTGTTATAACTAACACTACTGGTGTCAGATTTCATTCAAGTCGCCTAAAGGCATCTGACATGACTTTTACAACTACCGGCATCTAGTGGCAGTAGCCGTATACACACTCGTAAACTAAATAGTCAGACCAATAAAGTGCAGGTTTCCTCACGATGTTTTCCTTCACCGGAAGCATGTGGTGATCTATGAGAAAACTACCATACACGAGTTAGATTGATCTACAAACTCATGTGACACAGGTAGGATTTGAACCCGGATCCTACCCGACCTTAGGCGGATGTCAATACCACTTGGCATCACCGCTTCCTCGCCTCTAAATCACGAGGTTCCAGAACCGCAATATACAGAGCGAGGTTGACCGAAATAGTAAAAACCATGACAATCGCGTTGCTTTAGTATTCAGCCTAGAATATTATCATAACCTGATTTCTTTCAAATATATATTGTTCTTGTATACTGAAATGTGGATACCTTTCTTTTTTTAAATAAAAGTTTGCATTTATAATGTTAAGTATTACATTTATTATTGTCTAATCAGCAGACGCCATTTCGGGAAGTTGTCCTTATGGAAAATCACTCTTATGGGAAGTTATTTCTGAAATTATTATTTATAGGAAGTTGACGAAGTTGGAAAGTTGACCAATTGGACCTGAAGGGATTTGCTCAACTATTGGACACAAAAAAAATTAAGAACTCTCTACACATTTCTGTATTCTCCAACTGGCAGTTTTATCACGCGTTTGGCAGCCGACAGCACTTACATTGGTAGTGCAACCGAGCTTCTGAAATATGAAAATTGAATCTCCTTGCTACTGTTTTTGTTCCCTTGCTCGGCCTTGTGGGACATCGACGTGTTTGTCTTTGGGAGCAGTGTTAAGCAGATTTATTGTTTGGAAGATTTTTAATAGTTAAATCTTTGAGGAAAATGTTTGAGATGTTCCAAGTAACTTTTGAAGCGGTTCAAAATTTCTGCATTTTTTTGAGCTTTTTTTATTTATTAGCACAAACAGAAACTTAACACAAAACAGATTGCAATCAATTACAAACTCATATACGCTTATAAATATTGTTCTAATTATAATCCAAAACATGTGTACCTATATGCATCTAAATGAAAAGAGTTTATACATTTCTAGAGAGTACTATTACCTGCCAAACATTATATGTTATCTATCTATAAATTCTAGCTTTTGCCCGCGGCTTAGCCCGCGTGAATTTCCCACGGGAACAGTGCTTTTTCCCGGGATAAAAGTAGCCTATGTGCTATTCCAGGTCATTATCTACCTCTGTACCAAATTTCATCGAAATCCGTCCAGTAGATTTTGCGTGATTGAGTAACAAACATCCTCACAAACTCACAAACTCACAAATTCACAAACTCACAAACTCACATCCAAACTTTCGCATCTATAATATTAGTATGGATATAACTCAAAGGTGACTACCTGACTGACATAGTGATCTATCAACGCACAGCCCAAACCACTGGACGGATCGGGCTGAAATATGGCATGCAGATAGATGTTATTACGTAGGCATCCGCTAAGAAAGGATTAACGCAAGCGAAGCCGCGGGTGCCAGCTAGTTATATAAATAAGGTATAGATATGGAAATATATATATTGTTAGCTGCCCCGAGTGTGGATTGACGGGAAAGCGATGACGGCGCTCTCTAGCGGTTGAATTTGAAGCGTGCGGACGTGTCGTTTCGTGCTCCCATTTTCGAGTTTATTTTTTGCCAATCGATTTATTTTCGCTATTTGCTGGTAATTGTTAATTGTTTTGATTTAAAAATAATTATAATTGTTCTTATCGCCGTTGCACTTTTATTTTTAAAATTCAAATAACTTTGAGTAGCTAAAATCAGAAGTGATATTACTTCATACCCACATTTCTGTTGTGAATTCAAATTGATTGGCATTGATAAGCGTTATGTAATTTAATTTGCGTTCGGTCAATAATGTGTAAAAAAATAAGTCTCATAGTCGTAAGAGACATACTAGTGGTTCGGTCGGGTATAAAATTATTTGCATTATTGTGAGTAAAGACAGTGACCGATGACGGCAGTCGCGGTGACGGACGCCGCCGGGCGTTGAAGGGCTTGAGCGCAGGAGTCGCCGCCGTTAACATTCGCGACATCGTCGCCGCTCGCATTCAATGACGGTAGTGTTAGCTGGTCCCGGAGCCGCTCGCTCAGGACACGTTCTGCTGAAGGCCGTGTTCGTCGCTCGCGGTCTCGTTCGTATTATTGTGATATGTGACAGCGTCATGTATCTCGTAGCTGCGAAGTTCGTACCCAGTTTTATCGCGAAGCGGTATCGATCGAATCCTTAAATTCTAATGCGGAACGAGTACTTCAGAAACTCATTACACTTAGTATAGACTTAAGTAGAGGATATTTCGCTTTTAGTATCCGGATGAATGCTCGATGAATGTGTAAGATATTTATCGTTATAATATGCACCGTTGTGCTGAATAGAGTTACTTATATAAGTGCGTACGAAAATTCAGCAACGGTCGCCCATGCGTTTATTGATGAGTTGCAGCAATTACAACTAATCTTTAATAACTAGAGTATTACTAAGCAGAAGATAATACAGACTTCCTGTTCTGAACCTACTCGTCGGGCACGAGAATATTATGCCAGCGACAACAGTGTTGGTGAGAGATGTTGCTCAGGAGTCTTCTGTACAAAGTCGTAAGTTAAAGAGGGGTTATTAGATAAAGGACAGCCGAACGGTTGTTGCGAAATCAAAAGCAACCCAGGATGCTAAAGTAAATGAGAACAGGCGTGCCCACGTACCTTCGGCGAAGGGGGTGACATGGTTTGTTATCAAGTACTTGCAGCCAAAAGGAAAATTAGATCCTGGGGTGCGAGGACCCACAGAGAGAGTTCACAGGGTCCTGACTATTGGCCATATGAGCTGAAGTTAATGGCTGGAGCTTACGGGAGGAAGACGACGTACACTGCCGCTGTTCATGGTCCCTTGGAGAGGTAAACCTGCACTTCCTTTTGAAGGTGAGTGCCAAGTCTGGGCAGTATGCCGAAATTCGTGCCTATGCTGACAGCCACCGGGAAGTATACTCAAATTTACTCGCCTATGCCTACGGTGTGAAATCTTGGGCAGTATGCCGAAATTGGTGCCTATGCCGACGAGTCGCCGGGAGGTATGCTCAAATCATAGCCTATGCCTACGGTGGGAAATCTTGGGCGGTATACCGAAATTAGTGCCTATGCCGACGAGTCGCTGGGTGGTACGCTGAAACTAACGCCTATACCCAGCGAGTGTTCCTGCATGAATTGGTCGACCAATGTATTTGTGTTGTAGTTAGAAACAATTTTTTGCTTATTGTGCATGTTCTCTGTGACTGTTTGTTGTTTTGATGTTGGTCAAATCATTAATATTGATTCAATTTTCAAGATAATAAACAATTATGTGTTGAGCCTAGAAAGTGGTAGTGAGGACACAGCCCTTGAAATGCTGCCGGGCCCTGCTACCTTGTTGGATCCATCTCAATTGCCTGACAATGACCTGCCCATGAAATCTAACACGGACCCTGTTGAGGACAACAGGATGTCGGGAAAGCCGTGTTAGCTGCCCCGAGTAATGGATTGACGGGAAAGCGATGACAGCGCTCTCTGGCGGTTGAATTGAAGCGTGCGGACGTGTCGTTTCGTGCTCCCATTTTTCCGAGTTTATTTTTGCCAATCGATTTATTTTCGCTATTTGCTGGTAATTGTTAATTGTTTTGATTTAAAAATAATTATAATTGTTCTTATCGCCGTTACGCTTTTATTTTTAAAATTCAAATAACTTTGAGTAGCTAAAAATATATACATACTTATATATATATATATATTTTATATATATATTTGTTTTTTAGCGATGTTGGATAGATTAAGCCTGTAATGACACGTATGTATAAATGAAATAAATAAATAAATTTCCATATCTATACCTCTGGTAAAATTGTGAAATTGTAGTATCATTAATATTTTTATTTCAAATAGGATGTTATTAAATACAACATAGTTCTAAAATCTAGACAATAAAAACACAGAACTTTCCAGCTAGATACAAATTTCAACTCATTCAAGATTCCTGACAATATAAAATATCTTCCAAAATTCAAGTCGAAAACTATTTTTGCTGATAATGGTCCTTATGGAGTACATGACTAAGACACAAAGGTCGTCTGAATTGCAGGCTCTGTGCAACGATAGTGTGCCCGTTATGTCTTTGAGTTGTTACTGAGCGTAGAGTAGAGGAAATATACAGATCTTTTATTTCAAGAGTTTCGTGTATGATTTTATCTAAACAAAACAACACTTTTTACATTGACCAAAAAAGGTGTTATATTTTACAGATTCATGTATGTATGTATGTATGTAAGTTTCTTTATTCCACCATAAGTCCTGAACGGCTTAACAGATTTTGATGTGAGAGGTATTTTTAGATTCCTTGCATTCCTCCGAGTGACATAGGCTATATGACGTCATCATAAAAACATAATGGCGGATTATATATGCGATAATTAGCAGACCAAAAAAATAAAATTTCATCAATCTTTTCAGTGGGGTATCAAATTGAAGGGCTTTAAAAGGCGATTTCGAAAATGTATATAACTTATATGTTTGTATGTACTTTTTGGTAAACTTGTCAGTCGTGTTTTTTATTTTTAATAATTAAGCTTGTTGCCGTTTTTTTTATGTAGAACATCTGTTGCTCGGCTCTTTCGTGACGAGAATATATTTTTATTTTAACTTTATAACACGAGTATGAGCCTTTTCTACCAGTCAACCAAATGGGTGATGTTGAAAAAGCAGCAGATTTTTTATTACATTATTGATTTATAATTTTATTAATTTATAAATCTGACATTTCATTAATAATGTCAATATATTCGTCAAAAAAGAAATTATTTGGTGTAAGACATATGTTGTAAAATGACGTCTTTCGAGAAAATGCAGCAGTGGAGTTTGTTGCGCCGCCTCTCCTCCTCTTGCGCTTTGGAGACGGTGGTACCGTTAGCTTTAGTAATTTGATGACGTCAACTAACTAAAAAAAAGAATATGACGATTTAAAAGTGCTATTTTTTTGCCGATTTAAATAAAATTATTTTTATTTATTCATTCATTTCTTATAAAAAGACAAAAAAGCAACTGGTTATTAAAGTTACAAATTATTTTGTTGTTAGGTTATTGTACTTTAAATTATTTAAATAATTCATACTTTATAGGCTTGTTCTTATAGGGGGTTTAATAAATTTACTTACTTATTGTTTTGCCCAGCAAAGGAAAGTAATCCCCTTTAGTCGTATTCCTCATGACTGAGGGGTTGTAGTCATTATATGGAATTAAACACATGTACAACGACTATCTTGGCAATGCGGTGGTTTTGCCATTGCCTTCTCCAAGTTTCACACACTATATGATAATCATCAACCAGAGTGCAGGTTTCCTCACGATGTTGGATTCATTTATTTGCCAACTAAGTAAAAAAATAAGTGTACATTTTTGTCTTATAATAACATTAGCACTTTAACTTAGTAACCTTTTTACAGGTTTTGCAAATTAGCAGCGCCTTATATTATAATACTGATGATGTTGGTGTTAAAGATAATTTAAAAAGCAGACAAAATTAATCATGATAATCTCAAAGCAGCAGTTATGTCAACGTCAAAGTTTGACAGCTGACAACTCAAGACAAAAAAACACAAAAAACCAAGATTTGAAGATTCAGAAATTTCTCGCTTCACTATCAGCCACGGCCGGCTAGAGCGCTCTGTATATTTCTTTTTTTTGTATTTAACCATTAAAAAATTAAATAGTCAACCAGCAGCACCAGGCAATTTTTGCTTTTCTATACATTTCCCACTCGGTAGCCTCCACGCGAATCCTAAACAGTGGGAAACAATACCAGAATAATAAAAAAAAATGTTTTTTACGGAGATCTGCCTTAAACTACTCTACATTAGTTACTGAATAGAGGGGAGTGTCCGTCTGCCAGTATATCTAAGTCCAGCAGAATGAGAGGCTGCCACATGTTTTGCTGGAAACAGGCGAGAGGATGTGTTGATGCAGAGTATAAGCATGGTTTACATTTCCAAAAATCTAGAAATATAATTTGTCGCATAAATGGCAAGCTCGCCATGTAAAGGTGGTGTCTTAGAGAGGCTAATTTAAAGACCAAATGAAGTGAGTTAATACTGAATATACTTCTTATTAATTACTTATAATTGACCGGGCGAGCCTTGAAGCGAGCAGGGCTATAATTCAAGTTGGGGCGAAAACAACATTGTTTGTATGTATGTATGTAAGTATGTTAGTATGTTAAGTATGTAAGTATGTAAGTATATTGTAAGTATGTAAGTATGTAAGTAATTGTAAGTATGTAAGTATGTAAGTATGTAAGTATGTAGAGGTAATATTAAGTATGTAAGTATGTAAAGTATGTAAGTATGTAAGTATGTAAGATAGTGTAAGTATGTAAGTATGTAAGTATGTAAGTATGTAAGTATGTAAAGTATGTAAGTATGTAAGTATGTATGTATGTATGTATGTATGTATGTATGTATGTATGTAAGTATGTAAGTATGTAAGTATGTAAGTATGTAAGTATGTAAGTATGTATGTATGTATGTATGTATGTTTGTTCCGCGATAACTCTCGAACCGTTGAATTAATTTCGGTGATATTAAGAATACGTGTAGCAACTATCCATAGAATTTTTAAAGTTCGTTGCGCAACAAAATCGGTTCAGCCGTTTTTGAGATATTTTAAAATAATAATCGCGAGGTCTAAGATCGCGGCGAACAACTAGTTGGAAGTTACATTACCTTCCTCTACAAATCAAATAAACATTTACAGACAAATCATACAGATTAAGTTAGGCCCTAAGTAGGATTTGAGACTTGTGTTATAGGATACCAACTCTTTTAATACAATTCGAAACATTTATAACAAATACATGGGCGAGGACACCTGTGGCTAGAAGGCGTTTCTGATGGTAAAATTGAGAGTAAGGCTGTATCCGAGAGTGGTACCCTAGAAATGGGAGAAAACTAGGACGCGACAGCAAGATGGGTCGACGACGTAAAGAATGTTGCTGGCAAGATCTGGATTGCAATGGCCCAGGATAGGGAAGGTTGGCGTAGACAAAAGGAGGCTTATACCCAGCAGTGCAGGAACATGGAAGGCTGACGATGATGATGACTTAGGTTGCCTTGAAAGAGATTTCACTTGCGATAAGGCCGCCTATTGTTTATATTTTACCTGTTATAAGTCTCAATTTGTATCTTTTACGTGTTTTGGTGCAATAAAGCATTTTACTTACTTACTTACATATAGATAAACATCCAAGACCGGAGTCAATCTGAAAAGATTATTTTCCATCTTGGCCACGGAGGTCATACAAATTATGAGATGATTTCTTTCTTTTAGCTTTAATCTACAGTTAATAAATTGACACAAAAAGCCCAACGGAACCTAACTAACAATAAACTCAAATAAAAAGGCTACCCCTCACAAAAATCTATGAAAATAATGAATTTATCGCTATTTCTTTTAAATTAAAACAGCCAAAATTAACAACGACATTAGACGGTGCTAACATACAAACAAACATACATATCACCCAGTGTGTAACGCCGTTTTAATTAAGGATGCGGAGTTAAAAAATTGAAGTTGGACTCGCTGATGGTACGCATGGTTGGTCACCACAAGTGATATGTAAAGGGACACACTGTTAGGACGGTCTTCCTTCTAATAGTAAGGATGGTAAAAATTTATTATTTTATTACTTTTGACCGAGCGAGCAAGCAGGCGGCTTCTCATACAAGTTGGGGCGAAAACAACATTGTTTGTATGTATGTATGTGGTATGTATACAGAGTTACTTGTAAAACATCAATAACCTCTCTAGGGGTGAAAGTACTCACTTGAATATAAACAACTTTTGTATGAACCGACTCTGCAATCTCAAAAAAAAAATCAACTTCTTCATACATTTTACAATACCTACTCGACCAATGTATGGAACAGCTGATTTTTCTTTTGAATTTCGAAGTCGATCCCCGCCACAAAAGTTGCTCATATTCCTTGAGTACTTTTCACCCTAAGGAGTTATTGATGTTTTGTATTTTATATGTTTGTTCGCGATAACTCTCGAACCTTTGAATTAATTTCGATGATATTAAGAATACGTGTAGCAACTGTCCTTATAATTTTTTTAAGTTAGTTCGGTTCAGCCGTTTTTGAGATATTTTAAAACAATAATCGCGAGGTCTAAGTTCGCGGCGAACTACCTAGTTACTTTTTGATCGAGCGAGCGAAGCGAGCTCTGGCTTTATAATACAAGTTGAGGCGAAAACACATTGTTTGTATGATGTTTGTTCTGCGATAACTTTCCGAACCGTTGGTCAAATTTCGATGATATTAAGAATACGTGTAGCAACTATCCATAGAATTTGTAAGTTCATTGCGCAACAAAATCGGTTCAGCCGTTTTTGAGATATACGCATTTATATGATTCCCATATTTTTAAAATAATAATCGCGAGGTCTATGTTCGCGGCGAACCACTAGATTTAAATAAAACCAAGGATTTTCATTGAGGTTTATCCCGGATTTTCCTAAAGTTTCAAAAGACTAATTTGTAAAAAAACTAAACAAAACCTACTGTACGGATTTTGATGTTTAGTACATACATACATAATAACAGAGTAATTTTTTATATAACAAAAGACACATACGAGCAAGCGGGTCACCTGATGGTAAGCGATCACCGCTGCCCATGGACAACTGCAGCACCAGGTATCACAAGAGTGTTGCCGGCCTTTCTAAAAGACAGACTCGTTTTTGAAGGTTCCAATGTCGTATCGGTTTGGAAACACCGCCGCAGGAAGCTGATTCCACAGTTTGGTCGTACGTGGCAAGAAGTGTCTTTTAAAACGTACGGTGGTAGCCAGATAAATTCCCAAAATAATAAAATAATAAGTAATTTCCCGACTAACCGATTATATAGTTCTAGCCTGTGTCCGCAAACTTCGTCCGCGCGTAATTTACTATTGTTAATATCTCAGGTTTTAAGTGACGGATCAAGATGAAACCTACACCAGATTTCAAGTTAGACCTTCAACAATACAACAGTGAAAACCGTATCAAATTTGGTCCAGTAGTTTTGCGTGATGCGCGTCCCAAACTTATACAGACAGTAAGATAGACAGACAAAAATTAAAAAAATCGTTTTGGCTTCTATTGGCCCTTAAAGATCCCTCTAGATTTTCTTAAATTATGTACAGACACAGACCAGCTACAGTTTTATTTGTATTGATTGATTATGTATTGATTATTTCCTATTATTCAATTGCAAAAAGATCGTGTGTAGTTAATAACAACTAATTGCCGTATTCTTAATTAGCATTCCTTCCAAATGTTCCTTATTGCCTTCGCTTTGAACTAGAGTTCAAACTGTTATCCAGTTAAAACTAACTTTTGTTTACATTTGTTACTGAACAAACTTCATTAATACGATTCCTTTGGACACTGTGCCTTCAATGGAATAATTTAAGCTGTTTATTTGTTTATTTTTCTATTGTTTTGTGATTACAGACACAGGTTTTAGACAGTTTTGCCCGCGGCTGCGCTCGCGTGAATTTCCCACAGAAAGGAACAGTGCTTTTCCCGGGATGAAAAGTATCCTATGTCCTTCTCAGTACTTCGCCAAAGCAGGAAGATTGGTTGAGTACATAAAGCGTGAAGAGGTAACAAACAAACTCACATTTGCATTTATAATATTAGTTAAGATTTGGAGGTAACTTCGCAATATTTTTCTATCAAGAAAATTTTATGCAATCGTGTTTTTGACAGAGTTAGTAATTAAAGTTTCTGCATTTTCATGTCAAATTCAGTTATTAATTATTACTGTTATTACAGACATTCATGTAAGCAATCTGGCCTAGTACGGCGGGCCTTACGATTCGATGATCGCCTAACCGTTCAATAGAAATCTGGCATTTGGCAAACTTCTTCGTCGCCCCGGCATAACGTTTTATTGTCTGTAACCAGTTGGCTACGAATGAGTCAGAATTAAGATATATCTTGTCAGGTCTTTTTGTAACCAAAACGTAAATTGTACACCTTATAAGTAGGTATTTTTTACACAGTACTTAATTTAAAAAACTGAATATTTGCTTAAACAATTTATTTCATAATAAATCTTAACGATATATTATAAAATATCGCAATTATAGCCTGAGAAGGAACACTAAAAACCCTCGCCATGTGTTGAGGGAAAAGCAATAGAACTAATTTCTTATACTGGCGCAACTAATTTAAAAACCTTTCTATCATTTCTTCTGTCAAAGTTTGACTTTCGATCAAGAGCGGATCCAGTATTTTTATTTCTATGGTAAAGTGCCGTTTCCGTTCTCGAGAATACTTCTGAAAAATTGTAAAGAGAGTTTCAGCTTGTTTTTTGAAAATTTCGAGAACGGAACAATTAATTAATTAGCGGATAATTTTTTGGAACTTGCAAGAAACTATTACTACTAAATCTTGTTATTTTAACAACTCTAATCTTAATTTGATATGTACTGTTATGGAACCTGCCTCACTCAGTACATACATATGTACTAATAGGATACATATGCTCTTTTGTGTACATACACCTAAAATGGCAGTCGGGGATATGGGGGGAGGCACGTGCCCCTGTGCTCCACCCACCCTATAGAACCGCTACTTCTTTCAAAAATGTTGCAATATAAAACGCATAAGTGCTGCCTTTGACGAGAGATTTTTCCAGGAAACCTAAATAAAAAAAAATTGATCAGATGACTTCATAGATAGCGCTTAGTAAAAAGCAAAAATGTGCAGGATTTTAATTTTTTTTTTAAATAAACCTAATAAGAAACATCAAAAGAGTAGCAATATAGTGATTTGTGCAACTGTCAAACTGTTGAGTTATTTTTTTCTGCCTCTGGTTGACAAGAAAAAGCGCACAATATAGGTACAGCCATTATTACGACCCGGCTTTTATAAAACGCCGCAGTTAAGACTTTTTTATACTGATTAACTTAACTGCTCAGAAAATCGCTCATTCAGGTTTTTTATATTCCTGGTCAGGCTTTACAAACATTTTAAATTGATTTTAGCTTTATTACCCGGTATAAATTAAAAATTCCTGAAAAAAAAGTGGGTATAAATGGATAAATTTCAGAGTGTCAGAAATTTATCGGGTAATGTATCTCTGAGTCTCCTACATTTAAAATAATAAATTTTAAAATTTATTTATTTTTCTAATTTCAAAAATTTAATTTAATTTGAAATAATAATAAAATAATTTTGATAAATAATTCGCCCAGCCGTTTGGACATAGAGCCCGTTTCATCTTATAGGTATGTATATAATAATGAAGGAACTCACGTTATGCAAGTATATAACATAGACTTGTTTTGCAGAAACAATTAAAATGCTTTTAAAAACTTTATTAAAACCAGTTTTACTGCCATGCCAACATGGCGCCGGGGAAACCATGGGAACAGAACTCACTCTACCTACAAGATGCGCGCGAAAAATCAAACCTTTTCCTTGAAGTCCAGTAAAAACCTACTCCCCCCTCTCTTTAGTCGTATTTCCTCATGACTGAGGGTCGTGGTCATTATATGGAATGAAACACACACAACGACTCTCTTAGCAATTGGTGCAATGGAGTGGTTTGCCATTGCCTTCTCAATTTCACACACTAGATGATAATCATCAACCAGAGTGCAGGTTTCCTCACGATGTTTTCCTTCACCGGAAGCAAGTGGTGGTCGATGAAAACTAACTTGAATCAGTTTAGTATATAAACTCATGTGATCCGAGCAGGATTCGAACCTGGGATTTTGCATCCACAGGCGGGCGTCCTACCACTCACGGCCACCACCGCTTCAAAAACCTACATACATAATAATATAATAATAATAGTATAATATTTGTGCAGAGCAACTACGCTCTGCTGCCAGAAAATGTGGCAGAGAGAATCCGGACAAACGAAGCGGCGGGAAGAATTCTGTACCGGAACTTCACCGGGAAAAAACCACCGGTAAAAATAAGTACCGGGAAAAAAATCTCCACGCGGCACCACGTTTGCCCGACTAAAACCTAACTAACTTAACGCAGTCTGCTACCACCGTAGCTTATGAAGGGAGCTACAGGGCCCTATATGATAACCTAACCTATAAATTAACTACAATTGAAAACCACTTACCAAGCTAAATCTTCTTTCTCTTCGGATCCAAACTTGAGTGTCTTCGGGAAGGGGGAATTCCTAATCACCCTACCTAACCCATGAGATCTCAATTCCCCAGAACAAATAAGTAGATTTCTTCCCGAAGTTGGCTCGGCAACAGATAGATGTGAGCGAGCCAGCCACGCGTCACATCCCACAAGGAGAAAGTCACAATAACAGAGTTTTTCACAAACACAAATTCAATAGTTATTTAACAAACAGGAAATTCACAAATATCAACTCAAGATAATTAGCCAATCAAAGAACGCCGAGACCTCTCCGCGTATTAAAAAATCAAACCGATATCGCATAGGACAATGGCGACCGTCCACTACCCATTTGCGCGAGCAATGTGAGAACCCCAAAACGCCTGGCGGCGATAACGGGAAACGCCTGCGTTTAGTTTTACCCAATATATTACAAACATCCCCCCGTCCCGGTCTGAGAAGCAGACCGCTAGCTTACTCTACGGGAAGGCGGGCGAGAGAGGTCACAGCTCTCCTTAAAATCGAACCGTCGACCAACACCTCAGCCACACGCGGAGTGCCATCTCCGCCAAGAATCAAACGTAATATGCGAGCTCGTCGCCAAAGCAATGAGGGCAAATTTGCCTCTTTTAACAATACTAAATCACCCTCCCTGGGAGGCTCAGTCCTGTCTGTCCGCTTCACTCTTTGCTGCAGCAAATGCAAATATTCAAGCGACCAGCGACGCCAAAAGTCCTGGCTCATTTGCTGCAACATTTGAAAACGCGACAACCGATATACGCGTTCATCCTTCCACGGGTATTCGGGCAGGGCATTCAACGGCCCTCCCACCAAAAAATGACCAGGGGTGAGAGCTTCCAAGTCATTTGGATCTGGAGATAGCGGACAGAGAGGACGAGAGTTGAGGACCGCCTCAACTTTACAAAACACTGTGGCCAGCTCTTCAAAAGTTAGAGCCGTTTCTCCGATAATGCGGCGGAGGTGGGTCTTTGCGGATTTCACAGCCGCTTCAAAAATCCCTCCCCAATGGGGGCAACTTGGGGGACTAAACTTCCAGGTTATTCCCCTTTGGGCAGCAATTTGACTTAAACTAGTACAATTTTTATCAATAAACACAGAAACATCCTTAAGATAATTTACAGTTCCTTTATAGTTTGTGCCATTGTCAGACCTAATAAGGGAAGGTAGACCTCGACGCGAAACAAAGCTTGATCCAACGCGGCGACGAAGGCCTCCGTAGTCAGAGCCGATACCACCTCCAAATGGACAGCCTTGGTGGCCAAACAAACAAATACACACAAATAGCCCTTCACAATACGGGCATTACGAAGGAGAAGCCTTGATCGAAAAGGGACCGGCAAAATCGGTTCCAACGCCGTCAAACGGTCTCGAAGGTCGGATTCGATCAGCGGGCAAATCACCCATCTGTGGTTGCATCGTGGATGCCTTCAACCTATAACATGCAATACATCGAAACAGGACACTACGGATTGCTCTTCGGGCAGACAAAATCCAAAACTCGCGTTGCAAAAATAGCCAACAAAGCATTGCACCCAGCATGGGTCGTTACGAATGTGTCGATCAGACACCAAAAGCTGCACCAAGGGTCCGCCCTTGGGCAACAACAGAGGATGGCGAGTCTCATATGGAAGATCCGCCTTCCGGAGCCTGCCTCCAACCCGAAGAAGCCCATCCGAGTCGATGTACGGGTTCAAACGAGCGACCGCGCCCTTCAACTTAGCGCGTCCGTCGCGCAAAATACGAAAGCTCTGACTCAAACCGTCCGGTCTGCACGACACGGACCCAATGCAACAATGCGCTCCGGCGCTCTTCTGCACCTGCAATCGGCTCCAACCGCTTTGCCTGTGGGTTTCTACAATTATGTATGAAACGCTTAATCCAACTGGTAACACCCAGAAGCTTATCCAAGCTGCTATACCGAGCAAGTAGCCAATCCGGCTCCGACGTCGTCTCAGCGACTACAGCATGTACACGGAGCCCAGTCAAACTCAAAGAAGTAACATCTGTCTGACAGACAGGCCAAGATGTTTCTGATCCCATCAGCCACTCTGGACCCCACCAGAGCGGGTGTGACACCAATTCTGGTGCCGTACAACCTCGGGAAGCACAGTCCGCTGGGTTAAGCTCTCCCGGCACATGTCTCCATGTTATATCAATTCCGATATTCTGGATTTGGGAAACCCTGTTTCCAACAAAAACCTCCAAGGTATGTGGGGCCGCGCGCAACCATGCAAGCGCGACCTGGCTATCCGACCAGGCGAAGATGTCCCGTATCTCGACCGTGGCCGCCAGCTCACTGGCAACGTGATGCAACAATTTTGAGAGAAGGTGAGCTCCACTCAACTCAAGCTTGGGAATAGTCAGCCTAGTCCTGATGGGGGCGACCTTGCTCTTCCCTAACAAAAGCGAGACATTGACCCGGCCATCGGCGTCAACTGTCCGCATATAGACTGACGCGGCGTAGCCTCGCTCCGACGCGTCACAAAAGCCATGCAGGCTGGCTCGATATTTCCCGGGGGGCAATATTCGACGAGGCAAGGCAATCCGATTGACTTCCTTAATCGATGAAAACAACTCGAGCCAATCATCCAATGGAGGACCAAACAGCGGCTCGTCCCACGAGACGCCCAAAGTCCAAAGTCTCTGAAGAAGACACTTCGCAGAGAATATCACTGGACTGATCCAACCGCTTGGATCAAACATACGAGCTATTACGGACAACACCGTTCTCTTAGTCCAGACCTTTGGTATTTCCAAGTCCACTTGGAATGTAAAAATATCGGTTAGCGGCTGGTACTGCATGCCCAGCACCGCTATCCTGTTGGGATCATCCACATCCTCAAACAGGTGAGGGTTCTGTTGGTGATCCTCCGGGATCCCTTCTAGAACTTTAGGCTCATTAGACAACCACTTACGTAGCTCGTAGCCACCTGTCTTCAATATTTCAATCAATTCATCCCGCAGTAGGAGGGCCTCCTCAATACTTTGGGCTCCGGTGCACACGTCATCAACATACAAGTCACGTGACAGCACGGAAGCCCCACGGGGAAAAGCGGATCCGTTCCCGCTCTGCCAATTCAAGCAATGATCTGATGGCGATATAGGGACTAGATTTCAAACCATACGTGTTTGTGTTGAGTTCATACACCGTCACAGGATCCTCAGGGCGCTCACGCCAGAGTATCAACTGGAATCGCCTGTCCTCAGGATGTATGACTGTCTGGCGGAACATCATCCGGATGTCCGCACCAAAAACCACTTGATGTCTTCTAAAGTTCAAGATGATGTCAATTATGTCCCTATGCAATTTGGGACCCGAATGCAAACACAGATTCAACGAAACTCCGTTCGAAGTGGGTGCGGACCCATCAAAGACAGTCCGCAACTTGCCCGTTGAGGCCTTCACCACCGCGTGGTGGGGCAAAAAATAATGCTCAGTTGAGCTCCAATCAACTCGAGCCGGAGACATGTGACCCAAATCCTCGTACTCGCGCATAAATTCAATATATTTATCGCGAAGTACGTGGTCACCTTGCATGCGTCGCTCCATGGACAGCAGTCGTTTCTCCTGCAAGCGCCCTACTTTGCCCTAGGCTAGGACGAGAGGCAACAAAGGGTAACCTAGTTACAAACCGACCGGAGGGCAACCTCTCCGTGGTCGATCGAAAAAGGGCTTCGCACTCAGCGTGTTCCGGATCCATCCTGGAACTCATAGGTGGCTCCTCCACCTCCCAAAACCTTTGCATGGTCTTGGCCAAGGACGCAGATGCGACGACCGGTGGCTCCTCCCGCGGTGCCATTATCAAACACAGGGCCCATCAGGGCAAAACCAAAAATCGTAGACACTGCCATCAGTGAAGACGAACCCAGAGCCTTCTGTGTACCCAACAAAATCCAACCCAATACGTCCGAGCCCAGGAGCAAGTCCACTGGGCCGGGATGAAAAGACAAAGGGGTCGGCCAAATCCAGACCCGAAACCAAAGACAACACACCCGGCGGTATGTCTGTCGAGGGGTGCCAACCCGCAATGAGTATCCATTACCATAGCCGAAGTCGTGATCCTCATTGTGGAGGACTTCAGCGAAGAAAAGGTGACAAGTGTCTGGCCCGTCAGACCACTTCACTTGTATGCCACCAACTCCAAGAAGTGGCACAGGCGAGTCTTCCACGACTAAACCTAACTGGCGTGCCACTCGAGTGGTAACCAAACTGCTTTGAGCCCCTGAGTCCAACAGAGCTCTCAAATTAATGGCTTCTCCCCCACGACCCCATACGCGGACCACCGCGGTAGGGAGCAGAACCGTCCGCGGCTCTGTCCCAGCAAGGGCGCAAGCTAGTTACGGGCTCCCCACTCTCTCCAAACCAGGGGCGCGCCACTGACCCGGATAATATGTCGGGCGAGTGCACATCCCCATCTGAGGGGGCATAACCCGCGGCCCGGCCATACCTATGGTACGGCGGGTGGTACTCCAGCCGTGGGTACTCGTGCAGCGGCGGAGAAAACCGCTGCGGCTGCATGTGTTGGGTAGTGGTAACCCGCGTGGAGGGGGGTGTCCCCACTCTCACGTCCGATCTAGGGCCCCCGCCCATGGGGGCCCTATCCGGGGCCTGGCCAGCTACATACTGGCCATGACCTTGGGGCGCGTGGTCCCGGTCCGCCAAGACCCGCGCAGGTACGCGACCCCCCTCCCGAGGGGGGGTGCGACGAGCGAAGCCGCGTCCTCCGTCCGATGGTGGAGGGCTTCGCGCAGGAGCGCCCCCGCCCATAGGGGACCCCTGCCTCAAGAACCGGGGGCCATCCCCGTTCCGGTTCATGCAGAGCATCACGTGGTGCAGCCCACGGCATGCACTGCATGGTATGGCTCTGGGACAGTCACGTGCATAGTGACCGCCCAAACAATAAAAGCAAAGTTCATGCCGCTTTGCCATGCGGCGCCGATCTTGTACTGGCAGTCCCTGCCAGTCCCTGCATTGCAGCAGGCTGTGGCCCATCCGACCACATTGCAGGCAGTCCGCGTCCCTCGCGACTGCTGCCGTGTGTGCAACCCGCGCACCAGCTCCACGCGGTGGCGGTTGCCGTCCCTGTTGGGGCCTCCCTCGCCATGAGGGTTCCAAGGGCCTACGTTCAGGCGCTCTGGATGGCGCTGAGTCCGTCATGGTATTCTCAGCCGCCCATGCCTCAAACTCCAAAAACTTCACCAAGTCAGTGAATGTTGGTAGGGTGGTGCTATCCCGTTCCGCATTCTCGCGCTCAAATCGCGAGCGGATGTCATTGGGCAATTTGCCCAATACAATGTGCACCAACAAAAAGGACCATTGGTCCACCGGCAGCCCCAGTGTGCGGAGCGCGTTACAGGCCACTGTAACGGGCGTGAGCAACTGCAGGCGCAACTGTGCCCTGTTGGCCACCTTGGGCAGGGCCATCAACTGTGCGGCGTGCGCATCCGCTAACAAACGTAAGTTTTGGTAGCGGGAGTTCAATAACTCCCAAGCCGTATCGTACTGGTCGTCCTCCACCCGGAGGTGCTGGATGAGCGACCGCGCTTCATCCTCAAGAGTGGAGAGGAGGTAGGCCATCTTCTGGGCCTTCGACAAATCCTGTCGTGCTACGACCAGGGACTCAAACATATTTTTATATGCCACCCACTCCTCCATCCTACCCCCAAAGTGGGACAGCTGAAGGGTGGGGAGCCGACCAGTAACCGCTGGTCCTTCCTGTCTAACAGGTGTGCGAGGGGCTGGTCCGCCAGCCTGTCTCGCCCTTATTGCGGCCGCCGCCTCCACGATGTCATCGTGCAGACTCAGGATCTGGTCCAGGTCCGCCACGTGACCTGCGTAGACCTCCGGGGTAAGGTCGGCTTCGGTAAGCGCCGCCATGGCAGCTTCCGCGTTGTTCAATCGTGAGCGGAGCTGATCCGCTCTTTCCAGTATAGCGGCCTCCCTGTCCTTCCGGGACAGGAGTCCACCGGCCGTCACAAACCATCTCAATTCGTTGGCGAGTGTCGCCCTAGCATTGGAGGCCTTCGCCATCGCGTCAAGACACAAACAAACAAACAAATAAGAAAAGATAAAAAAGGTAAATAAAGAACAAGTGTTCGGTGTAAATAATTTATAACACCAAACAGAATAAGCGCCGTCAGCACATCGCCCATCGATGCGCCACTGGCCTAAATTCAGTGCACATTTTTGCAACGCTCCGACGCGGAGTGCATTCATTAACATTTTTATAACATTTATCATAACTTAACATTTGTAACAGAGCAATAAACAAAATTGCCTTTCTTACATAGTTTTTTCTCTCCACTTCAACATACAAACACACAATCACACACACACCCCGAACATTGGTCCTTCGAGTTAAACCTCGCTGCGCAGGAAATAAAAAATCGTGAATTGAGGTAAAACAACCAGCGAACATTTAACAATAAACATTTTGACAGTGAACATTTAACAGTGAACATTTATTGGTGAACAATTGATTGTGAACATTGAACATTGTGTGTGTGAATAAACTGAAAAACATTCTGTGAGTGATCGTCCCGCCCTCATAAACAAGCAGGTTACCCAGCAGCCAGTTGAGTAATCACCCCACCGCCGCTACAGTTGTGTCAAGTAAGATCGTTCAATTTACTCTTACTTCACTTTTATCCTCTTTAAACATGGATTTTGACAAGATCATTGAAACCCAATATGAAAATTCTTAACTTGCGATGGAGAAGGTCCTTGTCAATTTTTAAAAAGGAACCTACTGCTCGCAAAACATCTTCTAGCATTAGTCCGGCGGTTGGAAACTCTGGAACTTTACTGGAAAAGAGTTCCAAAACAATCATACCATTTTTAAACGATGTTCCTAAACAGTCTGCTTATTCTTACTTTACGTCTAACTATTATCAACGCGCTGAAAAAATTTTACAAAGAAGCTAAGGAATACATTGAACAATATATTGAACAACTTTCGGCTTCAGTGACAACGACAAACAGGAATTAGAAGGCACCAGCAGTACCGAACACACTGTGCCTATAGTTGAACCTCAGAAATCACTCAAACAAGCAAAACAAAAACAACCAGATGAGGCAGACTCTCGACAACATGCTCCATAAACAAGAAACCAACTTCAAGGCTTTAAAGAGGACTATGGGAAAACATCTGACTTGGAAACTTTAACACAAAAATGGGAATTAGAAGATTCCCTAAAAACGACTACAATCTCGCTGGTCCGTGATCGACAAACAACATTGGGAGATCATCAACAGAAGCTGGCGACGAAATAACAGATTACAGAAATCAAGTTCGACTTTCCATGAGAGACAATACAACAGGTTGAAGAGAGAAATGAATTCAAAAATGTGGTCAGTAGCACATCGTGAAAAATCTACCCCACAACTAGAAATACCTATTTTCAGTGGTCATTTTAATCAATGGGTACCGTTCAAGGATTTTATTCCGTGAAGCGATACACAACAATAACTCTATTTCTAACGCCCAGAAGAGATGCAGTTTTTAAGAAGTAAGAAAGTCCGTGGAGAAGCAGAACGGCTAATACAACATCTACCAATAAGCTCCTGAAAACTATTCTACATGTTGGGACATCTTGAACAATCGTTACAACAACAAAAAGCTTATTTTTACATCTCATATGAACACTCTACTGGCCCTCCCTAACATGCAACAACCATCACTGGGGCAGATCAAGAAACTTCACGATGTTACTATAGAAACTCTCAACGCAATCAAAAACCTTGACAGTCAACATGTTCAACATGGGATCCCATTATTAATACATCTTTTATCACAAAAATTGGATCCTGGAGAAACGCATTGACTACATAGAAGCTTTGAAGAATCCCCGAGGACCTTCCCGTCCTACAAGAATTTCTGAACTTTCTCGAGGGAAAATTCACCGCAATGGAGTCGTCGCGTCGTAAACTCCGAAACAGTCCAACAAAAACCCAATCACTATCAGCAAAAGGATTATAATAATTTCCCCAAAAATTACCAATCCAATCAAACAAAAACTAACAATTTTCAGTCTCAGGAAAACAGACAAACAAACAATTTAACAAATCATTCCATATTTCTTCCTAATTTTACATGTCCCCTTTGTTCCCAAAATCATGGCATTTACAATTGCAAAAATTTCTTAGATTTGTCAAATAACCAAAATTAAAAACAGTTAATAAACTAAAACTTTGTGTAAACTGCTTATTTAGCCACAACGGTAACCCGTGCATTTCAACGAAAACGTGTCGAAAATGCCCGAGTCAGCATAGTACAATTCTACACGAGGCGTTCGTTGAGGCATCGACCCCGATTGCATCACCGAGTTCATCAACATCAAGGAAACATACTGAAAACTTAAATTCCAATTCCCATGCCATCCCCAAGACGATTTTTCCGAGAAACACTATTGGCTACAGCGTTAATTAAAGTCAAGTCTAATATTGGCCAATACCATACTTTCAGGGCCTTAGTTGATCAAGGTTCCCAAATTTCGCTAATATCATATAAGGCCTTTCCAACAACTAGGACTCCAAAGAAGACAATGCAAGGGAACAGTTTTTCGGTGCTTAGGCAAAAAAATGGAAACATCTAAGCAAAAGGAGCTGCAATAATTCAATGTAGTTCAATACACAACGATTTTCAATTTTACACAGAAGTTATTATAATGAACTATTTGATCAGAAATCTACCAAACAAAACATTTGAGAAACCTTCTTGGAACCACATTTCTAACATTACTCTAGCCGATCACGAATTTTACAAAAAGTCGCCCAATTGACCCATATTACTTGGAGCTAATGTTTATTCAATGATCATATTAGATGGATTAATTAAGGGTGAAGATATTCAACTCAACCCATTGCGCAACAGACTCAACTCGGATGGTTATTGGTGGTAACGCTCAAACCTATCCACTGTAACGTAGTTCTTAACAATATTATTGACATCAAACGATTTTGGGACATAGAAGAAATAACAGAAGAATCAAATTTAACAAGGGAAGAACAAGAATGCATAGAATTTTATAAAAAAACAACAATCAGGAAGGAAAATGGACGTTACGAAGTACGTTTACCCCTTAAAGAAGACATTGAACAAAAACTAGAGGTCATCAAAACAAATGGCTGTTGCCCAATTTTATAATTTAGAAAAGAAAAATTTCCAATGAAACATGAACAGTTATCAAAACATTACAAGGAGTTTATGCGGGAGTATCAAAGATTAGATCACATGACCTTAGATAACAATAACAACAATTCATCTTTTAGAATATTTCATACCACACCACGGTGTGTATCGTAAGTGAATCCCTAACATCCCCATACCGAGTTGTATTTAATGCAAGTAGTAAAACATCCTCCGGATACAGTCTGAATGACTTAATGTACCCCGGTCCTAACACTCCAGCAGGACATACAAACGCTGCTTTTGAAATGGAGACAGTTTCAATTTGCATTTTGTTCCGGACCTGGAAAAATTCTTTAGGCAGATTCTAGTCAACGAACAAGATCAACGCTTTCAAAAAATTATATGGCGAGAATCTCGCAACAACCACTTCAGATATACTAAACTCAATACAGTCTCGTATGGAACAAACAGCGCGCCCTTCTTATCTATAGATGACGCTAAGAAGATTAGCCGCAGATGAACGCGAACAATTTCCTGAAGCTTCAAAAGAAGTGATAAGTCAGCATTCTACATGGATGATTTGCTTTTACGGAACCGACACAATTGAACAAGGGAAGAAACACTAATTGCTGACCTTTGCCGTTTACTCCAGATCCCGCCGGGGATGAATTTAAAGGAAATGGTCTGCCAATAACAAACAGTTACTCTCGAATATACAACAAGATTCTAACAGTCAACAACAAGATACAATTTATAAGTTTAAAAACAAGAAAACACCACAAAAAACATTAGGCCCTAGCTTGGAACTCAACAACAGAGATGAATTTACTTTCCAATATAAGCCTTTGTCACAAAATATTAAACCAACAAAACGTACCTTTGCTATCAGAAATATCAAAACACTTCGACCCTCTCGGTTGGACTGCACCCCTGTCAACAAAACTCAAACTTCTATTCCAAAAACTATGGGGATTAAATCTTAGTTGGGATGACACTCTGTACCAGACTGACATTTTCAAAGAATTGTCCAAAATTAGAAGCTGAATTACACCTTATATAAACGAGTTTGAAGATTCCCAGATGGATTTGTTGCAGTTCAGATGACGTCATAATATTGCAAGGTTTCTGTGACGCATCCGAAGAAGCATACGCTTGTGTAGTTTACGCACAAGTGAAAGGAAAAAACACATCAGTTCTCCTAGCAGCCAAGAGTAAGCTAGTACCGTACATAAGAAAGGCTCTATCTCTACCTAAGCTGGAGCTTAGTGGGGGCCATTATTACCTCGCAAAACTAATAGAAAAAATCAAACAAGCATTTTTTCTCTCAACATCTAATCCAGGTCAACGGTTAGGACCGAAAGCTCAATGGTAGTATTGGGTTGGATTCCAAGGGGAGCCGAGTCGTTAGAAACCCTGCCCGCTAGCTGATCGCGTCGAAAAAATCTGTAGCATAATACCTACTAACTGTTGGCGTTACGTCAAGTCGAGCGAGAACCCGGCCGACCCACGCCAGCAGAGGTTTATACGTTTCCCAGCTAAAGGAACACCCAATATGAGGTGGAAAGGATCACCATGTATTTCTGGGGATAACATAGAACATACAGAACCACAAAAATACCATACAGATCTGGAATTGAAAGCTAAATATCAAAAACAATCAAACACAATTCAAATGGATAACAATGAAAGTATTATAAATACATTACTACATAAATATAATTCTATAACAAAAATAATTAACATTATCTCGTGGATACAGCGATTTTTCAATCGTCAGCGCAAACAATTACCTAACTATGTCACATTACAAGAATTGAATAAAGCTAAATTGATAATTGTGAAATATGTACAAGAAATGGAATTTGGAGCAGATATAGAGTATTTACGCGAACATAAGAAACTAAAATCAAACAGTAAATTATTGAATTCGAACCCATTTATAGATCAAGACGGAATCTTACGTGTTGGAGGCCGACTTGCCCACGCAAACATTAACATGGAGATGAAATATCCTAAGATCATTCCGAGCGACTCTCGTTTAGCCACCCTTCTCATCAAACAAGCTCACGAGTTGTCATTTCACGGAGGTGCTCGTCTCACACTGGCAACATTAAGACAGGAATACTGGATTACAGGAGGGAACAATACCGTGAAGAAGGAAATTAGGAAGTGTATCACCTGCCAAAAAATAGGTGGAATAAAACAGCAACAACTCATGGGAGACCTACCAGCATGTCGTATCAATCCTGCCAAGCCATTCTACAATACTGGAGTAGATTACACCGGTCATGTGGAAATTAAGGCCAACAGGGGAGAACAACAAGGTCATACAAAGGTTACATCGCCATATTCGTCTGTATGGTCACTAAAGCCGTACACCTCGAATTGGTGACCGACCTAACCAGCTCGGCATTTTTAGCAGCACTCCGAAGAATGGCAGCTAGACGAGGCTGCCCTCGAAACATATACAGCGATAACGGCACGAATTTTGTTGGAGCAAATAGAGCACTTCAAGAACAATACCAACAAATTCAAGCGAGCTTCAATGACAGCCTTCTTGCAGAATTATCCAGAATGAACATAGAATTTTTCTTTAATTGCGCTGCTAATCCAAGTGCCGGAGGCCTATGGGAAAGGACCGTGAGGAGTCTTAAACATCATCTGAGGAGAGTAATTGGTGAACAAAAGTTAACATTCGAGGAATACTCTACCATACTCGCTCAAGTCGAAGCATGCCTAAACACCCGGCCGCTGTGCGCACTAACCGAGAACATAGACGATTTAGATTTTCTTACTCCGGCCCACTTTCTTTCCGGAGACACAGGACTTACCGTCACTTAGAAACAAAGGAGGATGCGCGCACGCTGGAACATGATACAAAAAACAACACAGGATTTCTGGAAAAAATGGAAAGCGGAATATTTAAGTCAATTAACAGCAAGGAACAAATGGAAACAACCAAAATCTAACATTGAAATTGGAAACATCGTAGTTATACATGATGACAACCTCCCGCCCGGGAAGTGGGCCCTGGGCCGAGTGGTGGACGTCCATCCTGGAAGCGACGGATACGTTAGGGTGGTGTCCCTGAAAACAAAAAACGGTATTATTAAAAGACCAATCTTAAAATTATCTATCTTACCTCTAGAAGACGAAGCGAAGTCAACCACGAAATCACCGGAACAGACTGAACAAAAACCTGAAAGCAAAACATGTCAACAAAAATCTAAAACCAGCTTCTCGACATTAGCGCTAATGTTTGTTTACTTCGCTACTCTTATTACATCATCTCAAGCCTTCAACGTAACCAAACTACAAGAAAGTCAAAAACTCTACTTCGATAAAATGACTTACATGCAACTAATTAGAGATGAATGGAAAATGATAGCATACTACGACATCGACCCATATTGGGAAAGTACATTGACCTACATTAAATATTACGATCATTTAGAAAACATGTGTCATGCAATGAAACAGGTGTTCCAGTGCGACCTTATCCTTTTACAACTACGTCACACCTACAACGAACTGGATCGCAACAACAGAGTTTTGCTAAATCAACAATTGAGCGCCCGTGCCCGGCGCCGCCGCGGTCTCATCAACGGTGTCGGATACCTCGCAAGCAGCCTATTCGGGGTACTGGACGACCGTTTCGCGGAACAATACGAGCAGGACATCACACTGGTTCGCGATAACATAAAACATCTGGCCCTTTTATGGAAGAATCAAACATCGATAGTTGAAGCGGAGAACAATTTGTTAAAACGAACTGAAGAGTCAATCCAAAAACAACATAAGATCGTACATCAACATTTATTAGGCTTAGAAAATACAACTTCCACCATAGCAAAACAATTAAATAAAGATACACTCAAAACGGAATTTACTTTATCAGCAATGGCAACTACAAACATATTAACTCATCTCAAAAACATTCAAGATATTCTATTGGATACAATTACCAGTACGTATGAAGGAAAACTCAACATGCATATCATGAATCCTGAACAGCTGCAAAGGGAGCTAGGAGTTATTTCTGGACAACTGCCCAAGGATCTCTCCATACCCATTGACAACATTCAAACTAACATGCGAAGTATCTACCCATTGCTATCAGTGAAAACGAAAATGACGACTCAATTTCTGATATTTGAGATAAAGGTACCACTTGTTAGCAGAGACAACTTCGATCTCTATCACGTTTTTCCCATACCTCAACAAAAAGGTAACAGCATGATCACAGTGATCCCCATCGCTGACTACTTAGCAATCAACGTTCACAAGATTCCTACCTACCAGTTACCACATCAGATTTGGACCACTGTCTCTCGCGTGATGAAACATTTCTCTGCCAATCAAAATCTCCCATCTACAAGATGAAATCGGACAATGATCTCTGTATTCGAAGCGACAATCTGCTGAGTCCGTGTAAATCAAACATCGTCGCGTGCCAGAGCCGATGGATAAGTCTAACAAAATTAAATTATTATTTATATTTTTGCTGCGACAAGTGTCAAGTGCGGTCACTATGTGAGGATCGTGTTACCGCTCATCAGCTGACCGGAGCGAACATTATAAACATCGATAGTAACTGTGAAGTGAAAACAGATAACTTCACAATTTATTCACACAAATATTTAGAAAAAAGAATCGACGTAGAAAATTCCTTTGAAACTTCATATGTCGCCCCGATCAACCACATCTTAAACATTACTGTAGAAACAGTAAAGGACGACTACGTACCTCCAAATAACAATCAGCTATCAGACAGTATCGATGAAAGAATACAGTATATGAAGAAACAAAGAGCCCATAACAGATAACATGACTATACACGACATTCATCATTACACCGTGATCTACAGTATATTAGGTGTAGCCTCCCTCGTGGGGATCTTCTTCGTGTTGCGGCGAGTTCGCCGCAGATGGGGAAATTCGGGCATTGCGCAGCCGCCGCAGCCGCCCACAACAGCAGGCCCGCGCCCGGCCGTGCGCCGCCGGGGCCTAGCCGGCCAACAAGTTGACTTGCCAGCAGTGTCAGTGTCAGTGAATGAGAGTAGTGCGCGAGTGCAAATGAATAAACCGCGTTCTATTGACAGACTTTCCACCCCCGTATTTTTACGAAAAACTCTCGGTCGATGAAAACAATCCATAAGACTATTCACTTAATTGGTGGACTTTAAGGAAAAATTGTTTTTGACCATTTATCATATGTATATCAAGCACCTATCTCGTACTCATCTTTCACCTCATCTTCTCGCATCTCTGCCCCCGGCAAGGTGTTCGGTGTAAATAATTTATAACACCAAACAGAATAAGCGCCGTCAGCACATCGCCCATCGATGCGCCTGGCCTAAATTCAGTGCACATTTTGCAACGCTCCGACGCGGGTGCATTCATTAATATTTTTATAACATTTATCATAACTTAACATTTGTAACAGAGCAATAAACAAAATTCCTTTCTTACATAGTTTTTCTCTCCACTTCAACATACAAACACACAATCACACACACCCCGAACAACAAAATCAAGCAACTACACGAAGAACCGCGGTAGGTATGAGAATGGCACAAACCCAGAACGCACGGTACAAACCGCAAACAAATACAAAAAAGGTTACAAATATTCTTATACAAACAAACTAAGAAAAATCTAATAATTTTTACAAACAATTAATTATTTTTTACAAACGAACAAATAGAGGGTAGATAAACTACGCTCTGCTACCAGAAAATGTGCAGAGCAACTACGGTCTGCTGCCAGAAATTGTGGCAGAGTGAATCCGGACAAACGAAGCGGCGGGAAGAATTCTGTACCGGAACTTCACCGGGAAAAAACCACCGGTAAAAATAAGTACCGGGAAAAAATCTCCACGCGGTACCACGTTTGCCCGACTAAAACCTAACTAACTTAACGCAGTCTGCTACCACCGTAGCTTATGAAGGGAGCTACAGGGCCCTATATGATAACCTAACCTATAAATTAATTACAATGGAAAACCACTTACCAAGCTAAATCTTCTTTCTCTTCGGATCCAAACTTGAGTGTCTTCGGGAAGGGGGAATTCCTAATCACCCTACCTAACCCATGAGATCTCAATTCCCCAGAACACATAAATAGATTTCTTCCCGAAATCGGCTCGGCAACAGATAGATGTGAGCGAGCAGCCACGCGTCACATCCACAGGAGAAAGTCACAATGACGGGCACACAAACACAAAGTTCAATAGTTATTTAACAAACAGGAAATTCACCAATACAACTCAAGATAATTAGCAATCAAAGAACGCGGGACCTCTCGCGTATTAAAAATCAAACCGATATCGCATGGGACAATGGCGACCGTCCGCGAGCCATTCACGCGAGCAATGTGAGAACCCCAAAACGCCTGGCGGCGATAACAGGAAACGCCTGCGTTTAGTTTTACCCAATATATTACAAACAATATTAACAAATTTTATTATTATTATTTGAAATTGCATGCTAAGTATAGTTAAATAGGACATTATCTGTAAACACCAACGCCAACTTCCTGCGGCGGTGTTCCCGAACCGATAATACATTGGAACCTTCAAAAAACGAGTCTACATCTTCTTAAAAGGCACTTGAAACACTCTTGTGACCTGGTGTTTCAGTAGTCCATAAGCAGCGGTGATCGCTTACCATCAGGTGACCCACTTGCTCGTTTGCCGCCCTATGTTATAAAAAAAAACACCTTTTGTAACCCTATTTACTGCAAATAAATGATTTGAATAAGTAACCTTGTAAAATGTATATCTATAACTACAAACCGCTACCAGCTCATTCACACTGAATACATGCGAACTCACGTCCAAAACTCGACGGCTTAACCCGACTTATTTATTTAGTAATCCCTTACTCAGCGCTGTTTTAAATATGCCCATGTCGCAGGCAGTTCGTGAATTATGGAGGGAGGACTCTGACCCGGGTCGAGAGGTCTTGGTTTCAATTTGAAATTACTGTTTCTTTAATATGTGTTAACTTACGCCCGATGCTTTGCCTGTGTGAAATTGAACATCGCCGGTAATAAGGACTTCTTCTACTTATCGAATGTGTTACTATTACTAACACTACTGGTGTCAGATTTTATTCAAGTCGCCCAAAGGTATCTGACATGACTTTTACGACTACCGCCATCTAGTGGTAGCAGCCGTATACACACTAGTAAACTTAATAGTCAGCCAATGTGCAGGTTTCCTCACGATGTTTTCCTTCATCGGAAGCAGGTGGTGGACTATGAGAAAACTACCATACATAAGTCAGATTGGTCTACAAACTCATGCAACACAGGTAGGATTTGAACCCGGGTCCTAATCGACTTCAGGCGGGTGTCATTACCACTTAGCCACCACCGCTTCAATAAGGACTAGAACTGCTAGAAAGAAGAAAATGATTTCTCTGGTAAATACATATTGCCGGATGAATGTGGAAATTCCCGAATTTTGTTTTTCCTAAAAAAGTTTATCGACTTGAAAAAATCTAAACAAAATAGGTTTAAATACTCGTAGTATTCGTTAACTTCCTTTCGGAGCCTTAGAACTAAGGTGCTAAAATGACAGAAGTGCTACAATGTCAAAAGTGCTAAAATGACAATAGTGCTAAAATTACAAAAGTGCTACAATGACAAAAGTGCTTAAATGACAATAGTGCTAAAACTTTTTATAAATAACTAGCCGCGCCCCGGGGCTTCGCTCCCATGGGAATTTCGGGTTAAAAAGTACCCTATGTGCTATTCCCGGTATTTTTCTACCCGTACACCAAATTTCATCGAAATCCGCCCAGTAGATTTTGCATGATTAAGTAACAAACATCGTCACAAACTCACATCCAAACTTTCGCATTTATAATATTAGTAGGATGAGTATATTAGTAGTAGTAGGATTTAGTATTATTATTTACTGTTATTGGAAGCGGTGTTATTGGACCCGGGTTCAAATCCTACCTGTGCCACATGAGTTTGTATACCAATCTGACTCATGTATGGTAGTTTTCATAGACCACCACTTGCTTCCGGTGAAGAAAAACATCGTGAGGAAACCTGCACATTGGCTGACGGTTTAGCTGACTAGTGTATATACGGCTGCTGCCACTAGATGGCGGTAGTCGTAAAAGTCATGTCAGATGCCTTTAGGCGACTTGAATAAAATCTGACACTAGTGTTAGTAAGAACACACTCGATAAGAAAGAAAGAGATTTACTTTTAATTTAATAATGGTTATCGTTTTACACTCAATAATTAGCGCTACTGGTGGTCCTATCAATGGTACAATACTATCATTTGCTTTTGACACATCGACATTGAAATATAATAAATAGCCCCTCTGGCATGTTAGGCGATCAAGACTGTTTCATGAGTTTCTTTCGGCATTTCTTCTCAGCAGTGGTCGTTCCGAATTGCTATTAGTTTATAGCTTTGAGACATAATATACTATGATTATAGAATTCGTTTTTGACGTGAAAAAGAGCCTTCTTTGAAGGCCCAGTTTCAATAAGGAATTTTTGATTTTGACAGCATTGTACCATCTAACAGACATCTGCACTCTACTCGTAGGTGATGTTGGAATATATCAACGCGCGATCCCTCATTGCATTAATCTATAGGAAACTTCAATAAATACTGACTCAAAATTAAAACTGCCACATCATTTTTATTAAAACCCACAACCGATTTTAATATTACCTTGTTACTTCAAGACCCTTATGTTTTTAATAAAGCGCGATCTCGATAAGGCTGTACGGGTTGGTACTTTTATAGAATTCAAAAAAATAAACATTTTGTTAGTATTAAAAAAAAATCGAGTTTATATCATCTCTGCCTAACGAGACAATGAATTTCCATGAAATTTGGTACACAGATAAAATATATAAATATAGTACTTTATATAGGAGACGTTTTTCGCAAATTAAATAAAAAAATAAATATATACGGACAAATCACACAGATTGTAAGTAAGTTCGAGACTTGTGTTATGGGATACTAACTCAACGATACTATATTTTATGACAAATACATAATATATATAGATAAACATCCAAGACCCAGGCCAATCTGAAAAAGATCATTTTCCATCTTGACCTGACCGGGGATCGAACCCGGGACCTCCGGTGTGGCAGTCTGGCGTGATAACCGTTAGGCCACGGAGGTCGTCAATTCTTTGTTTAGATTTCTTTTTCTTTACTCATATTTATTCATTTGTTTGCATGTACTGTAAAAATGTTGTGTGCAACCTTATACATATAGGATATTAGAATTAAAATTATATTAAATTATATTAGATGTAAGTTTACCTGAAATGTAATGTGCTAATCTCTGTGATTGTACCTTGTTTATTAAAATAAAATAAAAAAAATCCCATTGGAGCGGAGTCTCGAGGCGCCGCTAGTACAAGAATACAAACATACATAGTGATCACGTCTTTATCCCCCACGGGGTAGACAGAGCCAAGAGTCGTGAGACTCGAAGGCCGCGCTTAGCTGAATAGTGGGCTTTCTGAAGGAATGGAGATTCAGGTATAGTGACAGGTTGCTAGCCCATCGCCTATGAGTGGAGGAATCCCCAGTTTAAAGCCCTTTCCCTCGATTGTCTTTTACAATCTGCGCGGGAAGAGAAACAGCTGGCTTATTCTATGTTCTTTCTTTGCTCCCCGACCAGCATAAGAATATAGATGACTATTACAACTTAACTTTCCTACCAATTACATTTTGACAATTTCCCGGGTACTTCTTGGTATTTTACGACTTAATAAAGGGATTTCCCCCGGTATACTAGATCAAGACGACCTAACGATAGCTTTATTCGGTTCTTCACATTTTAGACGCCGGTTAAAACATTTTAAAGGCCTTTAAAATTTCTTATTATTACTCATATTCCTCAATTAAAGGTTGGATGTGAGTTTGTAAGTAAGCTTGTTACTTAATCACACAAAATCTACATAGACTTTGATGAAATTTCGTACACGGGTAGTAAAATACAATACCGTACAGAGCAATAATACATAGCATAGGGTACTTCTTATCTCGAAATAACCATGGGAGCAATGCCCTGATATGCATCTCATATATATATGCGAAAGTTTGAATTTGAGTTTGTTAATCGATCACGAAAAATCTACTAGACGGATTTTGATGAAATTTGATACACCGCAAAGTTCAAACTATCTATATAATATCTACTCTCTCTCTCAGCCAAAAGACGTCTACTGCTGGACAAAGGCCCCAAGGATTTCCACGTTGACCGGTCCTGCGCTGCCCGCATCCATGCACATCCCGCGACCTTCACTAGGTCGTCGTCGGTCCACCGAGTGGGAGGCCTGCCAACACTACGTTTTCCGGGTCGTGGTCGACACTCGAGAACTTTCTGCCCCAACGGCTATTTGTATAATATCTACTAGATACTACGAATTAATATGAGCCGGATAAATAAACTTTGGAGACACGAGTAGGATTCAAACCTGGGACAATTCAACCCATAAACATAGAAAAAAATATATTAAAAAAATCTTATAATTTTATGATTCAACCACAAGGATAACCATTTAAGGGCCCGTACTAGGCCAGATTGCTTCACATGATCCTCTGTAATATATATATTAATGTAAAATGAATTAAGATATAGCAAACTTCAGGACTAGCACGAGGGATTAAGTATGTTACTCAAAAACACGATTGCATAAAATTTTTTCTCGATAGAAAAAATTGCCAAGTTGCCTCCAAATCACCTATAATTAACACTTTAAACTGCTATTATTCAAGTAATACATTAAAATAAAGATTGAAACATTTTGTATAAATTACTCTATAGATAAGACAGGGATTATGTTACTTACTTTTTTAAATATATTTTTATAAAGCTTTTAAAAAATAATACGTATAATTGCCCGCATGCTTTAACCATCCGCCTTTGAGCCGCCGCCTTTATTCCGCCCGCTAGAGCATTAACTATGCGTGCGGACTGTAGTTGATGCGTGCGGACTAGCTGGGTAGCGTGGGTAGCGGGGGAAAATCTTATAGTTTTCCCTGACACTTAACCATCCTCTTTTACAAAGTGGGTTAAAAATAACAAGGTAAACTATTTTCAATAACTATTGTATCAAAAACATCTTGGAGCATAATAAGGAATGTGTATCGAAGACTCGAACCGGCTCGTTATATCTTCCTTTTTAAAATGATAAAAGCATTCTATGCAAAAATACAGTAGGTATATTATATGCAAATTTATTAAAATTGATGCGATTTAGCTATTCGAAATTATAATAACGAAACAAAATCAAAAACAAAAACTCTTTATTGAAACTTGGCCTTCAAAGAAGGCTCTTTTTCACGTCAAAAACTAATTATTTAATCATAGTATATTATGTCCCAATGCTAAAAACTACTAGCATTTCGGACAACCACTGCTGAGAAGAAATGCCGAAGGAAACTCATGAAACCGTCGACAAATATTGATTGGATAAAAAATAAGAATTTTTTATTCTGTTTTCTAGATCTAACCATAAAACATCATTGCTATAATAATACGTGTTTTTGTTTGTTTGTCACATATTTAAGGCTTTGTGTGTGATTGTCAAATGTTTCGGAAATTATGTTACGTCATATATGAAACTATTTTGGTTGTATAACATTGTGTAACAATACAAATATAGAGCCTTAAGGATGTTATTACTGTCATTGTGTTGTATTCTTTTGTATAGTGTGCTGTGAGGCGTTTTGTTTTTTAAGGAAGCCAAATATTTGTATAGAAAATGACGTCACTTAGATTGTTAAATATAATATAAAATAGGTGAATAAAAATAAAGCAAATTCGAGACAGTACAATTTACAAAAATATAAAATAACAAATTAGAACAATTTAAGTCCCTTTAGGGTTCAAAAAATAACGGGTCTTAAATTATCTCCATGCCAAATCAGTAGTTTAGTCATGATAATGTTAACACTTAATTCTTCTTTCTGATCAAACTTTTTGTACTACCTTCTGCACGTTACTGTTTCTACATCACCCAGTTGGTTGACGGGTAGAAAAAGCCTACTTTTTGTAATAAAGTTAAATAAGTAAATAAATAAATAATGTATGTAACATTAGACATAGACAGACTTTCACATTACGGACGGTCAGGTAATTCTCAAAAAAATATTCTTTCGCGTGACTTTTATGCCGAAATTTAAGGTAAATAACCCTTATAAGGGTAATAAAATTTATAAAAAAAATTTGCTACGATAGTAACGCAGATGACAATTTTTGTACAATTATCACCATTAAACACAACAAAGCTTGATCAACAGAATTGGCTACGAAAAGCACTATAATACAACCCAACACTAGCAATAATAAATTAACAAATGTACTGAGCCAAAATGAATGATGTGCTATAATGATGGATGGTCCGGTCAATACATTTGCGATATTAAGGCGGTAAATCAGGGCAGTCTAAGCACCACATTAACTTGTATGGGAGACAATGGTAACTGTATAGAGATGATAATACAGTAAATTAGAGTATTAAATCTATTAGATTTGAACAATGATTGACTCTCTTTTACGTTTAAATTTGATTTTTTGTGTAACATCTCTCTCTATTTCTCTCAGCCGAAAGACTGCTGGACAAAGGCCTCCCCCAAGGATTTCCACAACGACCGATCCTGCGCTGCCCGCATCCATGCGCATCCCGCGACCTTCACCAGGTCGTCGGTCCACCGAGTGGGAGGCCTGCCAACACTACGTTTTCCGGTTCGTGGTCGCCACTCGAGAACTTTTCTGCCCCAACGGCTATCTGTTCTACGAGCTATGTGCCCCGCCCACTGCCACTTAAGTTTCGCGATTCTGCGGGCTATGTCGGTTGCTTTAGTTCTGCTATGGATTTCCTCATTTCTGATTCGATCACGCAGGGAAACTCCGAGCATAGCGCGTTCCATCGCCCTTTGGGTGACCTTGAGCCTTATTATGAGGCCCATAGTAAGCGACCTGTGGTGTGGCCCTAGAATAGCACCAATCCATCTCTTCCCGTGGGTGTCGTAAGAGGCGACTAAGGGATTTAAAACACCGGAGGATGGGCAGCAGCATCTTTCCGCGTACTATGCCATCATCACACTGCGATCGCCAACCCGCCTGCCAAGCGTGGCGATTACGGCAAAACCCTCCACGGATGAAATCCTTGGGGAGGCCTGTGTCCAACAGTGGACGTCTTTCGGCTGAGAGAAGAAGTAAGCGACCACGTTTCTGTTCCGTATCTCATTACTGGCAACACACACTGGTCAATGACCTTAGTAATGACACTGCGGTATTTTGGACGAGACGGACGGACGAGTGTTACACTCGTCCGTCCGTAATATAAATAATCTAAGTATATTTTATCTATTTTATTTTTACATCGCCATATTGGCGCCCGTATGTTTGAAATTCTCATCGATGCTCAGTTGTGTGACAATAGAGATATTTGAATTTTGGTGACGTCTTATGACGACATTTTTTTATGTTTTTTTAAACATTACTTATTTTTTATAAGTGTCAGAGCGGCATTCTTTGTCATATAAAATACAGTAGGTGCTATTTCTATTGTATTTCATTGTTTCGATTACCTGTGTAATCCCCCCAAAAATATTTTCGTGTAAAATGTTTCTAAGACTCAGAGATCCATGTAGAGTAAAGTTTCTAACTCTACATGCCCTTACTTCACAAAGGAACACTTTTCGTTACTACAAGAACCATTGTAATCAAAAGAAAAAGTAATGAACAGCATGAAATACATCTTTCTTTTAATAAGATTATGGTAATGTTTTCTTTGTTTTTAGAATGTCAAATAAAAAAATATTATTTCTTTCTTCTTCATTCTTTCTAACAGTGAATAAATTTTTCATCGTAGCGAAACGGTCAAGCCACATATGTAGTCTAAGTTACAGTTTGTTCATTCATCAACTCTATATAAATCACCAATAAGTACAAAGAATTCTAAGGGTAATATTTTTATTTCCACTGTACACAGCGTTTGCCAAGTGTGCCATGTTATTGCAGACACACACACACATACAAGGAGGTTCAGGAAAATGTTGCACTATAAAAATATTTGCTCAAGGCTTTGCTTCTAGCATAGAATATTTAATAGTAAATTCGGTACAGAAAGACATCGCATCGCATCAACGGCGGATCCAGGAGTTTTTTCTGGGGGGCACAAGAATCACAGCGGACTATGCATGTTGAGGGGGGGTGCAACAAATCGACATCCGTCCTGATATGCTGTTGCCGCCCGCCTTGAAACGAATCCTAAATACTTGCTCTCACTACGCCACTGTAGAAGGACCAGATTTGCAAAAAATCAAAGAAATAAACCAAATTGCCAAAAAAAAAATTGTGTTATTTCTTCTATGGAATTCTGTTATGGAATTTTCTCTCCACAGTAGGTACACAAAAAACAGTCTGGAGGGGCACGTTTCTGTTATTTCTTAATTTGATATGCACTGTCATGGAATCTCCCTCCAGAGTGGGTATACAAAAAAAGCAGTCTGGGGTCAAACCACCTAAATCCGCTACTGCATCGCATTCCACCCAATGGAATGAAATTCGAGCGAAGCATTCATTATTAAATTGATCAGCTTCGTCCACGCGAAATTATGCATTGAGAATTGACATTCTAAATTAAAACATATAATCATATTGTATTATAAGTCTCAAAGCTACAAACTACTAGCATTTCGGAACCACCATTGCTGAGAAGAAATGCTGAAAGAAACTCATGAAACGGTCTTGGTCGTTTAACATGCCAAAGCATCTTTTTTATATTCTCACTAGCTTTTGCCCGCGGCATCGCCCGCGTGATTTTCCAACGGGAACAGTGCTTTTTCCTTCTCCGTACTTCCAGCTATGTGTATGCGAAATTTCATGAAGATTGGTTCAGTAGATAAAGCGTGAAGAGGTAACAAACAAACTCACTTTCGCATTTACAATATTAGTTAGGATTAGGATATATTGTATTACTAGCTTTTTCCCGCGGCTTCGCTCGCGTTAATCCTTTCTTAGCGGATGCCTACGTCATAACATCTACCTGCATGTCAAATTTCAGCCCGATCCGTCCAGTGGTTTGGGCTGTGCGTTGATAGATCACTATGTCAGTCAGTCACCTTTGAGTTATATATAATATATATAGATAAATCTCAAAGCTACAGACTACTAGCATTTCGGAATGACCATTGCTGAGAAGCAATGCCGAAAGAAACTCATAAAACAGTCTTGGTCGCCTGACATACCATACTAGAGTGGCTTCTGCCGAAAAACAGGTGTTCAACCACCGCTCGTTTTTCGCGCAGCTTTTTACTGCGCTGTACTAAATTGTGTAATAATCTTCCCTCAGCGGTGTTCCCGAATAGGTTCGACATTGGAGCCTTCAAGAAAAGAGCCTATCGCTTTCTCAAAAAGTCAGCAACGCATCAGGGACCTTCTTAGGGTCGTTGGTGTCTATGGACTGCGGTGATTGCTTACCATCAGGCAACCCGCATGCTCGTTTGCCTACTATTCTATAAAAAAAACAGAATCTGCCGTAACAAGAATCTGCTCTAACTAGAATCTGTCCTCAACCGAATAAGCGGCTTTTTTATATCTCACATTATATTTTTTATCAACCCTACAGAGAAATACCCCACATGGGGACCAGCTAATTGTACCTAAACTGTGAAGTGGAGGGCTTCCACTGTCTAGTTTCTTTTTCCACTGTCTTTCCAGTTTGGAAACCGGCCAAAACCGGTTTTGTCAAATAGGCAGATTTTTTATTAGTGAAAATAACCTCTTACTACTATTGTTTGAGAATACGTAATGTGTATTTGAGATAACGTTTTTGTTGAAGAAAGATTTGTTTTGTGATCTTTTTCTGTGTTAGTATACTGTATAATATTTTAAGTCTATGTAGAATTGTAGATTCGTCAAACCAGTTAATTCGTCATCAAAAAAAAAATATGGATGTCTAAGGGTGTGACAAATTGATTATGGCAAACTGAAACATTCCGAATTTTTTGGTCTGTGGGAGGTTTATGAGAACATACGATAAAAATTTTGAACCGTACTACGAAATTCTTCTTAAAATTACAAATACCAATATTTTTTTCATATATTATTATAGTTTTACTTATTTTTAAATGGACTTAACTAAAGACAGTCCATAGACAGTTTAGGCATGGCATTTTTTACCCTGTCTAAGGTTTGATTTAAATAATCATAAAAATAAGTTTTATTCACCATTGAATTTGCAATTTACCCCTTTAAAAAATTAATGAAATATGACAAGAAAAGTCGCAATAACATCCATCTTATACGTATTATAGCAATTCATCATTTGTCTATGATATAAAACTAACTATACCACAATAAATCATTTTCAGCCTTCAAAAAGAAATTTTTATACCAAAAACATATTACAAATTAACAAGGCGATTGTTGCGTTAAAAAAAACAAAAGATACCTCATTATCCACAGTTATTAATTGAATCTCTTCTCAATCCCGCCCTTGGGCTATAATTATTTCTTGTTGCCCTTTTAAGCATTTTTAAATACGCTAAAATAATGAACGAACATACATTTTTGTTCAACATTTTTTGTTATAATTACTTTTTTAAATTAGTACTTGTACAAGTGAGTAACAATACAAATATAATTATTGAGACTAATGATGGAACAATACATTTTATAAAATAAACCTACTTTATTTTTCAAAATATAGATTTCGGTGAAATTTGGTACACGGGTAGAAAAAATTCGGAAAAACTGTATAGGGTTCTTTTATACCAAAATTCCCAAGGAGCGAAGCCTCGTGGCGTCGCTCGTATATTATGAAAATGAACTACCTATATAAGTTACTACAAGAGAAACATGAAATTACTTCAAGGACGAAAAAAAGGTAGAATTCTTTAAAGTTCAAAAAGTAATTGGCGGCAATTTTCTTCTAATAAAAGGGACCTTCTCATAACAAATCAAAATATCAAAGAGGTGTCACTCCAACAATTTGAACACATGCCAGTTCCCCGTCATATATCATTTTGTCATTTTTAACACTATTACCCACTTTAGGACAGGCGTGTACACACTGCCTGCCGTCGGTGGACAAACGCACAGCCAGCTCAGTGGTGCGTTATGTAGGAGACTCTTCGGAGAGGGTCGATGGGTTCTTGTCGCTCTGTGGAGTGTTACACTTGAAGAAAGGGGTGAGAGGGATGCTGTATTTCTTTTCTTACCTAGGGCGCCATCAACTATTAGTTGAAATTAATTAAACAAGTTAATTATTACTTTTCTATGGTATATTCTTAAAAGAAAATATACATTCTTGTTAACTCATTTTCTGTTACAGTTAAGTATTCTTATTTCTAGTTCTTTCAAGCAAGCTAATTATGACTAATGTCTTAATTATCCTAACCTATGCAAACACATGGCATAGAAGTATGTTCTTATTCTTAAAATGGATTATAAAACCTACCTTTTAACAAAGATTGAGAGCGTCCTCTCTAGATAATAAAGCTAGAAACAAATCATATTAGACAAAGTCTCTGCGTTGAAATAAATTCTGAAGTTTAAGTTATAGATATAAAATGAATGTTACTTGGTAAATCCCATATAGGTCCCTTCTTTTCTTCCAGTAAACTGTATCACCTCATCATTCCCCTGGGATGCAGGCAAAGCTGGAGATCCCGGATCGTTGGTTTGAAAACAGCTTGGGCCATGCGGTCTTGCACCAGATGGTGGTCGGCAATCCTCTTTGCTCGCATGAAGTGTTATTGTTTTGCTGGGATAAATAGGAGTTATTTATCCAAAGAAGGAGATTACCCTTAGGACCAGGGTCATTGTAACCAGTACAACGAAAAGAAAGTAAAATATAAGTAGAAACTTATTTGGAAGCATCCATGTTACGACATCAATTCTCGTGCCAAAGCACAAGGGAACGAAAGTAAATATCACACGTGGAACGTGGAATATTGAAAAATAAGTAGAAAGGAACTAACAATTAAAAACCTAAGCTTAGATCTTAAGATCTAGAACTTAGAACTTAGAAGCGGCGCATTCTGAAACAAATCGAGAATGCTATTAACATCGTGTCAACAATACCCATATAAAAACTAGCAGAACGCCAGAGAGATGAACTCACATGTCCGCTTCAGCTCATTCCCTCTTCACGGGGGCTCAAAGATGTGGGGCGCGCGGCCATGGGGCGCCCACGAACCAAAATAGGGCTTCATCTTGATCACGAGGCAATCATTTCCCACCACGTCAGCCTAGCGTCGCTGACACGACACACAGAGACAAATATAGACTCCGAACAGGAGACAAAATCACAGAAGCGACGGCTCTCATGTCGAAACCAAAAAATATTGTTTAATCTAATAAAATCCTGGTTTAAATGATGGTTCTATAAATTTTAACCAATTATCTATATTATTTACAAATATAAGTAAAATAAAAAACATTCTTGCAACCCGTCCGTCGACGCGGCACAACCTATGCAGGAACCATCTCCAAACGTCATCTCAAACGTCACTGTCAAACGTCTAAAGGTGACAAGTTGACATTACGTAAACAAACAGATCGATGTGTTTGGGAGGACGATTAATTACCACTAAAAAGCATCTAAATAATAGTTAAACAAACAATTATGTGTAATGAATGTGCGAATCAACAGACGTAAGTGCAGTATATGTGAAATTTAACACGGTTGCGTAATATACACGCAACATACCCCTTGGCAAGAGCGAAGAAGGGTTGAGGTACGAGACACTACTCGCGAAACGAAAACAAAAAATACTCAGAGACAAGGTCGACCAACGAATGACAACGACCCCATCGGCAAACAATTCTATTCTAATATCTTAATGGGTATAAAAGCATGCAAAATTAAACAATGAGCAACAGAGTTACCAATGACATCTGAGTCTCAGTGGAATTCTATTATATAACTAATGTAGTTTACAATTAAACGTATCTTAGCCTATTCTGTTTTCTTTTCTTTATTCCCCTCTTCAGCCCTATGACCTAAATCTTGGGATCAGCTTAATGCCACTGAAGAGGAGATACAAGGATATTCATCCTTACTACCTACTATGATTCTTCAGTGTTCAATGACCTATAGAATGTGTCATTTATGTGTATGTGAGTGCACTTTACAGTGACAACTCTTCTTATATTCTAGCGTGTGAGTGTATCCTAAAATAACAACTCTTCTTAAATTCTGTGAGTGTACTATAAACAGTAACAACTCATGGTGGCACTTACAGTACCTTCTGCAGTTGCAGAAAATTCTCTTTTTCTTACAGCTTGTGTGACACATAACTGTTAATGGAAATACATAACGTGAGAAACGTTTATAACTCATTCGAGTGTTGAAAGGATATTATCCTAAACTAAATCTTAACTAATTGTAGGACAGAATACAAAATGACAGCGAGTGCTTTATCTTCTTTCTCAATTACTTACATAAAATAAATATAGCCAAAACGATATGATCTACCCGGGTTAAACAAAAATTTAGTTCACAGACTCACTACCTTTCACATTCTCCTTCAGGCTTATCTATCATACCATAGTCTAACATTCATCGTTTCACTCACCCTCTCTCACCCTATCACACTCGGTTCTCACTTTCTATTCTATGCCTACCGTATAGCTAGGTACTTATGAACTATGTTTAGGAACTGACATGTATAATGTCTTTTATGTGTGTTAGACCTATCTTTTTACCATTTATGGCACGTAAACGATAAGTAAGATCACCTACTTTCTCCTCTACCACACATTTAATGTTCCTAGGGGCTAACTTACTAGCAAAGTTATCACTTGCCTTGGATAAGACGTAGTCCCTTTTCCAAACTACTTGGCCTACCTTAAGACCTAGATTTCTTTTTCTTTTGTCATAAGACTTCTTGCCTTTCGCATAGGCGTTTCTTAAGTGTTCCTTAACTTTAAGGAAAATAGTTTGCAGCTCTTTCAAAGAGTCAGCATATTCTTTACGTTCTGGAAATATAAGTTCTTGCTGATCGTCGGTAGACGTCAGTTTATAATGTTCTGTATCTAATATAATTTCCCTACCATGAACTAGAAAATATGGAGTGAAACCTGTGGCCTCATGCACACTGTTGTTCATGGCAGATTGAATATGTGGTAAGTGTACGTCCCATTCTTTATGATTTCCTTTAAGAAAAGATGATATCGCGTCACCTAACACACGGTTTACACGTTCTACAGGGTTAACTTGTGGTGTGTACACCGCTGTATAAAACAAATTTGGTACATGGTACCTTTCTGTAAAACTTCTGAATTCTTTACAAGTGAAAACTGAACCATTGTCACATATTACAGTCTTGGGCACACCGTGCACTAAGAAAACATATTCTTCTAATTTCTGAATAATAATTGAGGCAGTTGCCTTTCTAATGGGGAAGAGAAACACATACTTGGAAAAATAATCGGCAGCAACGAGGACATATTGGTTGCCTTTCTTAGAAGTTGGTAAAGGACCGTGTATATCTACTGATAAAGGTCTGGAAATGGCCTATGTTACCTTTTTAGGCTGACCCATCAAACCTGGTCTATGGCCCGATTTGTTGGATTTGTTTGCCAAGCAAATGTCACAATTCCTTACGTATTCTTTGACTTCTTTTAAAAGTTTAGGCCAGTAATACCTGAGCGCCTATTCTTTTCACTGTTTTATTTATACTGCAAATGACCTGCAGTAGGCTGATCATGGTTTTCTGAAATCCACTTCTTTTCTCTTGTTTGAAGGCACCACCAGTTTCCACGAAGTCTCTTGTTCTAGAGCATATTTAGTTTTAATTAACTTATAAAGTCTACCTTCTATCACTCTGAATTTCGGGTAACGGTGTGGTGCTTCCAGACAATTCTTATAAATACCATCATACCATGAATCATCGGACGGGTGAAGTGGTTTCTGAAATGTTATCAACGTTAAGCCTGCTGAGCGCGTCTGGCACTACATGTGAAGTGACCTTTTCTATGTCTGACTTGAAACTGATACTGCATGAGTCGCATGGCCCAATTCTCGCTAGCCTACCGCTCGGTGATTTAATGCTAAGGAGCCACTGTAACGATGCGTGATCCGTGATGATGGTGAAAGGATGGCCTTCTACGTAACATCTAAATTTCTCTACGCTGAACAAAGCAGCTAAACATTCTTTTTCTGTCACCGGAATAATTCTTTTCAGCTTTGGTTAGGCTTCTAGACGCATAAGCTATAACTTTTTCTGAGCCGTTGACTTCTTGAGTTAGTACACTACCTATCCCATTATCGCTAGCATCACATTGGACGTAAAATTCTTTCGTGAAGTCAGGACAAGAAAGCACTGGTGACGTCACGAGACATTCTTTTAATTTGTCAAAGGCTTCCTGTGCATCGTCGTTCCACTCAAACTTCTTCAGCTTCTTACTCGTTAGACGATTTAAAGGTGCTGCTACAGTCGAGAAGTTTGGAATGAATCGGCGATACCAACCTACCATACCGAGGAAACTCTTGACTTCTTTGGCTGACTTAGGTGCCGATAACTTAACTATCACTCTAGTTTTCTCAGGATTAGTTCTTAAACCTGCACGGTCAACTTTGTAGCCTAGATAGTCGAGCTCATCCCTACAAAAATGTGACTTTTCTATGTTGACCGTCAATTTTGCGTCTCTTAATTTCTCATACACGCGATCAAGTAGGCGTAGATGATCCGAAAATTCTCCACGAGTAACCAAAACTATGTCGTCCAGGTATGTAAACACTGATAGACTTAAATCCGGGTTCTGGAACTCCGCAGTGAACAGTCGGTCCATCAACCTTTGTAATGTTTGAGCCGCTGTACTAAGGCCGAAACACATTCTTTTAAATTGGAATAAACCTTTTCCGGGAACAGAGAAAGCGGTTTTTTCTTTTGACGAGTTTTCTAATTCTATCTGCCAATAGGCTGATTTCAAATCAATGGAGGTCATATATTTTGCTCCCCTCAAACTATTAAGAATAAAATCTATATTAGGTAATGGATAGCTGTCAAACTTAGTGATGGAGTTCAACTTTCTACTGTCTAGACAAACTCTAGGTTCTCCGTTCGCTTTCTTAACTATCACTAACGGGCTATTCCATGGAGAGTTAGATGGTTCTATCACTCCCATTTTTAACATATGATCAACTTCCTTATGAACAACTTGTAGCATCGCAGGTGAAAACTGATGACATTTCTGCCTAACTGGCGGATGATCGCCTGTGTTGATAAAATGTTGCACAAGGTCAGTTTTTTCTAAAGTATTTTTTAAAGTCAAACCTTTGAATTTTTCTATTCTTAAATTAAGTTGTTCTAATTGTTCTGTTGTTAAATCTGTTCTAGTGTTAAGAGTACCTGATTCAACAAAATTCTTATTGGTTAAACTATTTATTTCAATTAATTTTAATATTTCTGTACCAATGTTAAATTTCTTCCAAAATTCAATACCTAAAATTAAGGGTGTTCTTACATCTTCAATCACCAAAAATTTCACTCTTTGAATAGTGTTCTTATATTCTACCAGTAACTGTGTGTATCCAATGGCGGTGCTTTGCGAACCATTCGCTGTGATAATAATAGGTGGCTTCTCATAATTATCGAGCATGGCACCGTATGCAGCTAAGGATCGAAAAGCATCACCATTAAGAAGACTGCACATCGCACCAGAGTCTAAAAGACCCTTACATTTCTTACCAAGGATTGAAACCGTTAAGTATGGTCTGGTATCACCGGGCATCGGATTGAAATACACTTGATCAACGCTTGCTGTATTTGTCGCCTTCAATGTTACCTGATCACACCCCACCTTTACATTGCTATTTCTAAATATTTTTTCTTTCTTATAATTTATATTCCTAAATGTTTTATTTTTGTACAAACTTTCATTCTTAAAATTGTGATTCTTAAACGTGTTAGTTCTGGTACCGCTGTCGTGACCCTGGGTTAAGTTTTCTCGTTTTGCGAGGCTCCCTCCGTGTTTAAATTACGTGGTACTCCGCAGTTGTCGCACTGAGGGCGTGTCACACCAACTTTCCCACAGCCATAACAGTGTATAATCCTGTTAAATTTACAATTCTTTTCTATGTGTCCGGTACGGTTACACTTCTTACAGGTGTCACTAGTTTTGACTTCTGAAACTTTCTTAGTATTATGTGTAAATGTTCTTGTTTTGTAACACAAATCCGGGTGTAATGAACTCTGTGTTGGTGTTGGATTGATGTGTGTGGTACACTCAGATTTCATATCTTCCAATAACTTACAACGTGTACGAAGTTCAGCTACAGTCGCAAAAGTGTCACAGAAAATTTTCGATTTATAATAAGGGGCAAGGTTGTCCTTAATTATCCCTACTTTTTCTGGTTCTGATAAAGGAGTGTCAAGTCGTGTGAAATATTTCATCATTGTATATATAAAAGTGACGACACTTTCAGATGTGTGTTGTGTTCTATTATAGATTTCTTTGAGTGTCTTCCTATCATAAGAAGAAGGAAGAAACTCTTCTTTGAGAAGTTGTACAAATTCTTCCCATGTTTTACATTCTTTACCGTAGAAACGATACCATTCTGAGGCTTCACCTTCCAAGAGTTGTGAAATACCTCTAAAAAGTTCATTAATTGAAACGTTCTTTGTAATTCTTAATTCTTCTAGTTTTTCTAAGAAAGCGTGCAAATTTAATTTGCTATCTCTACCTGAGAACTTAACATTCCACTTTGAGACATTACGAGATGGATCAATGGTAACCTGCAGCTCACCTGACCGTATTGCCGATGCAGCCGCTATCACCGCTGGTGAAGAAGTAGAGGGATTGCTAACAACCGGTGGGCTGACTGGAGTCACACCGCTGGATGTACCACTATGCAAATCATTGAAGCAAAATCCCACTTCACCTGTAATATCAACATTCAAAAGTTTAAATGCGTTCTCAAATTCTTGTTTTAAAAGAGAAATTCTGTCTAAAATAGACTGATCTTCTGAGACTAAACGACATACCCTATGCTGTATATGAGTTAATCGTGAAATAATTCTATCATGACCCGTAGGTGTCAATGATTCTGAAGAAATAAGTTGGACGATGTCACTAGTCTTATTCTCACAAATTTCTAATTCTGATTCTATTTCTAATGTAGCAGGATCAATTGTCACTGCTAGACGATTCGATTTAGTCAACGAGGCAAGCTTGGCTCGCATCTCATCGACTGTTCTTATATTCTTGTGTCCTCGGATGAGAAGTTCATATCTCAGCTCATCGCTGAGGAGATGATAAAAGTTCATCCTTAACGAAGCCATTTCTAAAGGATTATCTCCCTTTACCTTTAAATTAATTCTGAAGTATAGATAACAACAACAACACTAACCTCAAACTTCAAGATACCAAGCGATGAAGTTGACAGAAGAACTGATGTCACATCACTCGGCCTCAACGTTGGGTACGCCAAATCTATTACCCACTTTAGGACAGGCGTGTACACACTGCCTGCCGTCGGTGGACAAACGCACAGCCAGCTCAGTGGTGCGTTATGTAGGAGACTCTTCGGAGAGGGTCGATGGGTTCTTGTCGCTCTGTGGAGTGTTACACTTGAAGAAAGGGGTGAGAGGGATGCTGTATTTCTTTTCTTACCTAGGCGCCATCAACTATTAGTTGAAATTAATTAAACAAGTTAATTATTACTTTTCTATGGTATATTCTTAAAAGAAAATATACATTCTTGTTAACTCATTTTCTGTTACAGTTAAGTATTCTTATTTCTAGTTCTTTCAAGCAAGCTAATTATGACTAATGTCTTAATTATCCTAACCTATGCAAACACATGGCATAGAAGTATGTTCTTATTCTTAAAATGGATTATAAAACCTACCTTTTAACAAAGATTGAGAGCGTCCTCTCTAGATAATAAAGCTAGAAACAAATCATATTAGACAAAGTCTCTGCGTTGAAATAAATTCTGAAGTTTAAGTTATAGATATAAAATGAATGTTACTTGGTAAATCCCATATAGGTCCCTTCTTTTCTTCCAGTAAACTGTATCACCTCATCATTCCCCTGGGATGCAGGCAAAGCTGGAGATCCCGGATCGTTGGTTTGAAAACAGCTTGGGCCATGCGGTCTTGCACCAGATGGTGGTCGGCAATCCTCTTTGCTCGCATGAAGTGTTATAGCTTTGCTGGGATAAATAGGAGTTATTTATCCAAAGAAGGAGATTACCCTTAGGACCAGGGTCATTGTAACCAGTACAACGAAAAGAAAGTAAAATATAAGTAGAAACTTATTTGGAAGCATCCATGTTACGACATCAATTCTCGTGCCAAAGCACAAGGGAACGAAAGTAAATATCACACGTGGAACGTGGAATATTGAAAAATAAGTAGAAAGGACTAACAATTAAAAACCTAAGCTTAGATCTTAAGATCTAGAACTTAGAACTTAGAAGCGGCGCATTCTGAAACAAATCGAGAATGCTATTAACATCGTGTCAACAATACCCATATAAAAACTAGCAGAACGCCAGAGAGATGAACTCACATGTCCGCTTCAGCTCATTCCCTCTTCACGGGGGCTCAAAGATGTGGGGCGCGCGGCCATGGGGCGCCCTCGAACCAAAATAGGGCTTCATCTTGATCACGAGGCAATCATTTCCCACCACGTCAGCCTAGCGTCGCTGACACGACACACAGAGACAAATATAGACTCCGAACAGAGACAAAACCACAGAAGCGACGGCTCTCATGTCGAAACCAAAAAATATTGTTTAATCTAATAAAATCCTGGTTTAAATGATGGTTCTATAAATTTTAACCAATTATCTATATTATTTACAAATGTAAGTAAAATAAAAAACATTCTTGCAACCCGTCCGTCGACGCGGCACAACCTATGCAGGAACCATCTCCAAACGTCATCTCAAACGTCACTGTCAAACGTCTAAAGGTGACAAGTTGACATTACGTAAACAAACAGATCGATGTGTTTGGGAGGACGATTAATTACCACTAAAAAGCATCTAAATAATAGTTAAACAAACAATTATGTGTAATGAATGTGCGAATCAACAGACGTAAGTGCAGTATATGTGAAATTTAACACGGTTGCGTAATATACACGCAACAACACTCTGTAATGACAGGTACAGCCGGGCACAACGAGGTTACAATAAAATTATTCTACAAATGTTCTAAAGGCCAGAGACCGTAATGAAAATAAGTACATGTTTTTTAAATCAAATATGGGTTTGCTCTTGACCACAATCTTGTCCGAGGACAGAGATGAGGTCTACGGTGTAGCGAGCTTACCCAGAAGCAGCCTATTCACTCTGGTTTTGAAGAGAGTCAGGTTGTATGTGCTCGGGAACACAGACGCTGATAGGGAGTTCCAATGCTTCACTGTTCAAAAGGCAGCAACACTCTTGTGATACCCCTGGTGTTGCAGTTGTCCATGGGCAGCGGTGATCGCTTACCATTAGGTGACCCGCTTGCTCGTTTGCTGCTCTGTGTTATAAAAAACGTTCTTCATTCATGATGTAAAAAGTTTATTGGTTTATACATCTAATAGGAATTCGTATCTTTTTTTTGGCATCTACACTCATGGAAGTAACAGGTATATCCTATAACTACTTAAAGTAGCCGCCAAAAAGGCGTAGAAAATAAGATCATGATGTATGTACTTATATTATACGGTCTCGTGGCGAAGCCTATCTGAACTCCATTTATTCTTACCAGTCCTATCATGTAAACAATCTTACCATGTCTTTTTATGATTTTACAACAATATAAATTAAAATAGACTTTTTAGGAAATTACTTTCGTGGTTAATAAATGTTTTACTTTAGAATGTTTAGGTTTGAACTAATATTTGATTTATTTTCAACTAAATTAAAAAAAAGTACTGTGAAGATTGTTTACATAATAGGACTGGTAAGAATACATGGAGTTTAGGTCTAATATTAGTAAATAGCTTTTGGCCGCAGCTTCGTTCGTGTGGATTTCATGTGAATATACATTTAAATATTTTCTTAATGCTCTCTTACTTTAATATGAAGAACTTCTTTGGAACATTCCAAGTTTCTAATTTCAGCGACCAGTAAATATGGAAAATGTTAGTCACTTCAGTAAAAAATAATAATTCAGTGGTCAAGATGGAAATAATCTTTTTTGGTTGGCTTGGGTCTTGGATAGTTATTTATAAAATATTGTAGGTTTTTGTCTAGAAGTGGTACCCAAACAGTGGGGAAAAAATTGTTGAATTAGCTCAACGACAAAGATAATGTTTTTAAATGATACTTACATGATTGATACTCACGAGGAAACTTACTTTAGGTCAGCTCTATGTGATTTGTCGCTTCTCTTATTTAGTTATCAATTAGATTTTCCACTTGAAAACTTTACTGCTCGAGTGTACACATTTAAGTAGGGCTTTGAAAGAAACCGGATCACATTTCTCATTTCTCCAACATGGATGAGACTTTCGCTGTGTTCCACCGCGTCTTTTCTTTCGGCGGAATTTCCATATTTTCCAATAATAATTGGGACACTAAATCATGGCTCATCTTACAAACCTTCAACTTCATAATCGGAGTCTTCACCTTCATTTTCACCTCCGGCTATGTGCTCGAAAACTTATTCCGACTTACTAGTATTCATCGAAGGAGCCTGTATTTGGACTACAGGAGTCATGATGACAATCTCTTTAGGAGTCTGCTTGATTTTTCGTTCAAAATTGCGAGGATTTCTAGAAGAAATGGTGTTTAAAGACTGCCTTTTGGACATTCCATTGATCAATCACATTATGAAGCGTGATGAGGGCGAAAAAGGTGATCGAATTGAAGGCTATGGTGATGGAGTCTCAAGAAAAGTTGTTCAAATATTCCAGGCTACTGATTAAATGCTACGTTTTCTCTGTGGTTTTGGTCGCTACGATGTATCTTTGCTCGCCTATTTATACGATGTTTGTAAGTGATGAAGATAATTTGAGGCTGCTTGGTAAGATATTTGAAATATTTTGTACTTTTAAATAGTCAAACTATTGTTTTTTAGTTAGTTGACGTCATAAAATTACTTAAAGATAAGGTTACCACCGCCTCCAAAGCGCAAGTGTAGAAGAGGCAGCGCAACCAAACTCCACTGCTGCATTTTATCCAAAGACGTAACTTTACAACGTAATGTCTTACAATTAAATGACTGTGTATGTGGAAGCACCCATAGTTTTTGATTCCCGTCGGAATTCGCAAAATATGCGAATATTCGCAACATTTATGGTAATGTCTCTTGATCGCGATGACGAATAATTTTGATAATTTTACTGCTGTAAGAGACCGGGAATCTGAGATTTTTATATGAATTTCAACTTGAAACATTTAAGCGTTCCTGAGAAAAAAAATAACAAACAGTCGGACAAACGGACAACAAAGTGATCCTATTAGGGTTCCTTTTTAACTTATTGATGTACGGAAACCTAAAAACAGTTCATCTATCATGGCCTAATTTTCATTTCAAAGGAATAATCATAATTATTTTTTGTAGCATTTGGGATGTGGTTTCCTTGGAGTCTGGATAACATACACGTGTATATAGCATCATTCGTTTTCCACGAGTACGCTGGTTATCTATGTGGTGTTGGTAAGTACCATTTATACATATTTTTAACAATTGTAACATTGTTAAAACTTGCTTGTGCCCGTGAACTTCTGTCCGCGCTTGATTTGCTATTGTTAATATCGACTCCGCCACGGAATGACGAAGTACTAAATGTCTATGTATAACTCGGTCGAGTTAACTGGGTACCTGGCGGCCGTACGCCGAGTACTCTAGCGAGGTGCGCAGTTAGCTCGACCGAGTTGTAGTTCTTGTACTCGAGAACACAAACTAAATACTAAATCAACAATAACTACAAACTCGGTCGAGCTAACTGCGCACCACGCTAGAGTACTCGGCGTTCGGATGCCAGGTACGCAGTTACCTCGACCGAGTTGTACGTTACATCTTAGGTTAAAAAAAAAAATAGTTTAGGATTCTATTGGCCCTATAAATAAAGACTCCTAATAGTTTTTTCTTAAATATCTCCTATGTACAGATACAGACCAGTTACCTTCAGTTTATTATAATGTATGTATCTATTATTTTGATTGGGTAACAAAATATCCTCTTTAAAAAGGTACATTAGCTTTACAATATTAGTAGGATTCATTAAATATGGCAATATTGTTTTAAATAATACCTTTACCTAATAAATTTTCTTCTACAAGACATTTGTTTTCCACAACTAAAACTTCTAATAATAAACTATTTTGCAGAATGTAAAACTATGCAAATTGGAAACTTAAAATACCTGAGCTTGAGCGCTAAAAAAGTAGCTTTTTAAATGCAAGTTTCAATTTATTGCTAAAGTTCTGGAGATGTTTCTTTGTTTAAAATTCATTCATTTATTTACATTACTTTAGTACTATTTCGTAAGGCCGCAACTCCAGTGCTAGGCGTGATATGTGTTAAGATATTTCTTATATCCTCCTGTTATACTAATATCATAATCAGTTTGTTGTTTAAAGTGTCAATTTTATTCTGAATGCTTTATTTATCTCTATATTTTCTGCTCACTTGTTCTTGGAATGATATTCCATTTATATAGACTTTCTAAAATTCTTTATTAAAATTTTATTTGAACAGAGCGAAAGATAATTAACCAGATAGATGACGCACCGGCCAAGGTATGAGAATTGTTAAAAATATTTAATTTTATGATAGAATACATATAATTTAACAAATTTTGCGACTTTTCAGCACGAGTTTATTCTCCTGAGCTAATTTATTAGAGTTCAAACTTTTTGGGAAAGTCCATTTTCTACGCGTGACGTCATATGAATACACGTTTAGTTAGGGCGTTTTGGTATCGTCCAAACATCGCTTAAAAATGTGATTATGTTTTGCTATATGTTGGGAAATACTTTGGTTATTGATGTAATTCTTTTAAGGATGATTATATTATTGTGAGTTTGTGAGATACATATTTCAAAGAAGCATCAAAAAAAAAGTTGTCCGGTCCCCTATTGTATTAACGTCGCTTCTCATATTTTTTGAAAGGGTATCGCTACTTAAATAGTTTAACTCTTTTTGAATAATATGGCCATCCATAGTCCCTTTTAATGCTGTAATCAAACTATCTACTAGCTCTTTGCTGTAATTTATACGAAAGATCGCTTCGACGAGTTCACAAAAAGTACCTATACTAAAACAATACCTAATTGTAAATTCAAATAGTAATAACTTCCATCTGACTTACTTTATTCCATATTCTGAACTTGCATTAGAAAATACCATAGCCCCGCCCCAGCTTCAATTGGGAGGTACATACATAAATTTTAGCCTATGTCACTGTCACTCAGGTATAATGTAGCTTTCTATTGGTGAAAGAATTTTTGAAATCGGTTCAGTAGTTCCGTAGATTATTCCCTACAAACAAACATACAAACTTACGAACACTTCTTCTTTGTAATATTAGTGTGATAATCAAATTTTATTTTCTTTACATAAAAGAACAAAAATGCGTTATCTAGTTATATTATGTTATCTGTGGCAACAAGCCCTTTCCGTTTATGAAATTTTTGAAGTCTTTAATATTGAAATGGATGCTAGGTCTACGGGGAATTTATATTAAAGAATTTTGGACACTGAAATATTCATCACAATTTACCGTCTGAAAAAATTCTGACCTTTAAAAAATATTTTCAGGGCTCAGACTCGGACTTTTTCCAGCTTTTGTTAGACTAAAAACTTATCATCATATCTCTCACCTTATCCCATCATCTGGGGTCGGCGCAATATGTCTTATCCTTCCACATGTCTCTGTTTCCCGTCATACTAATATCCACTCCCAACTCCTTCACACTCCAACCATCTCTTCATTGGTCTCCCTCTTCCTCTATAGCCATCCACCTTTTTATTCAATGTCTTCTTAACTAAATATTCGTCTTCTCTCCTCATAACATGTCCAAACCAGGTAAAATCACTCCTTACTTTTTCATTGATAGGCGCAAAGTCAAAGTCAAAGACTGACGACGTCGTCGGTCGGTCGGTCTTTTTGTCTTAAAAAAACGAGTCTACGTCTTCTTTTGAAAGGCCGGCAACACTATTGTGATACCCCGGTGTTGCAGTAGTCCATGGGCAGCGGTTATCGCTTACCATTCATGTGACCCCGTTTGCTCGTTTGCCGCCCAATTTTATAAAAAATCCTTGGGCGGATTTCCTGCGGCTGAAATGACGAACCTGTGAGGTTTTATGTCTGATTGTAAAGTTAAGTATAAGATTGCGGAACTCCTTAAAATAGAGATATTAAGACTTTTTTTTTCGACGACTTCTGTGGTAAAGACCTTGCCTCTGAACCAGGATGTCCCGGGTTCGATCCCCGGTCAGGTCAAGATAGAAATTGATCTTTTTCAGATTGACCTGGGTCTTGGATGTTTATCTATATATTTATTTGTTATAAAATATAATATCGTTGAGTAAGTATCCCATAATACAAGTCTCTAACTTACTTTGGGATAGCTAAATCTGTGTGATTTGTCCGTATTATATTTATTTATTAACTGGCGAGCATGTATGAAAAGAGTGATGAGTGTAGAGGAAGCGAGAGATCTGTAAGGATTTTAGCAAGTGGAAATCGCTAGTCTCTGCCTACCCCCACGGAAAAAAAAGAGTGATAATATGTAGGTATGTATAAAGTTAGAAGAAAAAAATGTTTTTTTTTTGTCTATGAGTATAAGTGACTATAAAGTTAAAGTACTCTCATATAGAAATTAGATATGGTGAAAAAAATCCATGCGAGCAGGACTTGAACCCGCGACCGTCTTTATATACGACCTTGCTCTTCCAACTGAGCTATCGCATTTCAAGCCTGCACATCGAAAATCCTCACCATATACAATTTCTATTGAAACGCATTAAGGCATGCGTCACCTAATTTCATCATCGTCATCCAATTTCTATATGGGAGTTATTTATTACGTACTGCATCTGAGGTGCACAAAAATCTAAAAGAGGACTATAAAGTTTGATTTTTCCAGCATACCCCGGCCTCCAATCAACCATAGTTCTTCTCGTCGGTCAGAACATCCGACAGCTCAGGATTCTTACCTTCATTCTGCTACACCTGGATGAGCTGGTTAGAGAACTGGGTCAGAGAAATTGGCAGGTGTGCTGCACAGATGTACTTTTGCAGTGTGTCGACCAGTATGTGAAGATCAAGAGGTGATCAACGATCATTACCATCAAATTTAAGAGCGGCGTTCTTGTCGGTGGAGTTCTTTCCATTTTACTCTTTCCATTACGAACTGTTTCACTTCTTGACCCGACCCCAACTTTTTTCCCTTATTTGCCTAAGCACTAAGAGAGAATTTCCCGAAAATCAAACGGAAACAAAGTATATATAACTTTATATATATAACTTCTTATTTAAGAGCCGCGCTCTTGTCGGTGAGGTATACGCCACACTTCTCTATTCTCGTCTTTGATACGACACGACGCCTGCCTTCTCTTTAAGTTGGCTTACATATATATAACTATATATAAATAGAATATAACTAGCTTGTTCTGTTGCAGTTTCAGCAACCGCCTAAATGTGATTTGTCGGCCATTTTACTTGACTCTCATTTTTGTTTCTATGATGTTGGTTTGTATGTGCTCTGTGAAGATTGCTGTTTCTGTAAGTATCATCAACATCAGTTTTCCTAAACATTCTCACTTTCATTGTAAGTATATTTATATGATATTGTAATAATTTGGTACTGAAATGATAGGATTCACATGAGTCCTATCATATCTGTTCACCTATGTTAGTTTTCATCGACCACCGCTCTCTTCCGGTGAAGGAAAATATCGTGAGGAGAGAATAACGTGAGAGTGCAGGTTGCACTCTGGTTGATGATTATCAGTTAGTGTGTGAAGGCAATGGCTAACCACTCCATTAACATTGCCAAGATAGTCGACATGTGTTTCATTCCATATAATGATCACGACCCTCAGTCATGAGGAAATACGACTAAAGAGGGTTATAAAGTTGACAATAACATATGTTCCAGAACAAACTCTCCCCGGATACTATAAAGTATTATGTGCACGCGCTTTGTTTTATCGTCATTGTCCTCATGTTCTGCCTTCTCGGACAGCAAATTGATAACGAGGTACCTACTAACTATCTTTTTATTGTTATTGGATCAACTTTATTCAACTACTAGCTTTCGCCCGCGTGAATTTTCCATGGGAACAGTGCTTTTTCCCGGGATGAAAGGTACCCTATGTCCTTCTCCGTACTTCTTTCTAACTATGTGTATGCAAAATTTGGTTCAGTAGATAAAGCATGAAGATATGACAAACAAATAAACAAACAAACTTACTTTCGCATTTATAATATTAGTTAGGATGTTTAAGATTTTCTTATGGAAACAACGTCATTTAAGAAACTCTAGAGTATACCGATCAAATGATCTATATCGCAACTAATAATGTAAATGCGGAAGTGAGTTTGTTTATTTGTTGTATATAAATAAATGGTACTTATGTAATAAATTGTCCACAAAAGGAGCACATTTAGTTTTAATGATAATTAAATGAGGCACGAACCCTCAACCTGCACTAATACCGAGAATTATGGAATTAAACGACATGACTATTAATTAGATGGGACTGCGGCTGGCACGCGTTATGTATTGTAGTATTAGTTGTAAGCGTTGCTTGTAGGTTATGCAACTGACATCACACTAAACGTATCTATCCGCCTTAATATAGTTCAAACCATAGAAGTAGTAAGTACTTTGTAAAGTACTTATTACTTCCATGGTTCAAACTGAATGTGAAATGTCAATTTTATGAAGTGACAATTGACATTCTACGACTTTGACATAATAATTGTAATACAAGTTTAACGTGGCAGACTTTGATATGGCAAGAAGCTGATATGGTAAAACTAGCTTTTGCCCGCGGCTTCGCTCGCGTTAATCCTTTTTTAGCGGATGCCTACGTCATAACATCTACCTGCATGCCAAATTTCAGCCCGATCCGTCCAGTGGTTTGGGCTGTGCGTTGATAGATCACTATGTCAGTCAGTCAGTCACCTTTGAGTTAAATACCTATATATATGTATATATAATCCTAATCCTAACTAATATTATAAATGCGAAAGTGAGTTTGTTTGTTGGTTGGTTTGTTTGTTTGTTTGTTTGTTTGTTTGTTACCTCTTCACGCTTTATCTACTGAACCAATCTTTCTGAAATTTCGAATACACATAGCTGGAAGTACGGAGAAGGACATAGGGTACCTTTCATCCCGGGAAAAAGCACTGTTACCGTGGAAATTCACGCGGGCGAAGCCACGAGCGAAAGCTAGTATATAGATTAAAACAAAGGTGATAATTTCTTTAGGATTTTCATAAAAATCATGGCATCAAACATATTTATACAACTTAATACATAATATATCGACAATTTCTTAAATAAAAAAATAAAAAAAGAGAGACCGTCAAAGTTAAAAATAAGCACATGTAATAGTTTCTTTTCGTAAATGATTTATTTCTTAGACAGTAATAATTTAAGATTTTTTGTTCTACTATTTCAGTGTGAAAAACTGGAACAATCTGTCACGGAGAAATGGTATATTTTCGACAAGAAACATAAGACGAATATGCGTATATTCAAGACTGCGCTGAGCCAGAGAATGCCTATTTACATATTTGGGACCATACCTTTGTCTTTACCCACTTTCACTTGGGTAGGTATTTTGACAGAAAAAAAATCCTACCAAAAGTGTATTCGTTTAAATCACAGATAATAAAATAATCATTGAAATAATTAATATAACTAGAACTTTTAACGCCACATTTCTGCTGTATTATATATTATGTAATTTAAATTTTCTCAAAAATGCTTGGAAATGTAGACATTATTGTAGTAAAAAGTTGACAGGAAGTTTGTGATTCCTGGCTCATGCATTACTTTCCTGGTCTAGTCCGGGAAGTTTGTATGAAAATTCATTCCTGGCCGCTGTTCAAAACTTTTTAATTCATCTGTCATCTGTCAATGTTATTTGAATTATATAACTTGTCGTACAGCCAATTAAAGAATGCATTTTTATAATGTAGGTAACATTATAAAAATGAATTCTTCGAGCATATTGATGAATATGATAACAATTTTGTTAAAATGATCGCCCGAGTTATTCATATTATTTTTATACTCATTTGTTTATTTCCTCACATTTATTGAGAAAATCACTATACAAGCCTCGGCGGAAAATAGGATTTGCTGACCTCTACAGTAATGTACTATAAAATTCGAACAGAAAATATTGTGTGTGACATGGAATTTTTTTTTTCAGTTCATCAAGACTGGTATGTCTTTCTTCACCCTTGTAATGTCAGTTTTAGAAGAACAGTATTGAAAAACCTCTGTAAGAATAAGTTATTATATTGTATTAGAATAGATAATAGAAATTTAGAAAATATAGACAGATAAAAATTACTTAATGTTTTTTTTCATTTCTAATCAATTAGTTCAGGAACAGGATTACACCGTACGGTTGCACCAAATAGTATGTCAAATGTCAGTTAACCTTAACAATAACTATTGGTGCAACTAAGCTTATGGACCGTATCTAACAAAGCAAAGCGGAGAGAAGTGAATTTTAAAAATATTTTTTTTTTTTTTAAATCAATATTCAAATTTATTTGATGAGCTCATATTGGTGGTTAAAACAATCACTGCTCTTCACTCTGGGAGACGATCATTATCTTTACATAAACATTACTACTTTTGTATAGATTTAGAATTTAAAAACAAAAAGTAGATAGTAGACTTAGTATTTATTTTAGATTTTTTCTGTATGTGATCGAAGTACATTTGTGATCAAAATAAATAGGAACGTAGATGTGGAATGGGAGAGGCCTATGTTCACCAGTGGGCTTTTTGTGACTATCATGATGATGTAATGCAAAAACTCAATATTGCAAATTCGTCTCATACAATATGCTTCAATAATTCCACTTACAATCACTTGTCGCAATTAATGAAAGATTTTAATTAACATTCTTATTAAAAGGACATCACATTGGGATATTGCACTAATTGATAACACTGGCCTTTGCAAGCCCATTAATTTACAACATTTGTAATTAAAGCTGTTTTATTGATAAAATACAAATGGATAACACAAATATAATCAGCATCGTCTCATCTGCTAGAAATCGACTACTGCATTGGAATTAATAAACCACGAAATTAGTATCGGTAATTTTTTGGAAAAATTAGGATAACTTTATTTTGATTTTGTTAATGTAGAAGTTGTGATTTTGTTTGTAGTTTGTATGTAGGACCGGGATTGATTAAAATTATGTTTTTGTAAGAGGGGGAATTATCTGTCCAGAGAAAAGTTAACAAAGTGAAGCCTAATTTTTCTTAATGAGAGCAGCAAGCACCCGGTGGTTGATTATATTTGAGATGCTTGAATAGCGGACAGATAACTCACTCCTACCTAATAAAGAAGTACTGAACGTGTACCTGTCAACTGATTGTGTGTGTAATGTAGAAGTATTCATTGTATTTACTCAGTGCTAAAGTTCAGTACTTTAGGTAAGCTAAGTAAAAGAGATAGAAATGATCAAGACCACTAGAAAACAAGATAAATCTTTTATTACTGAATAAACCGATACAAACATTGAGTCATTGAATATTCACTGAACTAAATATATTCATTAGTACTATATATACTTGGCTAGTTATTACATTATTGTCTTTACAGTATGCATTATCATTAACTACCACGCTAATGTTATGAAACATAGTGACAACGTGAATTTACTTATATTCATAAGTTTATACATTGCAATAGTTATTAGAAAACTACGAATCTATCCAAAGGCTATACAAATCTAATGCGTGGGCGGACATTAATATGTAAGCATGATAAGATGTAGCAAATGGCTATCGACAGTTAAACAAGTCAATGTATAAATATAAAAATATGTGGGTACTTTAAGATTATCAAAGTGATAACTATATGCAAAGCGAATACATAATCATCCTAGTGCGAAATCTATACAAATCAATGCTATCGCGGAAACATGCGGTATTAGACATCAAGTATGAATACTAGGCAATCTAGAACTAGGCTAGGTAATCTAGAAAGATCTAAGATGATTTAGACAATTCTATACAAACATAATTAAAGTTAATGCCTAGCTATCGCACAAGAAAGTGACTATGTTATAAGGGTGCGAACCTACCCCTACACTACCTAGGCTATGAGAAGACCTAAGTGAATCTAGACAATACTAAGGGGTGAAAGGACGTCACGGCCAGTCTATCAGCGTATCGTGTCAACGAATGGCGCTGTTGATAGACCAAGCCATGGGGTGGGAATGACAAGTCTCTTAGCTGGGTTCGTCAGAACCGACTGCTGTGTGAGAACCTATCATGAGCTTGCTGGGAGGCAAACTGGCGTCTGAGTGTCCGCGTCGTGTTTATATAGCCGATGCGGCCGGGCGACCGGTGGGTGAGGCCTGAGCGCGCGGTGCTGAGGTAGATAGTAGCCGACCTCGACCGCCGATGCGTCACTGGGCCGTGTTGTCAAGCGCCCTGTTGCTATGCGCTCTGGGATACCCATTACATTTTTAGTTTTTTTTTATTACTAGTAGAGCAACAATCATTCAATGCGAACTCTAACAACGCCAAAAAAATGGTTCCACGAAATAGGAACCTAGGTGGGCGGGGCGTAAAATAGAAACCTCACTTCGCCTCAGTTCGCCGTGGCGCAGCAAGTTCAACGGTTGTACTTGTACCTAACGCATAAGGCATAAGTGTCATTATTGTACGTATCATCGAGTAATTTCGCAAGTTAAATTAGCAAAAATAGGCCATCGTATGTCGTAAAGTGGTGTAGAAATCACACAGATATGAAGAACAGCGGAATTACCTTTCTTTCCTTTGCCGAGACTACGTAGTACTTATATTAATTCTGTGCCGAGACTTCAAACGCCAAGCGGCCGGGCCGTTTGTTTGAGCGGTAGCCGGCTGCCGCGGTGTGTTGACCCCGCCCCGTGACCTTGACGCGCCCAATCGTGTACTAGCTTTTTCTATGAGAATGTGTGAGTGTCTTGTTGTATTTAAGAACATTTGTTTGCGTAAATGGAACCAAGATTAGAGCGTTTGTTGTATGAGAGTTACACTTCCATATTTATTTATAATTCAATGATAAGCATTCAGTGGTACGACGAGGAATGACAATTCTTTATCGTGCCACTGGTGGAACAAGTTGGTGGCACGACGAGGATAAAGGGATTTTATTATACAATGGTTTGTATTATGTTATAATATTCCGCCAGATATAAGCATCTACGAGTGAGCTGATGTCTGATCTGTCAATGTCAATGTGTCAAATGTGTCAAATGACAGTATTGTACCATTGACCATTGTACAGGATCACACTCGCCAGTAGCCGCCGTCGTTGACGACATCCCATTTTTGTCCACGACATGAAGGAATGGAACAGAGATTTCAATGCGTTTATCTAAGAACTACAGTTGACAAATGACGAATTTACAGAAAACCTAAATAAATTGGTCCAGCTGTTTTGAAAAACATAGGAAAAAGCAAAATATTACTTTCTCTGATATTGCAGCGCCCTCTGGTGAGTTAATACTATAATACCTATCTAAGAACCATCACTGATGAACGACGAACACATTACATAAAACCGCATGTAAATCGGTCTAGCCGTTATTGAAATAAATGGGTATATACAAATGAGGGTCGACGAAATAAGGAGTATTGCTGACAAGAATTGGATTGCGATGGCCCAGGATAGAGAAGCTTGGCGTAGACAGAGGGACTTATACCCAGCAGTGGGTAGTAGAAAGATGATGATGATGATGATTCAAATGTACAATCGTACAATCTCTCACCCTAAATGTAAATTTATACCATTTCCGTTCCTTGTTATGGGTGAAAACTAATAAGCTAATTAATTACCTACTATTAAAAATAAAAAACACGACTGATAATGATAACTCACATAGCATATGTCACTCGGAGGAATGCAAGGAATCTAAAAATACCTCTCACATTAAAATCTGTTAATCCATCCAAGGACTTATGGTGGAATAAAGAAACTTAAAAATACATACCTACATGAACCCAGAAAACACAACGTTCCTTTTTTATCAGTGGTATTAAAAGTAATACAGATATAAGGTCTATTACATAATTGATCATTACCAATAACGGGTTTAATACGATTTTCATTATTGTTGGAGGATTTCAATGACTCCGCTCATTTTCATCGGATTCATATTCCCCTTTACGCCTACCTAGTTGTAACTATTTTAATTGCTATTTTTAATCAACATACATTTTTATCTACTAAAAAAAAAATTGTTAATCTCTTATTTCCCTACTTCCTGGTAAAGAAAAACATCGTGAGGAAACCTTCATATTGGCCGACTATTTAGTTTACTTGTGTGTATATGGCTACTGCCACTAGATGGCGGTAGTCGGAAAAGTCATGTCAGACGACTTGAATAAAATCTGACACCAGTGTTAGTAATAACACACTCAATAAAAAGAAGAAGATTATTAAATAAAATATACAAGTAATCATTTAATATAATTATAATTGTCTATAACCTACTTTATTAAAAAATATTAGGTATTTTGGTTGTCATAGTCACAGTTGGCTTTTCCAAGACATACATTGTAATAAAGTACTCTCATATAGAAATAAGATATGGTGAAAAATTCCATGCGAGCAGGACTTGACCCGCGACCAGGTCTTTATACGACCTTAATAATCAAATACCTTACTCGTATAGTGGGTATTGGTGTTAGGTTACGCATGCCTAATGCGTTTCAATAGAAATTGGATATGGTGAAGATTTTCGATGTGCAGGATTGAAATGCGATAGCTCAGTTGGAAGAGCAAGGTCGTATAAAGGTCGCGGGTTCTAGTCCTGCTCGCATGGAATTTTTTCACCATATCTAATTTCTATATGAGAGTACTTTAGTACTAATTGCATCTGAGATGCCCAAAAATCCAAAAATAAATACTAATGTAATATTGTACTCGTAACTTACTGAATTACTGCTGGCCTCCAAACTTCATCTTGAAGATGGCACCCCCTGATGATAACTTACTGAATTGGGTCACATTTTTCTGCTTTGGATAAACCGAAGATTCAGAATGACGCAGTATCCCTTTTTCCTTATAACCTAATCAATGTTTTCTCTTCCTATCATATTGATTTTGTCAGCAAATGTGTGTTATGGATGATAACATTATTTTCCTTATTCTAACCACTGTATGAAAGAAAACGCGGAGTATATATCTCTCTTGATATTTTCCTCTGAATATTTCTTTATTAATACTTTGGTAGAAAGATTTATTCATAGCACACATCGAAGTTAAGATAGGCACAATAATAACTGTAGGTACCCCAGGAGGGGTTTCTTCCATAGCAAGGCCATCGGAATATACCATAGACATAGAAAAAATCATTCTAGAATAGACTTATAAACTTAATTGTCAAATGAAGCCCAAAAACGTTCATATTAGTGTGCTCAATTCTACATTCAAATTTTTTCACAGATTATTAATGAATTATATGGAACCAAAACACATGAAAAATGTCAAACTTGACAAAAATGGGCCTCACAAAAAATAGTACCGGTCCTTCACCAAAATAGGCAAAACCATATCTAACATCCCGCTTCCTCAGCTGTCTGTCTGTGTCTCTAAGTAAAATGTAAAAAAAAAAACTATCTCTATACAGCTTTTTTTATAGAATAGTAGGCAAACGAGCTTTGGCACCAATCCATAAAATATTATATTCATATTTATTTATTCAAAAACAATAAAGATTGTGTATGAATGCACTTACATTATAGCTGAAAATATTTCTCGCTAATCTCTGGAATTACCGGTTTTAAAAAAAAGTTAGCCGTCACCGTCAAAAAAATTAAGCCTTCTATTAGTATTATTACATATTCTTTTTGTTGGCAGTAAGATTTATTCATACTAAGAATATTTACGACATCAATCCATTAACGGAAGCTCATTGAGTGGCCATAAAGTTTATGGGTATAATCTTATAAGGGGTCCTAAAATACAAAGCATGACTTTACTAAATTAAGGTCGAAAGCTACGAGTAGTTTTGGGGTTATTTCATTTAGTTTTTTGGAATGCATATTTTTTATAACACAAACCAAACAGAGATGGATGGATTGTGTTGGGGAGGATATGAAGGTATTGGGAGTGGATAAAACTATGGCTAAGAATAGAAAATTGTGGAGAGAAAGGACATTTTGCGCCGACCCCAGATCATGGGATATGATGATGAAACTATTTGAATTAATAAATTGACAATACTCAATGACTCACACTTAGCTTGTATGCTAGTAGTTTGTAGCTTTGAGACTTATACACTATGATTATATAATTAGTTTTCGACATGAAAAAGTCGCTTCTTTGAAGGCCAAGTTTCATTTAAAAAAAATGATTTGATTTTGCATCGTGGGTCCAATGGGCACAAACACAGCTTGGAACACAATATCCACGTCAGTGAAAACGAACAATTTGACAACGACAGACATATTACGAATCTTTTGCTATAGTGCGATTATGCGAAGTTATGTAAAGGTGATTTCACAGTTTCACACTGCGAACATATAGGTACCTGTACTGTAATGTAACATTACACTCAATCAATAAATTTAAGAACTTCGTTCTTGTCGGTGGAGTAATTTCCATGTATTCCTGTCTTCTGCCATCGATTTGACCTCTCTATACGACACGACCTCTACCTTCTCTTTAATTTCGTCTAATGCCCTTCTTGGCTTTCCTCTCCCTCTCATCGCTTCTACTTTTCCTTCAATCAGGTATTTCATAAAGTTATCGTGTCGTATAAGGTGGCCAAACATCTTTCCTCTTTTTGTCTCTATCACACTAATATTATAAAGAGGAAGTGTTTGTAAGTTTGTTTGTATGGGGTAACCTTCGGAACTACTGAACAGAATTCAAAAACTCTTTCTCCAACAGAAAGCTACATTATACCTGAGTGACATGGCTACAATTTATGTGTGTACAGTCAAGAGTCAAAAGTGCAGTAAGAATCTACAAGGTGTGGCGAGTCGATCGCCACCGTCACAGTCACAGAAATAGATATTAGGTAGCACACAAAGATCGTTCGAGAAGAACGCGTAGGGCAATTCGCGGAGCGCGCGATACGTGTGTAGTGTCACAGTGGTTTCGGGCGACTGGCGGCTCGCAGCAGCGGCTGTCGTCATGGGCGCGGTGTCCACGCAATCAGCGCGTGATCATGTTGAGGCTTGCCGCAATGTACATAAGCGGAGCGATTTTTATTTTTATCATGCCTGGGACAGAAAATGTGGTAAAAGTCGACGAAGTGTTACGAGTAGGTGTTCGAGTACCTCCATTTTGGCCAGAGGAACCTGCCCTTTGGTTCGCTCAGGTGGAAAGCCAATTTGTTCTGTCCAGAATAACTACAGATGAGACCAAGTTCTGTTATTTAGTAGCACAGTTAGATCACCAATATGCCGCTGAAGTTAAGGATGTGATTACTAACCCACCCGAGACAGACAAATATGTCAAACTTAAAACAGAGCTCATCAAGCGATTATCTGCATCGAAAGAGAAACGCATTAAACAATTAATAATGCACGAAGAGCTGGGCGATAGGAAGCCGTCACAGTTCCTGCGTTATCTAGAAGGTCTGGCAGGCCCATCAGTTCCAAGGGATTTTCTGTCTACGCTGTGGTCTAATCGGTTGCCGCAGTCTATTCAAACTGTAATTGCTTCACAGAGTGACCTTCCACTAGAAAAGTTAGCAGAATTAGCAGACAAAGTGTACGAGATTGCTCCCTCAACCCCTCAAGTGGCTAGCACGTCTACTGCAGCACCAGCGCCGTCATATGAAGACTTAGCTAAGCAAGTTTTTGAACTCACAAGGCAAGTAGCTAGTCTCACCTCACGCCTGGAGAATAACGGCCGCTCACGCTCAAATACTCGCAGGTACAATCGCTCTCGTAGTCGTTCTAGGCCTAAACAACCACCACCTGACCACCCGCATTGCTTCTACCATTTCACCTATGGAGCAAAAGCGAAAAATGCAAGAGTCCGTGCAGCTTCTCGGCGGAAAAACTCCCAGGGCAGTCGGAAGTAGCGGCCTATGACTGCCCATCACCACCAACTACAGGCCGTCTTTTTGTCACCGACCGTGTTACGAAGATGCAATTCCTGGTAGATACTGGTTCCGACTTGAGTGTCTTCCCACGGTCTGCAGTCAAGACGCCCTGCACTCAGTCCAAATATGACCTCATCGCGGCGAATGGCAGTATTATTCATACCTACGGTCCCGCACAGCTGCATCTCAATCTTGGTCTTAGGCGTGTCTTCACTTGGAACTTCACCATAGCTGACGTGACGAAACCCATTATTGGCGTGGACCTTCTCTGCCATTACAATCTGGTGGTTGACTGCAGGAACCAGCGGTTAATTGATGGTACTACGACGCTTCACGTTGCTGCAATTTCGGAGATGGCAGGTAGTGACGACATTGCTTCTGTTAAAGCCGTCTCAGGTGAATCCGAATTTCACCACATCCTGAGAGAGTTCCCGGAGATAACACGGCCAGCTGGAGTGCATTCTCCTCCTAAGCACAACACACTGCACTTCATACGGACTACATCAGGACCTCCAGTGTCATGTAAGCCTCGACGTCTTGATCCAGCTCGATTACAAGTTGCCAAGAAGGAGTTCGAAGACATGCTCAACAGTGGCATCGCTCGTCGTTCTGAGAGCCCTTGGTCTTCAGCGCTGCACATGGTTCGCAAGAAGGACGACGGATGGAGACCGTGTGGGGACTATCGAGCTCTGAACGCTCGCACCATACCCGATCGTTACCCCATACGTCATATCCACGACTTCTCCCATCAACTTTCTGGCTGTACCGTCTTCTCCACCGTGGACTTAGTGAAGGCCTACCACCAGATCGCCGTAAACCCTGCTGATATCCCGAAGACTGCGATCACAACCCCTTTTGGTCTCTTTGAATTCCCCTTCATGACCTTTGGTCTGCGGAATGCTGCTCAGACATTCCAGCGATTCTTGGATGAAGTCATTTTAGGCCTTGACTTCTGTTATGGCTACGTGGACGACATTTTGATATTCTCCTCCTCCGCTGAGCAGCACCGCACCCACCTACGTCTATTATTCGAACGACTGAAGCAGTACGGCATCTTGGTCAACACTTCTAAATGCCATCTTGGACAGGAAGAGGTCACTTTCCTGGGATACTCTGTCTCAGCTGCTGGCACGAAACCCCTCGCGAGCAAAGTTCAAGCCATTCAGGAGTATAAGGTACCTAAGACTGTAAAAGAGCTTCGACGATTTTTGGGCATGCTGAACTTTTACCGTCGCTTCGTTCGCAACGCTGCTCAACTTCAAGCACCACTGCATGCAATCTTGTCGGGTCCGAAGGTGAAGGGTTCGCACCCAGTCAACATGACGCCGGAACTTCTCAAAGCTTTTGAGGACTGTAAGGTTTCCCTGTCAAATGCCACCTTACTTGCTCACCCAGACCCTTCTGCTGAGCTTGCTATAATGACGGACGCGTCAGACTTAGCCGTTGGAGCGGTTTTACAGCAACGGAAGGACAAGGAGTGGCAACCTTTGGCGTTTTTCTCGCACAAGCTGACATCTTCGCAGAGAAAATACAGTCCCTACGATCGCGAGCTACTGGCTGTATATGAAGCTATAAAGTATTTTCGTCATATGGTCGAGGCGAGGACATTTGCAGTATTTACGGATCATAAGCCACTTACCTTTGCGTTTGCAACGAACAGGGATCAATGCTCACCTCGTCAGTTCAGGTATCTCGACTACATTAGCCAATTTACTACCGACTTACGCTACATACCTGGACCAGAAAACGTCGTTGCCGATGCACTCTCACGCTTGGACGAGATTAGCATAGCCATCGATTACGAAGATCTTGCACGATCCCAGGAATACGATTCTGAGCTGCAAGACCTACTGCGTCATGGATCCTCGCTGAACCTGAAAAAGATTAGAACCGGGAATTGTGACTCACCAATTTTCTGCGACACATCCGTGCAACCACCTCGACCATACATCACTCCAAGGTTCAGGAAGCAAGCTTTCAACATGGTGCACAACTGAAGTCACCCCGGAAGCTCAGCTACTGTCCGACTGGTCGCGCAAAAATTTGTGTGGCCAGGGATACGGAAAGACTGTAGAGAGTGGTCAAGGCAATGTTTAAATTGTCAAAAGAGCAAAATCACCCGTCACACTCACTCTCCTCTTTCCTCGTTCCTAACCCCTTCCGCGAGGTTTTCCCATATCCACCTAGACCTCGTGGGCCCCTTAACTCTGTCTTGCGGTTACAGATACTGCCTCACTGTCATCGATAGATTCACTCGATGGCCTGAGGTGATTCCTCTGCAAGACATCACAGCAGAGACCTGCGCAGCTGCCCTCGTGTCCGGCTGGATAGCCCGCTTCGGTTGTCCGCAGCGCGTCACCACTGACCGTGGTCGTCAGTTTGAGAGCCACCTTTTCAACGCTCTCACCACCTTGATCGGCGCGCGTCACCTGCGAACTACAGCATACCACCCAGCTGCGAACGGCATCATCGAACGTCTGCATCGTCAGCTCAAGGCAGCCTTAATGTGCCATGACTCTTCTCAGTGGACCGAATCTCTTCCACTAGTGCTCCTCGGGATACGAAGTTCCTGGAAAGAAGACCTGCAAGCCAGCCCCGCCGAACTCGTATACGGCGAACCCCTTCAACTGCCTGGTCAGTTTCTTTCTCCCAACCTCGACTACACTACTTCTGACATTACTCAGTATGTCACACGACTTCGAGCCTTTATGGCTAAGCTATCCCCAAAACCTGCAACTTGGCATAGTTCAGCCCCATTCTACATACCTCGAGATCTACATTCCTCATCTCACGTCTTCCTTCGTCAAGACCATGTTCGTGCATCACTCGAACCACCCTATGCTGGCCCCTTTAAAGTCTTGGAGAAGAAGGAGAAGTATTTCACGATCGACATTAAAGGGAAACCCAACAACGTGACCATCGACAGACTGAAACCCGCATATCTATTCCGAGAGGTACATGTTCCTGCTTCTAACATAACTTCAGATGAGGGACGTAAGGAAGAAGAAAGGAAACACGCAGCGGTAGAAGAGTAAGGCTACCAGACTTTTATCGACCGTAGTCACGGTCTGGCCGAGGAGAGATGTGGCGAGTCGATCGCCACCCGAAATCGCTCCGCTTATGTACATTGCGGCAAGCCTCAACATGATCACGCGCTGATTGCGTGGACACCGCGCCCATGACGACAGCCGCTGCTGCGCGCCGCCAGTCGCCCGAAACCACTGTGACACTACACACGTATCGCGCGCTCCGCGAATTGCCTACGCGTTCTTCTCGAACGATCTTTGTGTGCTACCTAATATCTATTTCTGTGACTTTTAGTGCCGTGCAATTAATATAGTACATGTAAATTTGCTAGTGCAATAAATTCTATCATCTTCTATCTTCTTTCACTTCGTGCCGCCTTCATCTTCATCATCATCATCTTTTCTTCATCTCTGCTGCTTACCTCTGCTTCACATCACTGCTGTTCTTGCTGCACTCCACTTCGACTGCTGCTTTGCTGTTGGGAAGTATAGAAACCTACCGGTAACGTACATTCCACAAAGGCATTATAATCATTAAGGCTAGGCTATAAGGTCTTCAAGGTATGACTGCACTTATGACGCTTGACTTTACCTCCCGAGCGAAGGCGGGGTGGAGCGCTAGCTAATTATAATGTTACATTACACCCGTGTGGGAAGCCAACCGCGCAATTTCAGTGCACAAATTGTAACAATTTTGATACAACTTGTACTTGTAACATGAAAGTGATAAGAACTTTTTACATTACAGGGTTCGTCAGTGTGGGAGGCACAGTTGGAAGGCATATTGTAATGTAATGCTCACACACAATCGAATCTTGAAATGTTACATTACAAGTAAATGTTCGAGTGTGGGAGCACCTTAACAAGGAAATATACTGAGAATTCTTACATAATAAAGCTTGTATAGAAATACGAGTATTGCATATTTCAATATGAAAACTAACTACGTAGCAGGTACGAAAGTATTACAATGAGTTATAAGTAGTTTGAATGAAATTCAAATCATTATTTTGCGCTCTCTCGTTTCGAAGGCCAAGAACCACTTTGACTGCGGTCTCACTGAGTCAGCGGAGTAAGTAGTAAGTACCTATTCATTAATATAAAACTTTCTACAGGAGAATTTTCACGTCAATTTTTTTGAATATTAACATCATTTGACGTGCCTTGCATCTAGTCAAATATCTTTATTTTATTGGCGCATGCAATCATTTGAAGCGGTGGTGGCCAAGTGGTAGGGCGCCCACCTGTGGATGCAAAATCCCAGGTTCGAATCCTGCCCGGGCTACATGAGTTTGTATACCAATCTGTCTCATGTTAGTTTTCATCGACCACCACTTGCTTCCGGTGAAGAAAAACATCGTGAGGAAACCTGCACTCTAGTTGATGATTATCAGCTAGTGTGTGAAATGGAGAAGGCAATGGCAAACCACTCCATTAAAATTGCCAAGAGAGTCGTTGTGTGTGTTTCATTCCATATAATGACCACGACCCTCAGTCATGAGGAAACGACTCACGACTAAAGAGAGCAATCATGTGCTCTTTTTATCCCTTACGGGGTAGACAGAGCCAAGTTTCGTGAGACTCGAAGGGCACGCTTAGCTGAATAGTGGGCATAATGGTGGAATTGAGATTCAGATATAGTGACAGGTTGCTAGCTCATCGCCTGAGTAGAATAATCTGTGCGGGAATAGAAGCAATTGGAATATTCTATGTTTGTTCTTCGCTTCAGACAAGCATGAAAATCAACTACTACTAAGTAGGTATTTTCTACAAAATATTTGTAAATAGGCAGTTTCATTTTGTCAACTCAAACAAAGATAAGTACACTTGTTATATATTCCAAACTAGCTGTTGCCCGCGGCTTCGCCCGCATGAGTTTCGCTTAGATGAAATGTCTTTATGTGTTCCAAACTGTAATAACCTAAACTCCAGTACCTACTCAAAATTCAGCCATTTGGTTATCCCGTATCCCGCGGATATTTATAAGGTACTCATAGTGCAGTCGCTGTGTTAAAATGAATCAAAAGTGATATTTCGTTCAATAAACGATCTTCACCTGCACGTTATTTACAATTTCCCGTTTAACACTACTCCCACCCCGAGTCCCTCTTTGTCCTATCCCGTGTTCTGTCTATTTATACGTCAGTAGAAAATGCTCATCAGGTTCAACGACTTTTGCTAAGGCCCCATTTCCATTAATTTTATAAGTAGCTGGTCTCTCGGAGTTCTTCATCAGATGTTCCATAATCTTCAATTTTTATACGTCAGCAGAAAATGCTCATCAGGTTGAATGATTTTTGCTTAGGCGCCATTTCCATATATGTAATAGTGTAGCTGGCTGGTCTCTTGGAATTCTTCATCAGATGATCCTTGATCTTCCATTTTTACACGTCAACAGAAAATGCTCGTCAGATTGAACGACTTATGTTACGGCACCATGTCTATATTTCTTGTAGTTTAACTGTTCTGTTTTGGTTCTTCATCCGGTGTTCCAGTTTTCAAAATCAATTATAGCCTTAATGTTGCCCAGGCTTAATAGCTATACAACAACAAAAAGTTTCATTCAAATCGGTTCAGTACTTTCGGAGATTAGCGTGATCATACATTCAGACAGACAGATAAGAAATTCCAAAAAAAAAATTGTTTTCTATTATTCTTTTTAAGTGTACCTCTATCCATTTCAGTCAAAAATATTAAATGTACAGACAAAATATTTTTACTCTCTTATAATCTTAAGCAATGACTATCATGTTTCTTTCTCTAGATATGCTACTCGTATTTTGAATGGTTACATTTTTCAGTTCATTTTTAATCTGATTTATTTTACTAGTGCTCTTTTGAAACGTTATCGTCTGGTAGTGAGTTGCTAAAGACTAACATATGGACGAGAAAAAGGCAGTAGGGAGGAGAAAATAAGAGTTATTCAAAATGTTGTAGATCAGACTTATTTTACACTGTTTTAGCAAAAAGTTTAGCCCTCACCGTACTAGGAAGGGTAGTGCCTGAAAATCAGCGTTATCTCTAACTAATAGTTGGGATAACATATAAGTAAATTTCTTTGTCTACTTTTGCCTGAGAAATATGTAGTGTATACGTGCAAAATGTAGCTATAATAAGTAAGAGCAATAAAAAATACCTAATAATCCTAATCCTAACTAATTATATAAATGTGAAAGAGAGTTTGTTTGTTTGTTACCTCTTCAAGCTTTATCTACTGAACCAATCTTCCTGAAATTACGCATACACATAGAAGTACGGAGAAGGACATAGGGTACCTTTCATCCCGGGAAAAGGCACGGTTCCCGTGGGAAATTCACGCGGGCGAAAGCAAGTAAAATAAAATTACATTTATTTCAAGTACCAAGTCCCAATAGAGCAATAAATGTTTTTTATTTTATTTTTCAAATTTCATTTAGCCAATTTAATAAATTAAATACAGCAGCTAGTCCAGTGTTAGTCATAGAGGTCGTCAGTGTTCTCTAGCCAAATCCGCGCACGTTACAAGTGCACAATATGCAAGACGCGACGACTCATTGTTTTCGACTCTTCATGACTTCAGCTTTCTGTTCAGCAGGGCTTCTTCGCTAAATTATGGTGCGAGATTTTATTTTCAAGATGATTTTTTTTATTCGAGACTATAGGCTCATGGGGCAAAGGTGCACGGGAACTCTACAGGGAGCTCAGTAAACGCCTGAGGGAGGCATCAGGTGACCCTCGTGCGGGCAGCTTTCTCTGCAGCGAGGGAATGCTGCCTGCGTGATTAGCACCTTGCCAAGGGCACCAAATTTGGAATTAGATATTTATTTCAATTTATAGTAGGTAATATTATAAATTTAAGAAAGTTGTATTCCTCTTTTATTTTAATATAATTGTTTGTCTGTAGATGATTTCGCAAATTTTTGCACAATCAAAATCAAACGTATTCAGAAATTAGAACTTTGCAAGCTCTCCATTTTAGTCAAAATGTTAGCCGTTTTGCTAACGTCACATGGGTGTCAGGTGAAAAAAAATATTCGAAGACAGAAAGATATTGAAATTTTGATACATGAGATACTAATAATAGGTTCAAGTTCTCAAGAAGAAGGAGACTGTGGAAGAAGCCACCAAGTGACTCCCACCGTTCCCACCTCTTCGGTATTATAGTAAAAGCACCGGGGTGTTTTTAGTGGGTCCAAGCCGCTTCACTGCTCGACTATCGAGAGTTCACCTAAATAAAAAAAGGTTCAAATAGGGTATTTGATAAGGTGTTTTTTTTTCAACATATTCTATATGGAAAGATCATATACAAGTTTTATAACAAAACTGCTTTTTTATCTTTGCTTTAATTGCCTAGTTTTTTTTAATTGAAAATTCATAATAACGAAATATCCATGATATTTCGTATACCAAACACTCTTAATTTGCTGTTTGCATCACGGGTTTGTTCGTAAACTGAAGTTGAACTGATCGGGTTTTTTTGAAGCTGGGTTTTTTTAATTTGATATAACTTGTTAATTAGATCGCAAAAATAAATAAAAACAGTTTATTGTAAAACTTTAACATGATCTTTCCATTTATAAAAACTAAATATGTTATTTAATTTACAACAAGTCAATATACATAAAAAAATTCGTGATAAAGTTACGGAATAGTCAATCACTAAATTAACTATACAAAACAACAAAAACCCTACCTACCCTTAGGTATTTATAAAATTAAAAAAAACCCTATTTAAATACCCTATTCTCAAACTTCATCAACATACAAGGAAAGCACATTCAAAAATATTCGAAAGGGGTTTCCAGGCGAGCACATTTATTCATCGAATGCACTATGTATGAGAAATCTAGCGGAACAGAATTCCGTCGTTGCGGCTTCAGAGGCGGATCTACGGCTAAAGTGCATGAAATGTGAGATTTGGCGAATCAAGAATTTGGTCGCGTCAAATTTGAGGTTTGTATTGTTACTTGGTCATTGACAAGTAAGTATTTTTAAGATTCCGTGCCTCAAAAGGTGAAAAACGGAACCCTTATAAGATGACTTTGTTCGTCTGTCTGTCCGTCTGTTTGGCTTTCTGTTAGTCAGTTTGTCGAGACGCTTTTTCTTAGCAAATAGAAACAATTAAATCAGTGGGTTGAACTAAATTTTGACAAATAAATATCGGACAAATCACAGATTGAGATATCCCACAATTCACACAGATTTTAATTTAATTGTAATTTTAAATACTTTTACTGTATCACATATAATATTATTGTAAATGACAAATCAGAAAATTACTTTATGAACTTTTATTCCCAGCTAAGCATAAGTCATTCAAGACAAACGATTTACATACTTTTAAATTGCATTTAATGCGAAAGGTTGTAAAAGAAGTGAAAAAAAAAAACTTTCATTGAATTTACAAGAGATCCTAATCTGCCGCTGACATCCAATTTAAAATATTGTTAAAACTTGAATACTCTTGCTACGAAGTTTAAATATACTTTCAATTTTAATAACAAGATTACAAATAAGAGTATTAGATTGCGTGCTTGAAAAAGATTTGAATTCACGTCATATACAAAGTCATTATTCAATGTCAAAATAGTAGGTATATTCAGAAATATTTGTGAACTTTACTACTTAATTGAAACAATTATTATGTAACAAAAATGATTTAAATAATTTTAACAATTAGCGAATTCAATTTAAAACCCCTGTAATTTATTTCTCAAATAACACAGCTCCAACAACCGAAATTACAGAACAATTAAACAAAAACAATAGCGCAACTTTGAAATTCGAACTCGCAATTTGAATAAAACCACTCCAGCGGCTTTCATTTTTTGTTCTCGCGCAGAGAGCGCAATATGGCGTGGAATGGCTCTCGACAACTAAGGCTCTCAGCGACTTATGAACGGGGAACATACCTATATTCTTTTATTGCGATTAGACTATTTTTAGCATCCCGGCATTAACTTTTCCATTTATATCTGTCTTTCTGTCTGTTATTGTTTCCATTTTCATCAATTTGGCGACTATTTCTAAGATTGATTGGGATTTGAAAGCTATTGGGCAAATATTTACGTATTGTTTATACTGATAAGGAAATAAAATGTCATTCTTTTAGAAACCACCACCATAGAAACCATATTAATTAAAATGCATTGTATTCAATATTGATGAACTTACACTAAAATAATTTTCTTCCATTTCAGTAGAATACAGCTTAGCTTTATGCTGGAGCTTTCCATTTTTTTTTCACAAAGAGCGCAATATGACGTGGAGTGTCTCTCGACTGCCGCGAGCCGGCTCTAAACAACTAGGGCTTCTCAACGACTTACGAACGTGGAACAAAGCGCTTAGTTATATCACAGCTTTTTTTTATAAAATTTTATTGCGAACGATAAAACAGTTTTTATATTTTAAAACTTTTATCGTTCTAGATGTTCCTTCGTTTGTGACAAGGTTATTAGCACTCTTGGGCTCTATTGGTTCAATTGGTCATCTTTAAAAATCGTCAACTTATAATAGCATTACTAGTGAACCATAGAGGAGACCTTTGCCCAGCAGTATAGGCTATTAAACAAATACTAGCAATTATACCTATTTTTTAGTGAGACAATTAGGCAAATTAACTATTATGGAATAGCTAAAAAATATATGGTAAATAATGGTGGGCAGGGTGTTCAGTGTTGGACTTGCAATGGCAGACTAGTTTTCATTCGACCTATGGGTAAGATTGATCTTCTAACGAGGTCAAAAATAGTTAGTACAGCTAATACAGTAAAATGTAAAATCTATAATTTTTAGATATAAAATTATGATAAATATCGTAAATCGCAATATAAGTGTGCTATATGTTCCCCGTTCATAAGTCGCTGAGAGGCCTTAGTTGTCGAGAGCCACTCCACGCCGTATTGCGCTCTCTGCGCGAGAACAAAAAATGAAAGCCGCTGGAGGAGTGACTTCCAACGGCCCCGGCAGGACGGCCCCGGTGACGGGCCCGTTGGAAAAAAAATTCCAACGGCCCCGGCAGGCTCGGATTTTACGTTGACGGGGCCGTTGGAAAAAAAAATTACCAACGGCCCGCGTGTTTATTAAATGGGACGGATAGCATAAAAAAATTATAGCATACGCTCCGGTAGTGTTTAAAGGGGTGGGAAATTGTGTATTATTTTGTAGACCTTAAACATGAAATGAGATTAAAAAAAGAGTTTGTATGTAACAATCAGTTAATAATATGTTAATTAGTTATAAATACTGTTTACGGAGTAAAAATACAACAGAGACAGTAAGATATTTAGTATTTGACAGTTTGTTATCTTAATACTTGCACTATTATGTGTCATAATCTAAAACAAACATCATGTATTTTATTTTCTTATACAGGGTTATTGGTATTAAACGCAAAACCTTCCTAGAGGTGAAAGTACTCATAAATATGAACATCTTTTTGTATGGGACCGACTCTGAAATCTCAAAAAAAAATCAGCTGTTCCATACATTTTGGACGAGTAGGTATTGCAAATTGTATGGAACAGCTGATTTTTTTTTTGAGATTTCAGAGTCGACCCCATACAAAAAGATGTTCATATTTATGAGTACTTTCACCCCTAGGAAGGTTTTGCGTTTAATACCAATAACCCTGTATATATGATTGTTGATACCTAGTTGAAATTTATTTTTTATCAACAATAATAAGTGATTGTTACATACAAACTCTTTTTTTTAATTTCGTTTCATATTTAAGGTCTACAAAATAATACACAATTTCCCCCTCTTTAGACACTACCGGAGCGTATGCTATAAATTTTTTATGCTATCCCTCCCATTTAAAAAACACGCCGGGGCCGTTGGTAAATTTTTTTTCCAACGGCCCCGTCAACGCAAAATCCGGGCCCGCCGGGACCGTTGGAAATTTTTTTTCCAACGGCCCCGTCACCGGGGCCGTCCCGCCGGGGCCGTTGGAAGTCACTCCGCTGGAGAGGTTTTATTCAAATTGCGGGTTTGAAATTCAAAGTTGCGCTATTGTTTTGTTTAATTATTCTGTAATTTCGGTTGAACTGTTGTTTGGTGAACATAGAAAAAAAAAGTCGTGTTTTTCAACTGAAAAAACGTTTTCTTTCAACTGAAGATCCATTTGCTTCGATAAATGTAGGTAGGCACCTACCTATTTAAATTTATATGAAAGACTTGCTTTTGCCCGCGGCTTCTCTCGCGTTAATCCTTTCTTAGCGGATGCCTACATCATCTGCCTGCATCTACCTGCATGCCAAGTTTCAGCCCGATCCGTCCAGTGGTTTGGGCTGTGCGTTGATAGATCACTATGTCAGTCAGTCCTTAGAGTTATATTTATGATATGTATACAGGGTTATTTTGTAACTACTGGCCAAATTTTTACAATATGCTCAGTACTTGGTATACAACTACGTCTGAAATAAATTTATGGTAAAAGAATAACATTAAATTTCAACTTTCCATACTAAGTCCCATCAGCTGATCGGCCAATTTGTATGAGGAGAAAAATTTTTTTTTTTTTTCATTTTTTGACATAGATTTTTTTGGGAACCTGCTCAATTTCATCAACCAAATCTGCTGCAAAAAATTTGGCAATGGTTTCAAAATAACCCAATATAGATTTAATTTCTGAATTTCATTAAAAACTTAATTCTGAAATACAGGATGACAATGCTTTATTATATTAATACAATATGTTACTTTATCCATCTTGAAGAAATCACCACCACCAATTTCCATCAAAATCTGCTGAGCAGTTGAGGTGTGAGATGAAGTAATTTAAATAACTAATCACATTAGGTATTTTGCCAATAAGCCATGAATAGATCCCTAAATAGTTATAGCAAGATAGAAATATAATAACATTTACAAGAAACTTGTTAACACAACTCAAACAATCCACAACTCTGAAACTAATGAAGCACAAAAGCGAACTAAATTAACGATTGAAAAGATTGAAAGATTCAACACGTATTGAAGGCAAAATGTCGAAGATACAGCGCTCTATTCATTCATTTTAACAGCTCTCTTTTGTCTGGAGGCATTCAAGCGAGTTGTCATACTGTAACGTAATTTATCAACTGTGAGACCGGGTTAAGGCGGTTGTTCTTAGCCAGCGAAGATATGACAAGCTATTTTATCTCTCGAGAAGTACAGATAGAGTGAAATAAAAAAATAAAGAAAGCCTTTATTTCCTACTAGAGGCGCTCCGGGGCTTCGCTCCCGTGGAAATTTTGGAAATAAAATGTAACATTTGTGCTATTCCCTTATTTTTCTATCCGTATACCGAATTTCATCAAAATCCGTCCAGTAAATTTTGCAAAATTGTTGTGAATTTGTGAGTTTGTGAGGATGTTTGTTAGTCAGTCGACTAACAAACATCCTCACAAACTCACAAATTCACATCCAAACTTTCGCATTTATAATAATTACAATATTAAAAACATAAACCCCTTTTAAGGTATAGGCGGCCTCCAATTTCTTCCATTCCTTTATCCTTTGCTCTCTCCATCCATCTCATAGATAGAGTATTACTTCCATATCCCTAAAAGTAGGCAAAGCCTCCACTCGAAGGTTAGAGCGAAGACTTAGCTGGATACCAGTCCACATTGGGTTTGCGTGGGTTCTCCTAATCTAAATTCATCCATCTCTCTCAGCCGAAAGATGTCCACTGCTGGACAAAGGCCTCCCCCAAGGATTTCCATAACGACCGGTCCTGCGCTGCCCGCTAATTCCATGCCAACTAATATTCCTAAATGCAAAAGTGTGTTTGTATTTTGTTTGTTACCTCTTCACGCTTTATCTACTGATCCAATCTACCTGAAATTTCCCATACACATAGTTAGAAGTACTGAGAAGGACATAGGGTACCTTTTATACCGGGAAAAAGCACTGTTCCCGTGGGAAATTCACGCGGGCGAAGCCGCATGTAAAAGCTAGAAGACAATAAAATAGCTTATGTTGAAGCTTTATACTTTCAAAGTCATAATATTAGTAATCTTACAATATATTTATACCCTAAAGGGATCATTACCCATATATTTAAACAGCTGTTTTTATAATCCCATATAACGTGTGCTAATCCGGCAATTGGGCCCGAAAATTACCTCAACGGCCCATTTTCCCCTCGGAAATGAGCTGAATTAGCTCATAATTGTGCTTAATGCTCATATAGATTATATTGGACCCTTTTTTGCACATGTTTATTATCACATGTTGAGTTTTGGTTGCAAATGGACCTACAAAAACATAGATACAGTATTAGGTACGTCTTCATCCCTTACGAGGTAAATAGAGTCGAGTCGCGAGGCCACGCTTTTATAAATTGTGGATTAAGATATAACAAGGTTGCTAGCCCATCGCCTAAGACAAGACCCAGTCTCTTAATTGACTATTTCACGTTCTTTGCTTTTTCTTCGCCTAGACCAGCATTGAAGTCAAAATTGTAATAGTTGTAATAACAAAATCTTAACTATTCAAAAAGTCGAGGTAACCCATGACCAACGGGCTGGCAGCTTCTTTGGCCAAAGGCTAAGCATTGCCATACAACTTGGCAATGCAGCCAGCCTTTTGGGCATGTTGCCGCGGGGCTCCGCTCTTGAGGGGCTTTACAACTTGTAATTATTATTTTTTGTATTCCTAAGTTTTTAATTTTAGTAGGTATTTTAATTTTGCTTGTATTTTCGTTTCTAATTTGTTATTACTCTCCTGTATTTGTTATTGAATTATAATATTAAAAAAATATATATATTTTAAATGCAAAAGTGAGTTTGTGTGTTTCTTTATTTGTTTGTTACCTCTCCACGCTTTATCTACTGAACCAATCGTCCTGAAATTTCGCATACGCATAGAAGTACAAAGAAGGTCATAGGGTACCTTTCATCCCGGAAAACAGCACTGCTCCCGTGGGAAATTCACACGGGCGAAACCGCGGACAAAAGCTAGTATAGAAATAAAACATGACCGGAGCCGATTCTCAAGTAATAGAACTTTTTCAGTGTGATAATTTCTATTCGAAGATGTCGTTTCTACTATAAAGTTCGAACGTTTCCTATATTTCGTATTCTGGGCCACTAGTTCTAATTCGTAATTACGATTCATAGTCCTAATAAACCAGTAACTATCGACCCTCACCTCCCCTTCACCCCCTATCAACCCCGTCTTCGACGGAACCCAATTAAGTTAATTGCCAATGACTTTATCCGTTTTTTTACCTAAAGCAGTAAAAGTGGAAGGTAGAAGAAGATTGTTTTGCAACTAGACCTTTTGTAAATGTCATTTTTACAAACGGTTTGAACATAAGGTAACAAGGATTATTCCGTTCCGCGCGCGAAATTCCTTGTTGCTTGTGCGTTATTTAGTTCGTTTGAATTCATTTGAATATTCCCATTTATTTTAACTAGTAGTTCGCCGCGAACTTGGACCTAGCGATTATTATTTAAAACTATGCGTATATCTCAAAAACGGCTGAACCGATTTTGTTGCGCAACGAACTTAAATTTTTTATGGATAGTTGCTACACGTATTCTTAATATCATCGAAATTAATTCAACGGTTCGAGAGTTATCGCGGAACAAAGATACAATAACAAAGATGTTTTCGCCCCAACTTGAATTATAGCCCTCGCTCGCTTCGCTCGCTTGGTCAATAATTTGCTGATCCCTTTTTAGGTCAGGTTTTCTGCAATGTGTTTGTCGTTCATCATTGATGGTTCTTAGCTAGGTGTTGCAGTGTTAGGGGCGAAGCTCAGACGATAGGATATCAATATTACCTAACATTCATTACCTAAACGAGTGTACTTCGGGGAGTGTGCTCATAAGCTGCATGAGCTCATACCGCCTGCCCCTTTCTTCAATCGGACTACCAGACGCACTGCGGGCTATCATCCCTTCCTGGTTTATATTCCCCCCGCACACACCAAGCGCTTTTCATCATCATTCCTAATGCGCACAGCGAGGCATTGGAACTCCCTGCCTGCGTCTGTGTACCCGAGCACATACAACCTGACTCTCTTCAAAACCAAAGTGAATAGGCTGCTTCTGAGTAAGCTCGCTACACGGTAAACCTCATCTTTGTCCTCGGACAAGATTGTGGTCAAGAGCAAACCCATTTTTAATAAAAAAAGTAATATTTTTACACCAATATCTACCGGCCGAACCCCCAACAACCAGTAAAATGACAAACTGTTCAAATGATGAGAGTATAAAAAAGTAAAGGCGTTAACTAAAATACCGTAACTTTACGTTTCAAACTCCGTCTAAACTATTTTAATAGGGAATGCTCGTGCCAACCTATCTTTTGCACCCTATCTCTTTCTATCCAAATGTGTCAGACAAGGATAGAAGCTGCATTGAAAATGAACGGAAATTGAGAAGACCCTACTCACTTTATCGCCCGCTCCTATCAATCTAGATAAGGTTTTAATAGTGCGAATGTTTGGGGTTTTCCTTATATTTATTTTCTTAATCCAACCATTTCGAATGTGATTTCCGGCAAATTTTTCAGGCATTTTTTTTATTTCATGAGACTTTACATTACTAAGACACTGAGCCATCATGTATTGTGATGTTTACACACGATATTTCTCTAAATTTTGTGTTTATTTGTGTGTGTGAAATTACAATAACAAGATAATTATTAAAAAATAAAAACACGACTGACAACTCACATAGCCTATGTCAGTAGGAAGAATGCAACGAATCTAAAAATACCTCTTACATCAAAATCTGTTCAGCCGTTCAGGGCTTATGGTGGAATAAAGAAACTTAAATACATACATACTGAACCCTGAAAACATAACACTTCTTTTTTGGTCAGTCGTGTAAAAAATAATTCTTCCACTACTGACTGACAGACAACGCACAGCCCAAACTACTATTAGGCGTAGAAAGCTGAAATTTGGCATGTTTCTTAGGGAGTGTAGGGGAGCACTAAGAGAGAATTTTCCGAAATTTTCACGGGCCCGTACAATAAAATGTTATTCTATTCTTATGTCAACAGGCTACAGACTAGCCTGTGCCACTTCTATTATACTCCGAATTCTGTGTTTGCATCCCATCCTTCAAAGCTTCAAGAGAACATATACAAGTTACATACATAGTTTGAAGCTGCTGAACAGAATATGTACAGTTAACCACATGCCTCATATGGCAAGTTAACCTTTAGTTTGAGCTTTATGCGGCAAAAATAGAGGCGATTTTGCAATGAACTTTAGGTTGTTTTGGTGACTGTACCTCTTGTGGGTAAGCCTTGTCCGACCCTTCTCGTCCTAAACAATTGTAGGTGTATTCCTCTTGTGTCAATATAATAAACCCTGCAAGGGTAGTAGTAATCACACAGGGGACATTTGTTACCAAGTATATCTAGGACAATACAGGATTTTAGAAGGATATTTGATCAGCTAGCTTTTGTTTCTGTCTGTATTTACAAACTGTCAGTTATGTCATTACGATGAAGGAGAGTGGTGGTGGTCCGAAAGTCCCAGGTTCAAATCTTACACGTGCATCATGAATTTGTGTATAAATCTGTCTCATATGTGGTAGTTTTCATACTACATGATGTAGACCATCCACACACTATAATATACCACTATACTATACAGGATGTTTTTGAAACTAGTTGGTCTTTTAGTTAGTGCTATAATGTGAGATGTTATGCGTGCACGGAACCCTCAGTGCGCGAGCTTAACTGTTTGGTAGACGGGTGCGAAGCTATTAGAGCATTTAGAGCTATAGTTCTCTGAAGTGAAGTGTAATTTACACCCATCTTCCAAATACCGTGTTTTTAGGCTACCACTTGCTGCCAGTGAATATCTGTTCAGTTCAGGCCAAGTAACACTTACCAGTAAAGTCATCATCATTGATTTAAGATTTTCTTCAAAATTATTTTATACTAGCCACGCCCCGGGGCTTCGCTCTCGTGGGAATTTCAGGATAAAAAGTACCCTATATACCATTCCTCATATTTTTCTACCCGTGTACAAAATTTCATCGAAATCCGTCTAGTAGATTTTGCGTGATTGAGTAACAAATATCCTCAGAAACTCACAAATTCACAAACTCACAAAATTTTTGCATTTATAATAATAGAAGGATAGTAGGATTCAATGTTTGTACGAAAACGCCACCATGTCGGTCCGTCTCCAGGATCAAGGCTCGAAACCTATCCAGTTGAAGCGAGGGGTGAGACAGGGAGACGTTATATCTCCGAAACTGTTCACCGCCGCCCTGGAAGATGTCTTCAAGCTTCTGGACTGGAGCGGACTCGGTATCAATATCAACGGCGAGTACCTCACTCACCTTCGATTCGCTGACGATATCGTAGTCATGGCTGAGACCTTGGAAGACCTAGGCACAATGCTCGATGGCCTCTGTAGAGCCTCTCAACAAGTGGGTCTAAAAATGAACATGTCCGTGTCGCACCCACTCCTCTAAAGGTTGGAGACTCTACACTCGAAGTTGTTGACAATTACGTATACCTGGGACAAACAGTTCAGTTAGGTAAGTCCAACTTCGAGAAAGAGGTCAACCGTCGAATCCAACTCGGCTGGGCAGCGTTCGGGAAGCTTCGCGATATCTTCTCGTCCAAAATACCGCAGTGTCTCAAGACTAAGGTCTTTGACCAGTGTGTGTTGCCAGTAATGACATACGGAACAGAGACGTGGTCGCTTACTATGGGCCTCATAAGAAGGCTCAAGGTCACCCAAAGGGCGATGGAGCGCGCTATGCTCGGAGTTTCCCTGCGTGATCGAATCAGAAATGAGGAGATCCGTAGGAGAACTAAAGTAACCGATATAGCCCGCAGAATCGCCAAACTTAAGTGGCAGTGGGCGGGGCACATAGCTCGCAGAACAGATAGCCGTTGGGGCAGAAAAGTTCTCGAGTGGCGACCACGAACCGGAAAACGTAGTGTTGGCAGGCCTCCCACTCGGTGGACCGACGACCTGGTGAAGGTCGCGGGTTGCGCATGGATGCGGGCAACGCAGGACCGGTCGTTGTGGAAATCCTTGGGGGAGGCCTTTGTCCAGCAGTGGACGTCTTTCGGCTGAGAGAGAGAGAGAGAGAGGGGATTCAATGAAATTGATTCGTGGAATATCTAAGGAGCCAAAAGGAACATACTAGTCGTACATTCGTTCATTGTGAATTGCCCCTTACTGTTGCAAATGAAAAGGTAAATTAGAATAAAATGAATACTCGTTCTTAATTGAGATGGGGTTGTGTTATTGCGAGTCCAGAGACCTCACGAGGAAGGGTTCGTTCATATTACAGGGCAATAAAGATGACAGAGGATGGTTTTGTATTAGACATGTTTTTCTGGACTCCGTACCTCAAATGAAGAATAGAATTCCTTTAACTGCAAATGCAGCCATCTCACTTTTAATAACAAAATATAATGGTGATACACTCTTGTGATACCCCTGGCTGGTATTGTAGTAGTCCATGGGCAGCGGTGATCGCTTACCATCAGGTGACCCGCTTGCTCGTTTGACGCCCTATGTTATAAAAAAAATATACAAAAGGGATTTTTAACGATTTGGTCCCATAAACGCCTCAATGGACGGACATGGTCCAATGGCACGTGGCTAAAATGCATACCAACATATAGGTAAATATGAAAATTTGGTTTGATGGATATCTTATTTCACGCATTAACCATAGCTTAAGCAAATTGTGATGGTTTTTCATAAACAGATAAAGTAAAACCTAGAACTGAATCATCATCATCATCATCATCATTACAACCGCAAAATATCCACTGCTGGATAAAGGTCTCCCCCAAGATTTAGGGATTTGCCATACTCACCACGCTTGGCAGGCGGGTTGGCGAGTGCAGTTTTTTTTGGCTTTGTGAGCTTCCGACGCTGCTGCCCATCGGAAGCATTTCCCTTAGTCGCCTCTTACGACATCCATGGAATGAGATGGAGTGGTCCTATTCTAACCCGGGAACCACACGGGTTCTAGAACTGAATATAGGGTACTTTTAGAAGAATCCCGGGCGAAACTAGTATTTTTCAAGAGCACACAGCATTTGTTTATCCCAAAATACTTACGAAATTGAAGCATAAACAACATGTTTGTAAATAAATCGAAGGAGAAAAGGGTATCTTATTGCTCATGCAAATTTGATGAGAGTACCTCTTTCAAAAACGATTAGGTGCACCTTTTGGACCCTATACGCAGGGAATTGATGACTGTAGTTAAGTGGGGCCGAAGGATAAGATTTGTGTTATAGACTTTTGTGATAGATAGTCTGGGATACGAATACATTTTTGGGCCTTTTTTCTCTTTACTCTGTAATTTTTTTTTTTTTTAAGTTGGTGTATTGATAAACAATTTGATTGAAGTTGGTGTATTAAATTGTGCAGTGGTCGTTTTAAGAAGCACCACTTCTGGGAACACTACGCTGAAAAAACTCTGTAAAGGGTCGCTCACTAAGCAAACTTTGGGTTGGCTTTAAAATCGCGTCCCCAAGTTTGGGAAAGCTCAATAAACAATTGATAACTTTGTTTTCAGAGTGATAGGTCTCTTTCTTTCTTATCGAGTGTGTTATTACTAACACTGGGTCAGATTTTATTCAAGTCGCCTAAAGGCAAGGAAGAGTGATATTTTAGTTCTTGTGACCAACACAGAAGCGAGCGTTTAGAAATCTAAATTCTGTAAAAAAAAGCAAATACGAATAAGAGCTACAAGCTAACTAAATAATATAGAGAGTTAGTGTTTGCTCTTTTCGTAAGCAAAGCTTCATTCTTGACAAAAGATCCGAGCCGACCTCAAATTAGCCAGGATATTCCGGCGAAAACTGGTATAAACCGGTGACATCTGAAATAAACCAGCGGCCGCGTTCACACTCGCGTTACGGCTCACAAATTGTTTTTGTCCTCTCCTAATTATTTACACTTGATGACTTTTGCTGAGATGTCTTGTTGCTGGAAAGGACACTCTTATTCCATGTAATTATATTCATCTTCAATCAATTTTCAAATGGTTGCCTGGAAGAAATTGCTTACAACGATAAGGCCTTTTGCGCATCTTCTTCTCTTTTTAGTTTTAAGTTTACTTTAAGTTTTATGTATACCTACATGTAATTACAGTTCCCATCACGTAAAAAGGTCGCTGGTAGGGTGAAGAGTCGGTAAAACTTGCGCATGGGTAGGTACGACTGACGAACCAATCGCGCGCGCTGGATGAGACCGATATATCGCCTACTGTGCAGCTTAACCGCCAGCGGACTTTTAACGTGACGGCAACTATACTTGTGTGCAAATAAAGTCTTTTGTATTGTATTGAAATTTCTGGTTGAGAACCACGATATTTTTTACCGTGCTGCGGTCTTTATTTATCATCATGGGGTGGTTGCAAGATTGATCAACTAAAGGATGAGGAGAAATTTTGTTGAGATACCATTTCATAATCAAAATTAGATTTCGTTTAAGAAATCTAACGTAGATAAGTAGCAAGGTCTTTGATCCATACTTGTATCAATGACAGTTTTATCATCATCGATTCCACTTTGGCAAAGGCCATTTTATTTCATTCGATCTTCACGTCTTATCCAGGGTTTTATGAATAATCCTTTAATAAATATATTGATATACCAGTTGTGTGTAATAGATCATTTGCCTACTCCATTTGACTTTACTATTTCAATGCAAGTGATAAGTAAAATTGTTGGAAAGAAAAAAAAAAGTAAAATGTTTTATATGTAAACTGCAATATACACAATAAAGTTACATTTGTAAAATACATTGGAGAATCTAAATATCTATATCCCTTAATAAAATAAATTACTTACATAATAATAATTACTTGAATAATAAGTATTTCCTTACTAGGAGAACCTGAAAGAACAATATATTTGCTCGACTTGTAATCCCTTTTTGGGATAAGTCCGCCATTGTACACCTCTCTTTTTGTTTCACTATGTTTTGTATTTTTCTTGTGTGTATGTGCAATAAAGAGTTTACAAACAAACAAACCATGTTTTTGAGCAAATAAAGATATGAATATGACCTGCTAAACCTTTTTTCTCCAATATCCACTACTTCGTATCACGTAAACTTCCATTTTCTATATATCTTTGTCGCCCTCTTGCATTGCGCCGGCCACATCCGCAACGGGCAATAAAAATGCAAACTCTACAACATGTATTGTATCATTTTATTTTATACGTCCGTAATTTATTCCTACGTGATAAGATTTGTTTTATTTATTTTTATCCTACAATTAGTTTAAATTATCATCATTTGAACCATTTTCTGCCTTCTGCTGAGAAGAGAGGCCTGTATCTTTTTAGGGTTCCGAAGTAAACAAGGAACCCTTATAGTTTCGTCATGTCTGTCCGTCCGTCCGTCCGTCCGTCCGTCCGTCCGTCTGTCTGCGGCTAATCTCAGAGACTACTAGTACTAGAAAGCTGTAATTTGGTAGATATATACATATTTATTACGCGGAGCGAACTGTAGAATAAAATTAAGAAAAATATTTTTTTTAGGGGGCCTCCCCTACACCTAAAGTGGGGATTATACCATCGTGTGGGGTATCATTTGATAGGTCTTTTAAAAATATTCTGAGTGTCTATAGAACATTTTTTGATTTAGGGATCCGTGTGCGAAATATTTAACTTTAAAGTGATAAATTTTGTTAGAGTCAAGTGTCCCCTCGAACAGGAAAATGGTGGAGGGTGGTTACATGAAACAAATTATGATAACTAGCAAATATAATGAATTTAAAAGGAAAATTATCACGGCTATGTAGACTTTACGCGTTAATTAGTAATAGACGATAAACTTACAAAATTGATTTTAGTATGAAAAATATTCATAAGAAAAATTTTCATTCTATATGATGGTATTTACTTAGGTTATTTTCATTAGTTAAAAGTGGAAGTAAATATAAGTTCATGTGTCCGCATTTCTACAGGATGTACCTTCGGAACCCTACATTGCGCGTGGCCCAACACGCACTTGACCAATTATTTCTAATTTACCTTCCTTGTCTATTCGCTGTCTCTTTCAAGGTCCCTGTTCAAGGAAGTTTTTGTTATAGAATAGAATAGAATAATTTTATTTGCCTTAATATGGTGTATAACAGTTGGTCTTATAATCTAAGTTCCACATATTAGCTATAAATTAGCATGCAAATTAATATAATTTAAATTTAAAAGCTAAGTTGTTAAATTTGAATCGGTAATAATAATATGAAATTAATTGTCATTAAGAAATTCCGATAACATTTGTCCATAAGCCATTTCCGAAGTCTAATTAGGAATAATTTATTACATGTTTTTCTTATATCTAAAGGTATTTTATTGTTCGACATTTAATTTTATTAATTGGGTTAGGTTCCACCGTCTTTCTTCGACATCAACAATTACTTTAACCCATCGAGATATTATGTAAATAGTTTTGTTTCGATGCTTTAACCGAATGACGAAAGTAAATGTTACTGCCTACTTTGACACTAACCCTAACAAAATTAGGTATAGGTATACGCTTATGTTGATAAAAAATACTGTAATAATAATTAAAAATAATCGGCTCTCATTATTAACTACCAAAATATATATAGGTACCTTGTAGGGGAGAAAAGGGTTACAAGGAAAATATTATTTAATATTGAGTTTTTTTTATTCTGTAATTAAGTAGATAAATCGAAGACGAAACTATTTTATTTTTATTAAATTAAGTCGGCCATTACATTTTAGTTAAAACGTAAGATGATATTATACGTTGACAGTTTCTTTTTCTTGCTTTTTAATCTTTATTTTATTGTATTTCCTTTTTTCCTTATATTTTTACTGTAATATCATTGAAATCAGATATTATGTGATACGAAATACTTATAGTTTTGTATTTTACTGTACTGTAGGTACTAGCTTTAGGTTTAACTAAACCTACAGTTAGTACAGTACATTAACAATACCTATTTATTTATACAGTATTTGTACCTATTATTGAAATAGGTACAAATACTGTATAATATACCTATTTATTGAAAATTCACTTGTTATTACTTGCCTTTTTTAACAGTGACCACCAATTCCCCTAATTAATTATCGACTTTGATAATGAATGGCATGTGAAGTAGTTTATTAGCGATATTTTACATAAAATGACTGTATAAATCATTACGCATGTCGCAGTAAATTATATTAGACCGAGATCTTGTTTTGAGACCTTAATTTGTGGTTGAAGAATTAACATAAAATGTGCTATGATCGTGTTGAAAAATAACATTACTTAAAATATTTCAAACCAATCAGTGGTATTGATTGCTATATAAATAATAGAATGGTAATTTTTTTTGTTATGTTTATACTAATTTTACCAACATTTTTTTTATTTTAAATACCAAATAATCACTATTAATGCGATTTTTGTTTCCAGCTAATAATATGTTTCAAATCGTGTATTGGATTCATTCTGGATTGATGCTGATCCAATGTCTTGGCTTCATTTTTCTGTTGGTAATTTGGTACCTGATTCCAAGATGGCGGACCTTGCACCACTATGTAGGACTTTGTCAAATCAAGGAACTGTGCACTCATTACTTGGTTTTATCGCATTTTTCAATAATAAAATCCCGATAATTGATCATTTTTTTGATTATTTAATTTTGCATGTATGTTGCTCGCTATGTTCGGTTAATATAGCTCATTTAAAATTAGTATTTGTAAATTTAGGAAGGATTTCAGGAGAAAAACTTAAAGCAACTGCCTTCATCATTGTGTTTTATATCTTGATTAAGATTGTTCATAAGATTTCATTGATTGTCATCAAAAAATTACTTCATCACACTTAAATTTACGAAAACAATGGTTGCTGGGTTAAATATTGGTATCATATTGGTACTTAATTTGATTATGTATATTAATATATCTATCTCTGTCATGTCTACTACTATATCAAAGGTTAGTGTGAGACAAGCAGTGTCTTTGATTGGTGTAGCAATAGTGATTTTGCTTTAATTATAATTATTGGGCTATTCATGAATATATATTACGTGTGCAATATTAAAGAGTATATGATGTATATTTCAATGACGAATATAGATGGAACTGACTACGCACGCGACTCTTTGCATACCGTTATGGTCTATACTATGCTTAGAATGTTACCGCTGACAATATTTTTTTTCTTTAAAAAATCAACGACGGATGAAGTGAAGGGGTATTACAGGAAGAAACTCAATATTTGGAGAGTAAGGCATGCTGATTTGAACTAAATCATAATCAATAAAACTGTAACTGTTATGTGTCTGTACATAGTAGATATTGGTGAAAAAACTATGAAAGGACTTTATAGGGCCAAGAGAAGCCAAAACCATTTCAATTTTTGTCTGTTTTTTTACATTAATCTGATGATCAAAATTATTATGATATGATATACTACTTTTCCTGTCTTTCTGTCTGTATGTTTGCACACGCATCACGCAAAATCCACTTTTAAGTTAAGTTAGTATAAAATTATGTTTTAACTCTCCTTTGTTTAAGTTTTATTAACTTGCCTCTCATAACAGTGCCCCCATTTTCCCCTTTATCAGTTTTGATAATGACTGCCATGCTATTTAGTTTATTAGCGATATTTTATATAAAATAACTACACTTGTAATAGTTAATAATGACTTTTATAGAAACAATGATGTCTTAAATTTGATTTTTTTTAAATCAAAAAAGTGACTATGAAATGTACAAAGATTTATTATGTTTAAAAATAAAATTACTAAAATCAGTGGTCTCGATACCTATTATAATATTTTATAGATAGGTAAGTTTATTGTGTACATATTTTACATTTTTTCAATTACAATAGTCTATGGAAAAATGTGATCTGTTTTGATGTTTGTTAAATCTTTCAAGTTTTAATTTAAAACTTTAATGCAAATTTGCGTCAGCCACTTTGCATAGTCTGATAATGACAAATCAAAATTATTTTGACAATAGTACTGATTCGCTTGTCAACACATCCTGAGAGTAACTCTGATTAGATCTGTTTGTAAAAAACTATTTATTATTCTTTTTTAGCCTAAAATATGCCAAGCCTTAAAATAGAGGATTGTCAATACAATGTCTTGGCCTCATTTTTCTGTTGGTAATCTGGTACTTGATTCCAAGATGGCGGACCTTGCAGCACTACGTAGGACTATGTCAAATCTCCATTGGAACTATGCACTCATTACTAGGGTTAAGTTTAGGTATAGGATTTTTGGAGTTATACATAGATTTTGAAATCTCTATACGTTTTAATGATTATTTAATTTTGCATGTATGTTGCTCGTTATGTTCTGTTATAATAGCACATTTAAAACTAGTATTTGTAAATTTGAGAAGGATTCCAGATGTAAAACTTAAAGCAACAGGCTTTATTATTGTGTTGTTTATTCTGATTAAAATCATCGAAAAGATTTCGTTCATTCTAATTACACATGAAAATGAGTATATGTTTACAATAGAATGTGTTAGTGGGTTAAATATTGGTATTGTATTGGTACTAAATTTGCTTATGTATGTTAATATATCTATCTCTGTCATGTCAACTACTATGTCAAAGGTTAGTGAAAGACAAGTAGTATCTTTGATTGGTGTAGCAATAGTTTGTGATTTTACTTTGATTATAAATTGGGCTATATCCATATATATTCGTTACAAGTCATATAATATCGCCTTTTTGGGGACAGATTCAGAAATGTTGTACGCTTATAACTCTATACATTATGTTTCAGTGTATACTATGCTTAGAATGTTACCGCTGACCATATTTTTTTTGTTTAAAAAATCCACGAGGGATGAAGTGAAGGGATATTATAGGAAGAAAATAAATATTTGGAGAGCAAGGCATTCTGCTTTAAATTAAATCATAAATACATATAATATAACTGTAACTGGTATACATATATCAGTTACAGCAGTTCATAGAAGATATTTATTTAAAAAAAAACTATGACATGTAAACTACAAGTTAAATAAATAAATTATATTATTATTTATATGTTTATCTGAATTCAATTAGGTACTCAATTAATTTGATATTAGATATGAAATCACAAAAACTTTGAGGATGAACATGAGCAAGCACATCCTTTGCGACCGTCGCGTTCCGCTGCTCGTAAACAAGCTAATTATTAAAAATAAAAAACACGACTGACAAGTTTTTACTAAAAAAGTACATACAAACATATAAGTTATATACATTTTTGAAATCGCCTTTTAAAGCCCTTCAATTTGATACCCCACTCGATAAGATTGATCAAATTTTATTTTTTTGGTCTGCTATTTATCACATATATAATCCGCCATTTTGTTTTTATGATGACGTCATATAGCCTATGTCACTCGGAGGAATGCAAGGAATCTAAAAATACCTCTCACATCAAAATCTGTTAAGCCGTTCAGGACTTATGGTGGAATAAAGAAACTTACATACATACATACATACATACATGAACCCTGAAAACATAACACTCCTTTTTTGGTCAGTCGTGTAAAAAGTGTCGTCTTTCCTGTGTCGTATCGTTCACCACGCCTCGCTGCCGCTACCGAGTGGCGCAAGCGTTGACGTCAGTGCACGCTAGGTGGCGCTGAAATCATAGTGACAGACAGGTTTTTATTGGGGCAAGAGAAGATAAAACCATTTTTTTTAATGTTATTTGTTTGTCTTTATGTCTGTCTGTCTTTCAGTCTGTTTGTACGCCCATCACGCAAAAACTACTGGATCTTTATGCGGTTTTCACTGTTGTATTGTTGAAGGTCTAACTTAAAATCTAGCGTAGGTTTCATCTTGAAACACCGCTTAGAATCTGAGATATAAATTACGCGCGGAAGAAGTCGCGTGCACAAGCTACTATTAATTATAGTTTAAGCTTTTAAGTACACTACACCTTTACTAATTTACATGACTTATGATTCTTAGGCCCCCGAGTGGGGCAGAGGACGTCCATAGTGCTTCTCCATTGGGATCTGTCTTGGGCAATGCGCTTCGACTCCGACCAGGTGAGTCCGAATGCCTTCAGTTCCGCCACGTTTGCTTGGGTCGACCAACTTTCCGCTTGCCCTGTGGTGTCAATTCGATGGCTTGCCTAGGGATATTGGTGGAGTCTCTTCGAAGCGTGTGGCCGATCCATGCCCATTTGCGGCGCTTGATATTAGATTAAGCGCCGCAAATGGGCATGGTCGATCGGCGTTTCCTTCCACTTTTACCAGAGCTCACTCTGTTGGAGATGACCTCTGGCAAGAAAATTCCAAGTATTATTACTAAGGTTTAATCACTTCTTCTTCTCTCAGCCGAAAGACGTCCACTGCTGGACAAAGGCCTCCCCCAAGGATTTTCACAATGACCGGTCTTGCGCTACCCGCATCCATGCGCATCCCGCGACCTTCACCAGGTCGTCGGTCCACCGAATGGGAGTGCCAACACTACGTTTTCCGGTTCGTGGTCGCCACTCGAGAACTTTTCTGCCCCAACGGCCATCTGTTCTACGAGCTATGTGCCCCGCCCACTGCCACTTAAGTTTCGTGATTTTGTGGGCTATGTCGGTTACTTTAGTTCTCCTACGGATCTCCTCATTTTTGATTCGATCACGCAGGGAAACTCCGAGCATAGCGCGCTCCATCGCCCTATCACGCGGTTTAATCACTACTTCCTTTGATATCTTTCCTTCCACCAATACTTCGAGAAAATCATCTGGTCAACATTTTTAACACCTCTACGACTCATGGAGGGTTAAAACCACTTATTTCGACTCACTTAAGAACGTTAACCGTCAAATGTTTACATTTTTGCTAACGCTCCTCCCCGGTCCTGACGTCTCAAATTATGTGATAGCCTCGGGACTTGTACGCGTAGTTTAAACCTCATAACCCTTAAACTTACCTGTGAGGAGTACTAACGATGATTCCAGAAATTTAGGTCGGTGCATTGTCAAACAAGTTAGTTTACAATTATGTTTTTTATTTACCTTTGTTCAAATTTTATTTACTTGCCTCTGTTAACAGTGGCTCCTTTTTCCCCTTTATCAGTTTTGATAATGACTGACGTGCCATTTAGTTTATTAGTGATATTTTATATAAAATAACTGCATTAATTAGTAGACTTGTTACTGTAAATAATGTTAGACGTTTCTATTATAATGAAGTTTTATATTTGAAACCTTTAGTGGTTGAAGAATCAATATAAAATGTGCAAAGGTCATGTTAAAAAATAACGTTACTTAAAATACTTCTTAAGAACTAATTAGTATTAAATTGCTATATAAATATATGTATATAAACCTATGGGTTTTGAAGGTAAGTTTGTTATATTCATTCACTTTTACCTATTAGTCAGTCTTGATGTTTGTACCTACATCTTTCAAGGTACCCACTTGTTTACGATTGAAATTAATTTTTAATGCAGTTTTGCGTTGACCAATCAAAATTAATCTGATGATGACAAATCAAAATTATTATGATATGGAAGTAGTACTGTTTCACTTGATTAGTGCTGATATTACAGTAACTCTGATTAGTTATTCTGTTTGTAAAACTATTTTTATTATTTTTTAGCCTAAAATATGCCAAGCCTTGAAATAGAGGATTGGATTCATGCTGATACAATGTCTTGGCCTTATTTTTCTGTTGGTAATCTGGTACTTGATTCCAAGATGGCGGACCTTGCAGCACTTCGTAGGACTGTGTCAAATATTTATCGGAACTGTACACTCATTAAAATGGTTTATCGAATTTATTATCGATTATGATTTTGAAATCCCTATACATTTCAATGATTATTTAATTTTGAAATGAAATGAAATATATTTATTCACATGAAACATAGTACAAAATGGGTGTTTAATGAGATGATTATGTGACCTTACATGTTTCGCCAGCAATATGGCATGTAAATATTATTATTATGTCTAGTAATTATCTATTATATTATTTTATATTTTATTAAAAAAGTCAAACATTACACAAAATACTATCTTAAAGTCCAAAACTCATTCATGTCATAAAAGCATTGATCATTTTGCATGTATGTTGCTCGCTATGTTCTGTTATTATAGCACATTTAAAACTAATATTTGTTAATTTGGGAAGGATTTCAGATGAAAAACTTAAAGCAACTGGCTTTATTATTGTGTTTTACATCCTGATTAAAATCATCGATAAGATTTCGTTAATTCTAATTAAAGATCAAAACGTATATATATTTACAATAGAATGCGTTGGTGGGTTAAATATTGGTATTGTATTGGTACTTAATTTGGTTATGTATGTTAATATATTTATCTCTGTCATGTCAACTACTATGTCAAAGGTTAGTGTGAGACAAATAGTATCTTTGATTGGTGTAGCAATAGTGTGTGATTTTACTTTGATTATAAATTGGGCTATATCCATGTATACTTGTCACATGCCATTTACTAACGTGTTTTCGGGGACAGATTCAGATATTTTATACGCACTTAACTATATACACTATGTATCAGTGTATACAATGCTTAGAATGTTACCGCTGACCATATTTTTTTTCTTTAAAAAATCCATGAGGGATGAAGTGAAGGGGTATTATAGGAAGAAAATAAATATTTGGAGAGCAAGGCATTCTGCTTTAAACTAAATAATCATCAATACATATAGTAATAAAACTGAAACTGGTATGTGTCTGTACATAGGAGATATTTATGAAAAAAAAAAAACTATGACAGGTCTTTATATTCTAAAAAAATGGTTTTGCTTTCTCTTGGCCCTAAGTGAAAGCAAAACCATTTTTTTAGAATTTTTGTCTGTTTTTTAGAATTTGCCTGTCTTTCTGTCTGTATGTTTGTACGCACATCACGCAAAACCCACTGGACCAAATTTTATGAGCTTTTCACTGTTGTATTGTTGAAGGTCTAACTTAAAATCGGGCGTAGAATTCATCTTGAAATGCCGCTTAGAACCCGAGATAATTAGAAGTAAGTAAAGTTTTAACTTTTAATTACACTACACCATTACTTTGGTTTTGAAATGAGTGGCTGCCGTAGTTTTTCTTATAGGTTACTACAAGGTGTTCTTCAAAAAAGGCGTGGATAGATTTATTTAGTGTCGACAATGTGCGCGAGACACACCTAATATTGCAGGCGTTTGTAAGTTGCGGTGTCCACATATCATTGTTATAATAAAATTAACAACTTAGCAGTATACAAAAATTAAATTAAAGAAAAAATATCTCTTTGGTAAATAAATTAATATATAACTCTCATCCTTGGATTATTTTACTTTTTCTTCCTTTGATATCTTTCCTTTCACTTATGCTTCAAGAAAATCATCTTGTCAACATTTTTAACACCTCTGTTACTCTTACTCAATGTATATTCATCTACATACACAGTCATTTAATTGTATGACATATGTTCTAAAGTGACGTCTTTGGAGAAAATGCAGGAGTGGAGTTTGTTGCGGTTCCGCCTCTTTTCCACTTGCGCTTTGGTGGCGGCGGTAACCTTAGCTTTAAGTACCTAATTTTATGACGTCAACTAACTAAAAAACAAGAATTTGACGATTTAAAAGTGCTATTTTTAAGCCTATTTAAATAAAACAATTGACTTTGTTTTATAAGTAAAATTTTGTTTTTAACTTGCCTTTGTTTAAAATTAACTTGCCTCTGTTAACAGTGGCCCCTTTTTCCCTTTTATCAGTTTTGATAATGACTGGCGTGCCATTTAGTTTATTAATGATATTTTATACAAAACAACTGCATTAATTAGTAGACTTGTTACTGTAAATAATGTTAGACGTTTCTATTATAATGAAGTTTTATATTTGAAACCTTTAGTGGCTGAAGAATCAATATAAAATGTGCAAAGGTCATGTTGAAAAATAACGTTACTTAAACTAGGTACTTCTAAAGAACTTATTAGTATTAGATTGCTGTATAAATATATGTGTGTAAACCTATAGATTTTGAAGGTAAGTTTGTTATATTCATTCACATTTTACCTATTGTAAGTCTTGATGTTTCTACCTACGTCTTTCAAGGCACCCACACTTGTTTACGATTGAACTTAAATTTTTAATGCAGTTTTGCGTTGACCAATCAAAATTAATCTGATGATGACAAATCAAAATTATTATGATATGGAACTAGAACTGGTTCACTTGATTTGTACTGATATTACAGTAACTCTGATTAGTTATCTGTTTGTAAAGAAACTATTTTTATTCTTTTTTAGCCTTAAATATGCCAAGCCTTGAAATAGAGGATTGGATTCATTTTGGATTTATGCTGATACAATGTCTTGGCCTTATTTTTCTGTTGGTAATCTGGTACTTGATTCCAAGATGGCGGACCTTGCAGCACTACATAGGACTTTGTCAAATCTTCATTGGAACTGTACATTCATTACTTGGATTTATTGATCACTTCCTCGATTTTGATATGCCAATACATTTTTTTGATTATTTAATTTTGCATGTATGTTGCTCGCTATGTTCGGTTAATATAGCTCATTTAAAATTAGTATTTGTAAATTTAGGAAGGATTTCAGGAGAAAAATTCAAAGCAACTGCTTTTATTACTGTGTTTTATATCTTAATTAAGATAGTTCATAAGATTTCATTCATTTTCATTAAACATTACTACATTTTTAGATTTACAAAACAAATAGTTAGTGGATTTAATATTGGCATTATATTGGTACTTAATTTGGTCATGTATGTTAATATATCTATCTCTGTCATGTCAACTACTATGTCAAAAGTTAGTGTGAAGCAAGTAGTGTCTTTAATTGGTGTAGCAATAGTGTGTGATTTTACTTTGATTATAAATTGGGCTATATTCATGAATCGTCATTTTGTGTGCTATACTAATGCGTATATGGTGAATGTATCAAATACTGACGACGCATGTAGTTCTATGTATGCTGTTATGTTGTATACAAAACTGAGAATGTTACCGCTGGCCATATTTTTCTTGTTTAAAAATCAACGAGGGATGAAGTGAAGGATTATTACAGAAAGAAACTCAATATTTGGAGAGCAAGGCATTCCGCATTAAATTAAATAATGAATAATTCTTTTCATCGCATTTAATTTCTTTTATAATAAGAATAATTAATGTTTTACACTAAACTATATATACAGTAAATTAATTGATGTTAAAGTGTTGATTAAATGAAAGTTTCTGAAAAAGTTCTTTTACTTTGTAAATATTTTTGAGTATTGTTATTGACTTCTTTTTTACACCATATTATATTTCCAAATTTATCTATAAGTTATATGTATGTAAGTATGACAAATTTAAAGGCAAAGTCTGAATATTTTATGCTTATTCTTCAGGTACCTATATTTTGTCAAAGAACAAATTATTTAAAAATATAATGATATAAATTTGCGGAACGTAACGCATAATATATTAACTATGATTTGTCAGTTTCTTCTCCTCTTTACCTTTTTCAAACCAATACATATTTTTAACACCTCTATCACTCACCAAGGGTTTAAACAATTTATTTCAGCTCACTTAAGAACGTTAACCGTCAAATGCTTACATTTTCGCTTACACAACCCCGGTCCCGACGTCCCAAATTATGTGATAGCCTCGGGAATAGTATGTGTAGTTTAAACCTCATAACCCTTAAACTTACCTCTGAGGAGTACTAACGATGATGACCCGAAAGGTCGGTACTTTGTCAAACAAGTTAGGTTTAAATTATGTTTTTTACTTATAACCTTTGTTTAATTTTTATTATGTGGTGTGAACATCTTTTTTGGGCAGTGGTAGTCGAGTGCTTAAGAGTATCACCGAAATTTGAGTTTTTGTTAAGGTGTGTCTAGATCATAGTTACGTTTACTTTTGTCATCTATCTCAGCCGAAAGACGTCCACTGCTGGACAAAGGCCTCCCCCAAGGATTTCCACAACGACCGGTCCTGCGCTGCCGCATCCATGCGCAACCCGCGACCTTCACCAGGTCGTTTTTTCAGGTTCACTTTTGTCATACTATTTGACAACTGGTGCAAATCTTTTTACACGGTTATGTTTTCAGGGTTCATAAGTCCTGAACGGCGTAACAGATTTTTGCCGTGGTATTTGATTAAAAAAATCCTTCTTTCTTTCTTTAAAGTCTCAACTTAGCTCTTCAGAAAATTTTACTTAACCAAGCTCAACGGAGAACATAATCCATTTCAAGACAAATCCTTGATAGATGTACTTAAAACTTTACAAGCACAGAACAAAGAATCTCAGTCCGCTAGAAGTTTCCACAAGTTTCCGCGTCGCATAAACTTCTGTTAGCATAATGTTTGATATTTCTTCCGGACTGATAGTTTGAGTTAACGATTTATATTCTTGAAATGGACTATACAAGTTTTAGACAACTTATTTGTTATAATTTACTACATTGTCCTGAGAAGACCAGCGTTGTGGTTTCTACTGCAACAATATACCTTTTTGATATAACACAAATATGTATTTTTATTGTATAAGATCATATTATTGTTCTCATTGTTTGTGGAATGTCAAATAAAATGATTTTTCTTTCTTTCTTTTCATGTCCCGTATTTCTTGGTGGCGATAGAGTATTGTAACTCACCAATCAGCATTGAGTCGCGTGGTGGGTCCTGACCCACCAGTGGACCAGTGCCTCAGCAGTAGTGGGGACATTAAAATGTCTGATGATGATGATCGAGTGATTAAGATCCCTAGGGCTTGAAACTTACCTGTACATTATGAGTTTGTCCTATAGAGCCTCAGAGCTGATAACTGGCGAGAGCTGGTGCAAAACTGCAAAGAATGACGTCATCTCGTGTCGGAGGCCAAGATCCACTTCGAGTCGCTACGCCGCAGTAGTAAACACGAGTGTAACGGAGATACCTACCTGACAAACATACATAATTCATCACAACAATAACATCGCGCGTGCGATTCCATAGCGCCGCCGCGAGACGAAGATCTACATGTCTGCGTCCAACGGCCGTCGCTGCATTACTGAGCGCGCAAAGCCGACGCGCGTGTTTTTATATAACGGCTCCAGGATCCCGTGCTGTGATTGGTCAATAGCATCACTTGTACTTTGTAAATATTTAAATTGTATATAAAATAATGTAAGTTATTTATCAATATATTGTGCTATCTGCTTTCACTGCTATTAATCTTTCATTTCTCTCAAATACGACGAGTCTACACTACCATCTCCCTACACTGGTGACACCCGTAAACACGAAGAAAGCACCTTCTACCATGGCGGACGAATCCTTCGAAGATGCCCCTGCTACTGCCCAGAATTCAAACGAGCAGCCTTCAGAATTAGCTACGTTCTCCTTCAAAAAACGTATTCCTCCGTTTTGGCGCCAAAGGCCGAGACTTTGGTTCGCCCAGTACGAAGCTATCATCGCGAGTCAGAAAATGGGAGATGAAGCCAAATACCAGCTCGTCGTCGCTCAACTAGAGTTAACAGACATCGAACAAGTTGGAGATATCATATTATCACCGCCAGCCACGAACAAATACGGAACACTGAAAGAACGGCTGTTATCTACATATGAAGAGTCAGAGTCAAGACAACTTCAAAAACTTCTGGGAGAGATGGAACTTGGCAGTCAGAAACCATCGCAATTATTGCGCAGAATGCGTGATTTAGCCCGCGACCGAGTACCAGACAACACATTGAAGATCATGTGGACCGGCCACCTTCCTCCATCAGTTCGCCCAGTTTTGGCCATCAGCAAAGAAACCCAGCTAGACGTTCTCGCATCCATGGCTGACAAAATGACCGAGCAAACCCAGGAAGTCCAATCTGTTTGTTCCTGTCAAGCATCGACGTCATCAGCATCTAATGAACAGCTGATTAAGAAAATTGACGTCCTGGCCCAAGAAATTGCCACCCTGAAGATGGAAAGATCGGGACCGCCGAGATTTTATAGAGGAAGAGGAAGATATAATAATAATCGTCAATACAATAATCGCTCCCGTTCACGTTCAAGATCTGCGGCTGAGAAAAACCCAATTTGCCACTTTCATCGCAAATTCGGCAAAGAAGCTTACCGATGTCAGAAGCCCTGCGAATTTAAAAAGGATTCGGAAAACTAACATCGACTCTGGCAACGACGGAACCCGGGGTCAACGAAATATCAAGTTTCCGTCTATTCATCAAAGATCGTACAACAGGACTCGATTTTCTCATCGACACTGGGGCCAATGTATCAGTACTTCCCGCGCGCAAGTTGGATAAGAAACAACAAACCCCCACCAACTACCTCTACGCAGCTAACGGTTCGTCGATACCTGCCTACGGTGAGCGAATCGTTCCGCTCAATCTCGGACTGCGGCGCCCATACAAATGGACTTTCGTCGTCGCCGGCGTACAGAGACCGATACTTGGCGCAGATTTTCTTCACCATCACCACTTAATGGTTGACCTAACAGGGAAGAAACTGGTGGATAAAACCAGCCTATGCATCCAGGGAAGCATTCAGAGCATAACACAAGGAAGTTTGAGAACTATCGACAAAAATCAGCCATATCACGACTTACTTGCAAAGTATCCTGATATCACCAGACCCACTCTGAAGAGGATAGTCAACAGCGACGTTGAACACCACATCGAGACATATGGCCCACCAGTATTTGCAAAAGCAAGACCATTACCCCCGCATAAACTGAAGTTGGCAAAAGAAGAATTCCAGTTGATGATTGACCAAGGAATCTGTCGACCTTCTAGCAGCCCATGGTCCAGCCCACTACATATGGTACCAAAGAAGAATGAAGAATATCGACCTTGTGGAGATTATAGAAGATTAAACGCGATTACCGTACCCGATCGCTACCCTATTTCACGCCTGCATGATTTTACTAGCAACCTGGAAGGGAAGAAAATATTTTCAAAACTGGATCTTCAAAAAGCATTTTTTCAACTGAGGATACATGAAGACGACATCAAGAAGACTGCCATCATTACGCCGTTTGGCCTTTACGAATTTACTAGAATGTGCTTTGGCCTACGAAATTCAGGTCAAACCTTCCAGAGACACATCGATTCCGTGCTCAGAGGCCTTCCAGTATTTGCTTTTTTGGATGATATTTTGGTCGCCTCAAAAGACGAGAAATCTCACCGACAACATCTGGAAGAAGTGTTCCAACGTCTGGAAAAACATGGCCTACAATTGAACGTCGCGAAATGCATTTTTGGTCAAGAAAGGATCGACTTTCTCGGATATACTGTCTCTTCTGACGGAATCAAGCCTACCGACGACAAGATCGCAGCTATCACAAAATATCCTCGTCCAAAAACAATACAAGAATTAAGAAGATTTTTGGGAATGATTAACTTCTACCGTCAAAACATTCCCAAAGCTGCCAGCCATCAGCGACTACTCAATCAATATTTACATCAATCAAAGAAGAATGATAAGTCGATTATCACTTGGAGCGAAGAAGCAATAGAATCATTCAACCAATGCAAAGAAGATATAAAGAATGCAGTATTGTTATCTCATCCGTCATGCGACGCCGCATACGCATTGATGACCGACGCCTCAGACACCTGCACTGGCGCCGTACTACAACAACAAATACATGGCAAGTGGCAGCCCTTGGGATTTTTCTCCAAAAGTTCAGCGACGCTCAAACAAAGTACAGTACCTACGACCGGGAATTACTTTCCATCTACATGGCCATGAAGTACTTCAGAAAATCATTTGAAGGACGGGAATTGACAATATTCACCGACCACAAACCGCTCACATTCGCACTTCAAAATCAAAGCAAGAACGAGACGCCCCGTCGCACGAGATACCTAGTATACATCGGGCAATTTACGTCTGACATACGCCATATTTCTGGAAAAGAAAATAGTGTTGCTGACGCCCTCTTAAAACTCGAAGAAATCTGCTATCCGTCGCCGATAGACTACAATAAACTCCAAAAAAGCCAAAGTGAAGACGAAGAATTTAAACAACTGAAGAAGAATAAGAATTTAACATTCAAGAACATCGTCATGCCAAACACGAACATTGAAATCGCATGCGAAGTCTCCACCGACGCGGCGCGACCCTACCTACCCTCAGAATTTCGTAAAATCGCATTCCAAGCGATTCACGAACTCAGCCATCCGGGAATACGAGGAACAAGAAAATTAATAACATCACGTTATTTTTGGCCATCCATGAATAAGGACATCGCCCTGTGGACTCGAACCTGCATACCATGCCAACGCGCAAAAATACACCGGCATACGACTTCACCACTGGCGCATTTCGAGGAAGCGAAACGGCTCGAACACGTTCATCTCGACATAACCGGACGGTTGCCATATTCCGATAATTATCGTTACCTACTCACCATGATTGACAGAGCAACAAAATGGACCGAAGCTTACCCGCTAGAAGAAATTACTGCCGAAAAAGTCGCCAACGCTTTTTATAACGGATGGATTGCAAGATTTGGATGTCCAGCACGAATAACCACCGACCAAGGCAGGCAATTCGAATCGGAAGTATTCAACGTACTTATGAAGAGAATGGGTATCAACAAACTCCGGACTACAGCATACCACCCCCAGTCCAACGGGATGATTGAAAGATGGCATCGAAGTTTGAAAACCGCATTCAAAGCCCGCCTAAGCGGGGTGAATTGGTCGCGCGATTTACCTACCGTACTACTAGGACTTCGCGCGGTAGTAAAAGAAAACATTGGCAAGAGCCCGGCCGAGCTACTATATGGTCAAGCATTACGTCTACCCGGCGAGTTTCACGGAGAACAAGCTAAAACTCATGCGTCATCACCATTCCACAATGACCTAATGGACGCATTACGCAAGTCTCAAGCGCAGAAGGCACCGTGCAAATCAACCTTTGTACATAAAGACCTAAGTACATGCACTCATGTGTTCGTGCGCAATGACGCAGTATGCAAGCCGCTGACACCTAACTACGACGGGCCGTATCGAGTCATCGAAAGAAAAAATAAATATTACTGCGTGGAGTTGCCTCATCGTCAATCTAATATATCTATAGATAGATTGAAACCAGCCTTCATTATCAATTCAGAAATGGAAGAAACGGAGACCGAAAATCAATCACAGCCAGTCAGAACTAGCAGCGGACGCATCGTGAAGAAACCCATACGCTTCGCTGAAGGGGGAGTGATGTAACGGAGATACCTACCTGACAAACATACATAATTCATCACAACAATAACATCGCGCGTGCGATTCCATAGCGCCGCCGCGAGACGAAGATCTACATGTCTGCGTCCAACGGCCGTCGCTGCATTACTGAGCGCGCAAAGCCGACGCGCGTGTTTTTATATAACGGCTCCAGGATCCCGTGCTGTGATTGGTCAATAGCATCACTTGTACTTTGTAAATATTTAAATTGTATATAAAATAATGTAAGTTATTTATCAATATATTGTGCTATCTGCTTTCACTGCTATTAATCTTTCATTTCTCTCAAATACGACGAGTCTACACTACCATCTCCCTACACGAGTAAGTAGTGCGGATCTCCTTCAAAAGGGAGATATTAGAAGCACCCATAATCGGAGAGCATGTATGGAGAGAGTGATGAGTGTAGAAGAAGCGAGAGAGATCTGTAAGGATCGTAGTAAGTGGAAATCGCTAGTCTCTGCCTACCCCCACGGGAAAAAGGCGTGATAATTTCATTTCATTTCATTTATTCATAAAGATACATCCAGATTCACAGACAATAAATCCAAAACACCTGCATGTCATACATAAAAAAAAAAAAATTAACAAAGATTGAAAATTAAGGTAAATAGTAATAATTAGATCATATTATATTATAAAATTAATTGAATTTAGGTACATCATAACATTTCGAGTAAATATATCAAAAGAGTCATTAAATGCTAATATCACTTACTATGTATTATACTTGCGACTTTTAAAGATATATGTGTGTTTTTATAGATATATATTATTTATATGTTAGAAGATGAATACCCAGTGCCGAGAAAAACTTAATTTAAGTTTATAGTGTACTGTAAATATGTAATGTTGTTTTTTATTGTTAAATAAATAAATAAAAAAATATAAAAAAATATATCTGCCTCATTGTGTTTGATGAGCATGTCCCCGAGCATCTGCTGGGCTCTCACAGTTGGAGCATTCCTCGCATAGCACGTGCGGACAGGCGGAGGGGTGAGCAAGTGCGTTCTTCTTCGAGAAACATCTCCTCCCCGATGATTCCAGCGTGAGGGAGCATGCAATCCTAGTTGCTCTAATACGGATTTATTGTTTACCTTATTATTAAGTACTAAGTAATAATGGATTAAAAGAAGCATTTTCCTACGGAATATCAAAGTATTCAAATCCACCATACCTACTACAAAAGCAGACGGGTAAAGATACGGGTAGTATCCGTAGGCTCTTTTATATAACCATCTTGCGTATTTCCTCTGCACTTTCTCAATTATAACAGCGTACGTACTTTCATATGGATCCCAAATTATTGCTCCATACTCCAATTTACTCCTAACGTAAGCATTGTACAGCGTCATGGCAACTTTATTGTCATCGAATTCAGACGCTACTCTTAAGATAAATCCCAGTGCTCTAGAAGCCTCTTTACACATTTTAATAATGTGATCATGGAAATCCAGATTTGAGTTCAGAGTGATTCCCAGATCACGTATTTCTGATAATATATATGTGTGTATGAGTAAGTAAGATCTGCATGTGTGTGAATACTGGTCCAGGTTAATCTATTGTAGCTATTTCGCCTCGACTTGAAATAGAAATCATAGAGACACTGGAGGTATCTGTGGGGTCTGAATTTTTTACACGACTGACCAAAAAATTAGTGTTATGTTTTCAGGGTTCATGTATGTAAGTATGTATGTATGTAAGTTTCTTTATTTCACCGTAAGTCCAGAACGGCCTGAATAGATATTGATGTAAGAGGTATATTTTTCGATTTCTTGCATTCCTCCGAGTGACATAGGCAATGTGAGTTGTCAGTCGTGTTATTTTTTAAATAATTAGCTTTATCAAGTCTCCTAAAGCCATCTGACATTATTCTAGCTGACATTTACACATTTTTTGCACAATTCAAGTTGACATTTGTCTTATTTTTAGTTTAAAATAGTTTAAACTAAAAATAAGACAAACAGATACACAACTAAATGGAATTACGTGAGCGGATTCGATGCTGGAGTGGTAAAGTTCCGATGCTATAAACTTTATTATCGATAGAAGTAGAGATTTTTGCAGTTTGTCAAGATATTGGTTTTGAAGTATTTTTTTCCAAAGAAAAACTTGATTTGTTTTACAGTGAGATATAAACATCTCTCATATCTATACATATAATAAAACAGTAAAAATATTTTGTCTGTAAGTATTTTTGACTAAAATGGATAGAGGGACACTTAAAAAGAACAATAGAAAGCAAAAAATTTTTTTTGGAATTTCTTGTCTGTCTGTCTGTCTGTATGTATGTACGCGTTTCACGCAAAAACTACTGGACGGATTTGAATGAAACTTTTTTGTTGTCTAGCTATTAAGCCTGGGCAACATATAGGCTATAATTCATTTTGAAAACTGGAACACCTGATGAAGAACCATAACAGAACAGCTAAACTATAAGAAATATGGAAATGGTGCCTTAACAAAAGTCGTTTAACCTGATGAGCATTTTCTGCTGACGTATAAAAATTGAAGATCTGGAACATCTGATGAAAAGCTCCAAGAGACCAGCTACACTATAACATATATGGAAATGGCGCCTTAGCAAAAATCGTTCAACATGATGAGCATTTTCTGCTGACGTATAAAAATTGAAGATCCGGAACATCTGATGAAAAGCTCCAAGAGACCAGCTACACTATAACATATATGGAAATGGCGCCTTAGCAAAAATCGTTCAACCTGATGAACATTTTCTGCTGACGTATAAAAATTGAAGATCTGGAACATCTGATGAAAAGCTCCAAGAGACCAGCTACACTATAACATATATGGAAATGGCGCCTTAGCAAAACTTGATTAATCTGATGAGCATTTTCTGTAGACATATAAAAATCGAAGATCCGAAACATCTGAAACAGTTTGGAACACAAAAAGACTTTTCATCTAAGCGAAAGTTACGCGGGCGAAGCCGCGGGCAACAGCTAGTTAATAAATTTGTTTTTAACAGACTTCATAAAAAGGAGTAGGTTATCCAATTCGTCGTTCGATTTTTTTGCTGATAATAGGCTATATGATGTCATTTCAAATTGGAAAAAAATGCACTCTACGTAAAGTTATGAAATAATTTAAAATTTGTATTAGGTACATTGTAGCTCTTTGTATCACTGACAAAATGTTTTTTTCGGTTTTAAAACCATTATTTATATCCACTAGCTTTTGCCCGCGGCTTCGCCCGCGTGAATTTCCCACGGGAACAGTGCTTTTTCCCGGGATAAAAAGTAGCCTATGTGCTATTCCAGGTCATTATCTACCTCTGTACCAAATTTCATCGAAATCCGTCCAGTAGATTTTGCGTGATTGAGTAACAAACATCCTCACAAACTCACAAACTCACAAATTCACAAACTCACAAACTCACAAACTCACATCCAAACTTTCGCATTTATAATATTAGTATGGATGTAAGTGTTGTTAAACAAAAATAAATTAGGTATATTGTAGCTCTTTGTATCACTGACAAAATGTTTTTTTCGGTTTTAAAACCATTATTTATATGCACTAGCTTTTGCCCGCGGCTTCGCCCGCGTGAATTTCCCACGGGAACAGTGCTTTTTCCCGGGATAAAAAGTAGCCTATGTGCTATTCCAGGTCATTATCTACCTCTGTACCAAATTTCATCGAAATCCGTCCAGTAGATTTTGCGTGATTGAGTAACAAACATCCTCACAAACTCACAAACTCACATCCAAACTTTCGCATTTATAATATTAGTATGGATGTATTAGTGTTGTTAAACAAAAATAAATTAATTTAACCCATTAATTAACAAGAGTAAAAACACTCAAAGAAAATGATAATTTTGGAATAGGTAACCAAAATTTGACAAAATACTAATAAAGTTAACTTGATTTAACAAAAAGTTAACTGTTAATAGCCAAAGAACTGGGTTTGGTTAAATATTGCAAAAAGTTATGTAGTCACTTTTTGTGTTATGAGATGACGAAAGATTGGTTGTGTATAAGTAAGTTTTTTTTGTGAATAAAATTGGAATACAAATTAAACATTCTTTTTCTTCTTACAGTGCCTCTCCATTACTGAAGGTTGGCCGTCAGTTTCGCAAACTCTTCTCTGTTCGCCGCTATGCGAAACAGCTCCTCAACCCTGGTGACTCCGGTCCACTCGCGTATGTTCCTCAGCCTTGATTTTTTGCGTCTTCCAGCACGTCTCTTGCCTTCTTTTTTGCCCATCATTATAAGTTGAAGCAGCTGATATCTGTCGTGTCGTAACACGTGTCCCAAATATTCGACTTTGCGCTTTTTGACAATTTGCATCAAAAGTCTAGACTTTGCAACGCGCTGGAGAACTTTTTCACATAATATTAAACATAAATAAGTTAAAAACTAATGTGAGTGCTTACAATAAATAGGTATATTCTATGTAAAATAAACTTACTCTAAATCTTTTATCCAATACGTTGTACTGCGTATCTTACAGATCATAAATTCTGAAGGACTATTTTTGAATTTCACCGACGATTTCTATATAAATCAACAATATATTGAATAACATCGTAACGAAAACAGAGAGTAACAGATGGCGCAAAAATAAACACAGGTTTTTTGCTGAGTCAAATGTTGATTCAGCTTTATTTTGGCTGGCTGGGTTACTTTGATAAAACTTATAAGATATACATATTTTCTTACTAGTAAAATCGAATATTTTTATTTTTAGGGTTCCGTAGTCCGACAAGGAACCCTTATAAGATCGTTCAGTCCTGCTGTGACAGACTAGGACGGACGGACATCCGTCCTAGTCTGTCACAGCAGAATATCGTCTACGTTTATGGACTGATTTGCATGTAACTTGGTTCGAGGATACTTCACATATAGATCTCATTTTAAAAATACAAAAAATTAAAATTACCCCTTTTTAAGGGTACCTCCCCATACATGTAAAGGTGGGGTGAATTATTTTTTTGAGTGCACCCCCTTGTTTATTACAAAAACCAACAACTGTATGTTCCAATAGGTATATTAACAAGTTTTTGGTAATTATAAAACAGTAAAAACCCATCTTTAATTTTTATTTTTATATTTAACTTTTATTGTCCCACTGCTGGGCAAAGGTCTCCCCCACTTGCTTCCACCTATCCCTGTCCATAGCGACGTTCGACCAATCCGGCTGGTAAAATAAATTTAATTTGACTTTTTTAACGGTACCTTCTATATTCCTCATATCTAATTACCTATAGCCTAATAAAATATACCTATGAACAGCGCCCCGGAGCTTTGCTCCCGTGGGAATTCCAGGATAAAAAGTACCCTATGTGTTATTCCCGGTATTTTTCTACCCGTATACCAAATTTCATCGAAATCCGTCCAATAGATTTTGCTTGATTGAGTAACAAACATTACTACTTTATTTTTCATGCATAAAATATTTTCCTTTTTATTGACCAAGGAGACAAGGCTCTTCAAGAATCGACTCCCGGCCATAAAGTAAGAGGATTGATAAAACAAAGGTAACCTGTTCAATAAAACTGAGATAAATCTGAACAACTTTTGAGACTACAAAGTTCGGAGCGTGCTCAGGGAGAAAATAAAAACAGATTTATTTCTCGATACTACAATATTTTTAGTAGGTACCTAAGGTTACTTTAGAAGTAACGTATTTAGTAATTAGACATTCCGTAGCGGAGTCCCTAACTAGCTGTGTCTTATGGCTTCGCGCACGTGATAATAACGGAAGTCTGGAATCTGTGTAGTCAAATTTTATCAAAATCCAGTAGAGTTTGCGTGATTGAGTAACAGACATAGCCGCGCGCGGAAGTCCTTGTTGCTCGAAGGTAACAAATATACAAATAGAAGCGTCAATATGATTATAGAATTAGTTTTTGATGTGAAAAAGAGCCTTCTTTGAAGGCCAAGTTTTAATAAAGAATTTTTGATTTTGAATAAAGTACTTTTACTTACTTACTTATATGCTTAAGAAAGAACATATTTTAAAGCTAAAACTAACTTATTATACACACAGATACATAGCAATTGTGCGCTGCAGCAATTCAAAAATCCATAGCTCAGTAAAAATCTTTGCTCACAGCTGTGATGAGAATAGCACTGGTTTTCTTCTATGCCCTAATTAACTAAAGTGAACGAGAAGTTGACTGTGTAAGGTATTAGGGCGAGCAAGTTTGGGGTTTAACATGACATATTAGTGCGTTAAGGGTTATGACTAGAGCGTATGATGTTAATCTTGCCTTCTCCAGTTATGGGCAACGGTCGGACCAAAAGTATTCTCGTTTTAGCGGACTTTAAAAAAGGACAAGGTTATCAATTCGTCATGTTTTTTTAATACGTCTAGTTTCTGTCATTAAATACAATACAGATTGTCATGGCAAGATTAGCGAAAAATTAATTTTCTTTCTTTCTTATCGAGTGTGTTATTACTAACACTGGTGTCAGATTTTATTCAAGTCGTCTAAAGGCATCTGACATGATTTTTACGACTGCCGCAATGATTTATGAAATAGTGTGTGTAATGGAGAAGGCGAATAGCAAAACAATATTAACATTGCCAAATAAATGTTACCTTGTTTGTGTGTTTCATTCCAAGTAATCATACTGACAAGAGCATAGCTCTTAAATTAGAAGAACCATTAAAAATTGTTTAATAAAAGTAAATAAATTCATACTCTCAATGTAAATTATACAAGAATCAAGTGACCATAATAATAAGATAGAAAATCACTGCGGTTTGGGATCTTTTGATTCAAATGGTTGCGTGTCTTCAAGACATCAGATGCGGTTCGCTCTGGGCTAGGACTGGATCGGCCTAATTTTAAATCGGGACATCTGAAATAAATAATCATTATCATTGCAGACAGAAAAAAATACTTAGAACTGAACTTAGTCTCCTCCAAAGAATTTGAAATGATACAAACTAAACGTGAAAAGAAGTGGCATCTAGACACTTTCTTTTGCGGAGCCTGACATAAAGCGCATATGACTCTGAAGCTCCTTAGCTCACACACACTTAATTATATCTAATTGCCGTTCAAATTTGAGTTTTTAATTACGTAATACTTAGACTGATCCGTATTACTTACGTACAAGGGGCTTGGTGAAATTGTTTAGAATTCAGAGAGACGTTTGATACAGTGTCTTTCCAACTAATCAATATACTATATATATGGCAGAGTCATTTTTAATTCAATTAGGCTTCATTTGATTAGGAAATAAAAAGGATATGAAATTCTTACTTATAAATTTCCTGGGTGATGAAGTCATCGTTTTTGCACCTGGTGTTCCACTGGGGCCAGTACTTGAACCCTTCTCGTTCCGCGATCAACGAAGCACATTGAGTGTCATCTAGTATATCGTCATCTAGCAATGCTGGAAAATCTCGATTAATTTAAAACAGAAATAATAGTTAGAGCTATTTGTATAATATGTATAAATCATGACAACATGACCCAGTAGACAAACAAGACCTCTGGAAAACAGACCCCAAATAAACTGGGAGAACGGGTGGACGAAGAAGAAGAAGACATTAATCATAACACATTAAACATGACTGACTATCTTTCTGGACAGTCTCATAATTAAGTATAATCACTCACATTCACAAGCAATGTTGCAATCTCCACCGCGTTTTTTTTCTTTACACCATTTTTGTGGTATCTGCGAAATTACAACTTTTTTAAATTCAATTGGGTACAGTAACATAACGACTAGATACACATGGAAAACATTTTTAGAAAATCAGCAAATAAGTTGAATGTTTCACTTATTTGTAGTACAGATTCTGCAACTAGATCCTTAGGTCTCTACGTCCTCACTAGGTCTTTACGCGACTTGAAAAAGAAATAAGTAAGGAAATCGAAATGTCAGATATGTCAAAATGGGGGATATCAGAAATGATACAGAATCAAATTGGCCTATTTTAAATGGGTATTAATTTACCTGGTACAATCCGTAAAACTTCTTTTTACTCGGCGTTTCTATAAATAAACTCGTATCTCTTTTACTAACTTTCTCTATGAGGCAGACCCCTGAAAAACGCAATAGATTTTAATATTTACAGGTATTCTTAATGCGTTGCTTTGGAAACGGGGTGAAATGGGTGAATAAATGAGTAGAAACGCTGAAAGAAACTCGTTATAATACTGCTATAACAGTAATGGTCACTATCATAGAAATAGATGATCTATGCCGTAGACCTCAGAGCAAGAACAGGCGTAGACAGGGAAAAAAAACTTTTCATTACTCATACTCTGAAAGTAAGTCTGAAGTTGCCTGAGGAGCGTGGTGAAAGTTATACTTTTCAGCCTTAGGGTGAATCGTTTTCAACTGACAGCTGTCAAATTATTAAAAAAAAAACTAGTTCTATTTTCACGTTATTCTATTGAACCATTTTCCAACTTTCTATACACCCATTCAACATATTATGTAAAATTGAAATAACATGAAGTTAAAGAATATATTTTTTAATATTTTTTTAAAACATAGATTTTTATATCATTTTTCCAATGATGGAACCAAATGAAAAGAATCTATAGGGCCACAGAAAAAAATATACTGGAAGCTAAAGCCGCAATCCGATCTTATTTTTTTTCAAGTTTAGAGTTTTGTTTATGCTTCCGTATATTATACTCATTATTTTTTTTAGCTAATTTATGTTTCTATTTTTACTTTCCTTGTATTCGTAATGAAAAGCACAGTGGTACCTCGAGTGAAAGACTTTTTTAAGTCCTTCGAACTATTGGCGACCTCGCTAATCTCGGGTCTTAAAAAAGTTACTTTCACCCGCTCGGTAACAATGTACTATTCTATAGTATTTTACACGACTGACCAAACAAGGAGTGTTATATTTTCAGGGTTCATGTATGTTAGTATGTATGTAATTTTTTTTATTCCAGTAAGTCCTGAACCGCTGAACAGATATTGATGAGAGAGGTATTTTTAGATTCCTTGCATCCCTCCGAGTGGCATAGGTTATGTGAATTGTCAGCGTTTTTTGTTTTTTAACAATTGGCTTGTTATCTTCATGAATTAAGTTACTTTCTGAATACCTTGTAATGAAAATAACCTTTTCATATCTTATACTCGGAAAGATGTATATATTTGATCCTAGTATCGGGTTGAACGTGCTTATATTTTAATGGCAGAAATTCTTTCGTGATTGTGGAATATTAAAAGTACTAATTTGCATGAAATTACGATATTTATAACTTTACAATCGCTGATATCATCTGAAGGAGTGCTATTTCTTACAAACTGGTGTTTAACGTTGCCTAATTGCTGATTTTAGATATTTCTAACACATTTTATAGTAATTTGTGCCTTTTACTTACTTTAAAAGTTTACTACAAAGTATATTATTTAAATTTGTAATAGGTCGCTGGCCTATTACAAATTTAAATAATATACAAGTACTATAAATTCTGTACTGTTACAATCAAATTTACGGTAATTATTTTAAATTTATTCAAATTGTTTTAAGTCACTGCGCAGCATAGAGCAACACGGACTCCTTCCGGGCCGCGCGAGGAAGTCCTTGTTGCTCGAAGCTGCGCAGCGACTATGTAGATTTTTCAAATAAAAAAAAAAGAAAATTGTTAAGGTTGAAAAGAATAAAAAGGCATACGAAATACGCGGCAAAAACCACAAGAATAAGCTGGTATTTCAAGTAAGAAGTTAATGATTTTAAATTCACAGATCATCATCATCATTATTATCAGCCAATTTAATCCCCACTGCTGGGGCACTGACCTACCTTATGGATAGATAAGAAGGATGGGCCATGACCCACCACGTGGGCCCAATGCAGAATGGTGGGTTTTGACGACTGCGAATACATTTTTGATCACCCTTTCCCTGAACGACCAATACGAAAGTTGCTTAACCGCCAATATCGCTGGCCGAGCGCGCCAACCACAGCGCTCCTAAGCTCTTACATGAATTTATAGATAATGACTAGCTGTCGCCCGCGGCTTCGCCCGCGTGAGTTTCGCTTAGATGAAAAATCTTTTTGTGTTCCAAACTGTTTCAGATGTTTCGGATTTTAGATTTTTATACGTCTACAGAAAATTTTCATCAGATTAATCAAGTTTTGCTAAGGCGCCATTTCCATATATGCTATAGTGTAGCTGGTCTCTTGGAGCTTTTCATCAGATGTTCCATATCTTCAATTTTTATACGTCAGCAGAAAATGCTCATCAGGTTGAACGACTTTTGTTAAGGCACCATTTCCATATTTCTTATAGTTTAACTGTTCTGTTTTGGTTCTTCATCAGGTGTTCCAGTTTTCAAAATCAATTGTAGCCTAAATGTTGCCTAAGCTTAATAGCTACACAACAAAAAGTTTCATTTAAATCGGTTCAGTACTTTTGGAGATTAGCGTGATCATATATACAGACAGACAAGAAATTCCAAAATTTTTTTTTTGCTTTTTTTTAATCTTTTTAATTGTCCCTCTATCCATTTCAGTCAAAAATACTAAATGTACAGACAAAATATTTTTACTGTTTTATTATATACTAGCTTTTGCTCGCGGCTTCGCCCGCGTGAATTTCCCACGGGAACAGTGCTTTTTCCCGGGATAAAAAGTAGCCTATGTGCTATTCCAGGTCATTATCTACCTCTGTACCAAATTTCATCGAAATCCGTCTAGTAGATTTTGCGTGATTGAGTAACAAACATCCTCACAAACTCACAAATTCACAAACTCACAAACTCACATCCAAACTTTCGCATTTATAATATTAGTATGGATGTATAGATTTTAAAAACAATAATAAAAATGACTAAAATGGACAAATAGTATTCTCAAACTGTATGGATTAATGGAAACAACAACATATCGTTCGCTAGAGTGGTCGCATGACGAATGAATTCCATAGCTCTGAGTTGCGCACACACACCAATTTCATGCCTTACAGTTAATAAAAAAAAAAAAAAAACTCACAGGTTCCAAGGAAAGTTTTCGATATAATCTTCGTATTCATTAGTTCCACAGCCAGCTTGCATCGTGTAAATACTTTACATTCACACCGTAAACATACGAGGAGAAATATCACAAGAAACAGTTTCATAATGACCTTCACACTTTGACGATAAACTGCGAATGTTGTGTCTTGATAGTAATCAATATATAAATATGATAAACATTATCTATATATAGGTGGTCAAGTGGTTAAGACAAGAGAAGTTTCAGGTTCGATTCAGATTCAAGTTCACGAGTTTTTAGACCAACAACACAAGAAGAACAGGTTGGATGTCATCAAGGAGGATATGCGACTCCTTGCCTGCGTCTGTGTTTCCGAGCAAATACAACCTGACTCTCTTCAAAACCAGAGTGAATGGGATGCTTCAAGGTAAGCTCGCTACACCGTAGACCTTAACTCTGCCCTCCGGCAAGATCGTGGTCAAGAGCAAACCCATTATTTATTATTACATACATCTCTCTCTCTATCTCTCTTTCAGCCGAAAGACGTCCACTGCTGGACAAAGGCCTCCCCCAAGGATTTCCACAACGACCGGTCCTGCGCTGCCCGCATCCATGCGCGTCCCGCGACCTTCACCAGGTCGTCGGTCCACCGAGTGGGAGGCCTGCCAACACTTCGTTTTCCGGTTCGTGGTCGCCACTCGAGAACTTTTCTGCCCCAACGGCTATCTATAATAAATACTTACATACATAGAATCACATCTTTATCCCTAACGGGGTAGACAGAGCCAAGAATCATTATGTTATTATATTTAATATTTTCTCATCAGGTAGGTAGTGAATTAATTTCGAGCTACTTTTTGTCTTATTCTAAACTTTTCTAGCAAAATAAATGCTTTTTTTTTACAAAAACATTGTAGGTATTTACAAACTTTATATTTTTTTTTCTAAACTAACAATATTACACATGTCTGTTTTGAAACAATATTATCGGAATTTCATGAAGGTTCGTTATCTTAAGTGCCTTTCAAACATAGATAAATGTAAATAGATACTATTTATAAATGAAAACACTACCGGTTTGACGATAATAAGTAACATTTGTAATTATGACCAATATAAATTTCAATCTAAAAGTAAAGATCTTACATGGCTGATCTCAATGGCTAGTGATAAGAAGGTACCTATTTATACCTCTACTTACGTGATTGTGGAGCTGTCCAATTTATGGCTCATCTTTTAACATGCCCCAACTACCCTTTGTCCTGTACCTTGGAAGATCTAAATGAGGCCAACGATATGACGGCGGATAATGACCAAATATTGGTCCAAAAATTTTGCCATTTCGACTCGAGATTATGATCATCACTGCTACAAGTACGGGACTTTGTTTCAGTTTGAATTTCGGGAATTTTTCTCTTGTTGCTCCGCTACTCACACACCCAAGGAATTAACATGCCAGATTTCAGTTTCCTACGCCCCGTAGTTATGGCTGTGCATTGTCTGTCAGGAATTTTACATACCTAGATTAATCATTATCTCGAGTCGAAATGGCACAATTAGCCATAGACCAATATTTGGCTATTTCCAACGATCGTTGGCTTCATTGAGATCTTCCAAGATACAGGATGAAGGCTAGTATATTTATTTATTTCTCTTCTTCTACGTTTCGAGTCGGAATGGCTATATCTGATGAGTATGTGACCACGGCAATTGCATTGTCGTCGGCCTCGTTGAGGTCCAGGAAATGGAAATGGTCCATGGTGCAGGAAATGGGGCAGTTGAACATGCCAGAAGGTAATTTATTTCTCTAGTTCAGTACATCTAAGTTAGGATTTATCCCAAAATTCCCAGAGAACCGCAGTCATGGAACGTAGCTGCTAAATAATAAATGCTTACGGCGATAGCAGGCAAGTATCACGATCGCTCCTACGAGTATTTATGCATGCAATAGGCGTTCGGAATTTACATTCTTAGAACGTGCATGTGGTCATCAGTAAGGCTTTCAATCCACAGCTGTGTAAGACATAAGATATAATATAATAACGCCGAAGAGCTACGAGTATGTTTGAAAGCGTTTATCTGGAACTAAAATTAGATTTCAAAAAATTATCTCGGTGTATAAAAGCAATTCCGAAATTAACTCGTGAGCGTAGCTGTAATATCTTTTTTAAAACGATATATAAGTCCCTGTCGCAACATTTTTCGAAAGAGACATTGTACGAAAGTGATCTTTTACGAAAGAGGCATTCTGCGAAAGAGACGTTTTGAGAAAGATACATTTAACGACATGGAGATATTTTGCGAAAGAGACGTTCTGTGCCTGACTCTACAGATTACAAAGTATATCGTACAGTACTGTATGAAGACCTAAAGATATTTGATGCATATCCATGTTTTGGCTGCTTGGGTATGAAGCATACGTCCACTATGTAGCATCTGGGAGACATGTGTTCGATACGGAACATGCACTTTGTCTAAAGATCTAGGAATAGTTTTATCAGCGTTATTTATTTTTCTTTTCGAGTATGTTAAGTATGTAAGTCATTTCACATGACTTGACAACAACAGCCATCTTGCGGCTGTTGTCGTATATGTACTATTTTAGTAAACAGTCAGCTATTATGGTATACATGATTCCTCAGGTCTATGAAAACTTCCTTATACGAGTATGAGTCAGATCGATATATTTCCTAATTTTCACAAAGAAAGCCTTTCTTCTGGTTAAAAACTATCCTATATGTTACTCTGTTACTTCATTAACCCTCCAAATAATCCCATCTACATCGGATAAGCCGTAACAAAAACAAGTTGTTTTAGAGATTTTCAATTTTCACGAAGAACCCTGAATATTTCCGGTATAAAAAATAACTTTGCAGTCATTTGAAATCTCTATTTTATTGTACTCCAATTTTATCTCTCTCTCTCAGCCAAAAGACGTCCACTGCTGGACAAAGGCCTCCCCCAAGGATTTCCACAAGACCAGTCCTGCGCTGCCCGCATCCATGCGCAAACCGCGACCTTTACCAGGTCGTCGGTCTACCGAGTGGGAGGCCTGCCAACACTACGTTTTCCGGTTTGTGGTCGCCACTCGAGAACTTTTAGTAAAGAAGAACACCCAATTTTATCTATTAGTACTTAATTTTTGTTTGGTTTGTAATGCTGCAACATGTTATTTATGTATCTTTCTAGTTAAGGAGGAACGGGGTCTCCTAAAACAGGCTCCTGGATGTCTAAGAAGAGGCCCCATCCATTATAAGTAAAACTGTAACTTGTTACTGCAAATAAATACCTTTTTATTTTTATAAAGAACAAATGTCCCACACAGGCGTATCCACAAAGAGATAACGAGGAATATACAATTCACATTAAACTCAATGATATTTTAATCGAATTAAGCGGTTGTAGGTCCTCGAAAACCTCGGTTTCAATGGTGAAGTGAATTGCACCCACTTTTGAGGAATTGGGTTGGAGTTAGTTGTTTGTCTAAATAATTGTGAACCTCATTGAAGGGAGAGAATACCTACCTATATAATTTATATGGAGCTACTATCATTTTTGGCTGTTAAGCCAACTTTATTTTTGATAAATTTTAGTGAATAAATTAGATTTAATCTCTCTTTTAAGTAACTTAAAAGAATTACTTGTATTTAGAGATACTTATCGTACTTATTTTACAAACTGAACAGAATTAAAAAAAGCGCTTTAATATAATTAATATCCATTTTTTTTATTAGCCTATACTGTCCCACTGCTGGGCAAAGGCCTCCCCCTCTAGTTCGCTACTCCTGTCTAATCATTATTACATAATATCCATACTTTACATACAATTAGGATATACTCCATGCGTATATTATAAACTAGCGCCCCGCCCCGGCTTCGCTCGAGAGAGGTACATACATAAATTGTAGCCTATACTCAGGTATAATGTAGCTTTCTATTGGTGATAGAATTTTTGAAATCGGTTCAGTAGTTCCTAAGATTATTACCTACAAACAAACTAACAAGCACTTCCTCTTAATAATATTAGTGTGTTATGAACCTTATTCTGGGATGCTTTCGCGGCTAAACTGCTCTCTCTCTCTCTCAGCCGAAAGACGTCCACTGCTGGACAAAGGCCTCCCCCAAGGATTTCCACGTGGACCGGTCCTGCGCTGCCCGCATCCATGCGCATCCCGCGACCTTCACCAGGTCGTCGGTCCAACGAATGGGAGGCCTGCCAACACTACGTTTTCCGGTTCGTGGTCGCCACTCGAGAACTTTTCTGCCCCAACGGCTATCTGTTCTACGAGCTATGTAAACTAAACTAAAGTATAAACTGCTAAACCGATTTTTTTAATTTATAGGACATTAGCTGTTGCTCGCGGCTTTGCCCGCGTGAATTTCCCACGGGAACAGTGCTTTTTCCCGAGATGAAAGGTACCCTATATCCTTCTCCGTACTTCCAGCTATGTGTATGCGAAATTCCAGAAAGATTGGTTCAGTAGATAAAGCGTGAAGAGGTAACAAACAAACCAACTCACTTTCGCATTTATAATATTAGTTAGGATTGCAGCTTGGCATATAAACAACATTATATCACCAAATACATCCATGTTCGTTCAGTGTGTCTGTTTGTCTATAACGTCTGAAACAGTCACTGAGATAATATTAGCTACAATGATTGATCGTGAGAAGCAAGATCTTAGCACAAAGACTGTGTATGTGTGTATATCTGTATCCTCTTAGAATTTGGCAGTAGTTGTACGTAGAGGTATAACAACTAGAAGGCTCACTCGAGCGTAGAGATTATTATGCCTCATAGCACAATTAATATCAATTAATAGCACAAATTTAAATTACATAAAGAAAATCGAGCTTTCATGCCTTTTTTACTTTCATAAAGTTTTCTCTTTTCCTTTACCTTTTCCCACTTTTACGTGGGGTCGGCATTATATATTGGTTCCCTACATTTCACTCTCTAGGTATCAGTTGCCATGTACTTACTATACATTACTCTCTTACTACTCATGCTATTTTTGACACAATCCATCCGCCTAATTTTGGGTCTTCCTCTTTTAATAAATATATGATTGATTGATTTCTTCGTCCCTTTACGTCAATATTTAGGGCCCTTCTTGTAATGTTTTTTTTTATTCCTCTTAATATGCCGAAATCCAAAATATTAAAATGTTGGCAAAAAATAAATTAATCCATACGCTTTTTTAAACATTTTCCGAGATCATTGACTTTTCAAATAAAATTAAATCAGTTTAAAGTTACCTGTCTTTAAAAAAAAAGTATAAGCTCCTTCTACATTAAAAATTAGGTTTTATATCTAAGTAGTCTTGTGCCGAGCTACCCAATAATTAAGTAACAATATATGTATAATTGAGAGGGTTGTTATTGAAAGGTTTGGGAGATGACTGTGTTAAGACAATATAGATAATGTAGGGTATGATCACGATTATGGATAGATATTCTAATTAATATTATAAATGTTTATTTATTTGTTTGTTACCTCGTAACGAAATATCTACTGAATCAGTCTTCCAGAAACTCATGTAGTATTAAGAAGGAAATCTGGTATCTTTCATCGAGAAAAAAGCACAGTTCCCGTGGGAAATTCACGCGGGCGAAGCCGCGGAAAAAAGCTAGTATGTATATAAATTCCGTTTTATGTAAATAGGTTTTTATTTCTTCTTGCATAGATTATAAAAGTGGAAATTCTTATCGAAGTGAATAGGTAAACAAACTGTTAGTATATCCGAATATCTATTCCATTAATAAGCCCACTAATCAACTAACTTCGAGTCTCACGACTCTTGGCTCTGTCTACTACGTAAGGTATAAGGACGTGACGTCTGTACAAATGAATGCCGAAGACCATGCGAAGTGGAGAAGAAGAAGAAATAAAGTGGATCCTGGGCTCCAATGCTGAGGATGTAACCGGGAAAACGCTCAGATAAGAGAAAATAAAATAAATAAATATATACGGACAAATCACACAGATTGAGTTAGCCCTAAAGTAAGTTCGAGACTTGTGTTATGGAATAATAACTTAACAATACTATATTTTATGACAAATACATATATAGATAAACATCCAAGACCCAGGCTAATCTGAAAAGATCATTTTCCATCTTGACCCGACCGGGGATCGAACCCGGAAGCTCCGGTGTGACAGTCCGGCGTGATGACCGTTGGGCCACAGAGGTCGTCAGAGAGAGAGAGAGATGTATCTGTAAAAATCCATACTTCTCTTCACGTCGTATTCTTCATTACTGAGGGTTGTGACTCCCCTCTGTAGAATCACCTTTCTGACTACTTCACTCCACCTGTTTCCATTTCGCTCCGTGGAGGGCCTTGTCAAGTTTGGTGCCTGTCTGTTACGCTTTCCCGGCTAAACCGCTTGACCGATTTTGATGAAATTTGGTATGAATGTAGTTGTAGATCCTGGAGTCAACATAGGCTACTTTTTTTTCAAAAATAAGCCCTCAAGTGGCTGGAATTGGCACGAAGTTTGTATGAAAAACATACAAGATATAGGTACTTTTTGCCGCGGGCGAAGCCGCTGGCAACATCTAGTGTAGGGACAAGGTATGAGAATTGTTAAAAATATTATGTTCAATTATATGTATTTTATGATAAAATACATATGATTGAATTTAAAAGAGCTTAAACTTTTTGGGAAAATCCATTTTCTACGCGTGATATCATTATGTGGGGCGTTTTAGTATCGTCCAAACATACTCGTATCTTAAAAATGTTTTTTTGTTATATCTTAGCAAATACTTTGGTTATTGATGTGATTCTTTAACTGATGATTCTATTATTGTGAGATACTTCACAGGGGCATCAAAACAAAGTTGTCCGGTCTACCTAGACGCGTCGAAGAGATAACTCAAAGCTCCCTGTCGATACCGAAACAGCTTTAAGCTCCGATCAGCGTGCTTACCGGCTGATTTATTACTTTAAAGTGAAGGGCATTCCGTTCACTCCTAACTCACTTTTCATTCACTTTGATTCGGTTTGCCAAACTAAAAAATGGGATGCTATTAATTTTTGTCTGTCTGTCTATCTGTCTGCCTGTATGTCTGTCTGTCTGTCTGTATATATGATCACGCTAATATCCGAAAGTACTGAACCGATTTGAATGAAACTTATTTTGTTGTACAGCTATTAAGCCTGGGCAACATTAAGGCTATAATTTATTTGCCATGCCATGCCATTTTTACACCGTGGTGCCAATCCTACATGGTAACAATTAGCCCAAATGCCATTAATCTCATCGAGTGTGTTATCACTGGATTTGGTACATCACTACCGCCATCAAGCGGTAGTTGTATACACATTAGTGACACAGAACAGTCAGCTAATGGTTTTAAGGCAGTGTTTTTTTTTTTAAGTTTTTTATAATTGGGTATCTAATTTCCACAAAATCTATATTGGTTTTTGTCTGTTCATAGTACATATTTAAAAAATATATATGAGGGTTCTTTATAGGGCAAAAAAGGAAGACAAATTAAATGATGGTCGGACGATTTACCAAAAGGATGGAGACGATCAGCTCGAAATAGAGACGAGTGGAAGTCAATGCCTATGTCAAGGGACAACCTGACCAGAATCTGGAAGCTGAGGAAATTGCGAGTTAAATTTATGTGAAAACTTCATTTTCACATATTTCCTAGTTAATTAAGTTATATTTAAAATTGTAAGTTTTGTATGAGGTCAGCGAATAAAGGCTATTTTTTATTATTATAGGGTTAATAGATTTTTTTTAAATTTTTGTCTGTCTGTAAACAAAACGAGTCGCTAGTCTATATATACAAAACTAGCTTTTGCCCGCGGCTTCGCCCGCGTGAATTTCCCACGGGAACAGTGCTTTTTCCCGGGATAAAAAGTAGCCTATGTGCTATTCCAGGTCATTATCTACCTCTGTACCAAATTTCATCGAAATCCGTCCAGTAGATTTTGCGTGATTGAGTAACAAACATCCTCACAAACTCACAAACTCACAAATTCACAAACTCACATCCAAACTTTCGCATTTATAATATTAGTATGGATTACAGTTTTTGAAGTAGGTTAAAAACGCTGACTGACTGGTAAAATATCAACGGAGAGACGAAACCGCTAAACGTAGAAACTTAAAATATTGCATTAAATCTAGAAATTTTGAAAATTACACCCCTAAAAGGATGAAAAACTAAATGCACGCGGGCGAAGACGAGGGCAAAGCTAATAAATGACAAACAGAAATAGAAAACTGAGTAAACAGAGTGCACACGCGTTGACGCCTGCAAACTAAGATATCTCATTTCCGCTCCCCGTCGCGTCAGGTTTGAATACCCCCGTATAATTGCATAGCGCGCATCTGTTTGGACGAGTTGCGTGAACGCGGCAATGTTTGCTTTTGTTTTTAGGGATCCGTACTCAAAGGGGCCAAACGGAACCCTGTTTGTATGTCTCCGTTGTCCTTCAAAGAGCTCTATTATCTATAGAACTTTTTATTTTTCTAATGAAACACACATAACGACTATCTTGGCAATGTTAATGGAGTGGTTTGCCATTGCCTTCTCCAATTCACACACTAGCTGTCTATGGAAGTAAAATAGACTCCATTGGTTTTAACATAATATAAATTTTGTCTTCTATTGACCTCAGACCATTTTTTATGTTGTACCAAATTTATAAAATGTTTAGCGTCGTTACTGGGTTATTTAGGTTAAGCCTGTAATAACACGCTGTATAATCAAATATATCAAATTCTTCCGTTACTGACTGAGAACGCACAGCCAAAACTACTGGGCGTAGGAAGCTGAAATCTTTTACGTAGGTTCCTTAGGGAGTATAGGGAAGCACTAAGAGAGAATTTCCCGAAATTAATAAATAAACATAGAAATATCTCTACAAATTCACACTAACAATATCTTCCGGGCACATCTGTATCCTTCCGTGCCGCGTGCAGTCCTTCTGAATAATTAACGCTCAGCTTTGAAATAATGCTTTCAACGTACTTTTAACCGACTTGGCGGAAAGTTTAGAGGTTCTGTATGCTTTTCGTCATGTTTTTGGATTATCTGAATACCAATTACTAAATAGATTAAGTATTGACATCATTTGAATTGGTACCAAAATTTGCATCTTTTATGTAAATGTTACTTTTAATGCTCTTTTTACAAATATCTTACACAAATATTTAAAAAGTAAATACATTTTGACTAAAATAATATAACTAAGACCAAATTTCGCAGCACACATGGCAGATATATATCCTGACGTAAAAAATCATAAAAATATAACAACAGAAATTTTAACCCTACTAAAAATACAAGTTTCGTAATACAGAATGGCACATATAAAATTATTAAATTAACAATAAATAGAATATATTAACCATTTGATAAATTTAAAAGAAAATATACTCTATCATCAACAGATATTGTATTTTTTTCATACTAGTGGTTCGCCGCGAACTTAGACCTCGCGATTATAATTTAAAAAAAAACGTATATCTCAAAAACGGCTAAACCGATTTTTTTGCGCAACGAAGTTAAAAATTCTATGGATAGTTGCTACACGTATTCTTAATATCATCGAAATTAATTCAACGGTTCGGGAGTTATCGCGGAACAAACATACATACAAATATTGTTTTTTCGAACTTGAATTATAGCCTACTAACTTTCGTCCATGACTTCGCCCGCGTGAATTTCCCACGGGAACAGTGCTTTTTCCCGGGATGAAAGGTACCCTATGTCCTTCTCCGTACTTACAGCTATGTGTATGCGAAATTTCAGGAAGATTGGTTCAGTAGATAAAGCGTGAAGAGGTAACAAACAAACAAACCAACAAACAAACTCACTTTCGCATTTATAATATTAGTTAGGATAACCTTCGCTCGCTTCGCTCGCTCGGTCAAAAATGAAAATTAAAAAAAAATAACCACTACTTAACGACATTTCTCGTTGTGACTACTTTTATTCTTAACAAAGTGAATTATCCTCAGTTTTCCATAGCTGTAAAGAAGAATAATGGCAACAAAAATATGCAGTTGCTTTTTAAGTAGGAATATCTGAATTCCCAAGTCTCTGAAACTATCATTTAAAATGTCTCTCCGAAGAGCTGCAGACAGCTGCGACTCGCGACTCAGTGGAGCGAATCAGAATGATTGCGCATTCTAAACTAGCTTTTTCCCGCGGCTTCGCCCGCGTAAATTTCCCACGAAAACAGTGCTTTTTCCCGGGATGAAAGGTACCCTATGTCCTTCACAGTACTTCTAACTAAATGTATGTGAAATTTCAGGAAGATCGGTTTAGTAGATAAAGCGTGAAGAGGTGACAAACAAATAAACAAACTCAGTTTCGCTTTTATAATATCAGTTGGGATTATTTTTATACCAATACTAGCTTTTGTCCTTGGCTTCGTTCGTGTGATCTTCTTTTTGACCTACTTTACCCCCTTACGGTTGGAATTTCCAAAACCGCTAATGCTATATGTAGGTATATCTATTTAAACTAAAATATCTTTAACAAACGTTCTCGTAAACAAATAAAAACCCGGTAAGTACAAATATCTTACAATATTCCAAATCTTGCGAAAGTTCGTAGCACAAGTGCAACGCCGCCGCCGTAGCACAAGTGCTACGCCGTAGAGCTAGTGCTACGCCGTAGCAAATAAGACCTGCTTCTTTATTATGACGTGAAGTATACGAGGGAATTGTGTGTTTAACAAATCCTTATTTATTTATTCCATCCATTTCATTAGAAAACAATATTCATTGTTTTGGAATTAAAATAAAAAAATGCAAATAAAAACTTATATCTAAAAAAAAAATCATTTTAAAATAATTTTGATTACAATTAATTTATTTAATACAATTTTTATTTAATTTGTCCACACTATAAAAAAAATTCCAACAAATAAGTTCTCAATGGCTCCTTAAATACTTTCACATTTGTAATTGTTTTTAAATAACGAGGTAGTTTATTAAATAGTTTTGTCGCTTGGAATTGTACGCTTTGCTTAGTTATTTTTAAGTGTGGTTATAGTAAATTTACAGGGGTCTATAAAGGGCCAATACGATGATAGATGTTAAACGTAGACGTTAAAATTATTTTTTAAGATTTTTTCTGTTAGTACACGAATCACGACAAAACTACTGGCGCGATTTATGCGGTTTCATAGTTGTCTTGTATAGCGCACACTCCGCTTAGAACCAGAGAACTATACTAAATTTAAAAGCTTCTATTAAATAATAAAAAAAAACTTTTTTCCGAAATGTAATAGCGACTCACCAAACACAGAAAGAGCCTGCGAGGTTTCCGCAGTTCAGTAATTATATTACTATAAGTATTTTATTTATTATGTTGAATAAATGATATTAAAAAACATTATAGACAGAGCGAGCGAAGCGAGCGAGGGCTATAATTCAAGTTGAGGCGAAAACAACATTGTTTGTATGTATGTAAGTATGTATGTTTGTTCCGCAATAACTTTCGAACCGATTAATTAATTTCGATGATATTATGAATACGTGTAGCAACTATCCATAGAATTTTTAAGTTCGTTGCGCAACAAAATAGGTTCAGCCGTTTTTGAGATATTTTAAAATAATAATCGCGAGGTCTAAGTTCGCGGCGAACAACTAGTAAAATTGCAAGCAAGCGAAATGTCTGTATATTCGTATTAACATTCAGATCTCCTAAACAGTCGACACACAACATAAGGCACGACTTCCAAGTCCCAGGTGTGCATTGTACTTAGAGCTACGTTTTCTCTGTATACAATTTTCTTATTCGTACACTGTACATTTTTAAAATAGCTCTAGTAAATTTTTATGTAAAAACGAATTTCAAATGTAGCTTTAAATTGGCAGAGAAATTGGTGACCAAAATTTTAAAAAATCATACAGTACATTACATATACAAAATCATCAGTTTTTGAAGTAGGTTAAAAATGAGAAGTCAAACAGGTTTCATTGTTTACATAATTTCTTTGATATAACAAAAGTCACAAACACACGGCGTCTAAGGTGAGCTACAGAACGCTACGCTGTGCAATGCTGTGCTACAATGTTATATACTCAACAATGTAGACGACATGGAATTAAAGCAATTCTCATAAGAAAGGGCAATGCCAATTTAGTATGGGCGAGTGGCGTCATTTCTTTTATTAGCCGCGTCCACTTACCAAACCATATTTTTTATGGAAGATATTCATGTGCTGAACAAAACAAAATATGGCAACTATACCTCTACACGCTGTACAAACTGAGATATAAAGATCTGAAAAGTCAGAATTCTAGTACTGTAAACTGGTGACTGAGCATGAGGGGGCTTCGTTTTCGTCTTTTCTTTCTTATTATTTTCCGTTACTAAAATCTTAGAGGACCAATCGACCCTCAGATATCAAACTAATAACTACTAGTGGTTCGCCGCGAACTTAGACCTCGCGACATAAAAATGCGTATATCTCAAAAACGGCTGAACCGATTTTGTTGCGCAACGAACTTAAAAATTCTATGGATAGGTGCTACACGTATTCTAAAAATCATCAAAATTAATTCAACGGTTCGAGAGTTATCGCGGAACAAACATACATACATACATACACACATACATACATACATACATACATACATACATACATACATACATACATACATACATACATACATACATACATACATACATACATACATACATACATACATACATACATACATACATACATACATACAAACAATGTGATTTCGCCCCAACTTGAATTATAGCCCTCGCTCGTCGCTCAGTCAATTATGGGACATGGGACCTAAATTACCATTCCTATTCCTAGGGTCCCTGGTAAAAAGGTCCTGAAAATTCAAGTCCTCCGGGGTCCCATGTGTCTTCTGAGATCTCCTGTGGCCTCCAGGTCCCTTTGGTAACGGAAAATAATAAGAAAGAAAAGATGGAAACATAGCCCCCTCATTCTCTGCTCAGTCACAGTTAGTGATGTGCCGTTCCCAAATTTCCGTTCCCGGGAATATTCCCGGAAACGGGAACGGGAATATTCCCGGGAATGTTTCCAATTTTTGGGGAACATTCCCGTGTTTCTGGGAACGTTCCTTGCAAAGCTGGAATTGACTTTATAGGATTACTAGCGTTTGCCCGCGACTTCGCCCGCGTGAGTTTTGCTTAGATAAATAGTATCCAACATTTTACCATTACTAACCATTGTTTTGCCATTTAAAGTTGCTCTTAGGCTGCTTTTTAACATTTCAAGATTCGATTGTGCGCATTACATTACAATATGCCCACACTGACGAACATTAACCGATTCGATTTTGATTATTCCATTTTCAGAATGTCACTTTCGCAAAGAATTACTTGTGCAAAAAAGACTACATTCGCAAAATATCACTTTTGCAAAAAGACACCTTCGCAAAATGACACTTTCGAAAAAAGACACCTTCGCATTGCAAAAGTGACATTTTACAAATGTAACCATCTATAAATGTGACAGTTTGTAAAAATTAATATGCGGAAGTAACCTTTTGCGAAGATGTCATTTTGCAAAAGTGAACTTTGGGACGGCTCGGCAAAGTACCAATTGGTCACTTCGGATTTGGTGAAACGCAGAGCCAAATCTCATCGTCTAAAAGTTGCCTGTCTGTCTGTCTGTTTTGTATGGAGTTGTCGGTTTTCGACCGATTGTACTTTGGGGAGTGTGCTCATGAGCTGCATGAGCTCATACCGCCTAACCCTATGTCCAGATGCACGGCGGGCTATCATCCTTTCTTGGTTAATATTCCCCCCGCAAGCACCAAGCGCTTTTCGTGCGCGCATTAAAGAAATGGAACTTTCTACCTGCATTTTCCCGAGCACATACATCCTGACTCTTTCTTTAAAACCAGAGTAAATAAGCTACTTCTGGGTGGGCTCGCTACAACGTAGACCTCATCTCTGTCCGCGGGTAAGATTGTGGTCAAGAGCAAACCCATCTTTAATACAATAAAAAAAACGTTATCTGTTAATAAAACCTGGGTCCCAGCTGATGGGCACAGAAAACGAGGAAGGCCTAAGACAAGATGGTCAGATGAACTTAAAGCATTCGACAGAAAGTGGATAGAAAAGGCCAGAGATAGGGACACAGGACTTGTTAAAGCAACAAAAAAAAGTTAATAAAAAAAAAAAATGCAATCATTCGGGCAAGATTGTGGTCGAGAGCAAACTCATCTTTTATAAAAAAAAGTTACCACATCATTGTATTAAAAAAATTGGCTCAAGCGCAAAATGTCTCTTTCGCAAAATGTCCCCTAGTCGTAAAATGTCTCTTTCTCGTAACGTCTTCTTCGCAGAATGCCCGAAAGTGACCTTTTGCGAATGTAAACTTTTGCGCAAGTTACCTTATATGAAAGTGAAACTTGCATCAATAATATTTTGTGAAAGTGACGTTTTATGTGAATGTGACCTTTCGCAAAAGTTACTTTATACGAAATTGACCATTTACAAAAGTAACATTTAGCAATTAATAATTTTAAGTGACCGTTTGCGAAAGTTACCATGCGAAAGTGACATTTTGTGAAAATGACCTTTTGCGAAGATGTCTTTTTGCAAAAGTGACTTTATGCAAAACTTATCTGTTGACAAAAAATAAATATGCACTTATTTATTGTATTTATAAAATAGGCCCAGACGCAAAATGACTCTTTCGCAAAATGTTCTCTAGTCCTAAAATGTCTCTTTCGCAGGATGTCTCTTTTACAGAATACATCTTTCTCAGAATCACTAACACACCTAATAGCAATAAGCAAGAGATGGAAGTTGTGCAGAGCAACTACGCTCTGCTGCCAGAAAATGTGCGCAGAGCGAATCCGGACAAACGAAGCGGCGGGAAGAATTCTGTACCGGAACTTCACCGGGAAAAAACCACCGGTAAAAAATAAGTACCGGGAAGAAATCTCCACGCGGCACCACGTTTGCCCGACTAAAACCTAAATAACTTAACGCAGTCTGCTACCACCGTAGCTTATGAAGGGAGCTACAGGGCCCTATATGATAACCTAACCTATAAATTAATTACACTTAAAAAACACTTACCAAGCTAAATCTTCTTTCTCTTCGGATCCAAACTTGAGTATCTTCGGGAAGGGGGAATTCCTAATCACCCTACCTAACCCTTGAGATCTCAATTCCCCAGGACAAATAAATAGATTTCTTCCCGTAGTTTCACTCGGGAACAGCCAGATGTGAACCGCCAGCCACGTTTCACCTCTCACAAGAAAAAGTCACCATGACGGGTACACAAACACAAAGTTCAATAGTTATTTAACAAACAGGAAATTCACAAACACAACTCAAGCTAATTAGCAATCAAAGAACGCGGAACCTCTCGCGTATTAAAAATCAAACCGATATCGCATAGGGCAATTGCGACCGTCCGCGAGCCATTCGCGCTAGCAAAGTGAAAACCCCGAACGCCCTCTGGCGGCAGCAATGCGAAACGCCTGCGTTTAGTTTTACCCAATATATTACAAACATCCCCCCGTCCCGGTCTGAGAAGCAGACCGCTAGCTTACTCTACGGGAAGGCGGGCGAGAGAGGTCACACCTCTCCTTAAAATCGAACCGTCGACCAACACCTCAGCCACACGCGGAGTGCCATCTCCGCCAAGAATCAAACGTAATATGCGAGCTCGTCGCCAAAGCAATGAGGGCAAATTTGCCTCTTTTAACAATACTAAATCACCCTCCCTGGGAGGCTCAGTCCTGTCTGTCCACTTCACTCTTTGCTGCAGCAAATGCAAATATTCAAGCGACCAGCGACGCCAAAAGTCCTGGCTCATTTGCTGCAACATTTGAAAACGCGACAACCGATATACGCGTTCATCCTTCCACGGGTATTCGGGCAGGGCATTCAACGGCCCTCCCACCAAAAAATGACCAGGGGTGAGAGCTTCCAAGTCATTTGGATCTGGAGATAGCGGACAGAGAGGACGAGAGTTGAGGACCGCCTCAACTTTACAAAACACTGTGGCCAGCTCTTCAAAAGTTAGAGCCGTTTCTCCGATAATGCGGCGGAGGTGGGTCTTTGCGGATTTCACAGCCGCTTCAAAAATCCCTCCCCAATGGGGGCAACCTGGGGGACTAAATTTCCAGGTTATTCCCCTTTGGGCAGCAATCTGACTTAAACTAGTACAATTTTTATCAATAAACACAGAAACATCCTTAAGATAATTTACAGTTCCCTTATAGTTTGTGCCATTATCAGACCTAATAAGGGAAGGTAGACCTCGACGCGAAACAAAGCGATCCAACGCGGCGACGAAGGCCTCCGTAGTCAGAGCCGATACCACCTCCAAATGGACAGCCTTGGTGGCCAAACAAACAAATACACACAAATAGCCCTTCACAATACGGGCATTACGAAAGGGAGAAGCCTTGATCGAAAAGGGACCGGCAAAATCGGTTCCAACGCCGTCAAACGGTCTCGAAGGTCGGATTCGATCAGCGGGCAAATCACCCATCTGTGGTTGCATCGTGGATGCCTTCAACCTATAACATGCAATACATCGAAACAGAACACTACGGATTGCTCTTCGGGCAGACAATATCCAAAATTCGCGTTGCAAAATAGCCAACAAAGCATTGCACCCAGCATGGGCGTTACGAATGTGTCGATCAGACACCAAAAGCTGCACCAAGGGTCCGCCCTTGGGCAACAACAGAGGATGGCGAGTCTCATATGGAAGATCCGCCTTCCGGAGCCTGCCTCCAACCCGAAGAAGCCCATCCGAGTCGATGTACGGGTTCAAACGAGCGACCGCGCCCTTCAACTTAGCGCGTCCGTCGCGCAAAATACGAAGCTCTGACTCAAACCGTCCGGTCTGCACGACACGGACCCAATGCAACAATGCGCTCCGGCGCTCTTCTGCACCTGCAATCGGCTCCAACCGCTTTGCCTGTGGGTTTCTACAATTATGTATGAAACGCTTAATCCAACTGGTAACACCCAGAAGCTTATCCAAACTGCTATACCGAGCAAGTAGCCAATCCGGCTCCGACGTCGTCTCAGCGACTACAGCATGTACACGGAGCCCAGTCAAACTCAAAGAAGTAACATCTGTCTGACAGACAGGCCAAGATGTTTCTGATCCCATCAGCCACTCTGGACCCCACCAGAGCGGGTGTGACACCAATTCTGGTGCCGTACAACCTCGGGAAGCACAGTCCGCTGGGTTAAGCTCTCCCGGCACATGTCTCCATGTTATATCAATTCCAATATTTTGAATTTGGGAAACCCTGTTTCCAACAAAAACCTCCAAGGTATGTGGGGCCGCGCGCAACCATGCAAGCGCGACCTGGCTATCCGACCAGGCGAAGATGTCTCGTATCTCGACCGTGGCCGCCAGCTCACTGGCAACGTGATGCAACAATTTAGAGAGAAGGTGAGCTCCACTCAACTCAAGCTTGGGAATAGTCAGCCTAGTCCTGATGGGGGCGACCTTGCTCTTCCCTAACAAAAGCGAGACATTGACCCGGCCATCGGCGTCAACTGTCCGCATATAGACTGACGCGGCGTAGCCTCGCTCCGACGCGTCACAAAAGCCATGCAGGCTGGCTCGATATTTCCCGGGGGCAATATTCGACGAGGCAAGGCAATCCGATTGACTTCCTTAATCGATGAAAACAACTCGAGCCAATCATCCAATGGAGGACCAAACAGCGGCTCGTCCCACGAGACGCCCAAAGTCCAAAGTCTCTGAAGAAGACACTTTGCAGAGAATATCACTGGACTGATCCAACCGCTTGGATCAAACATACGGGCTATTACGGACAACACCGTTCTCTTAGTCCAGACCTTTGGTATTTCCAAGTCCACTTGGAATGTAAAAATATCGGTTAGCGGCTGGTACTGCATGCCCAGCACCGCTATCCTGTTGGGATCATCCACATCCTCAAACAGGTGAGGGTTCTGTTGGTGATCCTCCGGGATCCCTTCTAGAACTTTAGGCTCATTAGATAACCACTTACGTAGCTCGTAGCCACCTGTCTTCAATATTTCAATCAATTCATCCCGCAGTAGGAGGGCCTCCTCAATACTTTGGGCTCCGGTGCACACGTCATCTACATACAAGTCACGTGACAGCACGGAAGCCCCACGGGGAAAGCGGATCCGTTCCCGCTCTGCCAATTCAAGCAATGATCTGATGGCGATATAGGGACTAGATTTCAAACCATACGTGTTTGTATTGAGTTCATACACCGTCACAGGATCCTCAGGGCGCTCACGCCAGAGTATCAACTGGAATCGCCTGTCCTCAGGATGTATGACTGTCTGGCGGAACATCATCCGGATGTCCGCGCCAAAAACCACTTGATGTCTTCTAAAGTTCAAGATGATGTCAATTATGTCCCTGTGCAATTTGGGACCTGAATGCAAACATAGATTCAACGAAACTCCGTTCGAAGTGGGTGCGGACCCATCAAAGACAGTCCGCAACTTGCCCGTTGAGGCCTTCACCACCGCGTGGTGGGGCAAAAAATAATGCTCAGTTGAGCTCCAATCAACTCGAGCCGGAGACATGTGACCCAAATCCTCGTACTCGCGCATAAATTCAATATATTTATCGCGAAGTACGTGGTCACGCTGCATACGTCGCTCCATGGACAGCAGTCGTTTCTCCGCAAGCGCCCTACTTTGCCCTAGGCTAGGACGAGAGGCAACAAAAGGTAACCTAGTTACAAACCGACCGGAGGGCAACCTCTCCGTGGTCGATCGAAAAAGGGCTTCGCACTCAGCGTGTTCCGGATCCATCCTGGAACTCATAGGTGGCTCCTCCACCTCCCAAAACCTTTGCATGGTCTTGGCCAAGGACGCAGATGCGACAACCGGTGGCTCCTTCCGCGGTGCCATTATCAAACACAGGGCCCATCAGGGCGAAACCAAAAATCGTAGACACTGCCATCAGTGAAGACGAACCCAGAGCCTTCTGTGTACCCAACAAAATCCAACCCAATACGTCCGAGCCCAGGAGCAAGTCCACTGGGCCGGGATGAAAGACAAAGGGGTCGGCCAAATCCAGACCCGAAACCAAAGACAACACACCCGGCGGTATGTCTGTCGAGGGGTGCCAACCCGCAATGGTATCCATTACCATAGCCGAAGTCGTGATCCTCATTGTGGAGGACTTCAGCGAAGAAAAGGTGACAAGTGTCTGGCCCGTCAGACACTTCACTTGTATGCCACCAACTCCAAGAAGTGGCACAGGCGAGTCTTCCACGACTAAACCTAACTGGTGTGCCACTCGAGTGGTAACCAAACTGCTTTGAGCCCCTGAGTCCAACAGAGCTCTCAAATTAATGGCTTCCCCCTACGACCCCATACGCGGACCACCGCGGTAGGGAGCAGAACCGTCCGCGGCTCTGTCCCAGCAAGGGAGCAAGCTAGTTACGGGCTCCCCACTCTCTCCAAACCAGGGGCGCGCCACTGACCCGGATAATATGGCGGGCGAGTGCACATCCCCATCTGAGGGGGGCATAACCCGCGGCCCGGCCATACATATGGTACGGCGGGTGGTACTCCAGCCGTGGGTACTCGTGCAGCGGCGGAGAAAACCGCTGCGGCTGCATGTGTTGGGTATTGGTAACCCGCGTGGAGGGGGTGTCCCCACTCTCACGTCCGATCTAGGGCCCCCGCCCATGGGGGCCCTATCCGGGGCCTGGCCAGCTACATACTGGCCATGACCTTGGGGCGCGTGGTCCCGGTCCGCCAAGACCCGCGCAGGTACGCGACCCCTCCCGAGGGGGTGCGACGAGCGAAGCCGCGTCCTCCGTCCGGTGGTGGAGGGCTTCGCGCAGGAGCGCCCCCGCCCATAGGGGACCCCTGCCTCAACATCCGGGTGCCATCCCCGTTGCGGTTCATGCAAAGCATCGCGTGGTGCCGCCCACGGCATGCACTGCATGGTATGGCACTGGGACAGTCACGTGCATAGTGACCGCCCAAACAATAAAAGCAAAGTTCATGCCGCTTTGCCATGCGGCGCCTATCTTGTACTGGCAGTCTCTGCCAGTCCCTGCATTGTAGCAGGCTGTGGCCCATCCGGCCACATTGCAGGCAGTCCGCGTCCCTCGCGACTGCTGCCGTGTGCGCAACCCGCACACCAGCTCCACGCGGTGGCGGTTGCCGTCCCTGTGGGGGCTTCCCTCGCCATGAGGGTTCCAAGGGCCTACGTTCAGGCGCTCTGGATGGCGCTGAGTCCGTCATGGTATTCTCAGCAGCCCGTGCCTCAAACTCCAAAAACTTCACCAAGTCAGTGAATGTTGGTAGGGTGGTGCTATCCCGTTCCGCATTCTCGCGCTCAAATCGCGAGCGGATGTCATTGGGTAATTTGCCCAATACAATGTGCACCAACAAAAAGGACCATTGGTCCACCGGCAGCCCCAGTGTGCGGAGCGCGTTACAGGCCACTGTAACGGGCGTGAGCAACTGCAGGCGCAACTGTGCCCTGTTGGCCACCTTGGGCAGGGCCATCAACTGTGCGGCGTGCGCATCCGCTAACAAACGTAAATTTTGGTAGCGGGAGTTCAATAACTCCCAAGCCGTGTCGTACTGGTCGTCCTCCACCCGGAGGTGCTGGATGAGCGACCGCGCTTCACCCTCAAGAGTGGAGAGGAGGTAGGCCATCTTCTGGGCCTTCGACAAATCCTGTCGTGCTACGACCAGGGACTCAAACATATTTTTATATGCTACCCACTCCTCCATCCTACCCCCAAAGTGGGACAGCTGAAGGGTGGGGAGCCGACCAGTAACCGCTGGTCCTTCCTGTCTAACAGGTGTGCGAGGGGCTGGTCCGCCAGCCTGTCTCGCCCTTATTGCGGTCACCGCCTCCGCGATATCATCGTGCAGACTCAGGATCTGGTCCATGTCCGCCATGTGACCTGCGTAGGCCTCCGGGGTAAGATCGGCTTCGGTAAGCGCCGCCATGGCCGCTTCCGCGCTAATCAATCGTGAGTGGAGGTGATCCGCTCTTAGCAGTATGGCGCCCTCCCTGTCCTTCCGGGACAGGAGTCCTCCGGCCGTCACAAACCATCTCAATTCGTTGGCGAGTGTCGCCCTAGCATTGGAGGCCTTCGCCATCGCGTCAAGTCACAAACAAAAAATAACAAAAGGTAAATAAAAAACAACAAAATCAAGCAACTACACGAAGAACCGCGGTAGGTATGAGAATGGCACAAACCCGGAACGCACGGTACAAACCGCAAACAAATACAAAAAAGGTTACAAATATTCTTATACAAACAAACTAAGAAAAATCTAATAATTTTTACAAACAATTAATTATTTTTTTACAAACGAACAAATAGAGGGTAGATAAACTACGCTCTGCTACCAGAAATTGTGCAGAGCAACTACGCTCTGCTGCCAGAAAATGTGCGCAGAGCGAATCCGGACAAACGAAGCGGCGGGAAGAATTCTGTACCGGAACTTCACCGGGAAAAAACCACCGGTAAAAAATAAGTACCGGGAAGAAATCTCCACGCGGCACCACGTTTGCCCGACTAAAACCTAAATAACTTAACGCAGTCTGCTACCACCGTAGCTTATGAAGGGAGCTACAGGGCCCTATATGATAACCTAACCTATAAATTAATTACACTTAAAAACACTTACCAAGCTAAATCTTCTTTCTCTTCGGATCCAAACTTGAGTATCTTCGGGAAGGGGAATTCCTAATCACCCTACCTAACCCTTGAGATCTCAATTCCCCAGGACAAATAAATAGATTTCTTCCCGTAGTTTCACTCGGGAACAGCCAGATGTGAACCGCCAGCCACGTTTCACCTCTCACAAGAAAAAGTCACCATGACGGGTACACAAACACAAAGTTCAATAGTTATTTAACAAACAGGAAATTCACAAACACAACTCAAGCTAATTAGCAATCAAAGAACGCGGAACCTCTCGCGTATTAAAAATCAAACCGATATCGCATAGGGCAATTGCGACCGTCCGCGAGCCATTCGCGCTAGCAAAGTGAAAACCCCGAACGCCCTCTGGCGGCAGCAATGCGAAACGCCTGCGTTTAGTTTTACCCAATATATTACAAACAGAAGTTAGTATGAAACTTTGTCATTTTGAAAGTAAAAGTAAAAATTAAATTTTAGATTTATTGGTCTGTTGCAAAAGGTAACTTCCATATAAGATAACTATCACAACGGATCACACGTTTTCAAAAGTTACCTTATGCGAAAGTGACCTTTTACGAAGTAAACATAAGCAGTGACCTTTTGCGAGAGTGATCTTTTTCAAAAATGTCCATTTGCGAAAGTGAAGTTTTGCGAATGTGACCTTTTGCGAAAGTGACATTTTATGAAAGTAGACCTTTTGCGCAAGTAACCTTGTGGGAAAATGACATTTTGCGAATGTGGACCTTTTGAAATCAAAACCTCAAAAAATGGCAAAATCAAAATCGAATCGGAGAATGTTCTGTGACAGGCATATTGTAATGTTAATACGCACAATCGAATCTTCAAATGTTACGTTACAGGTTAATATTCGCAGTGTGGGACCAACTAACCAATCTACTATTTATCTAAGCGAAAATTACGTGGACGAAGTCGCGGGTAAAAGCTAGTAATCCTATAAAGTCAATTCCAGCTTTTGAGGGAACGTTCCCAGAAACAAGGGAATGTTCCCCATAAGTCGGGAATATTCCCCGGAAATTTGGAAATATTCCCGGGAACGTTCCCGAAAAGTAGGGAATATTAAAGATTTTTGAAAAAAAAATTGGGTGGGGCTGTGTCGTGGACACGGCCGTTGGTTTTAACGTGAAACGTCTATGTCAGCGAGTCGCTTTTAAAGATTAGATTGAAAGAAAACAAAATATTCTATTTCGATTTATCTATACAAACATACACCTTGTATTCTATACAAACATGTAGATTAAAAACATAACACTTAAAATAAATTGCATGTGGATAAGGCTGTTTTTGGTTTGATGTGATAATTTATTTGTGATTTTCTTGTATATATATACTCAAGATAATACAATAAAGATGGTGCACCCACGCTTTACAAAATATTTTTTTCAAAAACAATGTTTTTTATAAACTACACATTTTAAAAACATCTGGGTGTACATACTAATCCTTTTTTATAAAATGATTATTTTACAAACAAATTACTAGATAAATATTGATTTTACAAACAAATTACTTAACAAAGACTTCAATTGGTAAAACATGGCAAAATAAAATATCTTATGACAAAATACATCGTTCGCTAAATATTATTTACCAAAACTAAAAGATATGAAGTTTTAAATGTCTACAAACATAAGCGAAGTCCCCTACATGTTCACCGGGAAATTTTGTATTAAGGAAATAAATGTTGTGGTCTTGTACTTACTTTAAATCTCTCTCGAACCAAAGTCGATCACAAACATTGCAAGATAACACAAACGGATTTTCTTCGAATATAGTTTTGAAGCGATTATCCGCCATCGCCAATAATTTTGCATAACATCACTTCGACTACTGTTCAAGTTTCCCAGTTCACTAAACGGATTCCACATTTGTATGGGTTGTATGTATATCTTTGCCTGTTACGTCCATTGCAATAAGTATATCTTTGGTAACAATGCTCGCGGAGTCGATGTTGTTCAAGTTTGAAGTTGTTTGTTAAGCCATGGTACCCCCTCTAAAATAACGAATAAATAATAAACACAAATCTATCTCGTTGCCACAATAATAGCAGGAGCTCTCCAGGAGGATGTTATCGATGCTGTCTCCTAGCGGCGCGGTTACCGTCACTTTATAATTAAGAACATAATATTATAATACTATGTAAGTTCTAATCGAAAGAGCAGACGAACTTGCTATGAAAGGAGCAGATGAAACTTTCGTGGGACCTGAACCCAGACTTCCCATAGCTTATGGGATAACGAAAGGCGTCATCAAGCATAGAATGAAAGTTGAATCCAAAGAAGATGGAGAAGAACTAGAAGTCTAAGACAATCTAAAATCTTCATCAAAGCAGCAGATCAAAAGAAATCAAAACATCTACTTAAATTGAGTAGGAATATCGTTGGAATCATCATAGGAATCCTCACAGGATACTGCTAACTGAATAGACACTTGACAGTGATTAAGCAAAGAGATCCTATCTGTCCCAGCTGCCAGGAAGAAGAGGAAACTAGCTTTCATCTAGTAGCAGAGTGTCCCGCTTACGCTGCTGCGAGGAGAGAAGTAATGGGCTCAGACGCCCTATCTGAAAATGATCTGAGCGACATTACAATAGGGCAGTTATTAAAATTCTGCAAAGTAACAGGTAGATTCAGTGGGTCGCCACCAACGTAAGTTACCAGGTAACTCAAAACCCTATACGGGTCTCGGGGAATCGGGTGAAATGGTCCCAGCATAAGTGGACTGATCACCCGTCTGGTGCTCGCGCTGGCGTCCTCATATAGTAAATAGTAAATAAATAAAAAGTTCCAATCGAGAGTCTTGGAAGAAGGAGAGAAAGGCATTTGCCCAGTACTGGGATATTGATGGCTATTAAATAAAAAAATAATAAATAAATGTAAGTTCCCGCGGCGGCGGGGCGACGGACGGCGGCGCCGCCTATATGTCTTAGGATTAGGTACCTACATAATTAGGTGCTTATATAATTTGATATTATTTTGTGTATATTAGTTGGTCGGATTTTGATGCGGTTTTCAATTTTAGGTAGGCAACTTCTTCAATAAAGTGTACCTATTTAACATTTTCATCTGTGCTAAGGCGGGCCAATATATATAAATTATTATAACACCAAGCCAGGCAAAACGACCTGCATTCGTCTAGTGTAGATATGCCGGTTGTCTAATTGGGTTGGTCAAATGGGATTTGTAATTTACCTATATTCGTAATTAAATGACAAAAAACTACTATTAGGTTTAGTTTTCCCCATTTTCCTTTAATTTAATTTATAATGTTTGTTAGAAAGATTTGATCCTTTTGATTAACTCCATCGATTGATTCCATAAAAATCCAGGTGTTATTTTTTTTGTATTGTAGCCAGTTCGATTCCCGGGCGTGGCAAATTATTTTTTAAAAACTTTGAATGCAGATTTGATTATTTTTTAAATGAAGGAATGTTTCTTTAAATAAAAATTTAATGTCTTCAGGATTAAGGTTACTTTCCCTGAAAGAGAAGTAAATTCCGTTTCGTCTTGATAGTGTTAAAACGCTGTCAAATCTGCTTCGCTCGACCGATATTGGATATTTGTATACCAGTGTGTAGCCTAGAACTTCCTCTTTTCGATGATAGGTGTGACTTATATTTCATCCTGGGTTTTGCTCGGGCTGTGGCTCAAAACGTAATTTTTTATTTTTTTTTAATTCTTTTTTGTTATTTTGAAGTACAAATGTTATTCAAATTACTTTTATTTTTAATTTAATCAATAGTTCTCAATAATATCTATAAGTGAACGAAAAAATCATCGCTCTATCACTAATGAGTCGTGAGTAATACTAAATTGAAATTTTCAAAACGGCGTTTTTCGTAATTTCACGCGGCGGCTCCCCCCGCCCCTCCCGTAGGGCTTCAACCTTATCTCAAGGTCTTAACACCAAACTGACTATATAAGCTAAATAATGATACTAGATTCATGTTTCTAAGACTAATAGTTTTGAAGTTATTAAAGTGAGACGATATATCCCATTTCGTTACGGTCTGAAATCCTGGCATGGTACCCGTATGGCGCTGATTTTAAAGACGTTTCACGTCAAAAGTTGTATGTATTATCTGAGGATATGTATTTAGATTACTTTATTATATTAGAAGTGGTAAAAACCGCAATTATACATTTTAATTGCAATATTCCCCAATATTTCCATTTTTGGGGAACGTTCCCGGGAACGTTCCCTTCGTTTCCGGGAATATTCCTTCGTTCCCGGGAACGGCACATCACTAGTCACAGTTCACAGTACTAGAATTCTGACATTTCAGACCCTTATATCTCAGCTTGTACTACGTGTAGAAGTATAGTTGTCATACTTTGTTTTATTCAGTACATCAATGTCTTCCATAAAAACAAGGTTTGGTAAGTGGATGCTCATTTTCAAAATGACGCCAATTTCCGGCATTGCCCTTTATATTTGAAATGAGATAACTAGATTCAGTATTACATAGAGTTATCTCAAGCATAAACTAGTCGTTCGCTGCGAACGTAGACCTCGCGACTATTAAAATACAATATTTATTTTCGCAAAAAATTAAATATCTCAAAAACGGCTGGACCGATTTTGATGCCCAACGAACTTGAAAATTCTATTAACCATCCCTACATATATTCCAACTTTCATCAAAATCGGAACAACGGTTCGAGAGTTATCGCGGAACATACATACATACATACATACATACATACATACATACAAACAATGTGTTTTTCGCTCCAACTTGAATTATAGCCCTCGCTCGCTTCGCTCGCTCGGTCAATTAAGTATTAAATACTGGTCGCGATATATGAATAACTTAAGTTTTGTTCGTTCGTTCGTTAAAATTGATACCATCAAGATATACTAGTCGTTCGCTGCGAACGTAGACCTCGCGACTATTAAAATAGAATATTTATTTTCACAAAAAATTAAATATCTCAAAAACGGCTGGACCGATTTTGATGCCCAACGAACTTGAAAATTCTATTAACCATCCCTACATATATTCCAACTTTCATCAAAATCGGAACAACGGTTAGAGAGTTATCGCGGAACAAACATACATACATACATACATACAAACAATGTGTTTTTCGCTCCAACTTGAATTATAGCCCTCGCTCGCTTCGCTCGCTCGGTCAATTAGTATGTTTCGATGATTGATTAGTAGGTTCTTAGCTCATTTGGCAACTTGTTTTACAGCTGTACGCTCACATAGGCTAACGTTTGGTATATCTTGTTCGTCCAATTCACAAAAAAGATGATGAAACAGATCCAAGTAATTTCAGACCAATAGCCATACCCTCTACGTTCTCTAAAATATATGAAAAAGCGATGTGCAATCAACTATATACATTCTTGGAAAAATACAATATTCTTGACAATAGCCAAAACGGTTTCAGAAAGTCTAAATCAACTACACTAGCAGTATATAAATACATACAAACAGCTCTTCAACACATAAATGATAAAAAAGTTGCAATAGGTCTACTCTTGGATATGACTAAAGCATATGATAAAGTGTCATATCCCATACTACTTTCAAAACTGTACGGTTCTGGCATCCGAGGTCCAGCTTATTCTTGGTTTCAATCTTTCCTTGACAATAGACAGCAAATAGTACAAATAGAACATCACAATGAACAAAATAAATACATTCAATTAATTAGGTCCGAACCAAAAACACTTAAATGCTCTATACCTCAAGGTAGTGTATTAGGATGTATACTATTTTTACTATATATTAATGATCTCCCGAAAACCCTTAACACAAATAACTGCCTACCAGTTCTCTTTGCCGATGATATATCAATTTTAATAAAACATGAAAATGAAACTGATTTAAAACCCCAAATAGATGAAACCTTAAAGAACATAATCAATTGGCTTGAAGATCATAACTTAGAAATAAACTTTAAAAAAACCAAAGCTATTCAACTCAGACCATATAACAAGAAACCTTTCACCATAGATATATCTTACAAAAACTTTAACATAGAAATAGTCGAATCATTTAACTTACTAGGCATAAACATAGATACACACATAAATTGGAAAACACACATAGAGAAAATAGAAACAAAACTATCTAAATTCATATATGCACTCTTTGAAATCAAACAAAGTACAAATATAGAAACAGCATTATCAACTTATTATGCTTATGCCTACTCTTGGTTTAAATATGGCATAATGCTATGGGGAAATAGTGTAGATATACAGAAGCTTTTTGTCCTTCAGAAAAAATGCGTACGAATAATAGCCCAAATAAAAAACACCCAGAGCTGCAAACCATACTTTATTAAATACAAATTACTTACTTTACCGTCAATATACATTCATGATATCTGTTCTTTTGTCCACAAAAATCTGCATACATTCACAAAAATCCATGAAACACATAACCCGTCAACTGCGTTGGAGCCACATTGGGGTTTTTGACATTTGCCGCGCAACTGCGTAGGAGCCACATCGGGGCCTCGTCGACTCGACTTTATGCTTTGCTCTGTAAATATTTTGTTTCTAAACGTTGTGATGTAAGAATGAAACAGAGTATACTGTGCGAAACAAGGAAAGCATGCGTGGCCACAGGAACGTCCCCGTCATTCATTTTTTTGTTGAACTTGACAATATAATGTAAATACCCGAAACAAAAATAAATTATATATTCCACAATGCAGAATTAAGCCTGCATCACACGTTTTTAGCCAAAACAGGCGTTACTGAATTGACCCTGGTGCCAAAACTAGATCATTATTGATAATAAAAATAGTACTATAGGCTTCTCAAATAACTGCTACTACTTATACGAGACAGATAAAAATAATTTGCCTGTTATTTTTGCGTCTATACCTTCCAGAAAACACGAAAAATACGAAAAACAAGGTTCACGGCTTTAACGAAATCATTATGTAAAACACAAATTATAATTTCTACATAATGTTAAATCGCGAGTTTATTAAACTAGCTACAAGTTGCTCGTTTTAGATTTTTGAAAAATAACTCGAAAAAAATATTATATATCGTAACAATACACTAAGAAATTCCCCATACATTTTTTGTATGGCAATGCCATCGCTCAATATATACGAGTTCCAAGCCTACGAAAAATCAGTCTGCCGTTAAGAGTCAAGGGGAATCCACGTCGCTCTGCTGCTCGGGAGGCATTTAATTTTCGCGTGTTCATGTATTCACAGACAGCAGAGAGTAATGTAGATCAGAGTTACATATTTATTACTTTTAATCTTTTTTAAAATTTATATAGGTACCATTTTCATACTCATGAATGATGGCCGACAATTTTTGATGAAATAGAAATCGTAATAAATCGCAATCATAGAAATCGTAATAAATCGAAATCATAGAAATCAAAATCATAAAAATCAAAATAAATCTAAATCAAGATCCAAGATGGCGGACAACTTTTTTTTTTTAAATTTTGCGATATGTATATCGTTTCATAAGTTTTTCAGTGCGCTGATTACGAAAATAACATTTATTTTGAGATCCAAGATGGCGGACAACTTTTTTTCAAGTTTACAATATGGGTATGGTTATATAGGTATTTCGGTGCGCTGATGACAAAAATAACATTTATTTTGAGATCCAAGATGGCGGACAACTTTTTTTCAAGTTTACAATATGGGTATGGTTATATAGGTATTTCGGTGCGCTGATGACAAAAATAACATTTATTTTGAGATCCAAGATGGCGGACATTTTTTTCAATTTCGCAATATGGTTTACATGTTGTAGGTTTTTCGGTGCGCTAATGACAAAAATAACATTTATTTTGAGATCCAAGATGGCGGGCAGTTTTTTTTTTCAAGTTTACAATATGGGTATGGTTATATAGGTTTTTGGGGACGCTGATGACGAAAATAACATTTATTTTGAGATCCAAGATGGAGGACAGTTTTTTTATTTTATTTTACAATATGGGTATCGTTTTATAGGTTTTTGGGGACGCTGATGACGAAAATAACACTTATTTTAAGATCCAAGATGGAGGACAGTTTTTTATTTTATTTTACAATATGGGTATCGTTTTATGGGTTTTCGGGGACACTGATCTTAAAATAAATATTATTTTCGTCATCAGCGTCCCCAAAAACCTATAAAAGGATACCCATATTGTAAAATAAAATAAAAAACTGTCCTCCATCTTGGATCTCAAAATAAATGTTATTTTCGTCATCAGCGTCCCCAAAAACCTATATAACCATACCCATATTGTAAACTTGAAAAAAAAACTGCCCGCCATCTTGGATCTCAAAATAAATGTTATTTTTGTCATAAGCGCACCGAAAAACCTACAACATGTTAACCATATTGTAAACTTGAAAAAAAATCTGTCCGCCATCTTGGATCTCAAAATAAATGTTATTTTAGTCATCAGCGCACCGAAATACCTATATAACCATACCCATATTGTAAACTTGAAAAAAAAGTTGTCCGCCATCTTGGATCTCAAAATAAATGTTATTTTTGTCATCAGCGCACCGAAATACCTATATAACCATACCCATATTGTAAACTTGAAAAAAAAGTTGTCCGCCATCTTGGATTCCAAAATAAATGTTATTTTCGTAATCAGCGCACTGAAACACTTATAAAATGATACCCATATTGCAAAATTAAAAAAAAGTTGTCCGCCATCTTGGATCCAAAAATACTATTTTTGTAAACCTCATCCCGAAAAATTGGCCTTCATGGGATGCCAGGCAGATGTTTAACATCTTAGCATCCTGGCACGACGGTCATGCTATTTTCTGTCGCGGCATTCGTGTCCATTTTACTGCCAAGTCGCGCCAAGTATGTTTTACATAAGAAAATGGTCGTAATTTTATTTTTAGTATTCATTACCGTAAAGCAAGAAAAAAATTATATGCCTATATAGGTACCAACAAATCCTTTGCCGGATCCCTGTCACTTATTACTTCGGGTTGGCGGCAATCTCACGTCGATGTGTGCGTGTGACTTGCACACAGCCAGCTGAGGTCTATCAAATACCTAAACTCGGTCGGGCGCGCGGACGTGATACACTCTTAATATGTTACAAAATAGTCCACATTATATGGCAATAAAATTATATAACAAGCTTCTCCTAAGTATTAAAAATGAAACAAAATATTCTATATTTAATAAACAGTTAAAACAATATCTAATAAAAATGAGTTTCTACACTATAGATGAATACATGCAGGCCAAGGATATATAAGCAGGAATTTACTAACCTGTCTATGTATCTTTGGTTTACATCTTTAGAAAATACATAGATACATACTAAAAACATATACCTATATATATATATTAATATGACGATTATACTATATTATTTTTTATATAAATTTTAGTATATAAGGCGCCGCAAATTTGCAATACCTGTAAAAGGTTTCTAAGTTGTAAGTACCAATATTAATATAAGACCAAAATGTACACTTAGTTGGCAAATAAATGAATATGAATATGAATATATATACGCATCGCGCTGCGTCGCGCTGTCTTGTTGCTTTTGACGCACATCTAGGACAACGACTTAGATAGATTTCCTATGTTGACCCAGAAGCTTTGAAGGTCTTTAGATAAATATCTATCTCCCATAAACTAGTCGTTCGCTGCGAACGTAGACCTCGCGACTATTAAAATACAATATTTATTTTCACAAAAAATTAAATATCTCAAAAACGGCTGGACCGATTTTGATGCTCAACGAACTTGAAAATTCTATTAATCATCCCTACATATATTCCAACTTTCATCAAAATCGGAACAACGGTTCGAGAGTTATCGCGGAACAAACATACATACATACATACATACATACATACATACATACATACATACATACATACATACATACATACATACATACATACATACATACATACATACATATATACATACATACATACATACATACATACATACAAACAATGTGTTTTTCGCTCCAACTTGAATTATAGCCCTCGCTCGCTTCGCTCGCTCGGTCAAATATATTTCAGACGGAGAGAGATGCCAAGACGTCCTAGCATCTGTCAAAACAAATAGTTTTTGACATATTTATTAGAGCCAAAACATCGTTTTAGTTACATCACTACGATCACTACTCAACTCATTAAGTGTCAAAAAGATTGCATAATTTAAATCTGAAAAGACGAGGAAAGTAAAATCTGAAATCATAACACTTAGTTTCATTCAGAGTGACTAGTTCATTTGAAAAATTAGGTCAGCTCCATAAAGAAATCTCACTCGATTTGTACGACCGTTTTGCCTTTTAGGTTCATAATGTTCAGGTGTCAAAATGTCCTAAGTAGTTATAGTTATGGTATAGTCTTAAAATGTATCATTATCAGAATGTTTATATAACGAAATAGGTAACCAATTCACTTTATGTCAAAATACCAAATACCGATTAGTCTTTGAATTATGCCAAAATGTCGAAGTTCTTAAATGTCTAGTCTTTTACTAATAGTTAAATAGGGTACTATTTCCGTATTTAACTATTTAAGTTCAAAATAATAATGTTACTAATCAAAATCTGTGTTTACATATTGGAAGACACGGTGTTGTTTCACTTCAACCAAAAATTTATAAAATAAAATTAATATAATTTTAGTAGTAAATTTCACTGTTAGTTTTGTTAGAACTAATCATACTAATATAATAAATGCGAAAGTTTGGATGTGAGTTTGAGAGAATGTTTGTTGGGTACTTTTTATCTCGAAATTCCTACGAGAGCGAAGCCCCGGGGCGCGGCTAGTATTTACATAAATATACCTATTCCTTTAACCTTTTTGGATATAACTGTCTTCAAAATTAAACGGTGCCCCGTTTAATTCAATCCAGTTCATCTAGGGATTTCATCTTGATCTTGCATATGATGAAGTGGTGGTGATAGCGATAAGGATACGACATTCAAAAAAATTAACATTTTGAATCGTACATTTCGACAACTAGACATTATGACCCAAATCGTATTTCACAGCGATCATTAGAGAATTCTCTTTCACTGCGGTCCGCGAAAATATGAAAGGACCTTTTTGGATAACTTAATTAGTGGAGTTTAAAGCAAGTTCGCGACAGTGATGGATAGAGGGGGCCTGTGACACTTGGAGCAGAGTTTCGCCTTGTTTTATGAAATATGGTTTGGCTATAGACAGCTATGGTAATTTATCGAAATGGTCTCGCTTGTCTGAGGTAAGTTGTTTTTGTTAAATGTTTATTTATACGATTTATATTGACAACCAGCTTTCGCCCGCGTGAATTTCCCACGGGAACAGTGCTTTTTCCCGGGATGAAAGGTATCCTATGTCCTTCTCAGTAGTTCTAGCTATGTGTATGCTATATTTCAGGAAGATTGGTTTAGTAGATATTTCCCACGGGAACAGTGCTTTTTCCCGGGATGAAAGGTATCCTATGTCCTTCTCAGTAGTTCTAGCTATGTGTATGCTATATTTTAGGAAGATTGGTTTAGTAGATAAAGCGTGAAGAGGTAACAAACAAACAAACTCACTTTCGCATTTATTAGTTAGGAAGTGAGGATTAGGTTGGTTTGACTATAGACAGCTATGGTAATTTATCGAAATGGTCTCGCTTGTCTGTTAGATCGTTTTAAAGGTAAGTTGTCTTTGTTAAATGTTTGTTTTTTTCTGTTTAGATTGACATTGGCTTCATCTGAGAGGATTTATTTTAGGGTTTCTTTTTTCTTGTCTGTCTGTTTGTCCAGGATTATCTTCGAAACGGCTCATCCGATTTTGGTATTTTTGATGCAGGATTAAAGAAATTACAGAATCACACATTAGTTAGGTTTTATCCATGAAATTTTTTGAGTTCTTGGTTCTTTAATTAAATTTAAAAAGTCTAAAGCTCCAATCTTTGAAACGGTTCATCCGATTTAGATAAAATTTTCATTGGAAGGTCAAAGAAGTTATAAAGTAACATGTAGGGCAGTTTTTGACCTAAAAATAATTAGGGTTCTCTAAAGCAAACAGTTGTATCCTCATCCTATCCTAAATAATATTATAAATGTGAAAGTGAGTTTGTATGATTGTTTATTTATACAATGTGCCCCGTCATCAGTGTCGGAGCCTTTAATGGTATGTTATATGGCATTTTTTATGAACATATCACTACCCAAAACTTTTTTCTTCTACTGTAGTAAAATGGCAGCCATTTTGTTTTTTTTCGGGCTTTTATTTATACTAATTTATTCGTAACTACTCGTGTAAAAGTCCTATCGATATAAAATAGGTCTCATTTAAAAGCTAATCATGTAGACAACAATAAAATGAGAAAGATGTTTCAATATGAAAGAAAAAAAAAAGGAAAAAACATAAACCCCCAAAAAAAAAAATGTGTTTTTTTTAGTTATTATTAGGTTCTTGTGAAAAAACTAGCCCATTTAAATGTTTATTTTTTATTTTAAAAAGAAAGTTAAAAAAAAGAAAAAAAAAATTTTAAAAAGGTTTTCAGTGGTGATTTGTCCATTAAAAATGGCATATAACATACCATTAAAGGCTCCGACACTGATGACGGGACACATTGTATATTCGTTTGTTTGTTACCACTTCACGCTTTATCTACTGAATCAATCATATTTCAATTTCGCATACACGTAGTTAGACGTAGATACGTCCTTCTCAGTATAGAAGGACATAGCGTACCTTTAATTCCGGGAAAAAGCACTGTTCTCATGGGAAATTCACGCTGGTGAAGTCGCGGGCAAAAGCTAGTAAAGAACAAAATAAGCAATAATCTAAAAGCACTTTACAAGAACCAATTACAGTCAGTCGATTAAGGAACACAATCCACGTTTATTGACAACCGTAAATCGAGATTACGTTCCGTCCGAATTCTACGCGAATAAAGCTGTGAATTGATTTGCTGACAGTCCCGTCGGCCCTGAAGTCGCACCTGTGCCTGTACGGATAGCAACGACGTTTAACTTCAGCTGTTGAAATTTATCAGCTAATTTTGTTTAAGTTGTGATGAATTCTATTAAGTTTATATTATTTTTAATAACTGGTGTACTGAAATACAAGCATTGTTTAGTTCAGGCACCAGTCTCTCACAATCTTATAAATGTATACTTTTATAAAGTATAGACAAAAGGTTACCCTTTTAATATGTTTTGTAGATTGTGGAGAAAATAAATGATTATGATCATATAAAAAGCTGTGCCTTAATTTGCTGAGTCTTGCCGGCCCTCAGAAGTAGCACCTGTGTTGTGTTTGTACGGATAGCAACGACATTTCAGCGGTCTTGAAGGAGGACTTACTAGTCACTTTAGCAAAAATGTATTTGCGCCCCTGGGCTTCGCTCCCGTGGGAATAGGGATGATGATTGGTTAAAAAATGAAATAAATGATGCTATTTAAATAATGAAACATAATAATTGAATGTCACTTTAATTGATCAATTTTGTTTATAACATGGTTTACTATTTTTTAAGTTCTAATTAAAGTATAATGGGAATGCTTTTTGACTCCATTAAAAGTGACGTCACTGTTGAGTACTGTCATACAAATCCCATATAAATTATTGTTTTTGACATTTAGAAAAAAGTATCTAATTTGACTTGTTGTCATCTACCCTATTAAAGGATAAAATGTGTTCCCAGTGCTGTTCCCGGTATTTTTCTATCCATGTACCTACCAAAGAAAAATTAAAAATAAAATTAAAATTAAATAAAAAAAGAAATTAAAATTATAATTAATTTATTAATTAAAATTTAAAGACTTAAATTAAGTATGTACTTTTATTTGATAAATAAATAAAAAAAAAAAAATTTGAAACTCCAGATTTTACGAGAATGAGTAACAAACATCCAAACTAATATCTAAATGTTTGCATTTTTAATATTAGTAAGAAGGATTAGTAGAATTCCCGTGTTGAAATAGAATTAAGTATTCTGAATCAGAAATCCAGACTGCATCTGTCTAGGGTTAGAACCGCCACTTCGATGAACTGGAATATGGTCATTTCTCATTTTAAATATTCAAAATAGAACCTTACGTGTGGTTAATAAGGTTCACTTTTAAGGAAATGGGAATCAAAGTGTCCGTTTTAACTCCCCAGTAACAGAAGCACATATGCTTGGAACGTAACGGATTATTTCTGAGCTCATTCTAACGTAGGGAGGGCTCACTGGGGTGGATAGCGGAAAATACAGAGAATAGTATAGAATCTGTTGAGTTCTACCATTTTGAGCTTAAACGAATGGCTGAAAATATTTTAAGTAATTTTATTATTTACTAGCCTACGCCCGCGACTTCGTCCGCATATATCTCAGGTTCTAAGTGGTGTATCAAGATGAAACTTATGCCAGATTTTAAGTTAGACCTTCTATAATACAACAGTGAAAACCGCATCAAATTTGGTCCAGTAGTTTTTGCGTGATGCGCGTACAAACATACAGACAGAAAGACAGACAGACAAAAATTCTACAAAAAATGGTTTTGGCTTCTATTGGCCCCATGAAGACCCCTCATAGTTTTTTTTTAATCTTCTATGTACAGACACAGACCAGTTACAGTTTTATTATATGTATTGATGTATTGATTGACTAGCGCTCCCCGGCTTCGCTTGAGAGGTAAAATAATATATAAATTGTAGCCTATGTTACTCAGGTATAGTGTAGCTTGTTATTGATGGAAGAAATTTTGAAATTTTTGAATTACCGTATAAACTCAAAAACTTACAATCACTTCCACTTTATAATATTAGTGTGATGTAACTAACTGTGCCCCAGGGCTGCGCTTCGTGGGAATTTCAGGATAAAAAGTACCTTTTGTGATATTCCCGGTATTTTTCTACCCGTGTACCAAATTTCATTGAAATCAAACCAGGATTTTGCGTGATTGAGAAACACACAAACTCAATTTCGCATTTAATATTAGAAGGACAAGTTGTGCCCAGAAGCACAGAATTAATATTAGTACTACGTACAGAAAGGAAACTCCCTGCCCCTCCCGCAATATGGCACCCCCCGCTCCTTCCGCACTTCTCCCCCGTTCTTGTGTAACTGTGGGACGTTCGACTATGAAAACGCACACATTGACGTGTTACTGACGTGTTCACGGATATACAGTTTCATTTGTAGTAGTAGTAGGCATATTTGACGCGCCGTTTCTATGAAGCGCCTGCCCTGTGCCAGAAGTCTGATCCATGGGAACTCCGGGATTATAACATATCATATGATACCCGGGATAATGTGTGATAACGGGATGTGTCTCACACATCTATATCTGTCAAGGTGTTGAAAAATTATAGTAGAAATTATATGAACTAGAAATTAAAAAAAACAACACGTTGAAAAAATACTGATAACTCCTAAACTTAGTGAACACTCTCGATTAAGTTACGTTTCAAACACTTAAAACTAGGTCAAAGTCGGTATATCCATTTGGGAGCTACGATGCCATAGGCAGACATCCAGTTACATAGATACGTCAGCCTTATACCCCTCTGTTTGCGTCGAGGCTTAAAAAAAATCACATACTCGTAAACCCTGAAAATATAACAATCTTTTTTTGGGCAGCCGTTTTAAAAACACAAATCACATTCATAAAAACCATTTAATCTAATGAGGCTACTGAATGTATATTACGATGAACGTTAACATGATAGCTGTGCGTTTATTTGATGCTCAGATCGTTACAACCTCGGTTAGGTTTGTGATAATCAACATTATTGATATACCAATTTTTTATAACGGCATGTTCCCGGGAGTTTGCCCCCATGGAAATTTCGGAAAATCCTCTCTTAGTGCTCCCCTACACACCCTGGAACCTACATGCCAAATATCAGCTCAGCAGGCCTACCATGAACTCTTATTGCGATTCAGTTCAGGACCTAAATTGAACTGGGGCCCTATTTTTGAAAGCGTGACATACCAACGAAAACTAATAGACTTTAATGTCGCGTATAATATGAGCGGAAATTGTGTCTCGCATTATTTTCATAGGTATCACTTCCAACAAAATTGTTAGACGAGTTATTTTAAAAATATACAGAATAATTGATGTCTAATGAAAAATCATTCGATCAATTATTCTGTATATTTTTGAAATTATTCTCACAATTTTGTAGGAAGTGATATAATAATATAAGACACAATCTCCGCTCATATTATGCGCGACATAATAGTCTATTAGTTTTCGTTGGTATGTCACGCTTTCAAAAATAGGGCCCCAGTTCAATTTAGGTCCTGAACTGAATCGCAATAAGAGTTCATGGTAGGCCTGCAGCTCAGTAATTTGTGCTGTCAGTAACGGAAAACTGGTGAAATGGTGTTATATTAGCCCATGGGCAGCGGTGATCGCTTACCATCAAGAATCCTTGCTCGTTTACCGCCCTATGTTAAAAAAAATGGTAAAGTATTTTATTAACGCGGGTGAAGCCGAAGGCTAGTGTAACATATTCCATTTAATTCACTTAGGATCAAAGCCACGAAGCATCGCTTAATTTACTTATTCCACTACTTACTTATTAATGAGAAACTTAGGTCGTTAGAGAGAAGGGTTTAATGTTTTTTTATTTTATTTATTTATTTAACTTCTTCACAAAAACATGTCAATGGCGGACTTAAAGCTGGAGGCTTTTTCTACCAGTCAACCAAGAGGTGATGCAGACAGAAGATGTAATTTTGGAGTGAGTACAAATAAGCAAAGGGCACAAAAACACTTAAAAAGAAAAGACAAGAAAAACTTACTACTACTAGGTAGATTTTGATGAAATTTGATAAAAACTTAAAGAACACAAGGTAATTTAAATATCCCGAAATTAATTTAAACCACGACGCAAACTAGGAAACAGACGACGATTAAAGAAAAATATGTCACTTTTCTTCCTGAATTGTTCACAAAAATAAAAGCATAATAAACAAGTTGTTTAATAGACTTGCAAAGCCCAGTTTCCGATCTCATTGTCTCCCAAACTCAGTTAACACTTGGCAACTGTTTGGGCCTTTTTACTGTTGAACCAAATAAAAACAACGCCAAGATTGTCCCAGTTTTGCTCGACTACGGCTAGGGTTGCCAGGCGTCCGGATAAAGCCGGACATAGGTAGGCTTTTTGATTGCGTGTCCGGCCAAAATAAACGGTGACCGGCCTGTCCGGCTTTTGTTAGGCTTTTTACATTTCGCAAACGAGCGAGCGCCGAGCGTGTATTACTAAAAAAGCTTGATTTTACATACAATTTTTTTGTCATACCTATTAAAACTGAGACAAAATCCTCAATAATGTAGGGTGCCCGGACTTTCTACCCAAATGTCCGGCCAAACTGGCTGGTCTGTCCGGCTATTGGGCTTGGTGACCTGGCAACCCTAACTATGGCGAAGAAAAAATTATGATTTTATCCAAGTTATACAATGCCTATATCGATACGGCTGAATGGGTAAGAAATGCTGTAGACATTTCAAATTTGATAAATATATTTTCTTAAAAAAGCTAAAGGTCAAATGAAAAGCAAAGTCTATAAATGTTCCTGTGGCTAAATTGATTCGATAAGTAGAAATTAGAGTACACTATCAATCACCACATTGGATCGAATACTTATTGAAAGCATTCGCCGTTAATAAGCGTTGCTACAGACGATTTAGACAATAGGAACAATGCACAAACCACTTACCATGTAGGCAGGCTTCGAGCACGATTCCTCACGAATAGTTCTTCCTTTAGACACCTAGCCGGCCAGCCACACACGATTATAAAGTTCCAAAAACACTGTTGAGCACTTGAAGTTTTATTAAGAATAATTGAGTAAAATGTAATGTTTGATGCGCGCGCGCCTTCGCTTTCACGTACAGACACGGAGAGGTTTTTTTGGTTCTGCCACCAGCCTTCTGCTACCAGCCTATGGCGCTGTATTCCAAGACGCCGGTAGGATAGTACATGCGCCGGCGGTAATCCGGGCGCTCCATTGGCTAAATCGCCTGCAGCACGACGAATCATGATGATTGACAAGTGCGTCGATAACGCGCGCGAAATTCGAATTGAAAAGTAAACGAAGTTTACGTTGAAAACGGAACATTCCGCCCACCAAAATACCAATGGGATTTTCCCAGAGTAAGAATAAGAAACGGTAATTAACGATAAATATGTTTAAGGTACTATCCTAAACTTAAAAGCTAAGAAATGCTAAGTTATAACGATTATACGGATGGTAGAGGACATAGTTTGACCAAAGGTCTCTTAAGCGAGTGATCTCTGGCTGTTCTAATGGTTGCGACTCTAACTACCCCATCAGGGCCAGGATGCAAAGAAACAACTCGTCCTAATGCCCATTGAAGAGGAGGCCGATTATCCTCTTTTATAAGTACGATTGAGTTTACAGTTAACGGTGTTGAGTCCGTGGTCCATTTTGCTCGCTGAGTTAACCCATGTAAATATTCATTTTTCCAGCGTTTCCAAAATTGTTGTTGAAAAGATTGGATAAGTTGCCATCGATTCAGTCGATTGATTTTTACGTCCTTGTAGTCGAAGTCAGGAACTGCTGTAAGAGGTTCCAGCGTTAAAAAATGACCGGGCGTAAGAACGTTCAAATCGTTAGGATCCGAGCTCAATGGACACAAAGGCCGCGAATTTAAAATTGATTCGATCTGAGCGAAGAGTGTGGTAAGCTCTTCAAACGTTAAGACCTGATCGCCAACAATACGGTACAAATGACTCTTTGCGGCTTTGATTTGGATTTCCCACACCCCTCCGAAGTGGGGAGCAGAAGGTACGTTACGTTTAAAATCTATTTTTTCCGCATGAGAGGCTTGTTCGATACATGATGCTAGTTGTGAACTTGCACCAACGAAATTCGTACCGCAGTCAGAGTGAATAACATTGCAGCGGCCACGACGAGAAACGAAGCGACGCAATGCCGCGATGAAGCCGTCAGTCGATAAAGTAGAAACCACCTCAAGGTGCACTGCTTTTGTACTCAAGCATACGAATAAACACAAGTACGCTTTATCGATTTTAGCACCACGATGAAGCCCGAGCTTAATTCGAAAAGGCCCTCCTAGATCGACACCTACGACAGAGAAGGGTTTTGCCTGATTGACACGAAAGGCCGGAAGGTCGCTCATAAAGGGTTGCAAAGGTTTCGGTTTAAGACGGTAGCATCTTATGCATCTTGAAAGATGATGACGTACAGCATGCTTTGCCGCAAGTATCCAAAACTGTTGTAAAATCAGATAGTTGGTTGTGTTCAGACCGGGATGAAAATTGTTTCGATGAATAGATTCGATTACAGCTGATGTAAGAACACTCTTTTTGGGCAATAATGCGGGATACTTATGTTCGAAGTCAAGATCGGAGTGCGCTAGGCGCCCGCCTACTCTGAGTATACCCTGCTCGTCCAAAAACGGGTTTAGTTTACGAAAACTACGAGGTAACTGTATCTTTGATTGTAATTTGGATATGACATCCGAAAAACAACGTTGTTGGAAATGTTTCACGATAATTAGTAACGCACGATGACGCTCAGCGTCCGTTACGAAAAGATTATCTGATCGCGGAACAGTGTTACGCATGTTATTACAAAACCTGCGAACGTAAGCGATAATGCGACAGATTTTATCTAAAGAAGAATATTTTTCGAATAGTCGATCAATTATAGAAGTTTGGTTTACGCTTTCGATTTGATCCGAAACGAGAACTGTGGTGCGACGCTGCTTAGAGAGCACCGCATTGTCGTCGTTTGAACGATTTCTCGATGTATCGATTGGCCACTCAGACTGTGGTTGAGACAACCACTCTGGGCCCGCCCACCATAGGGCATTGTTCAGCAACTCGTGAGGCAATTGCCCACGCGAACAAACATCTGCAGGATTTGTGACAGATGGTACGTGCCTCCAGCACTCGGTCGGCACGATATCTTGAATGTGACTTACGCGGTTTGCAACGAATGTCACCCAGCGAGAAGAAGGAGCTCGCAACCAGGACAAGGTAACGGTGGAGTCACACCACACATAAGTGTCATGAACAGGAATCCGCAGCGTGCCCTTGACAAATTTGATAAGGTCTGCGAGCAAAAGTGCACCACACAGCTCTAGGCGAGGTAACGATTGACGTTTCAAAGGAGCTACACGAGCCTTAGCACAAACGAGAAAGACGCGAACGGAGCCGTCAGACTCGATAACACGCAGGTATATAACGGCGCCATATGCTGCTTCGGAGCTGTCACAAAATCCATGCAGTTGATATGATTGAGCGCTATCGGTAGCGTATTTACGTGGAATTTTAAGATTCCTAACTTGAGGAAGCTGTTCAGAGAACTTTTCCCATTGAGAGATAATTTCCGGTGGGGGCTTATCATCCCATGAAAGACCTAGAATCCAAAGCTTTTGAATAAGACATTTGGCATGAATTGTCAAAGGAGATAGAAAACCCAGAGGATCGAAAATTCTGGCAACCTCACTCAAAATCGTTCGCTTGGTGCACGGTTGATTAGATGGATTAACGGTAAAGACGAACGAATCCGAAGCAGGCTCCCACTTAAGGCCCAGAACCTTGATAGTTGTGTCTTCAGTTTCGGTAAAAGTGATTGCTTCTGAAAGACACGCCTCCGCGGGAAGATCGCTAAGTAGCTCGGGTCGGTTACTCACCCATTTTCGGAGCTCAAACGAGCCAAGACCGAAAAGAGCGATGAGTTGAGTTTTGATTTCTCTGGCGTCCTTCAGCGATGAGCTTCCGGATATGACGTCATCAACGTATATGTCGGAAGTTAAAACGGTTTTGGCCTTTGGGTACTTGTGACCCTCATCGTTGGCCAGTTGCTGAATAGAGCGGCACGCCAGGAATGGAGCGGAAGACACTCCGTACGTTACGGTATTTAATACGTACTCTTGAAGAGGCTCATCTGGGTGAGCTCGCCAGAGAATACGTTGATAATCACGATGTTGAGGAGCTAGGTTGATTTGACGGTACATTTGGCGCACGTCTGCCATGAAGACAATTGCGTGCTCACGGAAATGAAGAAGGATCTCTACGATATTTGATTGTAGCTTCGGTCCCGTCAGCAGCGAGTCGTTTAGCGATTTGGAAGTTGCATCTTTAGCCGAGGCGTCGAATACAACGCGAAGCTTCGTTGTAGCGCTGTCGGGACGTAGCACACAATGGTGCGGTATATAATACTTGCCTTGACCCATTTGCTTGGCAGGTACTAGAGTCATGTGACCACTGTCGATATAGTCAGTCATGAACTCCACGTATTGTTGGTTTAAATTGTGATCGCGATACAGACGCCTTTCAATGGCATGAAAGCGTCGTAAGGCTATCTCTCGAGAACCTTCAAAGACTGGCTCCTCGTCGTCCTTGAAGGGGAGACAAACTACATATCTACCTGTCTCGTCACGGTAGTGATTACTGAGAAAACTATTTTCACAGCGTTGCTCTTCTGGGGTCAATCGGGAAGATTGTGGAACGTTATCGATTTCCCAGAAACGTTGAACAATTTTGTTTAAACTATCGTCTACGGTAGAAGGGGCTACTCCTAGTAGACTGGACGATGCGAGTCTGGACTTCCCAAGAAGAAGCCAGCCGAAGACTGAGTTGAAAGCTCGCGGTTGAGAGGCGTTACCCTTCAGACGTTGTTCGAGAAGTGACTCAGCAAAGACGTCGGCACCTAACAAGACGTCGATTGGACCAGGGATGTCAAAACCAGGATCAGCTAGCGGTAGTGTTTTGACCTCCTCCCATCCTTTCGTATTTAGCCTTGCTATCGGTTGATCTCCGCAAATGCTCGGTATGACGAGCATTCCCAGACGAAACTTTACGTTATAGTTGGTGCCAATGTCGCATGTAACAAAGCCACTGACTGAGGCAGGGCTGCCCCCTAACCCATAAACGTTGATATTACCAGTTATAGGTTTTAGATTTAATCGTTGAGCGGCGTGAGCCGTGAGAAAATTGTTTTGACTGCCGGTGTCAAATAACGCGCGAAATGTATGAAATTCACCAGAAGCATCACGAATCTGGACTAGAGCTGTTGCCAGTAACACGGTTGTGGTTACGGTTGGATCAGACTGAGTCAACGAATCCTTAGCCACTAAGGTCGCCGAGCTTGCCGCCGACTCCTTATGTAGCAAAGTGTGGTGTTTACGTCTACATTGTCGACATGAAAACATTGATGTGCACTCTCGCACTGAATGGGATGCGTTAAGACAATTGTAGCACCATTTCTTTTCAGTGGCCACAGCCATGCGCTCATCTATTGATTTTGCCAAAAAATCATTACAGGCCGAGATGTGATGTTCATTGCGACAGTAGGCACATTTACGAATCGGAGTGCTCGAATTATGAGCAGGTTTCGCTTGTTGTTTATCACCAACATTTTTATGAGTAGTGACGGTGGGAGCGACAAGCGAATGCGTGACGTTATGTCGCTTGAACTTCTGTGAAGTTCCCGGTGTGTCCTTTGAAACGTTAGCGGTTTTATTGGTAACATTCGAAAAGTGCGTGTCGCGAATTAATGCTTCACCTTTAGAGTGTAAGAATGCCCTTAAATGGTTATACTGTGGAAGCTCAATATCGGTATGTTTTTCCTCAAACTCGCGTCTTAATTTGGTATCGAGTTTGGCCAGAACATTATAACAAAGAACAAAATCCCATTTATCGGTAGGTAATTTTAAAGTTTTTAAAATTGTTAAGTTCTCATCGATCGTGTCTAAGGCGCGTCGAAAATCTTGAGCGTTCGAAGTCTTTAAACTAACGTCCAAGATATCACGCCAGCACGTAAACGCTAATTCGCGTTTATCTTCATAACGGGACTTGAGAGCCTCGTACGCACTTAAATAATGTTCACTTGCAACAGGAAAAGTTCTAATGAACGATAAAGCATCACCACTTAAAACTGACACGAGATAGTGAAATTTCTCAATATTACATAAGGAGGTAGAATCATGTATCAACGCGTTATAAGTTGCAATGAACTCAGGCCATTCCTTGATAGCACCGGAAAATTGGCAACGAAATTTTTGGTAACCGCATATTTCCACTGTGCGAACCGGTCAATGAATTATGTTTCGAAGTGTCAGCTTGTTGAGATGAACGTTGTTCAAATTTTCGTTGAATTGCCAACACTTGAAAATACAATTCGTCAAATCGATCCTGAAGTTCATCGTCCTCCTCATCGGCATCATCCTTAAGAAGGTCCAAAATAATAAAATGGGAGTCATGAAAACTATCAGCAATCGTTTTTATTTCATGACAATATGAAAGAAATAACCCTACTTGTGATTCATCGGTATTGGCTAAGGTACCTACTTCCAAAGCCTTCGTTAAGCGATTATATGCTATAGTTCGTTTACGTCGCAAACTGGGCAAATTATTAATAGTGTACGTATTTTCGATACCCTTTTTAATAGTAGGTTTAGATTTACGCCTTGATAATAAAGACATAATTAATATCAAAACAATAAAAACTGATTGCAACAAATATTCGGATTCGATAAAAAAGTTTAGTTGCGAACGTCTTCAGCGAGACCGCGTTCACAAGAATCGACGAGAATCACTGGGGCGGTATTACACGACAACAGGTAATATTGTCACCTCGGTCACCTGAGTTTTAAATTGAAATAAATTAAATTGATAAGGATGAATTAAATGAGCGTTAGGAACACTAAAAACGGTTTGCGATATTCGTTAATGTACGGTAAATAAAAAAAATAAAAATCAGTTTTTTTGTAAAAACAAAAAACTATGATTTTTAACCTAAAACGGTAATAATGAAAATGTGAACGCACCAAAATTCGTTAAAAATATGATACGATAAACGATACAACGTCACGATAAAAAATATTTCGTAATTTGAAACGAAATAAATTTTCGATAAATAAATATCAAGAGGAAACGTTGAACGGTTGGAAAAAGTAGTCGAGTTATAACGAACTATCAACATAAAATTATGAGAAGGTGGATTTGCAATATTGTATTATTGCGAACGGTAAAAAGGTAGATAAATTTATGCTAATAAGTATAAAACGACAAAAGAATTTATTTTCAACAAATATTCTAGAAACTGATGGAAGCCATCTTAAATCGATAATCGGTAGGTAAGGTACTCAACAAAACAAAATGGAACAAAGACTTGTTTTCCGATTAGTAATTGAAACAAAATGTTATGTTTATTCGTTTTAGCTGTACTAGTAAGTATAATAAGCGTGGAATACGGTAAATGAAGTAGCAATTACTAAATCGAATTGGTATTTGGCGGCAGACTGAAGGTAGGTATCCAAAGTTCCCGGGTTTCGGCACCAAAAAATGTGGCTAAATTGATTCGATAAGTAGAAATTAGAGTACACTATCAATCACCACATTGGATCGAATACTTATTGAAAGCATTCGCCGTTAATAAGCGTTGCTACAGACGATTTAGACAATAGGAACAATGCACAAACCACTTACCATGTAGGCAGGCTTCGAGCACGATTCCTCACGAATAGTTCTTCCTTTAGACACCTAGCCGGCCAGCCACACACGATTATAAAGTTCCAAAAACACTGTTGAGCACTTGAAGTTTTATTAAGAATAATTGAGTAAAATGTAATGTTTGATGCGCGCGCGCCTTCGCTTTCACGTACAGACACGGAGAGGTTTTTACTGGTTCTGCCACCAGCCTTCTGCTACCAGCCTATGGCGCTGTATTCCAAGACGCCGGTAGGATAGTACATGCGCCGGCGGTAATCCGGGCGCTCCATTGGCTAAATCGCCTGCAGCACGACGAATCATGATGATTGACAAGTGCGTCGATAACGCGCGCGAAATTCGAATTGAAAAGTAAACGAAGTTTACGTTGAAAACGGAACAGTTCCTTTATTCTTTTGAGGTTGGAAACCCTAAAATGCCAGCCTTCAAAGCAAGCGATCTTAGCACTTTTTTAACAGTCTAAAAATAAATACGTAAAGGTCAATCAAGCACGAAATTATGAAGACTTTTAAAGCTAAAATTTTCCTAGATCGCCGTTATTTTTTGTTCTATATTCGTCAAAGTCTTCTTATGAAGGGAAATATTGAAACTAGCTTTCGCCCGCGGCTTCGCCCGCATGAATTTCCCACGGGAACCGTGCCTTTTCCCGGGATGAAAGGTACCCTATGTCCTTCTCCGTACTTCCAGCTATGTGTATGCGAAATTTCAGGAAGATTGGTTCAGTGGATGAAGCGTGAAGAGGTAACAAACAAACCAACAAACAAACTTACTTTCACATTTATAATATTAGTTAGGAAGTTAGGATTAGGATTTCTACGAAAGAGTAACTTTGAGTTCAGTTCCTACTTTCCTACCTAAGTTTTGCATTAAAAATATTACATTCGAATTTGTCGCGTCGGATGTCGCTTTTCGACGCGCACCTTCAATATACTATTATCTATAGGTCAACAAAATCTTTATATATTTAATTACAATTACATCTATAAAGCTACGAATTTTGCATAAGAAACAAAAATAAATTCAAAGAACCTTCAGTAATGCAACTGCTAAAATGCACATCAAGACAAGAACGAAACGCCTCCACTTCACGTTTCAAATTCAGTCACTCGCGATCTCCCGCCACGTTCGGTCGCATCGTCCGCGATACCCCCAATATTTGACATACATACGTGATTCCCTTATTAATCGAGATTCCGATATACCAGTGTTATTTGCATAGAAATCGCTTTCGAAGATAATCAAGGCTTAAACGTCTCTCGTTACTGTAATTCGAAAATGTAAATCGGTCGATTCTAGTGCTGTGAATTTGAGAATAAAATTTTTGTGCGCTCCAGGTGATTTGTGTGACTTTTTGAATTGGTAAGTTTATATTTGTTAAGTTACTTTTTGGTGAGATTATTTTTTAAAACGAGGTAGGTACCTATATTGAATATATATTTAGCTTTAATCTCGATGAAAAGAGGAGTATATAACATAATTTTTTTTTATAATTACCAAGCTAAGGTAATCTATGTATATTTTTTTGGTGAAAATAATGGTTTTATTACAACTATTTACTTGTTAACTATTTATTTTCCGTTGATGTTGGTTCGATTTTTTTAAAATCAAACATAACCATCTCTAAGGCGTCTATTATTTTTAAAATTAACAAATAAATAAAAGATAGAGATAAGTTCAATATTTTAATCCAAGTTTGGATGTGAGGTCGTGAATTTATGAGTTTGTGAGGATGTTTGTTACTCAATCACGCAAAATCTACTGTATGGATTTCGATGAAATTTTGTGCACGGGTAGAAAAATACCGGGAATAGAACATAGGGTACTTTTAATCTCGAAATTCCCACAGGAGCGAAGCCCCGGGGCGCGGCTATTATAAAAATACATATTACAAAAAAAGTATTATCTACTTTCTAAACTAGCTGCCTCCGGAGCTCCACTATTGTGGCATTTTTGGGATAAAAATGACCCTATATGCTTTTCCAGGTTTCTACCCTTGTACAAAATTTCATTAATATTCATTAATTAGTAATTGAAAAATAAACATCCTTCCAAAATGTCGCACTAGTTGTGCCATGGCTTCACTCATGTAGGAATTTCAGAATTCTGGAGAGCATATAGAAAAAAACCAACTTTTAGTTTGAAGAGAAGCTTTCATCATCTTGAGATGGCAAAAATTAGATTGTTTTCGACATCGAGATATTATGTACTAACGCACGTTTTCGACTAGTATTTGATCACTAGTTCGAAGAGATAAGTACTCGTACATTCGTACAAACTCTTCAGCTCTACTATATTAGTATTATCAGTAAATATAGTATAGGCATTAAAGTAACATTAAACAAATACATCGACCCTTATTAAAACATTTCATGACCCATTAAAACAAAATGGAAAAATCCCCCAACAGGTCCTTCGCGAGTCATTACGCCCAGTGAATGCGTGTGATTAAGTGCTTCGATTCAATTGGCTCAGTTTATATTATACTAGCTTTTGCCACAGGAACAGTGCTTTTTCCCGGGATGAAAGGTATCCTATGTCCTTTTCAGTACTTCTAACTATGTGTATGCAAAATTTCAGGAAGATTGGTTCAGTAGATGAAGCGTGAAGAGGTAACAACTCACTTTCGCGTTTATAATATTAGTTAGGAAGTTTGGATTATGACTAGCTGCACCCCGGAGCTTCGCTCCTGTGGGAATTTCGGGATAAAAAGTATCCTATGTGCTATTCCCGGTATTTTTCCACCCGTGTACCAAATTTCGGCGAAAATCATCCAGTATATTTTGCGTGATTGAGTAACGAACATTCTCACAAACTCACATCCAAACTTTCGCATTTATAATATTAGTAATATTAGTAAGATTTTAACTAGAATGGACCCTTTTTTACCACTTAAAGGTTGGCTGGAAGAAATTGCATTCGCAGCCCGCCGTTGCACCCAAATGTGTATTTACTTTTTGTTATAACTTTGTATGTTCTTTTCTATAAACGTTGCAATAAATTAGTGATCTATCTATCTTATAAACTTCTAGCTTTTGCCTGCGGCTTCGCCCGCGTGAATTTTCCACGGGAACAGTGCTTTTTCCCGGGGTGTATAGGGCGTACTTCTCACTATGTGTATGCGAATTTTCAGGAAGATTGGTTCAGTAGATGAAGCGTGAAGAGGTAACAAACAAAATCACTTTCGCATTTATAATATTAGTTAGGATTAGGATTTAACTAGACTCGAGCCCTTTTTACACGACTGACCAAAAAAGGAGTGTTATGTTTTCAGGGTTCATGTATGTATGTATGTATGTATGTAAGTTTCTTTATTCCACCATAAGTCCTGAACGGCTTAACCGATTTTGATGTGAGAGGTATTTTTAGATTCCTTGCATTCCTCCGAGTGACATAGGCTATATGACGTCACCATAAAAACAAAATGGCGGATTATATATGCGATAAATAGCAGACCAAAAAAATAAAATTTAATCAATCTTATCGAGTGGGGTATCAAATTGAAGGGCTTTAGAAGGCGATTTCAAATGTATATAACTTATATGTTTGTATGTACTTTTTAAGTAAAAACTCTTCAGTCGTGTTTTTTATTTTTAATAATTAGCTTGTTATATAAATTAATTAAACATCTATAACTCTCTAACTTACACACTTTTTTTTTCTTTAAAAGTAGCTTTATTTTCCAGATAAATTACAAATTGTTTCTTAACTAAGTAAATCTAAATTTTATTTGAAAACTAAAAACTAACACTAATTAAAAATGAACTAAAACTAACTAAAAAAGAAAAATAAATCCTAATAAATTAAAACTATAAGTAGAAAATGTCTCGCAAGTCATTGCCCTGCGGAAGCGTGTCCAGAAGGCTAGCAGCATTGCCAAGTTGGATGGCAATGCTTATTCTTTGAGAAAAGAACTCACTAGCCCTCTGGTCCCGTGACACCTCGACCAGCTTATTGCTCAAAAAACTGAAAAGTTTATGAGCAGAGGGACCCCATGGATCTAATGTTTCCAAAATTTAATTTTAATTGTTTTAACTTACTAACTTAACTTATTTACTTAACTTTGTAAATTTGAAAGTCAGTCTATCATTTTAGAGGCTAAACCGATGAACGATTTTGATAAAATTTGTCACGGAGATAGTTAAATACAACTACGTTTTTCAGAAATCAAGGGGCTGGAATAAGGCATGAAAATTTGTATAAAGAGCGCATTTGTTTTTTGTATTTGTATAGTATATTTTATTGCGGGGGCAGTCGCGGGTATCAACTTGTACGCTAAATTTTCAGAATCAAATCGAGAACTTCCAGATTGGAGAACTAACTTTGTGATTATTATGCCTCGAAGTTCTTCAGACAAAGCCATAACTCATAATTTTGATTGATCGATGCAAAGATTTTCATCTAAGGCACTGGGGTATTTCCGGTGAGATATAGGTACTTGGATGTACGTAGCTACTTATTTAAAGTAGCTTTTCCAGTGACAGCCATCGATTTAAATTCATTTGAAAATATAAAATTCTATCTATATTTGGCCTACTGTCATTTTGATGTTCACAGGTACACTGACAGCTAACGTCAAGTCCAATATAAGTAAGCTTCTCCTATATAAATCACTGTCTTTTATATAAGTTATAATCGGGCCGAAACCTAAACTCCCATATGACGTATGTCACTTTGACAATAATAGTGATGTACCTAAACACGAATCGCTACGATTATTTGATGTTACGTAAAAAAACAAATCGAAATAAAATAATTATTTTTATTAATCAGAAGTCTAAACCTGAGTCTGAGTCGCTGTCATCGTCAATAACATGAATAATAAATTCATTGTAAATAATATTATCTACTTGATGTCACAATTCGATACGATTGCGTGAATTCTTGTCCCTTTTTTGTTTTTTTTTTTGTATTACCTGCTTTAATGTTAAATATTTTTAATCTTAAAACGCAATAATTTTTATATCCAGCATTTACAAACCTTATTAAATTAATCGATAAATTAAATGATGTATCGCGATTTTTTACATTTTCACTATCGATTTATTGTAGCCAGATTCAATGGAACTCCCTAAACGAGCAAGCCGGAAGTTGAAGCACTACATTTCCGCGCGTAGATAAAAAATTAAAAAAATTGGAACTTCATAGGTTTGATCCTGATGACACCTGTCATACGGGACGGGAGTTTAGGTTTTGGCCCTACTATAGTATACTGCATAGTAAGTGTGCATAGGTACTGTGTATATTTACAAATTTAGTGAAAAAAGATTATGAATATATAAGTCAGTATATTACTTATATATAAAATACTCGGTAATGTATATCATATTTGTGTAGGTAGGTATATGTGATATTTCTCAGAATTTGTTACCTATTTAATGAAATGTTTCTAAAAATCTTTTTTTTACATTTACGCTGTCGAAGATCAAATCATCTGTTAAACATTTTTTTATTTATGAAAAAAAAATATCTTAACTAACATTATTAATGCGATAGTCAAAAGTCAAAGTCAATTATTTTTATTTAAATAGGCTTAAAAATAGCATTATAGTCACATTCTTGTTTTTGAGTTAGTTGACGTCATAAAATTACTTAAAGCTAAGGTTACCACCGCCTCTAAAGCGCAAGTGGAGAAGAGGCGGCGCAACAAACTCCACTGCTGCATTTTCTCCAAAGACGTCACTTTACAACATAAGTCTTACAATTAAATGACTGTGTATGTGGACGGATAGTTTGTTTGTTTATTTGTTGGGTACCTTTCTTCCTAGGAAAAAGCACTGTTCACGTAGAAGATTCACACGGGCGAAGGCGCGGGCAAAAGCTAGTCAAAAATAATCAACACCACAAGTGAAAACAGAGGTAGTTTGTTTAGGTTAGGATATTATAAGAGTATTGATTAAGGATTCTCATAGAACACCATCCTATTCAATTCCAAGTATCTGTTGGATGAGAAGGTAAAGTACTCGAATGTATACTACACATGGTCTAATTGTTTCACAGAGCACACAATAACATCTTTCGTGATCAAATATTTAGCTCGCATAGAATTCGAACCTACACACTGGCGAAATAAGAGCCCTGTGTAAATCAGAGTCCGTACAGAAGATAAGCTCTCATAAAATAATATATACCTACTTATTTTATGAAGCGGTAGTGGCAGAGTTAGGGCGCCCGCCTGTGGCCGCAAAGGTCCCAGGTCCGAAACCTGCCCGTGCTATATGAGTTTGTATACCAATCTGACTCATGTACCTACCTATGTTAGTTTTCATCGAAAACCACCTGTCTCCGGTGAAGGAAAACATTGTGAGGGAACCTGCAGTCTGGTTGATGATTATCAACTAGTGTGTGAATTGGAGAAAGCAATGGCAAACCGCTCTGAGGCTCTGTAGGTCTTTCAGAACCTTATCGCTCCAGAGCGGTACCTAGGGCGCCCGACTGGACGACGGCCCCGCGGTCGACCCTCGTATAACTGAACGGAACCTGGCGAGAATTGGTGCAAGACCGCTAAAAATGGCGTCATCTAGTGTCGGAGGCCAAGATCCACTTCGGGTCGCTGCGCCGCAGTAGTAAGTAAGTAATGGCAAACCACTCCATTAAACTTGTCAAGAGTGTCGTTGTGTGTGTTTCATTCCATATAATAACCACGACCCTCAGTCATGAGGAAATACGACTAAAGAGAGACTTATTTCTATGCTCAATTATTTAGTGGACAAAAATTTTATTTACCTACCAAGTGCATGTTTCACCATGCATGTTTTACATGGAAAGACGGTCAAAACCTTGAACAGCTGATGGTTACTGGCAAGGTGGACGGCAAACGACCAAGAGGCCGCAGTCCTACAAGATGGTCGGGCCAAATCCGATCATCCCTTGACACCAAATTCCACACGGCCCTCCACGAAGCGAAAGATCGAAACAGGTGGAGGGAAGTAGTCAGAGAGAAGGTGATTCTACGGGGGAGTCACGACCCTCAGTAATGAGGAATACGACGCGAGGAGGGAGGCATGTTTCACAAATAAATAATTCTTTCTTTCTTTCTAAAATAATCACGTAATTGGAAATATTATTGCGATTTTATCACGCCAGTCACCAGTACTAGCGTAAGGTGTAAACAGAGTATTTTGACATTAACATTATTGACAATATCAAGTCAAAGCGAAACAAATGACTTTGACTTGTGTGCATTGGGAAGTTTGTTTACCTTAAGTGCTGGTAACGCCATTTGCGTCGAGCTTCGCGTAATATTCTCTACGGAAACTCAGTAGTAGGTGAAGTACTTGCCGATCCTCTAAAAAAATGAAGCCTTTTAATACATCTTACTTCTTTCTTTAATTAACCACAAAAAATACCACTTTTAATTTTAATTTGTTTATTCTTTCAATTCTCAACTCTTTCAATTATCTAAAAACATTTAAATTACACATTTTGTAGTCAAATTAAAACACTATAAAATTATTTTATCATTATTGACTCGTTATGATTTTGTAATAAAATTATGGATAAATCTGATGTTTAAAACATGATGTATCGTTATACTTCTGTAATAACGTTGTTTTGTGACTATACCTACAAGGGATTCATAATAAATAATACGCTTTATACGATAGAATTTATGCTAGTAGGTCGGCTACGTTTGTTTATTTAGGACGCTATACTGATAGGCCTTTTTGTATGTAAGTGTGATGTATTTCGTAGAAATATGTGAATATTATTTAACGTATTGCAGAAAAATTGGTAGAGAATGCCTTATGGCGTTAAATCCGCCATTTGTGCATAATTTTTGTAATTTTGTGCAATTTTAAATAAAGAATTAAAATATTAGCCAATTTTTTAATGCATTTTAGGCACGTTACTGTGGCACTATTTATCTTAGGTAGTCCATTTTTTTAAATTTTGAACGCCCTATCATAATATAAGATATTACATAACTTATTAAAGTATTTATCAAAAAAAAGTACTTATTTTCTCTGAATGTGTATAAATCCTAGGTATTAATCGTATAAAAAAATGTTTGCATTTAACATTTATCCTATGCTGGCATACAAATGAAATGACATAAAAATAAAATGTACAAGGAAATAAAAAAATATTAAAAATTAACTGCACTCAAAGGGATGAATAATATGAATACATTTTGAGTTGAATATTTTTTAATAGTATTTTTCCAGTGAAAATCAATGTTATAGTATGATTCTTGTAAATAATAAATTTTGATTTTGAGTAATTTTTACTTTATTTTGTTGGAAATACTATAAAAGACAAGCTAAAATAAAGCGCAATTTTATGCCCAAAAATTCGCTGACACACGCACCAATAAAATATACCATTCTGTAAGAAAGGAGGTATTAAATTAAAGGAAAAACTGGGAAAAACTCAATAAATCCTACTCTATTGTAGCCTGTCTGGACGGAGAATAATGGTAACCCTACTGGAATAATGTTTTCTCCTATGAAAAGCAAGGACCACAAATTGCTTTCTTTGAGAGTTGTATATTGGCCATGATACTGGATTCTTGTTTATTTTTCTACAAGTTTACTTATATTTTGCCTGATTTTGCCTTAAGCTTAGCCCGCGTGACCTATTTCGCCAAATTAGGGGTAGAATTTCTTAAATTCCTTTCTTAGTGCTTACTTACGCTGTATAATTTTCTCAGACGTTTGGGCTTGAGACCTTCAGCCCAAAAACTATATTATGACGCCATCTCCCAAAAATTAATTGAGGTTTCTCGTGACGAGAGGGCTGGTATTTATCTCGCACATGCTGCCAGCTTTCTGGGCACTTTACCTAAGGGGAACGAACTGTCGGGGCTGGCATTTTTGGAGTGGTTTGCCATTGCCTTTGCTCTATTTCACACACTAGCTGATAATCATCAACCAGAGTGCAGGTTTTCTCAAGATGTTTTCCTTTACTGGAAGCAAGTGGTGGTTTATGAAAAATAACACGGGTAAGATTATCAGAGTGCAGGTTTCCTCACGATGTTTTTCTTCACTGGAAGTAAATGGTGGTCGATGAAAACTTACATAGGTACATGAGTCAGATTGGTATATAAACTCGTGTAGCACGGGCAGGATTCGAACCTGGGACCTTTGCGGCCATAGGCGGGCGTGCCGCTTCCGCTTTATATAGGTAAATATATACATATAATAAAACAGTAAAAATATTTTGTCTGTACATTTAGTATTTTTGACTAAAATTAATAGAGGGACACTTAAAAAGAATAATAGAATGAAAAAAATTTTTTTTGGAATTTCTTGTCTGTCTGTCTGTCTGTATGTATGTACGCGTTTCACGCAAAAACTACTGGACGGATTTGAATGAAACTTTTTTTGTTGTATAGCTATAAAGTCTGGGCAACATATAGGCTATAATTGATTTTGAAAACTGGAACACCTGATGAAGAACCATAACAGAACAGCTTAACTACAAGAAATATGGAAATGGTGCCTTAACAAAAGTCATTCAACCTGATGAGCATTTTCTGCTGACGTATAAAAATTGAAGATCTGGAACACCTGATGAGAAACTGCAAGAGACCAGCTACACTATAACATATATGGAAATGGCGCCTTAACAAAAGTCGTTCAACCTGATGAGCATTTTCTGCTGACGTATAAAAATTGAAGATCTGGAACATCTGATGAAGAACTGCAAGAGACCAACTATACTATAACATATTATATGGAAATGGCGCCTTAGCAAAACTTGATTAATCTGATGAACATTTTCTGTAGACGTATAAAAATCGAAAATCCGAAATTTCTGAAACAGTTTGGAACACAAAAAGATTTTTCATCTTAGCAAAACTTACTCACTCATCAAGCTAGTATATAATAAAATATGAAAAAAATTGACCCACAGTATATCCCCACTGGATTTGATCCCCAAAGTTGTGCATGGATCTCCTGAAAGGAAAATACCCAAAAGTAATCAAAACTAAATATGTTTCCGGAAACCTTTTTGGAGAAAATATCCCTTTGTTAAATTTCATATACAATTCAATACCGTATCGTTTCGATCACAAATTTGAATAAGTTAATTTTATATGCGTTTTCTACTTGATTTTTTTAAATGTGAAAAATCTGTGAATAATATAGGCTATCCAGTATCTTACAATTCCCACGAAAGCATTGCTGCCGGGCAAAGTTAGTTATATCTTCTTAATTTATGATTTCTAGATAAAAATAAATAAAAATATGAACCTACCTTCCTATATTATACCTACCTATGTGATAAATAGAAATATCGTATTTTCTTATTAAAAAAAAACCTTTAATTGTAATCCCTTTCCAATTAATATTATAAATGCAAAAGTGATTATTACCTCACGCTTTAACTACTAAACCAATCTTCCTGAAATTTTGTGAACACATACCTATGTGTTACCTAGTGTACTGAGAAGGACATAGGGTATTTTTACACGACTGACCAAAAAAGGAGTGTTATGTTTTCAGGGTTCATGTATGTAAGTATGTATGTATGTAAGTTTCTTTATTCCACCATAAGTCCTGAACGGCTGAACAGATTTTGATGTGAGAGGTATTGTTAGATTCCTTGCATTCCTCCGAGTGACATAGGCTATATGAGTTGTCAGTTGTGTTTTTTATTTTTTAATAATTAGCCAAAAATTCTCACGAGAGCAGAGCCCCGGGGCAAAGCTAGTACAATATATACCTAACCTAGTACAGTAATGATACGCAGGTAACGAACTGCAAACTCAACTGTTTATTTTTCTCCCTGAGCGCACTCAAATGTGCGTAGGGGTTGTATTCGCGTGTAAAAATTCTTGTATTTCGTATGATTTAAGAGATATTTATTACGACTGCTCAAAAAAAGCGTTGGGGGTGTAGTTGTTAAGACCACTAGTGGCTGACGAAACCAGGTTTAGCCAAAGTTCATTCGTAGCGATAAGGTATCTAAAATTCGTTGTTGCTACAGATAACATAAACAATTTTCTTCCGTCATCAAAGCGAAAGCAAACGCCAAATGTATGGAAGTAAGCGATAAAACAATTCGTTACTCTATGGTTTTGCTTCGTTTTCTCTATGAACTTGCGATGACGATGGCGATCGACCACGATATACATTTTATCGTTTTCGAACTTCGTTTTCGTTTTCAAATTTGGACTTTGTCTTAAGTTCCGTTCTAATACTACTTGGTGATAGATCAACGGGCTTACCTTTCGAAGACACCAGACGTCGCTTTGCTGTCCTCGGGCCTCGTACCACGTGTCTGTCCGGGTAGGTAAGATTCTGAGGGAACTTCACCAGGGGATATCCAAGGGTCACTGGTCTGTATGTATTTCGGGAGTGTCGTAAGTTCGATTTCGTAGGGTTTTTGGAGGAGCACAATCACGTCCACTGGTTGTTATGAGCGCGTAACGCCGCAGCTAACATTTCGCGTGTCGCGATAGGTTTGTGACTGATTTTGATGATTTGTGGACGCCAGAGGTCGCGCGTGTCGGCGCACCGGCCAATCAGCGGATTGCATAGCATATCCGGTGTCAACACGGAAGTCCGAGATCAAATCACCATTAATTTATCTCAAGTTGTATGTTGATAGAAATAGAATCGAAAATAAAAAATACAAATAAACTAAATATCCCATTCCAGTACGGAACATGCCGCTCACCTTAAAAGAATGGGATTCTTTTAAAGATAAAAGAAATTAGTTACTAGTTTAGTAGACTAAAGTAAAAAACTTATAAGAAACTTCCTATAAAACTAAAGTTGAGCGTTCGTAGAACGACCGTAGTTAAAATAAGAAAAATTAAATAAAGATAGTTTCCTGTATTCAGCCCTGCGACGAAGGTCTTGGGTTCAGTGGACAGTGGTAGACACTGCTGAATGCAGGAGCCATTAGATACCTATTCTAATGGAAGAGGGCAGAGCTTAACCACTGCTCTCTTAAAAAATGTTTTCCCGGCCTGTAGTGTAACTACGCGGGTGATATTGTCCGAGCCAGGATGAAGCGCATGCACACGAGCCATCCTCCACTGAAGAGGGGGAAGATTGTCGTCGCGTACAACAACAATGGTTCCTTCACGAATGGGCTCACCGCGATCGTGATACCACTTGCTACGTTGTTGGAGTTCATGCAAGTATTCTTGACTCCATCTCTTCCAGAAGTGCTGGAAGCACAGTTGAATCCACCGCCATCGGGATAGGCGTGTGGGAGGTGTGTCGGTCAAGGATACGTCCGGTAGAGTCGTGACGGGACCACCAATCAAAAAATGCGCCGGTGTTAACGGCAAGGGATCCGTAGGATCTGCGCTTAACACACACAGCGGTCGCGAATTGAGGACAGCTTCGACTTGGCATAACAAAGTATGCATTTCGTCATACGTTTGTACTTGGGTACCTAGCACGCGAAGAAGGTGATGCTTAAAGCTTTTGACACCCGATTCAAATAGGCCTCCGAAATGGCTCGCAAACGGGGTTGGAAGTGCCACGTGACCCCTTGATGCAGCGTTTGAGCATGCAACGAACTTTGGACTGAATCGTTCCACAGAAACTGATACAGCTCCTTCAATTGGTTGTTACATCCCACGAAGTTTCTCCCACAATCCGAGTAAATGTCCGAGCACAAACCGCGACGCGACGTGAATCGGCGAAAAGCCGCTAGAAAAGCTTCGGTAGATAATTCCGATACAATCTCTAGATGTATCGCCTTGACTGACATACATACGAAAACTGAGACATAACATTTAATAATTTTTGCATTGCGCACCTTGTTGGCGCGAACGTAGAATGGGCCAGCGTAGTCAACAGCTGTTTTTAAGAATGGACGTTCGGGTCTTAATCGCGCGGCTGGCAACGGCGCCATCATTGGTTGCGGATGCGTCGGCCGTAGGCGAAAACACCGCACGCAACGATGTATGCGCTGCCGTATAATGTCACGGCTTGACAGAATCCAATATTTTTGTAAGAGAAAGTATTGGACCGATTGGGAGCCCGCATGCAAATTTACCAAATGAGCGTTATCAATTATCAAATAAGTTAAGTTATGCTTCTTTGGTAGAATTAACTGATGTTTCGATTCGTATGAAAGAAGAGATTTGTGAAGGCGTCCGCCGACACGTAAAAAATTGTTGTCATCAATGAAGGGATTGAGCCGCTTCAATTGATTAGAGGGGGTTTTCCCCTTAGAGATATTTTTATATCTTCTTGAAAAGTGGACTGTTGTACAATGTAAATCAATCGATTCAAAGAATAAGAATATTCTGAAATAGAAATGTACTGTAAGTACGAAATATTTGTTTTATTAATTTTAGATTTTAAAATTCTATAGAAGCGAAATATATATGCAGTAATTCGAACTAATTTGGATAAGGTTGAAAACCTGTTGAAAATGTCATTCTCTTCAACGTTCGAAGAAATAGTGGCAGCGGAAGCTAAAGGTAAATTACGTTTTTCTTCATTCGTAGGAGAAATTTCCTTTTGTGCTGGCCAGGTAGTAGGATCCTGTCGCAGCCACCAGGGACCATGAAACCACATAGCATTCTCTAGGAATGTGGACGGTAGCATACCACGTGACGGAGCATCCGCTGGGTTATCCGCCGAAGGCACGTGTCTCCAGTGTGGACTCGGGACTACGGTAAGTATTTCGCTAGTGCGATTAGAAATAAATGTCTTCCACTCGTAGGGCGGAGAGCGCAGCCAAGCCAGAACAATAGACGAATCCGACCACGCGTATACATTTATCATTTCTATGTTGTAAATCCGTATGACCTTGTCTAACAGACGGGATAAGAGTAGTGCCGCCATGAGTTCTAGACGCGGGATTGATAACCGCGGAGAAATCGGCGTGACCCGTGTTTTTGCAATTAGAAGATGGACGGTACTCCCTCCGTTACAGTCGGTCAAACGTAGATAAATGCATGCCGCGTATGCACGTTCGGACGCATCAGAAAAGCCGTGAATCTGCATGCTACACGATCCGGAAAATACCTGACGAGGGATGGAAACACGTGATAAGAGTGGTAACTCTTGTATAAAATCGACCCAAGCGTTTACGATATCCACGGGTGGGCGGTCGTCCCAACTAACGCCGGAAAGCCATAATAACTGCATCAAATGTTTTGCAAATACAGTTACAGGGGACAGCCAACCCATCGGGTCGTAAATCTTGGCGATCTGTGAGAGTATGGTTCGTTTTGTAATTTTATCCGAATTACATTGAACGCTGAATGTGAACTGATCAGTGGAAGGATCCCACTGCAATCCTAAGACCTTTGTCTGGTTATCCCTTTCCATGGGAGCGAAAGGAACACTATTTTGCCGCTCACCGTCAAGTACTGGCATCTGCACCGCAGCGAGTATCGCTGGGCAGTTGCTGTGCCATTTGCGTAATTGGAAACCAGCGGCAGCACAAATAGCGATGAGCTCCTGTTGAAGAGCCAGAGCTTGATCTTCATAGTCAGCTCCAGTAATGACGTCATCAACGAATACTTGATCCAACAGCACCGTAGAAGCAAGAGGGAAACGAGTAGCTTCGTCATGAGCTAGTTGCTTGATTGTGCGAAGAGCTAAATAAGGTGAGGCACTTACGCCAAAGGTGACAGTACATAAACGATATTCCCGGAGGGGATCGCCAGGGGATTTACGCCAGAGGATGCGTTGAAAATCTCTGTCGGCCTCCTGAACTAATATATTACGGTACATTTGTTTAATGTCAGCCGTAAATACGATGCGATGTCTACGAAATTTTAAAATAATATCGACAATGTCCTGGTGTAACTTCGGACCTATGAATAAGTTTTCATTAAGTGAAACACCGTTAGCGGACTTGCAACCGGCGTCAAAAACAACGCGAGTGCGTGTCGTTTCACTGGACTCCTTGACCACGCAGTGATGAGGAATATAGTATACCCTACCCGGCACGGGTTTAGTTTCGACGAGTTCCATGTGCCCGAGATCGAGGTACTCTTGTAGGCAGTCATGATAGTCCGTCTTCAACTTGGGGTTCCGTTCCAATCGATGTTCCAATTTATGAAAGCGAGCGAGTGCAATTTCCCTAGAATCGCCCAGTGGTGGGGCGTTAGGTTTGAATGGGAGCGCGACTATGTAACGTCCGGTCCCGTCACGACTGTGTGTGGTTTCGAAAATCGATTCGCATAAACGTTCGTCGGGCGTGAGCGATTTATCTTCCGGCAATGACTCAAGTTCCCAAAATCTCTTCAAGTCACTGTCATCGTAGAATGAGCTAGCGCAAGCTTGAATGGGGGATGGAGTCGTAGACTCGCATGTGAGTTGACCTAGTAATAGGTAGCCGAAGATACTGTTCATCGCAATCGGAGAACCCGGCGATCCGCTAATTATATTGCCTAGTAGTATATGTGATAGTATATCAGCACCTACTAGCATCTCCACCGGTTGTGGTGTATGGAAAGTCGGATCAGCTAATTTTAAATTATTAATATGAGACCAGCCTGTATAAGGTAATTTTATACTAGGCATATTTGCAATTAATTTCGGTAAAATTAATGCTTGTACCGGTATAGAAGGTTGTCGGGCATGGACAGGTGTCAAACACAATGAAACCGTACCTTTAGGATGTACTGGACGGTCACTACCTATACCATAGGTAGATGGCGCTAGTCGTCATGTAAACATTAGCTGCGTATTAAGAAATTCATATAAAATCTTTTAATGTGAATTATGGTGTAATTTTGACTTTAATGTATAAGTTATAAACAGACTCACAAGTGAAAGTGTTATATCAACTGTATATAAACGGACCTCAATATAATAAGACTTGAAAGTGATTGTGGACAGTGACCAAAATATTTGATCAGTAACTGCAAATCTTTTTGAGATAAACATTGATATGTGCGTGCTTTGATACCTAGTTCTTATGGAAATAAAAAAATAGTGATAATTCAATATATAAATGACTAAAAGTGAAAAATTGATATTGAGACCGTTATTATATTTGAATCTGAAAGCAGCTGATCCATGGGAAAAGCGCCATCTCTTGCAGAGTGGCAGAAGTAAATAATTGTCCAAGCTACTTCAATCAGCGACATCTATTGGGAAACAAGCAGGCTGACATTTCTTAGTAAAATTGCGTGATGAGAGTAGCGGCATCTAGTGCAGAGTGGCAGAAGTAAATAAGACTCTAGGCAACCTCAGAGACATCTATAAATGACCGAGTAGGCTGACTACTCTTTAAATTTGTGATAAAAGAAGCGACATCTAGTGATCAGTAGTTATATCATAAATCGATATTTGATATTTAACAACCCACCAACGCTACTAGAGGGCACTATAAAAATAAAATAAATTTCTGCTAGTTCCACTGTGTGACGATAGAGGCCACTACTGGCAACAAACATGGAGAATATATCTACAAATGTTACACTAAGAAAACACCAGATAACTCGAGCGAAATCAGTAGAATCTATGGACATTAATGATACAATCAATACAACATTATCGGAAGACAATATTTTAGGAAGAAGCTTAGATTTATCGACTAATATTCAGTGCATAATTATGAACGAAATGAAAGCAGAAATAACCAACTTAAAATGTAATCTATTAAGCACTCAGAATGAGCTAGATAGAGTAATCTCAAAAAATAATGATCTAAGAAAACAAAATGCCCAGTTAGCACATGACAACAACATATTAAAAAATCTCTGTCGAAGTCCACTGTCATCTATTAGAAGAGAAATATCAACAAATCGGAAAAATAGTATTCGTCGCAGATTAACAGATAGTTTTTCGGATAGTCCGTTAACTAATAGCTCAGAGGACTCAACTGAACAAAAGAAGAAACAAACAGAACAAGGAATGCATAAAAAATCGGAAGCTGAAAAATCGGAAGAAAAAAGCTTTAAGGAAAATAACATGAAGAAAACGGATGGAAAAAGTAACAAAACTTTTATTTTTGGAGGTCAACAGTGCATTGGAGTTGCATCAGCCATAACAAAATCGCGTATACATAACACCTACAAAAAATATAACTTTATTTCTGTAATTAAACCAAATGCAAAGACTGAAGATATATTAGTTGCTTGTAAATTATTCGAAATATCTTCAGATGATAGGGTAGTCATATGTGTCGGTGAGCATGATACGAACCCTATTAAAGTAATGACTGAGTTAAGTTCATTTTTAAAATTAATGTCATGCCCGGTATTTGTTTTAAAAGTAGTCAAAAATTTCAGCTTAAATGAATGTAAGTTAAATAATATGATTAAAAACATATGTAATCAATTCTCAAATACTACTTTTGTTGACTTCACAGACGATAAAAATTGTTATACAGTAGAAAATATATGTAGTAGTATAAGTACTTGTATAGATAAATATGACTACTATAGGAAGTTTTTACCTTTTATGCTACATCCTGTATCAAAAATTCAAACAGGGCGCAGAAATGTATCAGGTCAAGTTGTTCGTAGGAAAGTGAGTTATACTAAAAAAAGGGTATTGCTAGAATCGGAACTATTATTAAAAGACCAAAGCACTCAGACTGACATGGCACTTAGTTATATAGGAACAAAAAATATGGGATCCGAAAATATGGAAAATACGTTTTTTCGAAAGTCAAAGTGCAGGTGGAATTTTCTTTAGAGTTTTACATCAAAATATAGCAGGGTTAATTAATAAAAGCAACCTACTTGAAATTCATTTAACAGAGCTTGGAAAAAAACAAAAAAGTCCGGAAGTAATATGCATAACCGAATCGTTTGTTACAGGGGAATGCGAAAGTATGGTTAATGTAAATGGGTATGATTTGGTGGCGACATACTGTAGAAAAAATAACGAAAAACGAGGCGGTGTGTGTATCCTTGTAAAGGTCGGAATAGAATGTAATGAGTTGAGGTATGATGAAATTACAATTGATAATGTATTTGAGTGTTGTGGAATACACATTGCAACAGAAAACATAATTATAATTGGCTTATATAGGACTCCGGACTCGGATGTTAAGGTTTTCCTAAGCAAATTGGAAATCTTACTCACAAAGTTACGTTGTAAATTTAGTAAAAAGTAATAATACTAGCGGGTGATATAAACATAAATACTCTTAAGACAGGCTCTTATATTCAAATGTTTTTAGATATGATGAGCAACTTTAATCTGACACTGCACATAAATGAACCTACCAGAAAAGAATCATGCATTGACCATATTATAAGTAATGTCAGTAACGGTATTGGCGAGTTACTGCATTTAAACTTGTCTGATCATAATACTGCACAAATGGTAAATATTCCTATGACGCAAAAAATAAAAATCAATGATCATTATTTTATTTACTTGAGGGATTATTCTCAAGAAAATATTGAGAAATTTAGGCACTGCATGAAGAATCTTTCTTTTTCAGAGGTATACAATGCAAACACGCTTAAGTTGGCATACAATGCATTTAATGAATTGTTTTCTTTATTTTACAACTTATGTTTTCCAAAAATAAAAATAAAAATTTCCAAAAGAGAACAAAAAAATAAATGGATTAGCAAAGGTCTCAGAAAAAGTTGTAAAACAAAAAGAAAATTGCGTTACAGGTACTATAAAGAGCGATCAGATGATAATAAACAGAAATATATGAATTATAATAGATTACTCCGACGTTGCATTGACTGCTCTAGAAAAAATTATAATAGAAAATTTATAGAACGATCGAGTAACAAATGCAAAGCTTCTTGGAGCTTGATTAAGAAAGAATCGGAAAAAGCTCGTAAGTTTGAATTCATAAATCAAATTTATTTAGACGGGAAACAATTAACAGACCCTACTGACATAGCCAATGCTTTTAACGACTATTACATCAATTTGACTAATAAAAAGAATATGACACGAAATACATGTTATGCAAGCAACTGTAATAGCATTTTTCTAAAACCTATTAATGAGGAAGACACAAAAAAAATTATAATGTCTTTAAATAATACGAATGCGGTTGGTTTTGATGATATTGCAACACGGATAATTAAAATTTGTTCAGAAGAAATAGTTTCAGTACTAACCTTTCTCATTAATATGTCATTTTCTGAGGGATGCTTTCCTGAGTTACTTAAGGCTTCTATTGTAAAACCGATATTTAAAAAGGGGGATAAAACGACTCTAAGTAATTTCAGACCAGTAACACTAGTCTCTATTTTCTCAAAAATATTTGAAGCAGCTTTTCGAAATCAAATTCTGGACTTTTTCAACAAACATAATATATTAATCAAAGAGCAGTATGGTTTTACGAAAGGAAAATCGACCACACTTGCTGCTTTTGATCTAGTCAAACAAATAATAGATAATAATGATAGAGGACATGCATCAACAGTTCTATTTTTTGACATGTCCAGAGCTTTTGATTTAGTATCACATGAGCGTTTACTTGAAAAGCTAGAAAGATATGGTATTCGGGGACCAGCCTTGAAATGGATAGCAACCTATTTAAAAGATCGAATACAGTGTGTAGAAATCTCAAATATGAGCGAGAATGAGGAAATTAAGTCATATCGTTCATTATACAAGATCAATGAATATGGCGTTCCACAGGGTAGTGTGTTAGGACCATTATTGTTTAATGTGTATATCAATGATCTCCCAGAAAAAATATCACATCCTTGCGTACTTTATGCTGATGATATTTCTATCTTAATTAAATCCCCGACTAAAGTTAATATAATTGACATTGAAAGCATAATACATATAGTCACAGAATGGTTAAATGATAATAATCTCCAAATTAATTTGACGAAAACAAACATAATACAATTTCACTCAGTTCAAAAAAGTTGACAAATTGAATATTAGTTATAATGACCATATTCTTTCAGACGTAAGTAAGACTACTTTTCTTGGACTGGTTTTGGACGAACATTGTGACTGGAAGGCCCATGTGGAACAAGTTTGTAAAAAACTTAACAGGTTTGTTTATGTGCTATATAAATTGGCAAAGCAGTCAACGAAAACTACAGTCTTGTCTGCATACCATGGATATGTTTGCTCAGTGCTTACTTATGGTCTTATTATATGGGGTAACTCCACGGAGGTGAATAGAGCCTTCATAGTACAAAAAGTGCATCAGAGCTATGTGTGGTAAACCTCCATGGCACTCTTGTCGGCCTCTATTTAAAGAACTAGGACTACTAACTTTGCCATGTCTTTATATATTTGAAGTCTGTAAATTTGTCAAATTGAATTGGGACTTGTTTGTGAAAGCTAAGGATATAAATCACAGAAATACAAGAAATGGTGATAGAATAGTGTTACCCATAGTACCCAGAACGGCTTTTTACCAAAGGAACAGTTACGCAATGTGTGGGAAGATATTCAACGCCCTTCCTGGCGATATAAAAACACTTCCCATAAAAAAGTTTTCAAAAGCATTGAAGTCGTGGCTAGCAGAAAAATGTTTTTACTCAGTAAATGAGTTCTTACAATGGGATCATAAGTTTTGACCATGATGTTTTCAGTTAATTTATGAATACTCATTATAATTATTGTTATTGTAAAAATTGGAATTATTTTAATGGAATTTAATTGGAATTGTGCACATTTTGACATATATATATTTAATGGTACTTTTATAATCAATTTTAATTTTGAGATGCAATATTGTAATGTATAATAATTTAATGAATAATATTTGTACGCCTGGCTATAAGGCAGAATACTTGTGACTAACTCTGTTTGTACACCTATTATATACGGTATTCTTCAAATAAATGAATGATTCTCATACACCGGTGTGTTGACATTACGACATTCTAAACCCAAACGCTGTACGCATGCCTCAGTAATGAACGACGCTTGACTCCCGGTATCAATCATACACCGTATCGTAGAACGCTTATGCATATCAACCCATACATCAACGCGCGCGGTTGACAATAGCACTGTATTCATGCGTGCCGCGGGCGCATTGGATAACGCACACACATCATGAATAATAGTGTTTTCAACGGCCGACGACATTGCACATGACGGCGGATCTGAACTCCCATTGGAGTGAGACGGAGACTCCTGCGCGTCATGAGTGAGTGAGACAGCACTACTCTCACCTTTAGTGAAATGAAGTAATGTATGATGACGTTTAAAGCAAGTACGGCAAACAAAGTTGGATTTGCATTGTCGTATTTCATGACCCGGAATCAAACAATTCACGCAGATATCTTTATCTTTCACAAATGAATATCTATCGTGTGGTGGCAAATTCAAAAAACTCGAACATTTCGTTATCATATGAGACGCATTACAATACAAGCAATTTTTTGTCTTATTGACATTCAGAGAAGGCTGAGAATTGCTTGCGTTGTCCGACGTGACATTTGCTGTGAACGCACGTGGGCTAGATTTACCGGTAGGGGGCACTGTCGCTCCGCCACGCGGCTTCGCCGCAGAGTTCGAAGTACCTACATAATTTTTCTTACCCGCTGCGTTACCACTGGAATCTATCATTCCGACTGCAGAAAGTTCTCGTTCGAGAAAATCAATTAAAGTAGATACAGCTGGAATTTCGCATGGTTTCAGTAATGATAACTCGAAACGTTTTCGAATGGAACTCGGTATTTTACGTAATAAAATATTTAATAATAGAAAATTCCATTGTTCAACGGGAAATTGCATCATTTCTAATGCTTTAGTATTCTCTTGAAATATATTTAAAAAGTTACGAAGACTTGTATAGTTATCTGAACAAGTTTCCATATCTAATATTCGATCGAGATGTTTTGATGCAATTGCTCGCTTATTTTCGTATCGAGAAACCAGAGTACTCCACGCAATACAATAATTTTCGTCTGTTATAGGTATTGACTTAATGAGATTGAAGGGCTCATTTTTCAGAGTAAGAAGTAGGTATCGAAATTTCTCCGCATCCGTGTATGAATCATTGTTGTGAACAAGTGATTTGAACAAATCGCAAAATGATGGCCAGTCAGTGGTTTCCCCGGAAAACGACGGTAGGGGCAACTTTGGTAATTTGGGCTGACTGAGATTGCCGGCCCCGGCACTATGCATCGACATATTAACACAAGATCGACTCATGCGCCTGGCTTCATCCTCATTTTGCTTTATAGAATTAATATTACCTAAGATAGCGTAATACAACTCGTTGAAAGTACTACGAATGCTCAACTGTTCGTCTTTTTCGAAAGTACCTTTTTTAATTAACTGTTTTTCAATTTTAGATTGTAATTTAAGAAATTTACGTTGAATTGGAACTATATCTTTAGATCTAGCCCTGAACTGTTGTTCGTCAGATGGGAAGAATTCTAAAGTTTGTTTTAATTCATCTAAAATAATTTCTCTTTCGAACAAATCTTGTTCCGCCATATTGGCTTTGCTTAGCGCGTAACGCTGTTGCAAATGAAATTGAAATCGAACAACACAACTTTGAAACAAATACAAATCCGGCTCGTAAGGCCAAATTTATGGTGATAGATCAACGGGCTTACCTTTCGAAGACACCAGACGTCGCTTTGCTGTCCTCGGGCCTCGTACCACGTGTCTGTCCGGGTAGGTAAGATTCTGAGGGAACTTCACCAGGGGATATCCAAGGGTCACTGGTCTGTATGTATTTCGGGAGTGTCGTAAGTTCGATTTCGTAGGGTTTTTGGAGGAGCACAATCACGTCCACTGGTTGTTATGAGCGCGTAACGCCGCAGCTAACATTTCGCGTGTCGCGATAGGTTTGTGACTGATTTTGATGATTTGTGGACGCCAGAGGTCGCGCGTGTCGGCGCACCGGCCAATCAGCGGATTGCATAGCATATCCGGTGTCAACACGGAAGTCCGAGATCAAATCACCATTAATTTATCTCAAGTTGTGTGTTGATAGAAATAGAATCGAAAATAAAAAATACAAATAAACTAAATATCCCATTCCAGTACGGAACACTACTCGTCAAACCTCAAACCGTTCAGTAGGTTAGAAACGTCCACTTTGATATTTACTAGCCGCGCCTCGGGAATCCTATGGGAATATCGGGATAAAAAGTACCCTATGTGCTGTTCCCGGTATTTTTCTACTCATGTACCAAATTTCGTCGAAATCCGCCCAGTAGATTTTGCGTGACTGAGTAACAAACATCCTCACAAACTCACATCCACATTTCGCATAATATGAGTAGTCTTATTTTCCTATTAAAAAAAAAAGTATTCAATATAATTATATTACAACTCAGCGCGGAGGCAGTATTAAATCTAATAAATGATATTATTAGTACTTCCATAGTAATAACTTCTATCCTCCCTAGTTATTTAATAGTCTTCTTTGTAAAGGATGCCAGTTTCTGGGTCAAACGACGCGCTCACTGAAAAGGGTAGTTTTATAAATATTTTTTTCTAGAGTTCAAAGAAAAAAGGCTGAAAACCAAGCCCTGAAGATTCTGTAGGAACTTATAAGTAGGGAAAGTAACATTATTTTTATTTAGGTTTACTATCGATTGTTACAATATTACGTTACATAAATGTATAAGTCATGCGTAACTAGTACATTTAGTAATGGTAGTGTAGTGTACTTGCTAATTGTGATAACCTTTTAAGGTAAACTCCGTGTGTAGTGTACATTTATGTAATTTGATTGGTTTCCTATTCAGAGCATATAATACAATTATATATAAGTTTCTATCCGACATTTAAATCTGACATTTCATATAAAAATTCAATGTATATTTGTTCACATAGATAGTCATTTAATTGTAAGACATATTATGTTGTAAAGTGACGTCTTTGGAGAAAATGCAGCAGTGGAGTTGGTTGCGCCGCCTCTTCTTCACTTGCGCTTTGGAGGGGCCGCGGTAACCTTAGCTTTAAGTAATTTAATGACGTCAAATAAAAAAAAAATACATACAACGAAACATATAACCTCCCCTTTTTTTGAGAAGTCAGTTGAAAATAAGAATATGGCGATTTAAAAGTGCTATTTTTAAGCCTATTTAAAAAAACCAATTGACTTTGATTTTGTCGAAATCCTACAAAAAATTTATCACATGGAACTTCTATATTCGTTTCATTATTCAAAGTTCTGTGCTTGCGTGATTATAATTGAACCAATTAGTATTTTAACATCCACACCAACAATGTAAGGGGAAGTTATGTTTTGACTTTGATTTGTTATAATTATATCAAAGTAGCTTTTGCCGGCTGCTTCGCTCGCGTGTTATAATCCTACTAATATTATAAATGTGAAAGTTTGGATGTGAGTTTGTGAGGATGTTTGTCACTCAATCACGCAAAATCTACTGGACGGATTTCGATGAAATTTTGTATACGGGTAGAAAAATACCGGGAATACATAGGGTACTTTTATCCCGAATTTCCCACGGGAGCGAAGCCCCGGGGCGCGGCTAGTGAAAAATATTTTTGGTTTACGGAAGAAAGATTGATAATATCACTTGATCAGAGCCGCGGTGTAGGTTTTTCTTAAAATAAATATTTGTCCAAAGTCAAAGTAAGTTGATTAAAAAGCTTAAAAATAGCATAATAAATTAAATTATTTAGTTGACGTCAGAAAATCACTTAAAACAAAAAAAATAATATTACGAGCGCTTCCAAAGCGCAAGTGGAGAAGAGGCGGCGCAACAAACTCTACTGCAGCTGCATTTTTTCCAAAGACTTGCAATATAATATGTGTGTGTCCCAATCTTCTGATTCCAACATGTCTCAATACACGGGAAAATGTACCTTATTTGTTGGCACTTCTGACATTGTGCTTATAATAAGCTAAGAAAACTTAAAAGTACGATTTGTATTTCTGAACGATTTAAGCTCAATGAACATAAGGTAACTATTCCCGTGTACGAGTATAAGATTATAGACATTTTTCACATAGAGCAAATGGAATGAAATTTTACACCGGTGTAACCGAACCTTGGGCAGCTATTTTTAAAGAAAACTATTCTTATAACTTCAAAGATAGTACTATAATTTTTGTATTATGACGTTTTATATTTCTGTAGACTGAAGAAGAATTTTGGTATTTTAAACCTGTTTGAGCACCTTTCCAAGGGCAGTTGTTGAGTCGGGACTCAACGTGAATGCTATTTATGAGTTTGAACACCAATAATTCGATTGGTGTATGGTAGTAGAGCGAACGTCGTGTCGTATAAAGAAGTAAAAGGGTTAGCAGTGGAAAATGGTGGCCAAGTGGTAATGACACTCGCCTGAGGTCGGATAGGACCCGGGTTCAAATCCTTCCTGCGTCACATGAGTTTGTAGACCAATCTGACTTATGTATGGTAGTTTTCTCAAAGACCACCACCTGCTTTCGGTGAAGGAAAACATCGTGAGGACACCTGCATAGTGGCTGACTATTTAGTTAACTAGTGTGTATACTGCTACTTGAAGAGGTGGTGGCCGAGTGTTAGGGCGCCCGCCTGTGGACGCTAAAGTCCCAGGTTCGAATCCTGCCCGGGCCACATGAGTTTGTATACCAGTCTGACTCATGTTCCTATGTTAGTTTTCATCGACCACCACTTGCTTCCGGTGAAGGAAAACATCGTGAGGAAACCTGCACTCTGGTTGATGATCAGCTCGTGTGTGAAATGGAGAAGGCAATGGCAAACCACTCTATTAAAATTGCCAAGAGAGTCGTTGTGTGTTTTTCATTCCATATAATGACCACGACCCTCAGTCATGAGGAAATACGTCTAAGGAGAGATAGGTACTGCTACTGCCACTAGATGGCAATAGTCATGTCAGATACCTTTAGGCGACTTAAATAAAATCTGACACTAGTGTTAGTAATAACACACTTGATAAGAATAAGAAGCAATGAAAAGAGAAAAATGTAAGGAACTCCATCGACAAGAGGCTCGCTCTTAAATTTTATGATGATGATTAGTTTTCATAGGTGCTGGACAGACAGAAAAGACGGGGTGCAGACAGGGCACAGAAAAGTAACCATCGTGTTTGCACCCTGTGTTTTCTATATGTTTTGCGTCACGAAGCTTCTATACATTTTGTATGAAAGGGACCCGGAAGAGACATATATCCGCGCCACGTCTGCGTCTTATGCATTTTCTGTCTGTTTAGCGTCAACCACAACTTGGTAAAGGCAAAACTACTTCAATACCATTGCCATGTGGTCATTGTTTTGCGTGTGTTACATTCCACGTTATGACATCGACAAGAGTTTAGTTCTTTAATAGAAAGGAAAGCCAATGCGTCAATTTTTCTCCCAAGGGTTTTTAAACCTGATATTAAAATGTACATACATACATACATACATAGAATCACGTCTTTATCCCTTACGGGGTAGGCAGAGCCAAGAGTTGTGAGACTCGAAGGCCACGCTTAGCTAATAGTGGGCTCTCTGATGGAATGGAGATTCAGGTATAGTGACAGGTTGCTAGCCCATCGCCTATGAGTGGAGGAATCTCCAGTTTAAAGCCCTTTCCCTCGATTGACTTTTACAATCTGCGCGGGAAGAGAAGCAGCTGGCACATTCTATGTTTTTTCTTCGCTCCCAGACCAGCATGGAAGTTAAAATCCATACACTTAATATTATAAATGCGAAAGTTTGGATGTGAGTTTGTGAGTTTGTGAATTTGTGAGTTTGTAAGTTTGTGAGGATGTTTGTTACTCAATCACGCAAAATCTACTGGACGGATTTCGATGAAATTTGGTACAGAGGTAGATAATGACCTGGAATAGCACATAGGCTACTTTTTATCCCGGGAAAAAGCACTGTTCCCGTGGGAAATTCACGCGGGCGAAGCCGCGGGCAAAAGCTAGTCCATACTAATATTATAAATGCGAAAGTTTGGATGTGAGTTTGTGAATTTGTGAGTTTGTGAGGATGTTTGTTACTCAATCACGCAAAATCTACTGGACGGATTTCGATGAAATTTGGTACAGAGGTAGATAATGACCTGGAATAGCACATAGGCTACTTTTTATCCCGGGAAAAAGCACTGTTCCCGTGGGAAATTCACGCGGGCGAAGCCGCGGGCAAAAGCTAGTCCATACTAATATTATAAATGCGAAAGTTTGGATGTGAGTTTGTGAATTTGTGAGTTTGTGAGGATGTTTGTTACTCAATCACGCAAAATCTACTGGACGGATTTCGATGAAATTTGGTACAGAGGTAGATAATGACCTGGAATAGCACATAGGCTACTTTTTATCCCGGGAAAAAGCACTGTTCCCGTGGGAAATTCACGCGGGCGAAGCCGCGGGCAAAAGCTAGTGTATAATAAAGAGAGCTAATGCGTCAAACTTTCTGACCAAGGGTTTAAACCTGATATTAGAATGCATAAAACACTTTTCTTTGAAAGAATAACTTGCGTGTTAAAGTTAGTCATGAATAATCTATTTTAAAAATCTCGCTTTGCTACTTCCTCTTAAAGTTTATAAATATGCACGACGAATTTGAATTTTTGTGAATAAAATTAATTTTGATTTTGTGAGACGTAATATTTTTATATATTTAAGCTACAAACTACTAGTAATTCGGAACGTGTCTGCAAAAAAGAAACACCTAAAGAAACTAGTTACGCAGTTATTAGTTTATCCTTTTTATTTTTAAAAGCTTTTATTTAACTTGCAATGTATGTAAGTATGTTTGTTCGGCGGGTGGAAACTTAGAACTCAATTAGTAACACTTAGAATCTTCAACCGATTGAGTTGAAATTTTGTGCACACGTTTAGTTTGGATGACAATGCATGATATGGTATGTGACGTCATTCTAAATCCAATATGGCGGGCCATCTAAGATGGTGGAATAGTTATTTGTAATGCATTTCCACAAATGGGTATCAAATGAAAGAGTTTGTTGAGAGTAACAATAAAGCTTTTTTTTTTTTTTAAGTTTTTTACTATTAATTTATTCAACATTCAAATTTGATACATTTGAATAAAAATCCTTATATTTATAACGTAAAATATATTAAAATTAATAAGCAAAAGTACATATCGAATTCCAAATATTGGTGAAAATCGCACGTAAATACATACAGAAATTTTCGCTTGCATTGTGTTAAACAAACATATACAGCGGGAGCTTTAATTGTTTCATCATATATACATATAAATAATTTGTTCGTGATATATTGTGATAATCCACATATTAATAACTTATTTACGTGACATTCAGAATTGTAATATTCCCAGAATCGGATAGCTTACTAAGGCTTAGTAAGGATTGTGTTTGGCTAACCGATCGCTCTTAATCATAAGATAATTAATTAAATAACAAGTTATATTATATGTTTTCTTATATGATAGTTTCTGGTAATTTTGGGAGTAATTTGTTGTGCCTTGGGACTTAACCCTCATGAGAATTTTTGAATAAAAGTAGGTACCTACCACATACTACCAACCACAGGCACAGGGCGGGCGCTTCATTGAAACGGCGGGCGCGTCAAATATGCCTACTACTACTACAAATGAAACTGTATATCCGTGAACACGTCAGTAACACGTCAATGTGTGCGTTTTCATAGTCGAACGTCCCACAGTTACACAAGAACGGGGGAGAAGTGCGGTAGGAGCGGGGGGGTGCCATATTGCGGGAGGGGCAGGGAGTTTCCTTTCTGTACGTAGTACTAATATTAATTCTGTGCCACAGGCCAACGACAGGGCGATCAGCGTGGCCAAGTACTGGTCCAAATTGATTTGAATAGCCATTACGACTCGACAAGAAGAAGATTGCACATACACATAAGAAAAATACAAAATAGCACAAATAAAAACAAAGGGACAGCCGTACATCGGCTAATTTACCTGTTTTTCGGCAAATAGATTTAGATTTTTCTGTTCTAAAGTTTTGAGCTACAAAAAAACTGTTGAAAACTAAGAAATGTGTTTTGCATTTCTATCCCATTACTGAATGATAAATTCATAATAGGTGCAGTCTAAGATCAAACATAATATTAAAATTAGAGTCAGTCATTTGCTCGTCCCACTAAAATCTCGGACCTGGGACGAGTCATCGATTTCAAATTTGTTAATCGTTAACTTGGACCGAGTTTTATTTGAGCTGGGCCGAGTTAGTTACTTACTAATAACGGTGTAGTTTACTTGGACCACATCAAGTTAACTATTTTAAATTTTATAAAAATACTAGCTGTTGCCCGCGGCTTCGCCTGCGTGAGTTTCCATTACTAATTACTGTGCTAAATAAAGATATCAGGTATACTTTACACTATTCTTATAAATAAAAGTACAGTAAGCTACATACAGTCGGGTACAGAATCAGACCCATCTATTGCACAAAATCCTATTAACCGGTCAGGTTTATTTCCTCCCGATTGTACAACGATAGAGGCCATTTTGCAATGATTTTAAAATAAGTTTACTCGTGACATAATTAGTCTCAGATAAAATTAATTTTCATAAAATATAGTGCAAAATATCGTCTAAAATATTCAAAAGACTTTCAATATCAAGTATCGAGAATTTTTGCCGTGACACGTTTTAATTTAGGTAAATTCATTCGAGATCTCAGATATAACGAAGTTTTCGCATTTTCAGCGCGGCGCTTCAATATCGATAAATTTTAATGCAGATTAAGTCTACATACATTGGTCGACTTTTTAACGAGTAGGATTTTTTGATACATTGGTCGAGTTTGTACTGCCCTTATTTTAGACTAGCTTTTGCTCGCGGCTTAATTCTCCTTGAGGACAGTGATTTTTCCAGGGATGAAAAGTACACTATGGCCTTCTCAGTACTTCCAACTATGTGTATGCGAAATTTTAAGAAGATTGGTTCATTAGATAAAGCGTGAAGAGGTAACAAACAAACATTACTTTCGCATTTATTAGTTAGGATTTTTGTTGAATACCACAGGGCCCTTATTGTTTCGCTAGTTAAGCCAGTGTTAAAAAATTATTGTAATAAATAATTTATTTCTAGGTCTGCCCGCGGCTCCGCCGGCGTGAATTTCTTTTAGGGTTTTACAAAAGCCAACCCTGAACAAAATAATTTTATTTAGATTCTCCTTATTAGCTTTTTACGGCCTTTTTGAAAAACTGCATACATTGCATGCATAAATTAAAATATTACTTACTAGCTGCGCCCCGGAGCTTCGCTCCCGTTGAAATCTCGGGATAAAAAGTACCCTATGTGCTATTTCCGGTATTTTTCTACGCGTATACCAAATTTCATCCAAATCCGTTCAGTAGATTTTGCGTGATTGAGAAACAAACATACTCACTTCCAAACTTTTGCATTTAAAATATTAGTAAAATTTTGCAGATGTTAGAACAGAGTTTCTTTCAGCGCTCTAAAGTTCGGCTACACGAATGTAAAATTTCATTCCGTTTGCTCAACGTGAAATATGTCTACGGCAATATTGGAGTCAGAAGGGACAAATATTTGTTGGAGGAAATACGGGATAGGTATATAGAATTGTGTTTCAATATGGATGGTGTGCTTTTATCCACTTTAGCTCATTGACCCTGGATAGACCGATTTTAATTAATACTATACAGTAATCTAATATGAGTGGAAATCCAATACATACAACAACAATGTTGCAACATTACAAACATGGTGTTATTACTAATAAAATACATATTGGGTAGATACCCGTAAAAGCGAGCGAAGCCGCAGGCAATAGCTACATATAAAAATAAGATACAATAAGACACGTTTGTGTGTAATGAGTTATGTATTAAAAATTGTGTGTGAGTATGTGTGTTCCTAATTAGCCGTACGATATGATTATCTTCGGATCGGTTGATGCGGTTTTAACCTCAGTTTCCTCAATATGTATACATATTTGTATCCCATAAACTAAGGGAAAGCTATATAAAAAAGAAAATATTTTCTCCGTTTGGTTATATTAAAGTTATTATATATTTTCAATCGAGTTCCGAAAAGGAGGAGGTTAGATGTTCCACTGTATGTATTTTTTCTGTATTTGTTTTTGTAGTAAAAATATAAACTCGCACAATATATTGACTTACTTTCACGAGTAAACTCGCCCAATGTAAACGAACATCAGGGTTTATCGACTAATTGCAAACACACGATAATATCCTTTATGCAACGAAATACCTATTTTGCATCGAAAATTTAACATTTTTATCTGCATATTTCCTTTTCCCTTTGTATCGACTTCGTTAGCATATTTATAATATTATAGTTTATATTTTTATCAAAAAGAATATTTAAATAAAATAATAATATGAACATGCAAAGTTGAAAGAGAAATATTTTTAATTAATGCGCATCGAGATATAATGTACAATGCGTTAATTTTCGGAACTAAATCAGTTGGAATAAATTAAAAATATTAATTACTAGCTTTCGCCCGCGGCTTCGCCCGCGTGAAGTTCCCACGGGAACAGTGCTTTTTCCCGGGATGAAAGGTACCCTATGTCCTTCTCCGTACTTTCAGCTATGTGTATGCAAAATTTCAGGAAGATTGGTTCAGTAGATAAAGCGTGAAGAGGTAACAAACAAACAAACAAACTCACTTTCGCATTTATAATATTAGTTAGGACTAGCTTTTGCCCGTGGCTTCGCCCGCGTGAATTTCCCACTGGAACAGTGTTTTTCCCGAGATGAAAAGTATCCTATATCCTTCTCTGTACTTCTAAATATGTGTATGCGTTTCAGGAAGTTCAGTGTAACAGATAAACCGTGAAGAGGTAATTTCTGGGATTGGGATTGGGATGAGTTTTATGAACAGTTTCTTTGTTTCAACGTGTAATTATATTACTCGTAGTCACATTCATGAGAAGAACATTCTAAAACACGTAGAGCATGCTACGACATGTAAAACATACTACGACACGTAGGACATGCTACGACACGTAGGACATGCTACGTCACGTAGAACATGCTAAAACACGTAGAGCATGCTACGACATGTAGAACATGCTACGAAACGTAGAAAATGCTACGACACGTAGGACATGCTACGACACGTATAACATGCAACGACGAGACGCGTAGAACATGCTACGACGACGCATAGAACATGCTATGACACTTAGGATATGCTACGACACGTAGAACATGCTACGACACGTAGAACATGCTACGACATGTAGAATATGCTTCGAGACGTTGACTAAGTACACGTTACACGAGTATCAATTTCTTTGAGAAGTTCCTATAAATAAAATCATCATATTATTTTATGTCGTACACTTTGTCCCGCGGCTTTGCTCCCGTAAGATGACAAAATACCCTATGTGCTATTTCAGGTTATAATCTGCCGTGTAGTAGATTTTGTGTATTTGAGTTACAAACAAACATATTCGTAGTAACTCGCATACATCTAAACTTTTGCGTTTAAATATTCATTATCTATACATATAATAAAACAGTAAAAATATTTTGTCAGTACATTTAGTATTTTTGACTGAAATGGATAGAGGGACACCTAAAAAGAATAATAGAAAGCAAAAATATTTTTGGAATTTTTTGTCTGTCTGTCTGTTTGTATGTATGTACGCTAGGGTGGAGCGCGGATGTATGGGGAATATTTTTTATTTTTATTTTGAATTCTAATAGTGAGGGATTTGTGTCTTGCCCGAAAATAATACTATATGTCAATTTTGATATAAATTAAACAATATCTTTTGCCTCCGCACTGACTTCAAAGTTTTAAAATTTTTGAAAAATGTGCTTTATCTGCCAGACCTTTTATTGACATGTAAACGGGTTCAAATTATGTAAATTAGCACAAAATATGTTAATTAAGCATAAAATAATATGTTATAATGAAAAAAGTAAAAAAAAAATAAGATAAAAAATTAAATTAATTTTCTCTAAAATAACACTTAGTGTCAAATTTCGGCATTTTCTCTCTTTTATTTTTAATTCAGCCTATATGGCTCTCAAGAGATGTTATAGTGTAATGTTAAGTGGCTACCTTATTTGTGATCTCCACAGCTCATTCAACAGATTGCATGGGACACAGAACTCATAAGAATAGTAGCTGATTCTCTCCACCAGGCTGTACTATACTGCCAATTTCTTCAGTCGATAATTGTTTAGGAAAATGGTGGCTATATACAATCGTTTTGCCAATAAATTGTTTCTATATCATTTAAAATATTAAAATAAATATCTGCCACTACAAAAAATCTTGGGGTTGTTGATGTGGCAATACTGCGTGCCTTCAAACTACGACGAGCATCCAACTCACGAATTTGCTTTCGCGTGACAATTTACATAGCCAGAAAATATTGTCGTTGTACACAAATAGGCATTACTTTGAGTGACTGGGTCTAATATGCTTTCTAAATCTTCTAGAAGGTATCGCGTAAATAATAATGTTAAAGAAAGACCGAGAACCATCTTTACTCTGATGGTTTTTTTTAATACAGAACCATAACAGAGCATATAGTTTCACAATTAATGTAGCCGCAGTGATAAGGCCAAGTGATGATTTTTCCGTCCCTATATAAACCAAACAGTCGATTTTTACTTTTCAGTAAACGGGCATGCGACTATTTAACTGTAGACGTATCGTAAAGCCTAAATCTTCGGGAGAGTTGCCTGAAATGATTGCTGATACTTACTAAGATCTGTGAATATTTCTAGGAGCTTATATCTTTACAATCAATAACATTTGATCAAATTTTGGCACTTTCTTATATCTTGGACAGTTGCAGTTAGTAAAATCTTTGCATTTGCAAGCCAAAATATCAAAAAGCATCAAACTATCCCGTCGAAAACTTTTCAAGTTTGCAGATGAAATTCATTTGATGGACTGGAGCAAATTTTTACATTTGTTATGATGTGCTGATAACAATTAAATAACTCTGGAAAGTATTACTGTTTGTATGGATGCAGTAAGCCAATTTTTTATGATAAACTTAGCAATTTCCGAAAATGTAGGCTGTTTTTTTGACGTTCTTATAGTTTATCTCGTCAATTCTTGAAACTTCATATAACTTTGTAAGTTGGTAAAAAATTTGACTTTAACTTACAAAAATCATTAATTAATGGACACATTACAAGCACTCCGAGCTTTTTCCATTATAGTACTAAGAATTTATAGGATATTTGTAAAAAAAATTGTCAAGCGCGTTTTCAATTATTCATGCGGAAACTGACCCTCCTTTGCACCCCCGAACTCTTCTTGTACGTAGTATTGCACCTTGTTTATTATTTTTTATCGAAAATAGAGGATTTTTCCTTTCTGAAATTAATATGAATTATACATATATTTGTCATTTTAATAAAATTAAAAATCTACGAACTTGAGTCCAAAATCGACTTTTCGTAAAAGTTCAATGACCTTGCGGAGACGGTTACCCTATTTTTTTTCAAATAATATTTTAAGTGTGTATGTTTGAGACCAAAAGGCATAAACTTTTCACTATTAGAAATTTAAAATCAGAAAAAAGTAATTTCGCTCCACCCTAATGTACGCGTTTCACGCAAAAACTACTGGACGGATTTGAATAAAACTTTTTTGTTGTATAGCTATTAAGCCTGGACAACATATAGGCTATAATTGATTTTGAAAACTGGAACACCTGATGAAGAACCATAAGAGAACAGCTAAACTATAAGAGATACGGAAATGGTATCTTAACAAAAGTTTATCAATCTGACGAGCATTTTTTTGCTGATATATAGAAATCGAAGATCAGGATCATCTGATGAAGAACTCCAAGAGACCAGCTACACTATTACATATATGGAAATGGCGCCTTAGCAAAAGTCGTTCAACCTGATGAGCATTTTCTACTGACGTATAAATATTGAAGATCTGGAACATCTGTTTCCGTTCATCAACATATATTCCCGCGGGACACGGGATAACCAAATGGCTGAAATTTTGAGTACTGGAGTTACTACAGTTTGGAACACAAAAAGATTTTTCATCTAAGCGTAATTCACGCGGGCGAAGCCGCAGGTAACAGCTAGTTAAGAAATAAAAAAACAAAAAAAAATACAAACATCTCACATAAAAAAAGAGAAATCGTTTCCAAAACAGAATACCGATTAACCTGGGGAATTAATTACCCTCGTATCAAAATAAAGTGCTATTCCTAGTTACGGCACTTTTTCCGGTCCAATCCGGTTCTAACCGGAATTGGGCGGTATTAGCATAGTGACGAGTACGGTTGGGAATTAAGTTACGTGTGCCTCGAATGTGGTCAGGTGGAACGGAATTCGAAATGTGAAGGTATATATCTCATAATGGTAGTAATTAAAGGTTGTAACTTTTATACTTCTTGTACGGCTAGATGATTTTTATGAAAAAAAAATTGCAATAAAAAAAAACCCTTTCTAGAATGTACTCCATTGTACGTACGCGTCTCTATTTGTTTCACTATTTTTTATATTTTTACACGACTGACCAAAAATAGAGTATTATGTTTTCAGGTTTCATGTATGTAAGTAATAAGTATGTATGTATGTAAGTTTCTTTATTCCACCATAAGTCCTGAACGGCTTAATAGATTTTGATGTGAGAGGTATTGTTAGATTCCTTACATTCCTCCGAGTGACATAGGCTATGGAAATTGTCAGTCGTGTTTTTTATTTTTAAATAATTAGCTTGTTATTATGTGCAATAACCCCTCAAGTGGCGGCCGGGTGGAATCCACCGTGCGCTGTTTATGCGTAAAGTGGCAGCCACTGTATCAGCTCCGCGCACTTTTCGCCCTTGAAATTAATAGACAATGTGTTTATATCCTTTTCTTACGATTAAATTAGCTAAAAGGATAGACAAGGAAAGAAATAAAAGCGACAAGACCGCCTTCTCGAAGAAAGAATTTGTAGAATTGGCTTTCCATTCCGCGGTGTGTCGTTGGGTTCCCGCGGGTTTTATTTTCGGGTCAATAATATTTTAAGATTTTTTATTTGCCATGGTTATTAATTATGTTTATGATGCTGATAATGGATTGATTTTATTAAAACAAATAAAATAAAACAATGCATAATAATTTATTACTTTTTTTAAATATTTGGTTGAGTCAGTTTCATATAAAAATAATCAATCAATAGAGCGCATACATAGAAAAAAACATCATCTTCATCTTTCTTCTGCCTTTAAGTCTTTCCGGGCGGTCTTAAAAAAATAACCTAAACTTAACTACTACTATTATATATGTATGGGGGCCCACGGGAACCATTTTTTTCGGGATAAAAAGTAGCCTATGTGCTATTCCAGGTCATTATCTACCTCTGTACCAAATTTCATCGAAATCCGTCCAGTAGATTTTGCGTGATTGAGTAATAAACATCCTCACAAACTCACAAATTCACAAACTCACATCCAAACTTTCGCATTTATAATATTAGTATGGATGTAAACACAACTAATTAGTAGACATGGAAAATAATATAGAAAATATTTTTTTCATTACTCATACTCTGAAAGTAAGTCTGAAGTTGCCTGAGGAGCGTGGAGAAAGTAATACTTTTCAGCCCTAGGGAGAATCGTTTTCAATAGACAGCTGTCAAATTATTTAAAAAAAAACTAGTTCTATTTTCACGTTATTCTATTGAACCATATTCCAACTTCCTATACAGCCATTCAACATATTTATTATGTAAAATTGAAATAACATGAAGTTAAAGAATTTATTTTTTTATGATATCTTCTTCTCTCTCAGCCGAAAGACGTCCACTGCTGGACAAAGGCCTCCCCCAAGGATTTCCACAACGACCGGTCCTGCGCTGCCCGCATCCATGCGCAACCCGCGACCTTCACCAGGTCGTCGGTCCACCGAGTGGGAGGCCTGCCAACACTACGTTTTCCGGTTCGTGGTCGCCACTCGAGAACTTTTCTGCCCCAACGGCTATCTGTTCTGCGAGCTATGTGCCCCGCCCACTGCCACTTAAGTTTGGCGATTCTGCGGGCTATATCGGTTACTTTAGTTCTCCTACGGATTTCCTCATTTCTGATTCGATCACGCAGGGAAACTCCGAGCATAGCGCGCTCCATCGCCCTTTGGGTGACCTTGAGCCTTCTTATGAGGCCCATAGTAAGCGACCACGTCTCTGTTCCGTATGTCATTACTGGCAACACACACTGGTCAAAGACCTTAGTCTTGAGACACTGCGGTATTTTGGACGAGAAGATATCGCGAAGCTTCCCGAACGCTGCCCAGCCGAGTTGGATTCGACGGTTGACCTCTTTCTCAAAGTTGGACTTACCTAACTGAACTGTTTGTCCCAGGTATACGTAATTGTCAACAACTTCGAGTCTCCAACTTTTAGAGGAGTGGGTGCGACACGGATATTAGACATGATTTTCGTCTTATCCATGTTCATTTTTAGACCCACTTGTTGAGAGGCTCTACAGAGGCCATCGAGCATTGTGCCTAGGTCTTCCAAGGTCTCAGCCATGACTACGATATCGTCAGCGAATCGAAGGTGAGTGAGGTACTCGCCGTTTATATTGATACCGAGTCCGCTCCAGTCCAGAAGCTTGAAGACATCTTCCAGGGCGGCGGTGAACAGTTTCGGAGAAATAACGTCTCCCTGTCTCACCCCTCGCTTCAACTGGATAGGTTTCGAGCCTTGATCCTGGAGACGGACCGACATGGTGGCGTTTTCGTACAAACACTTCAGCGCTTCGATATATCGATAGTCAATTTGGCACCGTTGGAGAGACTGTAGCACAGCCCAGGTCTCGATCGAATCGAAGGCTTTCTCGTAGTCCACAAACGCCAAGCATAAGGGCTGATTATACTCCTCAGTCTTCTGTATAATCTGCCGCAGCGTATGTAAGTGGTCTACGGTACTAAAGCCTTTTCGGAAACCGGCTTGTTCGGGAGGCTGGAAGTCGTCGAACCTGCGAGCGAGACGATTCGTAATGACTCTCGAAAACAGTTTGTAGACATGGCTCAGAAGTGAGATAGGCCTATAATTCTTCAATAAGGTTTTGTCGCCTTTTTTGAAGAAAAGTACCACCACACTTCTGTGCCATGCCGTAGGCGTTTGTCCCTCGAGTATGACGGAATCGAATAGCTTCTGAAGAGCTTTTAATACCGGTGTTCCACCTGCTTTCAGAAGCTCAGCCGTGATTCCATCATCACCCGGTGCCTTATTGTTTTTTAACTGTTTGAGAGCCATTCTAATTTCGTATAGGCTGACGTCCGGGATATCTTCGGTGTAGTGTCGGGTCAATCTGGCTCTTGGATCTTTGGCCAGATTACTGACAGGTGCGCGTACGCTGGTGTATAATTGTCCGTAGAACTTCTCAACCTCTTCCAACAGCTCTGGCTTCGACGAAATGATTCTGCCATCCTCAGTCTTCAGCTTGGTCAGTTGGCTTTGACCAACAGACAGATCCCTTGCAAAAAACAAAATATAATAATAACCATTATGTTTTCGGGTTAAAAATTACCTTATAATTACATAAACTTACTATATACTTTATAGTTATTATGTATAAATCATTTAATCCTCCAAAGAAAACCCTATCCTTAACAGCTGGTATCAGTTTGTTTGAGGATTTCTTAATTTTTAGAAAATAACTCAGAGTTTTTTCAAGAAAGAACATACTGATAGGATTTTTTGTTAACAATATAATTTTTATATAACATTCCAGAAAAATAATTAAAATTAACAATTACAACTAAAATTAAAATAACCAACATAAAGGATAAAATAAACTAAAACTATACTAAAATCTTCTATCTATACATATAATAAAACAGTAAAAATATTATGAATGAAATAATATTTATTCAAGTAACCAGGACTCATAATGTTAGTAAACTTATGCTATGTTAGTAGGAATTATTTACAAAATTTATTGCGGAGGCCACTCCTTCACCATCCCCCCGGCTATATGGCAGCAATGGCCTATGTATGCACAGTCCAGCCTGCTTGCGATCATGCGCAAGATGCTGTTGTTGCTCTCTCGCACTCGGCGCACCAGGGATGCACACCTTTTACGCATTATTGTGTTAAAACAATCCACCCGTGCATCAGCGAACATTCCTGATGCGCTACAAAAGCGAGGTAACCTCAACAGCATCCTGAACGCATTGTTGAACTGCACGCGAAGAGCTTCATAAGGTTTTTGAGTATACCTTGCCCACAGACTGCACGTGTAAAAAGAACAGCAAAAAGCTTTAAACAGGGTAAGTTTTACTTCCCCTGAACAACGCGCAAATCTGCGAGCAAGCATGTTCGCTCTCACTGACAAAGCCCTCCGCTCCCTCTCGATGTCCTCATCGTCCTTGAGGTCGGGAGTCAACATATGGCCGAGATATTTAAATTTATTATGTCTGTATATCATTTAATATTTTTGACTGAAATGGATTGAGGGAGACCTAAAAAGAACAATAGAAAGCAAAAATTTTTTTGGAATTTCTTGTCTGTCAGTCTGTCTGTCTATCTGTCTGTCTGTCTGTATGTATGTACGCGTTTCACGCAAAAACTACTGGACGGATTTGAATGAAACTTTTTTTGTTGTATAGCTATTAAGCCTGGGCAACATATAGGCTATAATTCATTTTGAAAACTGGAACACCTGATGAAGAACCATAACGGAACAGCTAAACTATAAGTAATATGGAAATGGTGTCTTAACAAAAATCGTTTAACCTGATGAGCATTTTCTGCCGACGTATAAAAATTGAAGATCTGGAACATCTGATGAAAAGCTCCAAGAGACCAGCTACACTATAACATATATGGAAATGGCGCCTTAGCAAAAATCGTTCAACCTGATGAGCATTTTCTGCTGACGTATAAAAATTTAAGATCTGGAACATCTGAAGAAAAGCTCCAAGAGAGATTTTTCATTTAAGCGAAACTCACGCGGGCGAAGCCGCGGGCGACAGCTAGTATAAGCTAAAATTAATTTTGTTTTTCAGAAACAACTATAGTCAATACGTTTTTATTATATAACTTTATATAGAATTCGATCACAGTTTCATAAAAATCGCAGCATTGCAATCCGTTGCGATGGAACTACACCTTAACCCTCAAAAATATTGCAGGAAGGATAATGCTCCAAATTTACATATAACTCATTTCTATGTAATTTTTCTTAAACAGATGGCCTTTTCTCATGAGACGCGTATGAAAATTTGAGCGCACAATAAGTTTAAGTACAATAAGGCTGATACAATGCCAATGTTTTTATAAAGATGGAAAATAAAGGGATACTTTTGTATTTTTCTTTTCCGTGGAATCCGGCTCGAAGGACCATAAAGTTTTGACGCTGAAACCTGGGTAACCCTATAACTAATATTATAAATGCAAAAGTGAGTTCGTATGTTTGTTTATTTATATGTTTGTTTGTAACCTTTTCACGCTCTATCTACTGAACTAATCTTACTGAAATTTTGCATACATAATAGTTAGAAGCACTCATCATCACTCACTTTAAAATTCCTTGTAAATAATAAAGTGAACCAATAAAGTGATATAATAAAGCCATGAAAGTGAATAGGGGACTTCTTTGAAATATCTCTCATTAATAGAATCATCCGTAAAATAATCACATCCACAACCAAAGTATTTCCCAAGATATAGCAAAAAAACAATTCACATTTTTAAGCGATGTTTAATTAAACGTACGTTCATATGACGTCAGGCGTAGAAAATAGACTTTCCCTAAAAGTTTGAATTCGAATGTATTAGCTCTGGAGAAGAAACTCGTGCTGAAAAGTCGCAAAATGTGTTTAATTATAATATAAAATAAAATAAATAAAATGCATTTATTTCAGGCAACTATGACCCACAAATATTAGTAAAAACTTAAAACTATGTTAGTACTTAATAGCTAATTTGGACTTGGTCCTCTCCGTCAGTGCCCACATCATCGGACACTGAGGGTCACTTGCCACAGCCATCAGGATGCTTTTGCTGCTTCCACGCACTCTGTGAAGCAGAGATGCAGACTTTTTACGCCAGAGTGCGTCGAAACCATCGGTGTGTGCCTCTGCGAACATTGCCGATGCACTGCAATATCTAGGAAGCCGCAACAGCGCCCTGAAGGCGTTATTGTACTGGACCCGCAGAGCGTTGTAAGTCCTTTGAGTATATGTAGCCCACAGACTCGCTGAGTAGAGGGACGTACAAAACGCTTTAAACAATGTCACCTTTACAGTGTTCGTACATCGTGCAAATCTGCGGGCCAGCATGTTCGCCCGGACTGACAACGCTCTGCGTTCCCGTTCCATATCCTCATCGTCTTTAAGGCTATCTGTAATAATATGCCCCAGGTACTTAAAATGGTACACCCTTCTTAACGACACTCCATTAAATGTCACTGGTGGTACGTAAGTTGGGCACTTATTACCAGCCTTAAAGACCATGAGCTCAGTTTTCTTAACATTATAGGATAAACCATGTGAGGCAGCGTACGACTCACACACACCCACCAGAGTTCGCAACGCACTAATCGAGGGAGCCAACAGCACCATGTCGTCCGCGTAACTGAGACTGTTGACACAGATCCCATTCACGTGACAGCCCACGCCTGTGCTGCTGAGTTCCTCGATCAGCGCGTCTACGTACAGGCTAAAAAGTAGAGGTGAACTTAGGCCACCTTGTCTCACTCCACATTCCATCCTATACGGGTCCGAGAGCTCATTCCCCCACCTCACACGGTTTTCCTGATTTAAGTACCAGTGCCTTAACATACCTATCAACTCTGGTGGTACTCCAGAGTCTTTCAGTTTCCGCCAGAGGACATCATACGACACCATATCAAAGGCCTTTGATAGATCCAAGAAACAGGCATAGATCGGAGTTTGCCTATTAGTGTAATATCTGACAGTGTGTTTCAGACTCAAAATAGCATGCTCGGTCGACAAGCCCGAACGAAAGCCGAACTGGGCGTCATGTATCTTAATATACTTTTTAAGATTCGAGTTAAGTACACTGTCAAATACCTTTGCCACAATTGTGGCCAATGATATGGGCCTATAATTTGACACATCAGAGGCATCTAATATGTATTCTATCATAAAATTACATATTTTTAACAATTCTCATACCTTGCCCCTATTGAATTGAATTGTTGAAATAAATCAAAAAGCAAGTGGAAATCGCTAGTCTCTGTCACGGGAAGAAGTCATGAAAATATGTATGTATTTACTAATTAACTATTCAAAGCTCTTCTATTTGTTACAAAGTTAAATTAGCAGTTATATTTGCATACAACTTCTATGTAACTTGCGGGTAACAACTTAAGTTAGCCGACTGTTATTACTAAGTTAACTATAATATTAATAGCACCCGGTTAACTTGTTTCTATAGAGTATTATGCTATAATTTCGCAAACTATTTTCAACTAACTTTTGCTTGCGGTTTCGCCCGCGTGAATTTTACACGGGAGCAGTGCTTTTTCCCGAGATGAAAGGTACCCTATGTCCTTCTCAGTACTTCTAACTATGTGTATGCGAAATTTCAAGAAGATTGATTCAGTAGATAAAGCGTGAAGAGGTAACAAACAAACAAACAAACCAATAAACAAACTTACTTTCGCATTTATAATATTAGTTAGGTTTAGTTAGTAAGACACATATTATTAAAATTTAATAACTCACTTTACAATAATAATAATAAAATAGATAAAAAAAAATAACTACACTAATTCATGCTTAAGAGTTTGTATATATGTTTGTTTGAACGCGCCGATATCTGGAACTATTCCACGGGAGCACAAGCCCAGCGTGGGCCAGCTGTGGGCCAGCTAGTAAAAAAAAAATCTTTATTATTACCTTCTTCTTTTTCTTTGCCTTTTCCCACATTAGGTGGGGTCGGCTCTCCTAATTTTTTGGCGCCAAGACATTCTGTCAAGGGTTGTCGGGTCGGGTAAATTTTCTTTTCGGGTAAGCTTCTTCATACTGGTCCACCACGTAGACAAGGGGCATCCCGGACTTCTTTTGTTCTCTGGGAGAGAAAGAGCTTTCTGGACGACATTATGCTCATCTCTACGCATTACGTGGCCATACCATCTTAAACGGCATTCAGTAAGTTTTTCGGATATTGGGGCCACTTTCATACTGCCGCGTACATGCTCATTCCGTACTTTGTCGAGCCTGGTCACCCCTCCTGACCATCTCAACATCTTCATTTCCGCGACGTGTAGTTTTTGCTCATGCACCTTTTTTACCGTCCAGCATTCAGAGCTGTATAGCATCGCAGGTCTTACTGCCATTTTGTAAACTTTGCCTTTTGTGCGGATTGGCATATGTGGATCACAGAGGACCCCAGTCAGCGAGCGCCACTTTTGCCAGGCAATTTTCACTCTGTTTGCGACGTCTGCCTCTACATCCGCACCTTCCGTAATTAAGGACCCAAGATATTTAAATTGTGCGACTTTTGGAACCGTTGTATTATCGGGATAACAGATGGTAGTTGTAGTATTTGTGGGAAGGCTTTTACTGAAACTGCACTTCATATATTCTGTTTTGGTTCTGCTAACCCTTAATCCCGCATTCTCCAAAGCATCAATCACAGTGACAGTGATGTTTGTAATTCGTCAGGTGTCTTGGCAATGAGTACAATGTCATCCGCGTACAGCAGATTCCAGGGCAGAGGTTTTTGTATGTCCCTGGTAATCAAATCCATAACCAGGTTAAAAAGTAGGGGGCTAAGCGCAGAGCCCTGGTGGACTCCCACACCCACCGCAAATTCCCGGCTCAAACCTGCCGGCGACCAAACCTGCGTGCGCACGTTGTGATACATATCCTGTACTATTGCTACATAGTAATCAGGTATGTGCTGTGCTCTTAACGCTTGCCATACAAGCTCCCGTGGTACCCTGTCGAATGCTTTCTCCAGGTCTATAAAAAGGAGATATAGGTCTTCCCTGTTCAAGCGATGCTTCTCCGTTAGAATTCTGATCGCCTGTATTGCATCAGTTGTTGATTTTGAGGGTGTAAAACCAAATTGATTTTGGGTTGTTGCAGAAAGGAGTGAAATGCGTTTGTTTATTATGCGTTCCCAGATTTTCAAAGTGTGCGATGTTAATTTGATGCCCCTGTAATTGCCACATTGCGTTACCTCCCCTTTGTTTTTATAAAATGGTATCAAAAAGCTAAGACGCCATGACTCTGGTATTGACTTGGTCACAAGTATTATGTTATATAATTTGGTGAGCCATAAAAGTCCAATTGGGCCCAGTAATTTCCATATTTCTGCCGGTATCTCATCAGGTCCAACAGCTTTGCGGTTTTTCATCCTAGCCACCGCATCTTTAACCTCGTCAAAACTGATTTCTTGGACAGGGCCCTCTACTGGTTCTAAAGGTTGCCGCGGCAGGCTTGGGAACTCTTCGTTCATCAGTTCTTTATAATATTCATACCACCTATTTTTTATATCTTTATCTAAAGTTAGAAGCCTTTGATCTTTACTTTTTATGTATTTATTTGTCTTTATATCTTGCGTTGACCTATCTCTGATTTTAGCGATTTTAAAAATTTCCGTATCTGAACCTGCTTTTTCCATTTTTTCGTAGAAATCTTCTCGTGAATTTGCCCTATTCTGCGCAACTGTCTTCTTTGCCCAACATTTAGCTTCTTTGTATTTTATGTGATCATCTTCCGAACCTGAATCTTGCCATATTTTGAATGCCTGTTTCTTACCCTGGATCGTTTCTTTGACTCCTTCAGTCCACCAGGTAGGGTCTTTACCAGTAGAGATGCCGCCTTTAGAAACTCCCAGTATGACTTTAGCTCTAATATTACACTCAGTTTCGAAGTTTTGCCACATCTTGTCCGCGCTCTTGTAGGTGTGTTCAATGTCCTTTTCCATGTAATCTTTTAAAGCTACTAATAATATATCACCCTTGGTTCCGCTAAGCTCTTTCCATTTTATCCGGGCTGTACGGTCTGTAGTTGTCTTAATAGGTTTGAGCAGTTCGAGAACACCTACCAGGAGCCTATGCTGTGATGTCAACGCCTCCCCTGGTATCACTTTACAGTCTTTAAAGCCTCGTTTTATACTTCTACCGGCTAAGATGAAGTCAATCTGCGATGATTTTCCTCCGCTTTTGTAGGTAATCAGGTGTTCCATTCTTTTTTGAAAGGTGGTGTTAATAATAACCAGATCATGGCGAGAACAAAACTCCAAGATAGATTTACCCTCCTTATTTTCAGTACTGTAGCAGTCTTCCTGCTAACTGAACACTTTGAATTAAACAACTCGTAACTGATACTATATTTATTGCATAAGCAAAACTATTAGAACCTGCGTGTAGCTCAGATCCCACACGACTGTGTCACATATACCAAACATTCAATACTCTTCTTTTTAATTTATAACTCTTTATGGAATGCACTGAAAGAGGTCTAATACTATTGACAGACCTCCTTCATTACATTCATCCCCCTCCTCATCAAAAAAATAAGCTTCTTTCTTAAGGGAGAAACTTATTTTTTCCCTACGGCAGTTATACAAAACAAAACCCTAGCCTACCTATGGACAGGATCCCTACTTAACATCTAATAAGTTCGGAGAATGACCCAGGTAACAGAGAGAAACCAGCAAGAGGGAAATCTCATCCCTCGTGCTCGAGTGATAAAAAAACTATCCCAAAAATCATCACCCCAAGGCCACTTTCCAAACTGTCTGATTAAACTCTGAATCAACAAACTTAACTTAACAATTTATTTTGATATAGATCCCAGAAATACTCTTAGAGAGGCCCAACAAAAACCTCATATCATATAGGGATTTATGACCCCCAAGATACCTTTTCCAACAGCATCCCTAAAATCCATATCTCAACTACACAAAATACCCAAATGAAACTATTCTCCGAAATGACATCTACCTCCTTAAAACCCAACATTTGAGATAATACACAAAAAAGGAACAAAGTATGTTGAGAAATCCAGCAAAGATTTCATACCTGTAGGCATGATGTGCCAGGTATCTTTTCAACAACTCTATTATTTCTACATACATTTCCTAGGGGCGTCGACTCTTGGTGGGCACTTGTTACCCGGCGCCTCTTTGTAGCAGTCTTCCTGCTAACTGAACACTTTGAATTAAACAACTCGTAACTGATACTATATTTATTGCATAAGCAAAACTAATAGAACCTGCGTGTAGCTCAGATCCCACACGACTGTGTCACATATACCAAACATTCAATACTCTTCTTTTTAATTTATTATTATGGAATGCACTGAAAGAGGTCTAATACTATTGACAGACCTCCTTCATTACATTCATACATACATACATACATACATTACATACTTGGCTAGTCTTTAACCCAAATGGCAGACACACATACATGAAGGAGGGCACAAATTAGCGTTTGTGACTTATAATAATTTATACGAGTTTAATGTGGTACCATTTGGGTTAAAGACTAGCCAAGCGATCTTTCAACGAATGATGGATCAGGCGATTGGAGATTTACGATTCAAAAATGCAATCGTATATGTTGATAATATCATTGTTTATGGACGAACATTCTCTGAATTCCTGGAAGCTTTGGAGAAAGTATTTATTAGATTTAGAGAAGCAAATTTGACTTTCAAGCCATCGAAATGTAAGTTTGGCATGCAGGAAATGAACGTTCTGGGATATCATATTTCGACGGAAGGAGTAAGACCAGATTTTAATAAATTAAAGGCAATCAAAGAATTGCCCGAACCGAAAAATGCAAAAGGAGTCAAAAAGATTCTCGGATTGTTCTCTTATTATAGAAAATTCGTTCCGAATTTTGCAAATTTGACGATTCCATGGGTGAAGTTGTTGAAGAAAGGGACGAAATTTGAGTGGACAGAAAAATGTCGAAAGATATTGGAACAAGTAAAGGATTTATTGTGTAATCCTCCATTATTACGATATTTTGATAGCGAAGCGGAAGTAGTTACACGTTTGATGATAGATGCATCCAATGAGGCCTTAGGAGCCGTGTTATTGCAAGAATATGATGGGGAAATGCATCCAATATCTTATGCGTCGAGGAAATTGTCGGATGCTGAGAGAAAATATTCAACTACAGAAAAGGAATGCTTAGCTTTAGTGTGGAGTTTGAAATATTTCAAGGCATATTTATGGGGTTCAACATTCCAGGTAGCAACAGATCATAAGGCTTTATGTTGGTTACAATCGAAAAAAGAGTTATCGGGACGATTAGCTCGATGGGCATTGGTGATACAAGAATGGGATTTTGAAATCGTTTATTGCCGAGGAAAAGAGAATGTAGTAGCGGATTTTTTGAGCAGAAATCCTTTATTAGAAGAGAATAAAGAAGAGATTAAGGAAACTAAGGAGGATAGACTAGAAGTATTTGCAATAGATGCGATTTCAATACAAGAAAAACAGCAGGAAGACGAGTTTTGTTCGAGAATAATCTTGGAAATACAATCAGAGAGATCAGCTCATGGATTTCTGTTGCGCAACAATATTTTATTTAAACGAGTATTAAGGAAGGGAAAGGTTTTGGAAGTGCTCGTTCTTCCGAAAAGCTTATTCAATCAGGTGATGGAGATTTTGCATGACGACCCGTGGTCAGGAGGACATTTTGGATGGGTCAAAACGTTTGGGAAGTTTTTGTCTCGATATTTTATGCCGAAGGCGGAGAAGGGTGTTCGAGATTATGTTCGAACATGTATTCCGTGTCAAGAAAAGAAAGAGTGTCAAATCGATTGCTCCTTTGGTGCCTATTTCTGTAAGACATATTATGGAAAGAGTGGGAATTGATATCTTGGGTCCATTACATATGTCTTCAAAGGGCAATAAGTTTATAATAGTAGCGTTAGAATATGTTTCCAAATATGCAGTGTGCAAAGCAGTCCCGAAGGTTACATCCGATGTAATTGTTGAGTTTTTAATCCAATAAATCTTTTGCAGATTCTGAGGTGTCAAGGAAATATTAACCGATAGAGGTACGGTGTTTACAGCACATCAGGTGAAAGAAACCATTCAATTATTTGGCGCAAGAGCGGTAACTACGTCTGCTTTTCACCCGCAAACTGATGGTTTGGTTGAGAAGTTCAATTCTACGTTATTGGCTGCTTTATCTAAGTGTATAGAGCGTGAGCAGAATATATGGTGTAACCTGTTACCATTGGTGGTGTATGCGTACAATACGAGTATACAAGCATCCACGGGCATTGTGCCGTATACCTTATTGTATGGAAGGGATCCACAGTTGGCTTTGGATATGGAGCTTGGAATAAATGTCGATAATAATTCTATTTTTTTAGAAGAAAAGCTGTCCATGATGCGAGAGTTGACGTCGTGTGCGGTCAACAATATAAAGAAAGCTCAAAGACGTCAGAAGAGGTACTATGATAGAAAAATCAAGTTGCAATCAATTTACGATAAAACGGAGGTGTTACCTACGCATATTCCCAGGGGAATTGAGCATATACCAAGAGGGATGAGAGAAGATTCGGCAGGAGATTCACCAGTATACAGAACTCCACAGAATGAAAGGAATAATCGATCGCCGTTTCGGGTTAGGTTCGGAACCACACCGCCGATCAGATCACATAGTCCGCCTATGAGATCGCAACAAAATCAAACGACGACACCAAGAAGGGAATACTTTTTGAGATCATCCGCTCGACCTTCGACTTCTCAAGAAGTGCGGAATCAGGGAAACTGGCGAAATGAGTGTAACAGCATGCAACAGCGTGGAGAAAAAGTTGAAGATGTTGGAAGAATTAATTCAGAATTTACTAATATTAAACCCTGTAATAATGTAGTTAGTAATAGAGTTCCACTTATTTTACTACAGTTTTTTAATGTAAACGTTCCCACCCTAATTGATTCAGGCGCTAGCGTGAGTTGTTTAGAATATTCCTTAGCCAAATCTCTAGGAATAAAATTTGTGCCTTTTACTTATTTGTTACGGACCGTCAATGGAGGGAGCATGCCCACGGAGGGTGTAGCATCGTGTATAGTTAAGGTTAAGGGTATCGAAATACCTATGAAATTTTATATTGTAAGGGGTCTAGCATGTCGTGTCATAGTGGGGCAAGATATTTTGCGAGAATATGGGGCTGTTATAGATTTTGGGAAGAACAGGGTTAGTTTCAATGGGATTGAAGTAGAATTTTGTTCTCAAGTGGAAATCGAGGAATTAAAAAATAATAATAAAGAGGCAACGGTCACCCAAAATAGTTGTTTGAATTCGAACGATGCGTCATTGTTTATTTCTAGAAATAATTTGACATCGAATTCGGGTGATGTTTCATTGTTTTTGAGTGATGAAACAAATGAAAGTGGATGCGGTTCGAAACAAATGCATTTATCTCGACAGGATTATGTATACTTTTCAGCTTTGAACGATGTCTGCGAATTTGGAAATAATGAAAAGGATCATTTTATAATCGGAGAGAATTTACTTTTATCTTATAAGGAGGATTTGTTAAAATGTTTGAACCGGAATAAAGATCGATTTGCTTTCGATAATAGTCAGCTGGGAAAATGTGATATCACGTACGTAAATATTAGAACAGTAGACGAAGAACCGGTAAAATGTCTTCCATATAGAGTATCGGCGGCACAGAAGGAAATTATCGATAAACAGGTTAAAGAGATGTTGGATTTAGGGGTAATTAAGGAATCCAATAGTCCTTATGCTGCACCGGTGGTTTTAGTCAAGAAGCCAGATAACTCATGGCGATTTTGTATCGATTATAGGAAATTAAATAAGAAGGTTATAGCGGATAGCTATCCTATTCCTGCTATCGAAGATTTATTATCATATTTGAAGAATGCCGCATATTTCGCAGAGCTGGATTTGAATTCTGGGTATTGACAGACCTCCTTCATTACAGTACCGTATTCAAATCCTCCATGGGCTTCTCTATAGGTGTTGTTCGAATGCCCCACATGTCCATTTAAATCTCCCAAAATCAACTTCGTCTCTTCAGGTGGGATATTTATGAGGAGTTCATCTATTTCCTCCCAGAAAGCATCCTTTTCTATGTCTTTGCATCCGGCTTGTGGTGCGTATGCGCAGATGATGTTCATGACGGGCTGGCCATCCAATGTCACTTTCACAGCTATAAGACGGTCCGTTTTTCTTTCAGTAATTACTATTCTGTTTTTAAAGTAAGTATCTAGTATAATACCGACGCCGTTACTTTTATTGTTCGTCCCGTAGTAGACCAGTTGATACCCCAGTCCTAGGTCTCTGGACTTAGCTCCCTTCCAGTGCGTTTCTTGTATACAGCAGATATTTATGTTTCTCCTTTTCAGTGTATCTGCAAGCTCGTGACTACGCCCTGTTAAGGAGCCCAGATTCCACGTTGCTATTCTTACTTTATGTGTAGATTGCGAATATCTATTTGGATTCATGTCAAGTTTTTCGTCGCTTGGGGGGGACGCCCTAGTATTTTTCGCATCTACTACATGAACGTCGCTTCTGGGGAACGCCCTAGTATTTTTACCCTTAATATTTGCTTTGTACTTCATAATTAGGAGATAAGTTTTTGGCTGTATGATTTTACGGCCGGTTGCCACCTGACGCCAAGGTTGTAACCCTTTTGAAGGGCTTGGGAGCCGCCGTTGACGTGCGTACGTTCCTCCGCCGCCATCCCTACTGCGATCCCCAACCTGGGCGCGCAGTACATCTACGACCTCGCCTCGAAAAATGTTCAAGAAGCCCGTGGATGAGGTTTGATATCGGAGTTTCCATCTCCGGCCTTGTGGTCCGCGGGAGGTATTTTATTTCCTCCTACCCGTCGAGGGATCCCCGACGAGCATTCCCCTATCCGCCACCTGGGGACGCGGTCTCTAGGGAATGAGGCTACTCCGAGACTTCTTTAGAGAGAAAATCTTTATTATTACCTGAAATCTTTATTTTAGAATTTATTCACTATCTCTCTTTAGTAATATTTCCTCATGACTGAAGGTCGAGGTCCTTATATGAAATGAAACATACACAACGACTCTTAGCAATTTTAATGGAGTGGTTTGCCATTGCCTTCTCCATTTCACACACTAGCTGATAATCATCAACCAGAGAGCAGGTTTCCTCACGATGTTTTCCTTAACTAGAAGCAAGTGGTGGTAGATGAAAACTAACATAGGTACATGAGTCAGATTGGTATACAAACTCATGTAGCCCGGGCAGAATTCGAACCTGGGACCTTTGCAGCCACAGACGGGCCTACCACTCGGCCACCACCGATTCATATTTCATATTATTCACTATAATGGATTGATATTTCCTTTCTTCTATTTTATAAATAACTTAGTATGAAGTAGGTATATGAAAGTTTTGAGTCGTGGAGCTTACTAAGCTCACCGCAAGAAGCTTGTACGTGCTTCGGAAGTTTATGAATCGTCGCTTTTTGTCAGTCAGCTTGAGAACGGAATGTGTGCATATGTCGACGACATATTGTTTTTTGCTCGTCATCTTAAGAGGATTAAGTTTTGAGACATTATTAATGAAAGAAAATTGATAAACGAAATATTAAATTATATAATAAACATACACACATATATAGACATATAGACATAAATATAAATTAAACTAAACTTTCGAAATTTTCTTATCCTAACTAATATTATAATGTGAAAGTAAGTTTGTTTGTTGTTTGTTTATTTATATGTTTGTTTGTTACCTCTTCACGCTTTGTCTACTGAACCAATCTTACTGAAATTTCGCATACACATAGCTGGAAATACTGAGAAGGACATAGGGTACTCTCTCATCCCGGGAAAATGCAATGTTCCCGTGGGTAATTCACGCGGGCGAAGCCGCGGGCAAAAGCTAGTTAAAAATAAAAGAAGAGGAGAAAAAAAATGCGCGAACGCATTAGAAACAAGATTTTTTTACAAAAAGAAAAATTTTTTGACAGAAGATTTTAATGTACCTAGTTGGGAGATCTTGGTGCAAAAATTTCATGCCCGTTGAGAACTTCCCTCGTTGGGAGCCGACCCTGGGTACACCATCAGGTCTTCTTATCATAACATTCATTGTCGTCGCTACTTAAGCCACGTGTAAAAAAATAACTTCTATATGTAAAGAGGAAATAGTTTTAATATAGTTTGAAAAAAAAAATAATTATTAAGCTAATCCTATCCTAACTAATATTATAAATATGAAAGTGAGTTTGATTGTTTATTTGTTTGTGACCTCTTCACGCTTTATCTACTGAACCAATTTTCCTAAAATTTCGCAATCACAACACATAGTTAGAAGGACATAGGGTTTAGCCTTTTATCCCGGGAAAAAGCACCGTTCCCGTGGGAAATTCACGCGGGCGAAGCCATGGGCAAAAGCACTTTAGAAAAGCTTTTAAAAAATCAACATTTCTTTATTCTATTTTCCAAAATATAGACAAATATTTGCCCCGTCAAATCTAATTCAGTGAGATTATATTCCAAATAATTGAATTAAGTCAACCCTTTCCGCTCAGCGATTCTCGCTAACTGGTTTCTATGGTAACGGTAATTTGGCAATATTGTAGGAAAAATATCCCCCTCTAATATCAGCTGTACACGTCTTTCAATTAGCGTTAAGATAATGTTACTTGATATTGATGAGAGTATATCATAGAATTCGGAATATAAACTAAATAGAAGTGGCATTGATGCGTTATTTAAAAGGTGAATGGTAATCTGTTTCACAACAACCCATATCGTGTGATAAAGAGAGTTGCATTTTCTTTGTGAAATATTGTTTCGGACTATAACGTTTTGCTACCAAACTTTAACGATATAAGACATTTTTAATAATCTTAATAAAAAATAATATTATTTAATAAGTAATTCAGTTAAGTTAAATTAAAAATTAATAAAACGTTCGAGAAAATATTTCCACCATTACGAGCATAGTTTTTGATAATATCTACAACATTTTCAAAAAATATGAAAATTTTTCAGGGTGACATCGGCTATGGCTTTTTGTATGAAAATTTACAGGTTCACAATCCTCTTAAACTAGTAAATTCAGGGTGTATTGAGATACATTTAGTGAGGTAATGTATTCAAATTCCGTTTCATTTTCCATGACATATTTATAAGAATTGATTAGTTAACATTTTTTTAGCAGGTAATGTATAATAGGGGACCGGACAAGGTATGAGAATTGTTAAAAATATGTAATTTTATGATACAATACTTATAATTAAACACATTTTGCGACTTTTCAGCACGAGTTTATTCTCCTGGTGTCGGTTCTCCTGAGCTAATTTATTAAAGTTCAAACTTTATGGGAATGTCCATTTTCTACGCGTGACGTCATATGAATGTACGTTTAGTTAGGGTCGTTTTGGTATCGTCCAAACATCGCTTAAAAATGTGGATTGTTTTTTGCTATATCTTGGAAAATACTTTGCTTATTGTTATGATTATTTTACGAATGATTCTATTATTGTGAGATATTTCAAAGAAGAATCAAAAAAAAACTTGTCCGGTACCCTATTGTATAAGCATGAACTATCGTGGGAGTAAATATGTCCCTCGTTTAACAACAGTATATGTATTCCACTGAAGGTAACACAAAGTACACGCAAGGAATTCAAATAATAGGGTAAAACTTTTACCTCAGGAAAATCGTTTGTAGGCGTAATAAGGCAGTCGTTTCATGTCGTACTTACACATTTTTTTAATATATTGAAGCAAATTATGAGGCTATATGTCTACCTATTTTGTATTTAGTTACCAAAAATCTAAACTTTTTTCAAATACCTAGGTAGGTATAAAATTTTTGGTATGCCTATCCAAACCGTTTTATGTGTATGTCGATGAAGATAAAGCAAATAATGATGAGATTTGCTGTATATTATACATACATACATATTATCACGCCTTTTTCCCGTGGGGGTAGGCAGAGACTAGCGATTTCCACTTGCTACGATCCTTACAGATCTCTCTCGCTTCCTCTACACTTATCACTCTCTTCATACATGCTCTTCGGTTATGGGTGCTCCTAATAGACCGCAATATGGTTGAAGTGCGTTCTTCGAAGACGACCCTGACCATCTAATATTATTCATAATTCCCTAGACAAATAAGCCTACCTAGAAATAAGATAGGAATTACTAATGATATTTATTGCACGAGTACGATGTAAGTACAATTAAATAAATTAAAAATGTCCACAGAAAGCTTTGACTTACAGTTAAAATCACATACAAAAATCGTTCTTACACCTATTAATCCTTATAAAACCCTTTTGATCGCCCGAAAGACAAAAAAAAAGTTAATTTCGCCAAACACAAATCCTTTTTCTTCCCGCCTGTATCAACAGACGTTTGTTCCGTTTCATTTGATTTTTCCATTAACCACCAGTAAATGAACGCCGGTTTGTAGTCTAAGCTGATGTAGGGATTTCTAGGCATGTTTTTTGTATTAAGATCTTAACAATCTATGACTTGACATTTCTAGACTTGGACATTGAAATACTACTAGGTATACTATACTATCCGGGTTCAGTGACCCAAAGTAAGTCTTAGCCTCCAACACAAAAGCACGCCAGCGTCCCCGGTCCCGCGCAAGCTCCCGGCAATCGTCGCCAACTTGCAGCGACCAAGGCACAGCGTCTTCGCTGGCTCGGCCATTTTGTGAGAATGGAGGATTATCGAGCCGTGAAGAGAGCCTATCTGGGCCGGCCAATCGGTCGTAGACCGGTGGGTCGCCCCAGGTACCGCTGGAGCGATATGGTAGAGGCGGACCTACATTGAAATTCTAAGTCATAAATAAAAATATTTTTTTCATATCTAACTGGTTAATTCGGAGATTATAGAACGTACAAACAAACAATCAAATCTTCAGCTTTAATTTATTATATTTATAAAGTTTTATCATAAACTAGCTTTTGCTGCTGCTTTGCCTGCGGCTTCGCTCGCATGACTTTCCTACGGGAACATTACATTTGAAAATATTCTCTGTACTTCTAACTATGTGTATGCGAAATTTCAGGAAGATTGGTTCAGTAGATAAAGCGTGAAGAATAACAAACAATCTCACTTTCGCTTTTTTAATATTATTTAGGATAACATTTTACAAGCAATTTAGTTAAAAGCAATTCGGATCATTCATAAATTTCTCCTCATTTAAAATCGACAAAGTTTTTAATCAAACGCAAATTAATTTATTTCCTCAAAACTCCAAATTAACATCCATTTGCCTGGCCTATCGCGATTTATCGTTCAAATTTACCGAGGATCTGATAAATACGCGCTGAGTTTTCGCTGATTGACTGAGTTATATCTAACCGTAGCCGGTTCGGAGCGGTTATAACTGCTTATATCTCGTTTTCAATATCGGGACAAAATAATAAGAGATCCAAAAGAGAGTTAACTTTTACAAACCTTGTATAAATAGTATAAAATAATCTTCCCCTTTTATCTCACATCTCACTACAAAAATTTGGATGTGTATTTATGTGTGTGTATGTTATGAAGGGGTCGAAGTGGTGGTGGCCAAAACGTAATGACACCTGCCTGAGATCGGGTAGAACCCGGGTTCAAATCCTACCTTTGTCGCATGAGTTTGTAGACCAATCTGACTCATGTATGGTAGTTTTCTCATAGACCTGCTTCCGATGAAGGAAAACATCGTGAGGATACCTGCACATTGGCTGACTATTTAGTTTACTAGTGTGTATACGGCTACTGCCACTAGATGGCGGTAGTCGTAAAAGTCATGTCAGATGCCTTTAGGCGACTTGAATAAAATCTGACACCAGTGTTAGTAATAACACACTCGTTAAGAAAGAAAGGGGTTCGTAATTATGCGTCCAATTATGGAAATATCAAAACCGCGATTCGGACTGATCATTTTGTAATGTCCCCACTGATGGGGCATTGGCCTTCCTTACAGATGGAAGGAAGATGGGCCATGACCCACCACGCGACAAAGGATAGGTGGGTTTTTAATGACAGTAAAAACAGCCGGGACCAACGGCTTAAAGTGTCCGAAGCACGGAAGAGCTCGAAATAATACCTTTTTTGTTACACATGTTTAGTTTGTTTCAAACTCAAAACTCAAAACTCAAAATCCTTTATTTGCATAAATGTAGGTTACTTAAGATGTTGTACAGTTTTACAAGTTTTACAGCACCAATTACATTTTACATTTTTGTTGTGGACTAGCTTTTGCCAGCGGCTTCGCTCGCGTGAATTTTCCACAGGAAAAGTGTATAGATTGGCTGGAAGAAATTGCATTTGCGATAAGCCCGCCTTTGCTCTCATTTATGTATTTACTTTTTGTCACTTCTTTGTATGTTCTTTTTTGTAAATGGTGCAATAAAGTGTTGATCTATCTATCTATTTTCCGGGATAAGGTACCCTATATCCTTCTCAGTACTTCAAACTATGTGTATGAGAAATTTCAGGAAGATTGGTCTAGTAAATAAAGCGTGAAGAGGTAACAAACGAATAAACAAACACACTTTCGAATTTATAATATTAAGAATAGGATGATTAGGATTATTGTGAATCATTTTATCGTTATGTAGACATTTTTGTTGCTTTGGTATGTTGTATGTACAGTCATGAGTCAAAAGTACAGTCAGAACTTACAAGGCATTATCTTTATTATCCATCTTTATCTGTTAAACTTAAAAAAAATATATTTTAATATAGCCGGTTAGGATCAACTTTTTCGCTTACCATAAGTATATTGCTTAAGTATTTCGGGCTGCCACAGGACAGGCATTTTGCCTAGTGTGGGGCCAATGTTAATCTTTAGTTTTAATCTTTCCATATCTTCGTCAAGTTGTCCTTAAAATGTGTGTACCTTTTGTGTCAATAAATATATTTGTATTTTTATTTGTATTTATTCATTATGTTTATTAAGGCTAGGCGATAAGGTCTTCAAGGTATGACTGCACTTATGACGCTTGACTGTACCTTATCCATCTTAGTTTCTTCTGCATTCTCGCTAATTTGCACCGATATCGCCCCTTTGATTCCTTAATGGCATTGGAGATTTGGATGTATCTATTGTTAGAGGTGTTTCTTTCTACGCATCATTGTTGGTTAAGTGATGTTACGTTTTCCTGTTCATTGTTATGGCTCTTTGTTGTGTGATTATAATGGATTGGATCCAAATTTCTTTTCAGGAATGAGAGGAAAGGGTAACGAGATTCTTTATCTTCCTCACTTGTACGGTTTCACCGCACATGCGAGTCGTCCGATAAGCATTATTGAAAATGCATATTTTTGTCTATCTATCAATCAGTTCACGATTTACCTTCGCATATCATAGCCTCGCATCGCGTTCGTGTACTCTAGCATTTAAGTATTTTCGAATACATTTGCTTTTATCTTAGCAGCATCTATTATTTTATTTATCTTATCAGCATCAGCTACTCAGGTGTTAACATACATCTTTTTGGTTCTTCGAGCCGAATGTGTGCTTGTAAGGCTACTTTTAATACAATTTGTTGATCTTTTTAACGATCAGTCAGTTAAATCGCATCACTACAGTCTATGTTACAGTTTATCCTAATCGATGTAAATCAAATATGTCAAGTCAAACGTCCCGTAGCCATTTCGTCCCGTTGGTCCCGTCTCAGACCGTGACGGGTCGATCATTGTAAGTCTCAGTATATTTGCAAAGGGTCAGGCTATAAATCTGGGAGGATCGTTTTATGTAATTTATGGATGTTATTTCCATAAAGGTATACGATAAGTTTTAAAGGTAAATTAATGTTTTCGCCCGTGATAGGATGAAGGAATCAGCGATTTTTCTGGTTATTTCGGAGGAAAGTTACGTAACGGGGCTTACAGGTATAAGCTTAACAAAACAAATTAACACATATTTATACAGAGAACCATAAAAAGTTGCCTGATGATTACACACACAATCACCGCAGTCCATGGACACCAGGAACCCTAAAAAGGTCACTGATGCGTTTCCGAATTTTTGAGAAAGCTATAAAATATTTCTCAAAACAAAAATATCATCCTAAAAACTGCAGGCCCATTTATAATTTCCCAAATTCCATTCCCGAAATCCAACACATCCAATGCCAAGTTTCCACAGCGAAATCTCCGCTTTGTATCGAAGCAATCTAAAATATCTCACTCCATACATCCCGATTCAATCCATTCAGCCGCCATTATTTTTCCAGTTGCAGACAAAGTCGGGGCTCACGATGTTATCACTATTGGCAACGCTCCATCTGAACACTTCAAGTATTATTGAAGCACGATTTTCGATTAGGATTTGTGTTGCTTTTTGTTTTAAAGCCTTTTATTGTAATAGATGAAGTGTTGGTGGCCGAGTGTAGCACCCGCCTGTGGCTGCAAAGGTCCCAGGTCCAAATCCTGCCCGTGCTTTATGAGTTTGTGTACCAGTAGTTTTCATCGACCACCACTTGCTTCCGGTGAAGGGAAACATCACGAAGAACTGGTTGATGAATATCAGCTAGTGTGTGAAACGGAGAAGGCAATGGTAAGCAACTCCATTAACATTGCCAAGATAGGTAGTCGTTGTGTGTTTTTTTCCACATAATGACTCCGACTCTTAAGTCATTAGAAATAGATTTGACTAAAGGAGGAGGATCATTATAGATATATTGTGATAGTGACTACCTTGTGTCCAGAACTTTGTTCTCGTTGGAATTTCGAGAAATCCTCTCTTAGTGCTCCCCTACACTCCCTAAGGAACCTACATGCCAAATTTCAGCTTCTTGCGCCCAGTAGTTTTGACTGTGCGTTGTCTGTCAGTCACTCAGTCAGTAACGGAAGAATTTTTGATATCTGATTTCTAGTACGTCAATTGGTATCATCATGATCATTCTTTTTCTCTCCTATAAACTTAAACACTCCTTTCATCTCTATTCTGATCTTTTTATTCCTTTCAGTATCATAATCTTCTTTACTTAATACTTATTACCTATCACTTACTAGCATTCTAGCATGTCCTCTCTATTTACTGGTGATAGATGGCGCCCACTCGTGGCGGGATGCGCATGGATGCGGGCAGCGCAGGACCGGTCGTTATGAAAATCCTTGGGGGAGGCCTTTGTCCAGCAGTGGACGTCTTTCGGCTGAGAGAGAGAGAGAGAGAGAGATGGCGCCCGCGGCTTCGCTTGCGTTAATCCTTTCTTAGCGGATGCCTACGTCATAACATCTACCAAATACATGCATGCCAAATTTCATCCCGATCCGTCCAGTGGATTAGGCTGTGCATTGATAGATCACTATGTCAGTCAATCAGTCACCTTTGAGTTATATATATGTAGATTATGCTTTGCGTTTATTATTTTCTAAATCGCCTATCAGTATAAAATCAGAGTATATCTAACTTGCATTTACAATATGTTGACAGCGATGGGATTTCATTAATGAAATATTTCATTTAAAAATATATTAGGATATCCTTAGGTGGAATTTGTTTGATCCCATAGATGCTACTTAAACAAGTGCAATTTACATCTGCTCAAAATTTAATATAGTCAAATTAAATTACAATGTTAATTGTACACAGCGCCGCTTGCAAAAGGCAAAAGCATATTTCACAACTTTAATATTACAAATAAAAAAAAAAGTACAATTAAGTAAAGCCCTAGAACTCTTTTCATAACGCCCACGTTGTAATAAATACATAGAATGGCTAAAAAAACGGAGTAATTCCACAAACAAAGAGTAAAAATGCTCGCGATACGGCACGTAACAAATAGCATAGAAATTTTCTCAAATCACCCCTTTGTTACCTAATTCGGAGCTTATGTTCGAAGCGCAGCTGTGCCCAATTTATGGCTTAACCTTTCCTACGGATTGAATTGAAGACAATAAATTATACTTCCCAAATAAGGCCGTAAGTTACGATCGTGCAAATACCCTATCTAATGTTCTATCAATCTAGATAGATTAGCTTTCGAAAAACAAATGGCCGTCTCTTTTCTGCGTCAGCGGTGCTAAATCTCGCTATCTCGCTCTGGGTTTGGACGTTTTATCATCGCGTTGTTTGCTGATTAAGGTAAATAGCGAATAGTGTTGGTAATAATAGTATGTTTGGGGAGAGTTTGCGAGACGAGTTTAACTTGGTCAAATATTTATTTACTGAAATCTAGATAAACGTGGAAAATATGATTTTGAACACAAATAAATTGTAAAGCATAAAAACAAAGGTTGCACCTGATTGTTGAACTCTTTGATAAAAAAGTAAAAACCAGATCGAATTTTGATTAATTTTTGATGCAAAATCTATTGGCGTGGCTTGGCAGTCAAATCGACTGAAATTTCGTGACGGCAAACGATATAACGCTATCGTGCCACTATGCTCGGATTTTTTATATCCAGGCGTCCCGTGACGTTCAACTTTTTTGTTTTAATTTGTTCAGCTTGAAAAATTCTACTCGTACTAAAAGGCGAATTCACTTATATTTTTACCTGTCGTCCTACGTTGGCGGCAGAACGCTTCAAATGTGACAAAGTGCACGCTATGCGTCAATGTCAAATGTATGGACGTTGACACTTGTGGCCTATGTAGGCAACGTTGTCGCGTGTAATATTACCATTGTCGATTGAAGCACGGCGTCGCGCCGCATTTGTCGTATTTGAAGTCCATGTAGATCAAACAAGCACAAAGTCAAAACCCACAAATTCAAATCAAAAATAAATCAAAATCAAAAATAAATCAAAATCAAAAATTCTTTATTGAAACTTGGCCTTCAAAGAAGGCTCTTTTTCACGTCAAAAACTAATTATATAATCATAGTATATTATGTCTCCAAGCTGCAAACTATTAGTATTTCGAAACGACGACTGCTGAAAAGAAATGTCGAAAGAAACTGATAAAACAGTCTTGGTCGCCTAACATGCCAGAGAGTAAAGAAAAATGCAGAGGGGCTATTTATTATCTTGAGGCATACACTAGATTATGTACAGTCAAACACATAAAGTCAAACACGCACAATGTCAGACACGTATAAAACCGAACACGCAAAAATTCAAACATGTACTAAGACTGGCTTTAAACTGGGGATTCCTCCACTCATAGGCTAGCAAACTGTCACTATACCATCAGAGAGCCCACTATTCAGCTAAGCGTGGCCTTCGAGTCTCACGACTCTCGGCTCTGTCTACCCCGTAAGGTATAAATACGTGATTCTATGTTTGTATGTACTAAGACCACGGATCAATTAACTGTAATGGAGAATAGAGAGACTCAACTAAAAGTCTGTTTGTGGTTCTATAATGGAAGCCAAACCCTCCAATACAAAACAAATATTTATATTCCCGCCATCGGTCCCTGAAATGTGGGTAAATACGCGAAGTGCAGTCGAAACTGGGGTAAGTTTGCTTTAAGTTGGTGTTTTAGTTATGTAATTAAGTTTTTCGTGGTCTTGGGGTATCGAAGAAAGTGGAAGAGTAAAAGGTTTTGCTATTTTTGTTACCTATGTAGATAAACTATGTATATAGCCACTCCCATAGGAATTTCGGGATAAAATGTGAATTAGGTGGCAAGTGGCACGCTCCGATTCTGGCACTAGTGCGAGCTTACTACTTTTTATAATAGCTAATGGTAAACTGGCATTAGGCAAATTTTTGCTTCGTGCCACTTTACTCTTTTCATAATATAAGGTGGTAACCTCGCCCAAATCTCTGCTGAGGTCGTAATTCACGTATCATTTTTGTGCAGGTATATGTTTTTGTTTGATGCAGTATTTGGAAAGGTAATTCAATCGAGACTTCTTTTTTGTATTTGATCGAAATCTGTTTTACCCTTACGTGAGATAGATTTATGAAAGCGATCAACGAAAATGAATGAAAAATAATAAACATTTTTATACTTTATTCTATACATATAATAAAGCAGTAAAAATATTTTGTCTGTACATTTAGTATTTCTGACTGAGTGAAGAGGGACACTTAAAAAGAATAATAGAACTCAAAAAAATAATTTGGAATTTCTTGTCTGTCTGTCTGTCTGTATGATCACGCTAATCTCCGAAAGTATTGAACCGATTTAAATGAAACTTTTATTGTTGTATACCTATTAAGCCTGGGCAACATTTAGGCTATAATTGATTTTGAAAACTGGAACACCTGATAAAGAACCAAAACAGAACATTTAAACTATAAGGAATATGGACATGGTGCCTTAACAAAAATCGTTCAATCTGATGAGCATTTTCTGTTGACGTATAAAAATCGAAGATCAGGATCATCTGATGAAAAGCTCCAAGAGAGATTTTTCATCTAAGCGAAACTCACGCGGGAGAAGCCGCGGGCGATAGCTAGTAATATATATACTTCAAAACAATGCCAGAATTAAAATCAGTTTTTTTAGTTGTAAAATACAAATGAACATAATTAAAACTCATAGAAAAAAAATCACCAAACTAAGAATTTTCGACTTTGATTAACAAAAAAAATCTAAATTACTATCTCCTACTTATTTGCCTTTACTCTATGGCAAGCAGCACGAGGCAGTCTATCTCTTAGATCGAAGACGACGAGAAGATCAGTTAATTTTAAAATTAATTTTTAATTTTTTAATTTTTTTGTTATACTTTACAACGAATTAGTACAAGTATATAGGCGGGGCATTTAAATTTTTTTTACCGACAAATTCCTACAACCATGATTCTTATACTTAACATTATTTTGATGTTTTTAGACATCCTTATATAAAAAAAAAATAATTTTGATGATCCGATATGAAATGGGAGGGAATGTTCACAATTAATTAATAAGACTTCATTTACCTGTAAATAAAAGTTGGCCGGTTTATATTAAGGCTTTCTAGTCATAAAATGTATTTTTAACGTTATAAATGTCAATATGGTTTTTATTTAATTACAGGAAATCGGGTTCATATACATGAGTCGTTTTTTAAAATTAAGATTGAATAATTCACATTACGTACGAATATACAATTTTCTCGACTGTAGAATTAAAAAAAAAAAAAAAAAGTTAATAAAAAAAAACTGTTGTAGTCACCCTTATAAAAATTGAGGATATGGTTCATTACAATCGTATACGAATAATATATAAAAGTCACCATTGCTGGATTTTTTGTTTTTGTACAGGATGTTTTTAAAGTATAAAAATTACAACTCATTAAAAAATCCATTTCGGATTGTTATTTATTGGTGATGTTTTAAATCAAGCTTTTATTATTCGTAAGGAAACATGTAACAAAAAATCACCCTGGTAGGATTTTTTGTTTGAGAGTTATAACAATATGAGTCTTATATTAGCGTTTAAAAAAAACGGCGGTGGTGATTTTTTTTTACACTTAAATTTGCAGTTGTAATATCATAATCTATGTAGTTTATAAAAATCACCATCGTAGGATTTAATGTGACCACCCACCTCCATACAACTGAAAATTCACAGCCCCGACTAATAGTAATTTGGATTTTTTTTGTTAATCAAAGTCTAAAATTCTTAGTTTGGTGATTTTTTATCTATGAGTTTTAATTATGTTCATTTGTATTTTACAACTAAAAAAACTGATTTTATTTCTGGCATTGTTTTGAAATATATATATTACTAGCTGTCGCCCGCGGCTTCGCCCGCGTGAGTTTCGCTTAGATGAAAAATCTTTTTATGTTCCAAACTGTTTCAGATGTTTCGGATTTTCGTTTTTTATACGTCTACAGAAAATGTTCATCAGATTAATCAAGTTTTGCTAAGGCGCCATTTCCATATATGTTTTAGTGTAGCTGGTCTCTTGAAGCTTTTCATCAGATGTTCCATATCTTCAATTTTTATACGTCAGCAGAAAATGCTCATCAGGTTGAACGACTTTTACTAAGACGCCATTTCTATATTTGTAATAGTGTAGCTGGTCTCTTGCAGTTCGTCATCAGATGTTCCAGATCTTCAGTTTTTATACGTCAGCAGAAAATGCTCATCAGGTTGAACGACTTTTGTTAAGGCACCATTTCCATATTTCTTATAGTTTAGCTGTTCTGTTATGGTTCTTCATCAGGTGTTCCAGTTTTCAAAATTAATTATAGCCTAAATGTTGCCCAGACTTTATAGCTATACAACAAAAAAAGTTTCATTCAAATCCGTCCAGTAGTTTTTGCGTGAAACGCGTACATACATACAGACAGACAGACAGACAGACAGACAGACAGACAGACAGACAAGAAATTCCAAAAAAAATTTTTTGCTTTCTAATATTCTTTTTAAGTGTCCCTCTATCCATTTTAGTCAAAAATACTAAATGTACAGACAAAATATTTTTACTGTTTTATTATATGTATTGATAAGGTATAAAAACGTTTATTATTTTTTCATTCATTTTCGTTGATCACTTTCATAAATCTATTTCACGTAAGGGTAAAACAGATTTCGATCAAATACAAAAAAGAAGTCTCGATTGAATTACCTTTCCAAATACTGCATCAAACAAAAACATATACCTGCACAAAAATGATACGTGAATTACGACCTCAGCAGAGATTTGGGCGAGGTTACCACCTTATATTATGAAAAGAGTAAAGTGGCACGAAGCAAAAATTTGCCTAATGCCAGTTTACCATTAGCTATTATAAAAAGTAGTAAGCTCGCACTAGTGCCAGAATCGGAGCGTGCCACTTGCCACCTAACTCTAAAATGTACCCTATGTGCTTGTTAGCGACGCCCTCGCTAAGATATGTGTAAATATTTAGGTGTAGATAGTTCAACTATATTTACAAAGGTATTTACACGAAAACACAGATAAAACAATATATAAAATATTTACAAAATAACAGTGAAAAATTTACAACCATTAGGTTCACTGCGCGGACCAAGAGAAAAAAGACAAAACACAATCGGTTCTGAAAACAAAAACTTTTTAAATTGGCGGCAGTGCATGCAGCCAGTCTTTTAGTTTTTTATAAATATAATAAAACTTTTTTCCAAAAAAAATGAACCGACTTCCATCATAAAACTTAAAATCATGAAATAACAATAAAAAAAAATGTATTAGCATTCTACCTACTGAATGAGGTGAAGTCGGTGCCAAGTGCAGGAGTAAGGGTGTTATGTAATTGTTTAGCTAGGTATTTTATATATTATACATGATTCTAATATAAACTTAGATTATTTAATATTCAATTTGGCACCGACTTCACCTCATTAAGTAGGTAGAATGCTAATACATTTTTTTTTATTGTTATTTCATGATTTTAAGTTTTATGATGGAAGTCGGTTCATTTTTTTTGGAAAAAAGTTTTATTTTATCATTTTTAGTTTAATAAAAACTTTTCTTTCACTAGCCGAAAATAAAGAATTAAGAATTCGAAACTTTTTATGTCAGTTTGATTTGAAATGTCAGAACATGTCAAATTGTCTATTATTTTGGCACATAAATAGACCGAGATCCCGTGACGACCAAACCTTCCTTATTTTAAAAATGCTGAATGTTTCTCTGCGTGGTATATACGGGTAAAAAATATTAGCGACTAGGTATGAAGTTTGGATCTTAGTTGCTTATGCAGGTAATATGGATAGTAAGGATGATTTTTATAGGTAAAAAAAGCAACCTTGGGGCCTCCCAAAGTAATATAAAATTAAGCATTTATAAAACAAATATAACTATAATTTAGTAAGGTACAATATCTAGCAGGGATTTATTTATATCTGCACCAATTGCTTGGTAATGGATGGCGTGATTTCTAATATTATTAGGAAAATAAAATCTTTAAAAAACTTTACTTTGAGGAAATTGAGTTACCACTTTAAATGTTATCGCTACAAGTAATCTGCCTAAGTAATCATGCACCAACTTTTATAGTCGCTAATCGCTATTTCTATGTTGGGGACATACACAGAAAATCTTGAGTTTTAACAAAATAAGGAAGGGCATGCTATCGCGGGCTTTTGCTCTATAATGCAATGTTGGTATTTTTATATTTTGTTAGGTATCTTTAAAATTACCGAACAGATTCTGACGTGGTTAAAATGGGACCAACTTGGGAATACACCATTACGAATAAAAAAACAATTTTGGAAATCAGTCCACAATTGGCAGAGAAATCGGCGAACATACATAAAAAAAAAACATACATACATCGAAACATATAACCTCCTCCTTTTTTGGGAAGTCGGTTGAAAACTAATAACAATATGTGTGCAGTGTACTGCATACTGAATTTAATGTGGAAATTTAATAACAGAATAATTGAATTATCTACACCTAAATATTTACACATATCTTAGCGAGCGCGTCGCTAACAGTGCTAATTCTGGTATTTTTCTACCCGTGTACCAAATTTAATCGAAATTCATCCAGTAGATTTTGTGTCATTGAGTAATAAACATATACCTACATAAGCTCACATCCAAACTTTCTTTCACCAACAGAACCCTACCTTTTGGACTACTTTGACAATACTCATTGAGAGGAATCAAATTTGAGATATTCACTAAACCCTTTTTTGAAACATTAAATCTATATATATAAAAGAACAAGGGTGTTTGATAAATCAACGCCCAGCCTAAACCATAAAAGCTATAAACTTGAAATTTGGACCGAAGTTTTATGTTAATACGTAGTGCTCAGATAAGAAAGGATTTTTCAAAATTAGACCCCTAAGGGGGTTAAAATTGAGGGCAAAGTTTGTATGAAAAAAAATTAAAATCTTCACTGATTTACTTGAAACTTGGCAAGAATGCTTCTCAACAAAAATAACCAATGGCGTGTTTCAGCGTTTTTTGAAATTCAACCTCTAAAGGGGTAAAAAAGGGGAGGTAAACTAATTTATCATCACAAAACCGAAACTATAAAAGCTATAAACGTGAAATTTGGTTAGTGTCTTCATTATACAATATACTGCCCACATAAGAAAGGGTTATTCACAATTTCAACCCTACAGTCCAAAAAAAGGGGTGAATTTGCGTACCTTTAGACAAATCCCATTTGAAATTTCGCCAGTCACAAGCAATGCATGTTGGCCTATTGGTAGAGGCCGCGGATTATTTTTTTAAGTACAGGGTTCGAATCCTGCCAGATGTGACTTTTTTTTCCAATTTTTTTTTGCGTTTTGTATTAGTTTTTTAGAATTCTATATTTTTTAAAATATTTTAGTAAGGAAATATTTCAAAAAGTAGCTGGAAGTAGCTGGATCGAATCCTGCCACTAACAATAATTTTCTGTTTTCGTTTTTTATTTGTTTTCTAGAATTAATTTCTTACATTTTTTTAATTTTGAAAAGAAACGAATAAATTCATTTGCAAATTTATTTCCGGTCATCTACTGATTGTGAATATGAATATCCAATAGATGGCGTTGATAAAATGAGAAATGTAAGCTGAAATTATTTCTCAATATTTTCAATAGATGGCGCTGCGCGATTTTGGTGATTTCTACTTCGCGCTTAGGGGTCGTGGGATAATAATAAAACAGTAAAGATATTTTGTCTGTACAGTACATTTAGTATTTTTGACTGAAATGGATAGAGGGACACTTAAAATGAATAACAGAAAGCAAAAACATTTTTTTGGAATTTTTTGTCTGTCTGTCTGTCCATCTGTATATGTATGTACGCGTTTCACGCAATATCTGCTGGAAGGATTTGATAGAACTTTTTTTGTTGTATAGCTATTAAGCCTGGGCAACATATAGGCTATAAGTGATTTTGAAAACTGGAACACATGATGAAGAACCTTAACAGAACAGCTAAACTATAAGAAATATGGAAATGGTACATTTGGAAAAGTTTATCAATCTGACGAGCATTTTCTGTTGACGTATAAAAATCGAAGATCAGGATCATCTGATGAAGAATTCCAAGGGACCAGCTACACTATCTATTACATATGTATATGGAAATGGCGTCTTAGCAAAAGTCGTTTAACCTGATGAGCATTTTCTGCTGACGTATAAAAATTTAAGTTAAACATATGATGAAGAACTCCAAGAGACCAGCTACTCTATAAAAAATGGAAATGGGGCCTTAGCAAAAGTCGTTCAACCTGATGAGCATTTTCTACTGACGTATAAATAGACAGGACACGGGGTAGGATAAAGAGGGACTCTGGGTGGTAGTGGTGGTACACGGGAAATTGTAGATAACGAGCAGACGAAGATCGTTTATTGAATGAAATATCACTTTTGATTCATTTTAACACCGCGACTGTACTATGAGTACCTAATATATTCCCGCGGGACACGGGATAACCAAATAGCTGAAATTTTGAGTACTGGAGTTTAGGTTACTACAGTTTGGAACACAAAAAGATTTTTCATCTAAGGAAACTCACGCGGGCGAAGCCGCGGGCAGCAGCTAGTACTAGATATAGCTTGCAACTCATTCTGCAACGAACATAACTTGTTTTGTAATTATTTAATGATTTTCATTGAACTTTAGTTTTAGCAGTGATATTAGAAAAACGGGTCAAAAAGGACATGAAAAAAGAAGCGGGTCAAACGGGTACTCTTTTAGAGACTGGGTCAAAACCTGTGGGTCAGAAGGGTCCGAGGCTAAATTTTCGCATTTATAATGTTAGTAGGATAACTTATTTGTCGATAGAAAATGATACTAAAATTAAATTTCAAGAATTTAACAATTACTATATTATAGTCTATGTATTTTCTTGAAAAATCTGTCATTAAAAGTACCTTCTTCTTAACCTTTTCCCTACTTAAAGAAAGAAATCCCTTTTTGGGATAAGTCCGCCATTGTATGTATGTATACACTATGTTTTGTATTTTTCTTGTGTGTATGTGCAATAAAGAGTTTACAAACAAATAAACATATGTAGGGTTTGTTGGCATATCTTGTTCTGTTGCTTGCCATCTCACTCTCTCTCTTCTTTAGTCTTTCTCTATTACTAGTAATTATAAGATACCTATCAAATTTCTAATCTGCAATTCTAAAAAATCAAGAACTTATTTTTCAACAGAATGTCCCGGTGTCTATCTGTAATCAATCAGAAATGAGACTTTTACAGGCACCTTTTCACGTTTACGATATTGTAAATCTTAAAGCTACAAACTACTAGCATATCGGAACCACTGCTGAGAAGAAACTGCTTCTTAGCGATATCTGAGCCAAGTCACGACCTCAAGCCACACTAAGCCGTCCCCGCTAAACTTATACAGCTTGAAGTGGTAGCTAATTACTGTATTTAAATTCCAACTGTGTTGCAGCTTAACTTAAACCGATCAGTATCAGGTTACCTAGCTTTTTATAATGAAACCCCTGACGCAGCTTGTGGTTGGTCGATAGATATCCTAGAACCATACTAAAACTAGTGGTTCGCCTATTTAAAAAATATGCGTTTACCTCAAAAACGGCGGAACCGATTTTGAACTTAAAAATTCTATGGATAGTTTCTACACGTATTGTAAATATCATCGAAATTAATTCAACAGTTCGAGAGTTATCGCGGAACAAACTTACATACAAACAATGTGTTCTCGCCCCAACTTGAATTATAGCCCTACCTCGCTTCGCTCGCTCGGTCAATAAAATATGTGCTATAAATGTTTACATGTCTCTGTGTAGTAAGTAGTTTGTGAATAATTTACATTGTAAATTACAACTACATACCTTTTTTGGACAGGGACAGCGACCAGTAGGTAAACCACCAACCCGGTGGTCAGATGACATTGTTTGGATAGTGGGAAAGCGATGGATGGATCTGGCATACGACCGTAAGAAGTGGCGCGAAAAATGGGAGGCCTATACCCAGCAATGGGTTGCTATGGGCTGAATATAATAATGATGATGACTTTGCTTGGCGATGGCAAAGAAAAAAAAACAAATTTTGGTTATTTTATTAAATTATCAAATTACCGGACAACTTTTTTTTAGATGCTTCTTTAAAATATCTCACATTAATAGAATCATCCGTAAAATAATCACATCCATAACCAAAGTATTTCCCAAGATATAGCAAAAAACAGTTCACATTTTTAAGCGATATTTGGACGATACCAAAACGCCCTTAACTAAACGTGAACTCCATTTTTTCTTAATAGTCCTATTATGTAAACAATCTTCACAGTACTTTTTTTAATTTTGTTGAAAATAAATCAAATATTAGTTTAAACCTAAACATTCTAAAGTAAAACATTTATTAACCACGAAAGTAATTTCCTAAAAAGTCTATTTTAATTTATATTGTTGTAAAATCATAAAAAGACATGGTAAGATTGTTTGATTGTTTACATGATAGGACAATTATGAATAAATGGACTTTACATTCATATGACGTCACGCGTAGAAAATGGACTTTCCCTAAAAGTTTGAACTCGAATAAATTAGCTCTGGAGTATAAACTCGTGCTGAAAAGTCGCAAAATGTGTTTAATTATATGTATTCTATCATAAAATTACATATTTTTAACAATTCTCATACCTAATCCGGTTATATATTGTAATTTATATATTGTAATTTATATACCCTTTGTTTTTAAAGAATGATTAAAATCGAAAATGCTTGCCAAGCAGGCGTTCCTAGATTTTTTTATTTAAAGAAAAAATCCCCAATTTTTCACTGTCTGTGGTTCGTGTTCGGAATAAGATATTTTCGACTTGGAAAATAAATTAATTACATTAAATCGTCGTGTTCCAATTTGTGTGTCAGGAATCAATGGACGAAATTCTCTTTTACGTACGAACATTTTCGTTTTTTTGATGAAAAGCGTTTACAAATAAATAATGAGTGCTTCTCAAGCAGAAATTAGTCTTGTCATAACCTTTATTAACTTTTGCCCTCAGCTTCATCCGCGTGAATTTTGTTTTTTATCCATTTACGACATTCCTTCTTTAGTGCTCCTACCTCTCTCTCTCTCTCTCTCAGCCTAAAGACGTCCACTGCTGGACAAAGTGCTCCTACCTACGCTAGTTAATTTAATATATCCATCACTAAGGGCTGATTTCATCGATCATATTGAAATCCGAGTTTATGAAAACCGAGTTTAATCTAAACGAGATTAAAGGGTTTCGTTAATCTCGATTACATACCAATTGATTTCTCCAGCTTATTTTGATCGCGTTTACGAAAACGCAGTTTACGGAAACGGAAGTATGACGCATAGTCAAAAAAATTGTGATGCGTCTTGTTTTATATTTTTTTGATATTTATTTATTTATTTCCATGCCACAATTTAATAGAAATTACAACTAAAATTAAATATAATATTTATTTACACATAAAGAATATATTTTGTGACATTTACAATACCGGCAACGCTTTTAGAACATTTTTTCAGTAACTAAACGCCTGCCCATAAACCCATCTGCCCAAACTGTCACGAAGACGTGACGGCTGACGCATTACGAGTATTATAACCTCAACCTGTGTCGATTGTTGTTTTCTATTGTTTAAACCACAGAAGTAAATTTTTTTCTTACTATTATTATATGTCTGTGGTTTAAACTCGTTTAAACGAGCTAAACGGCGGAAATCGGACGTTTTGGTTTGAAGCCGAGATTAGCTTAACTGAGTTTAGTTGATGTTGGTGAAATGCAAACTGGCGCTTTAAACTCGTTTTTTCGGCAAAACGGAGATTAACTTCAACTAATCGCGATTAGTTTCATCGGTGAAATTGGACCTAATATATCTCCGTTCCACCAACACCAATACGCCCACAATTCACCTAAGCGTGGCCTTCGAGTTACGACTCCTTGGCTCTGTCTACCCCGTAAGGGATAAAGACGTGGTCTGTAAGTAGTATATATGCAATCTATGTCTCTCTATATGCTACAGACTGTCAGTTATACAGCCTATTCCCTAGCCAGCATTTACGACGAACGTGCCTTAGCTTTGTTTGTTTAGGACCAACAGTCTTATAGTGGCGACTCCGGGAAATCAAACCAGTATATTTTCATTGCTTTTATTTAGGAGGAGCAAATAATTGGCCATTTCTTTTTATTGTTCACACATAAACAATGAATATACATTAGAGATTTTTTAAATGAAGATGTATAGTTTGATGTAAAGTGACAATTATTCATCTTATCCGACTTATTTACTACACCCTGGGTGCCCCGGATTCCGCCCGTAACAAAAAGTATATCTTTGTTTTTTATACAAACTTTGACCCCTATTTATTTATTTGTTTGTTACCTCTTCACGCTTTATCTACTAAACTAATCTTCCTATAATTCGCATAGACATAGTTAGGAGTACTAGAAAGGACATGGGGTACTGTTTATCCCAATATTTCTAGTATTATATAATTTTTATATTACTATTTTTATACATTAAATCTTACAGTTATCTTATAATTTAAATATTTTGCTTAATTTTACCCTTCAAGTTAAAGTTTTGTATCTTAATAATGACATGTCATGATGCATGACCTCTTCACCTCTCGTAGCACAGTTTCACACTTCGTTAACCCCTTTCCTCTTACCATGTGATATAATTTATTAGCAGCGCCCCAGAGTTCAACATCCATAGGAAGAAATCTATATCCATACTAATATTATAAATGCGAAAGTTTGGATGTGAGTTTGTGAGTTTGTGAGTTTGTGAATTTGTGAGTTTGTGAGTTTGTGAGGATGTTTGTTACTCAATCACGCAAAATCTACTGGACGGATTTCGATGAAATTTGGTACAGAGGTAGATAATGACCTGGAATAGCACATAGGCTACTTTTTATCCCGGGAAAAAGCACTGTTCCCGTGGGAAATTCACGCGGGCGAAGCCGCGGGCAAAAGCTAGTACAATATAAAATCTATATACAAAATTAATCCATATACAAAATGATACCTTTTCCTACTAAATTAAATCCTAACTACTATTATAAATGCGAAAGTGAGTTTGTGTTTGTTTGTTAATTTATTTGTTACCTCTTTACGCTTTATCTACTGAACCAATCTTCCTGAAATTTTGCATACACATAGTTAGATGTACTGAAAAGGACATAGGGTACCTTTCATCCCGGGAAAAAGCATTGTTCCCTTGGAAAATTCACGCGGGCGAAGCCATGTTCTTGTGAATTCCCCTCACCATAGCCACAATAGCCCAACTCAGCTTTTGTCATTATTTATAAAGTCTTCAATATCATTATATTTCCATAACGAGTAACCGCTTTAACATTAAAATTCAAGACGTGACTTTGATAAAAAATGTCCTATAATAAAACCGTAGGTACTTAAACGAGTAGAAGTTTCCCGCTATGCCCGGTTCACATTATTCCAGTCGCATTATCCAGTAATCTGAGATTCCGGCGACTGGGATCGAAGCTAACGCGTTAGTATACTACTGAAAATGCTTTGAAATATACTGTAACGTAAGCATTCTAGTGTATTTTTAGGACTTCTGGTCTACTCCGTGAAATGTAATTAATAGACTAAAATTCCAAAATAATAATTTTATTGAAAATTCCAGCTTGCCCATTTCGGCTCCACTGAAATAGTATAGACGCGAATCCAGTGATGGATAAATAGTTTAAGACACATGGTTGGTTTCTTTTTGTAGACATTATGTAAATTAAATGAACATGCCTTCTTCTTCCTTTCATAAGCTGATTGCCAGTTAAAATTATTGAGATGATTGTCAGACAGACACGGGTCGCGAAGATGCTAATTAAAACGACGTAGGAATCTGCCGAGTGCGTTTATTACACTAATGTAGAATTGTGCATTTGTCAAAAGTAGGTTGCACGTAGTGCTGTGTAAATTTAAATTAGGTAGGTAATGAATTTGAAAAAAAAATATGTATGCTTAGCCTGAAAACGCCTCAAGGCTTGTATTCAATAATACCATTGCAAATCTGAACTGGATTCTCTCGCTATTATACTGGACTGGCGTAATGTGAAGCGGGCATTATTTTGTTGTGAAGTTTGCACAAATGAAACTCCGTCGTCTCAAGAACGTATTTAAATTAATTTTTTATGTGGCAAATTTTTTTCGAATCGGGACTCCAAGTTTGTGAGACGTAGCCGTGTAATTATTTACACGTATTTCTTTTAGGCCAAAGACAAGATGGTCGAATCGCGTCAACTCGTGAACGGGTGTTGCCAGGGGGAACTGGTCTGCTCGATTCTGATTTGAAGTTTCAACGTTCAGCAGGTTCGTCTTTGCTATATGTCAGTGAGTCAATCAGACAGCTTTAAATTTTATATATGTATATTTTTTCCTATCTAATAAGGTACCCCACTGCTGGGCAAAGCCCTCCTATGTATAGATTTAATTCATTTTTTAAATGACTACTAAACCCAGTGACCCAAATTTTAAGTGATAAACGCAAACTTTTGTATTGAACAATTAGTGAGAAGTTAATTATATGTTAAAAATATTAGTTCAGTTTGAAACAGCAGTTTTTATTTAGCTGTAAAAGCGTTTACACCAGTGTTTTTCACATTTCAATGGAAACTTCGAAGAACCAAGCAAAAATAAGTACAAAAACTCAACTACTTTTTCACAACTTTGAATTGAAAAATGCTTCTTAATAGGGTATTTGACAAGGTGTAATTTTTCAACATATTTTTAAATAAATGGAAAGATCATATACAAGTTTTATAACAAACTGTTTTTATTTTTTTTATTTTCGATTTAATTACCTAGTTATTTCAAATTGAAAATTCATACAAACGGAATACGCCGAACAGTTAACGAACACTTCCGATTAGCCCGGTGACGTCACACAGGTGTTTTCCCTACTCGGTGCGCCTCTCCCCGCCGGCACGCAGGCCCGCGCGGGTGTGACGCTCGGGTTTGTTTCGTGAACTGTCAAGAAGGAGATCGGATTTTTTCGGGGCATCGGATTTTTTGGTACTTTTAATTAGATATAACTTGATAATTAGGTCGAAATTTAAAAAAATAAAAACAGTTTGTTATTATACTTTTACATGATCTTTCCAAAAATAAAATAAAAAAAACATTGTCAAATACCCTATTACGACGTCTTTCATAAATTCAAATTGAAATTCCTAAAAGAAAATCTTATTACAGTTTTCTATGATTAAGAAATTAGCCTTTAATGTAAGTAAACACACGTTTACACGACTGACTTAAAAAGGAGTGTTATGTTTTCAGGGTTCATGTATGTATGTAAGTTTCTTTATTCCACCATAAGTCCTGAACGGCTTAACAGATTTTGATGTGAGAGGTATTTTTAGATTCCATGCATTCCTCCGAGTGACATAGGCTAAATGAAGTTATCATAAAAACAAAATGGCGGATTATATATGCGATAAATAGCAGACCAAAAAAATAAAATTTGATCAATCTTATTAAGTGGGAAATCAAATTGAAGGGCTTTAAAAGGCGATTTCAAAAATGTATATAACTTATATGTTTATATGTACTTTTTGTATAAAAAATTGTCAGTCGTGTTTTTATTTTTATAATTAGCTTGTTACATCGGCATCGTTACTATCTCAGGTTTATAGTATCAAAATGAAACCAGCTCCAGATTTTAAGATAGATTTTCAGGAAAACAACTGTGATTACTCGTTTCCTCTACATTCATCACTCTCTTCATACATGCTCGCCTCCTTAAAAAGGGAAATATTAGTAGTACCCGCTCCTAATATTTCCCTTTTTAAAGAGGTCCACAATCAGGACGGGCAGGAACGGGTGTTGCCAGGGGGAACAGGTCTGCTCGATATTTTATTTTTATTTTCTGTTCTTAACCATTTCATTGTGGTTACTCGATCACAAACATAACATGTTTTATTATATTATATTTTTTCCTTATATTATATTTTTTCCTTATATTATATTTTTTCCTTATATTATATTTTTGACTGTACATAATCTAGTGTATGTATAAAGATAAAAAATATGGCATGGCATGTTAGGCGACCAAGACTGTTTCATGAGTTTCTTTCGGCATTTCTTCTCAGGAGTGGTCGTTCCGAAATGCTACTAGTTTGTAGCTTTGGGAGATAATATACTATGATTAGGTATATAATTAGATTTTGACGCGAAAAAAAGCTTTCTTTGATGGCCAAGTTTCAACAAAGAATTTCCGATTTCAGGTCGTGTTGCGAAATGATTCTACCAATCATATTGTCTTTAAAATCGATTTACTCACGTTACAATATAATGTATTGGTTCATTTTCACTTCCCATCGCTCGGTTGACTGACTCGATACAATCGATTTAAAGCATCGAGCCTATCGCATCCAATTTTCACATTAGCCCAATTCATCGCTGTCATTCGGTACTCATCACGTATATAGAGAATTCAATTCGTATTTTCATACGTTTAGTCGTTTTATCGGGTATTTATTTCCATTCTTTTGTTTTTATCTCTTTACGTAAAAGGTGTAATATTTTAAAGTCTGTATTTCAGTATCAACGTAGCGTCTAAACCGGTTAATTTACTATCTTTGTTAAAAAAAATCAAGGGAATGGTTTTTAAACTGGGAAATCTTGTCATAGGCGATAGGCTTGCAACCAGTTACTATATGAATCTCTATTCCAGCAATAAGCCTACTATTCAGCTACGCGTGGCCTTGGAGTCTCACGACTATTTGCTCTGTCTACCCGTAATAGATAAAGACGTGATACTGTAGAGAAGAACGTATGAGTCCTATGCATAATATCAAGCGTAGGCAAAATAACGCGTCTATTTGGCGATTCTTCTACGTCCCAGGTTCGATCCCCCCGGTCGGGTCAAGATGGAAAATGATCTTTTTCAGTTTGGCCTAGGTCTTAGATGTTTATCTATCTACATATATATGTATTTGTTATAAAATAAAGTATCATTGAGTCATTATCTATAACACAAGTCTCGAACTTACTTTGAGATAACTCAATCTGTGTGATTTGTCTGTATATATTTATTATTTCTGTGGTTGTAACAGAATCACCCTTTAAATTTAAATAGGTCTGCGTTAATCCAGCTATGTCAATTTGCTTGAAACTTTTTAATGACTTCTGAAACTTTGAAAACGACCTCTGTAAATACAAAATAGGTTTTAATGTAAATATACAAGGTCATTTAGTTTACAAGGTGTTAACTTTGAGTTTCGCCCACTTATAGTTCATATCTATGAAACTTGGCAATTATTTGAAGACTAGCGCCCCGCCCAGGCTTCGCTTGGGAGGTACATACATAGATAGATCAATAATTTATTGCACCATTTACAGAAACATACAAAGTAGTGACAAAAAGTAAACAAGCAATTATAAAAAAATAAAAAACACGACTGACAACTCACATAGCCTATGTCACTCGGAGAAATGCAAGGAAACTAAAAATATCCCTCACATCAAAATCCTGTAAGCCGTTCAGGACTTATGGTGGAATAAAGAAACTTACAAACATACATACATGAACCCTGAAAACATAACACTCCTTTTTGGTCAGTCGTGTAATAAAATGCAATTTCTTCCAGCCAACCTTTGGGTGGAAGGAAATATAAGTGAAAAGTGTAGGATGCATAAATTGTAGCCTTCAAGTATAAAGTAGCTTTCTATTGGTGAAATAATTTTCGAAATCGTTCCTGTAGTTCCGAAGATTACCTTCAAACTTACAAACACTTTCTGTTTATAATATTGGTGTGACTAGCTTAAGCTCTCGGCTTCGCCTGCGTAAATTTAGTTTTCACTCATATCACCCCCGTAGGGAGGGTATTCCAAAAAATTATTTCTAATAGCTCACTTGCGTTTTACATTCAGCGGTTTCCTCTTTGCGTTGATATAACAATCAATCAGCGTCCTATTTTTACACGACTGACCAAAAAAGGAGTGTTATGTTTTCAGGGTTCATGTATGTATGTAAGTATGTATGTATGTAAGTTTCTTTATTCCACCATAAGTCCTGAACGGCTTAACAGATTTTGATGTGAGAGGTATTTTTAGATTCCTTGCATTCCTCCGAGTGACATAGGCTATATGACGTCATCATAAAAACAAAATGGCGTATTATATATGCGTTAAATAGCAGACCAAAAAAATAAAATTTGATCAATCTTATCGAGTGGGGTATCAAATTGAAGGGCTTTAAAAGGCGATTTGAAAAATGTATATAACTTATATGTTTGTATGTACTTTTTGAGTAAAAACTTGTCAGTCGTGTTTTTTATTTTTAATAATTAGCTTGTTTTCTCTAATTTCATATTATCTTGCCTTCTTTCATTTTCCTTTGCGTTCTCGGCTACTTTTCTCCAGAATTGTTCTGTTTTGTCTTCTTGTGGGCCGTGAATTTGTTCTATTGAGTCTTTAACTAACAGCTGGTGGGTATCGTGTATTTTGTCCGGATCGGTTAGTTAGCCGGGAATGTATGGACCGTGACCTTCTTCGTCTATCGGTTCTTTTTTTATGATACCTAAAGGATTGTCTTCTGTTTTACAATAGGGTATTTGACAAGGTTTTTTTTAATTGATTTATGGAAAGATTATGTAAAAGTGTAGTAACAAACTGTTTTTATTTTTTTAAATTTCGACCTAATTATCAAGTTATATCTAATTAAAAGTACCAAAAAATCCGATGCCCCGAAAAAATCCGATCACCTTCTTGTCAGTTCACTCACAAACCCGAGCTCCACACCCGCGCGGGCCTGCGTGCCGGCGGGGAGAGGCGCACCGAGTAGGGAAAACACCTGTGTGACGTCACCGGGCTAATCGGAAGTGTTCGGTAACTGTTCGGCGTATTCCGTTGGTATGAATTTTCAATTTGAAATAACTAGGTAATTAAATCGAAAATAAAAAAAATAAAAACAGTTTGTTATAAAACTTGTATATGATCTTTCCATTTATTCAAAAATATGTTGAAAAATTACACCTTGTCAAATACCCTATTTGTTTCATATGCCTGGACTTTGTTCCCTTGGGAATTTCGGGAAATCCTTTCTTAGTGCTCCCCTACACTTCCTTAGGAACCTACATGCCAAATTTCAGCTTCCTACGCCCAGTAGTTTTGGCTAACCTTAGCTTTAAGTAATTATATGACGATTTAAAAGTGCTATTTTTAAGCCTGTTTAAATAAAAACAATGAGCGATTTTTCTGACAGCTAATTAAGAAAAAAAAAATCAGTATAAATAAGTCTCAATAGATAGGGCTTTATGAAAGCCGAGTCGTATTAATGACTGAACTTATATTGTGCGCTTTTTCTTATCAACCAGAGACGGAAAAAAAATCACATAACAGTTTGACAGTTGCATAAATCACAATATTGATACTTTTTAGTTGTTTTTTTTACTAAGTTTTATTTTTAATAAATGCCAATCCTGTGAACTTTTGCTTTTTGTATGGAACTTTTTCTCTCGCCTTTTACTAAGCGCCATCTATGAAATCATCTGGAACTATTTTTTTTTAATATGGGTCTCGGAAAATCCCTCATTGACTTTAACTTTGACTGTGGCTGTCCATTTTCTGTCAGTCACTTGTAACGGAAGAATTTTATATATATAATGTTAAAAAGATATAGAAGATAAATGAAAAGAGGTTATTCAAGGGATAAACATAATTCATTACATTATCTTTTTATATTTATTACTCCATTTATCGTCAAACTATGTATTACAAGCTATTGTAGTTATTACTAAAGCCGTAATCCTCTCAAGCAATCGACTTAATGGAATCCTCGGATATTAGTTCGTTTATTCATTTATTCATTCATGAGATGAATATATATCTGCTATTACATTCTTGTGAATATAAATAAGCTTTTTTGTTATTAAGAAAATATGTTTTTTATAAGATATTATTAACTTATTGAAGCGGCGGTGGCCGAGTGGTAGGGCGCCCACCTGTTGTGGCAGCAAAAGTCCCAGGTTCGAATCCTGCCCGGGCTACATGAGTTTATATACCAATCTGACTCACGTACCTATGTTAGTTTTCATCGACCACCATTTGCGCTTTCGGTGAAGGAAAACATCGAAAGGAAACCTGCACTCTGGTTGATGATTATTAGCTAGTGTGTGAAAAGGAGAAGTCGATGGCAAACTACTCCAATAAAAATTGCCAAGAGAGTCGTTGTGTGTGTTTCATTCCATATAATGAACACGACCCTCAGTTATGAGGAAATACGACTAAGCAGATTATAAACTATCAATTTATGTATTGTTTAGCTTTGATGAATCGCAGTATGATTCATTTCTTATTTCCTAAGTATTTATAAATGAACCTTATATGGTATATACTTATTCAACCATAAATAATTTATGTAATTTAACCATTATATGGTTCAAATATGGTTTGTCGAATTGGCCCAACGGTCATCACGCCGCCGTCGGACTGTCACACCGGATGTCCCGGGTTCGATGCCCCGGTCGGGTAAAGATGGAAAATGCTCTTTTTCAGATTGACCCGGGTCTTGGATGTTTATCTATATATGTATTTGTTATAAAAAATATATTATCGTTGACTTAGCATCTCATAACACGAGTCTCGAACTTACTTTGGGACTAGCACAACTGTGTGATTTATATATTTATTTAATTAGACCATAAAAATATGGAAGGTATATGTCTCCACGCTTTATCATTACATACCTACTACTACTACATCCTGCTAATATTATAAATGCGAAAGTTTGGATGTGAGTTTGTGAGGATGTTTGTTACTCAATCACGCAAAATCTACTGGACGGATTTTGATGAAATTTGGTATACCGGTAGAAAAATACCGGTAATAGCACATAGGGTATTCTTTATCCCGAAATTCCCACAGGAGCGAAGCCCAGGGGCGCGGCTAGTAATACCATTAAAATAAGATGCTCACACCACGCTTAACAACCGTACATACTACTACATTTATCATTAAATATTCAAACATATTCATTAAAAGTAAACAACAAATAAACATATACAACAACTCAAATATAGGTACCTACCTATACAAGACAAATTTCAATAAGACACAAATCTGTTGTATGCAAATATCTCCAATCGATTGAATCAGGATTGTTTGTTCCAGGAAATTTGGCACAAAACAACGTCGGCCCTCGTCCAGATCTAGCTGATACGAACACAAGGACATTTACATTGATTGAATGAAAATCCAACCATTTTCAGGGAGAAAACGACAAATATTGAGGAACAGAATGTAAAAGAAAACAAATAAAATTTCAATAATAAATGGTTATTTAAAAATAAACCGATAGAATAGGATTATAAAACATTGATTTGAAAATGGAATATGCAGAATAAAAATAAAACAATTGAAGTAGAATATGAAAAAGTTCATTTCAAATATAGAAAACGGTAAATAGTGAAAACAAATGAATGACAATATGATTAAAATATGGCAAAGAGTGAATATGGTGTAAATAATTAGTAGATATGTGTAATGTGGTGAAGATAAAAAAGAAGTGAGGAAAATGATGCTGGTAGTGAAGAAGATTGTCGGCTTCATCGCACTGCTTTTTATTGGTAAGTACTCTGTAATCTCTAAGAACTCTAAGAATATTACGCTAACATTTAAAACTAGTGGCTCGGTGAGCTGTAGATCTGCGAACTTATAGATAGAAGGAACTTTTCACACCATTACAATATTATTTTTAAAAATTTCCAAAAAACGGCTCAGCCATCGATTTTTATATGTTTCTCGAACCTACTTCCAAAATTTCACGGGAATCGGTTGAAAAATGCGACCACACAGACACACACACAGAGAATGATATACTACCAAAGCATTGAATGAATGAGGGATTTTCCGAGACCCAAATAAAAAAAAAAATAGTTCCATATGACTTCATAGATGGCGCTTAAGTAGAGGCGAGAAAAAAAGTTCCATACAAAAAGAAAAATTTACGGGATTGGCTTTTTCTTAAAAATAAAACTTAGTAAAATAAACATCTAAAAAGTATCAATATTGTGATTTGTGCAACTGTCAAACTGTTAGGTGATTTTTTTTATGCCTCTGGTTGACAGGAAAAAGCGCACCATATAGGTTCAGCCATTATTACGACTTGGCTTTCATAAAACGCTATCTGTTGAGACTTTGTAATACTATTTTTTTTCTTAATTAGCTGTCAGAAAAATCGCTCATTAAATTGAATCTTTTGGATAGGCACATCGTTGTATTTTCTTGCCTCACTTGAAAAATAAATAAACTGTGTATCTGCAATATTAGGAACATAGAAAACTTAACCACGTTGTATAAAACATTACAGAAATATACAATTCTTTTTACACAAAAAGAACATTCATGAATGTTTATGAAAACTATTTATCCATTGTTGACTACGTTTACCATGATATTCAAATTTCATTTAAGTTACTGTTAAAAATGAGATTCTATTACTATGTGCCATAAATCATAACTAATATTATAAATGCGAAAGTGAGTTTGTTTGTTTGTTGGTTTATTTGTTTGTTTGTTTGTTACCTCTTCACGCTTTATCTACTGAACCAATCTTCCTGAAATTTCGCATACACATAGCTGGAAGTACGGAGAAGGACATAGGGTACCCCTTTTATCCCACTGAAAAAGCACTGTTCCCGTGGGAAATTCACGCGGGCGAAAGCTAGTATAATATAAATAGGTAAAATATTTATCTAAGAATTTTATCAGTATTCTTTTATATCCATAATTAAATATTTTTCCATGCCTTTATGAAAAAAAAATCTTTAGACGCCTAAACGATATCATTCTTGAAATTCCTCGTCCTTATTTCAAGTTCCGATAAATTCCAAAAAAATACATAGCTTAATAATAATGAGACCCTTAATTACTTTGAAACTTCGAGTTTTTTGAATTTCTCACGGATTGTTCTTGTAAATTTGTTTGCAAAGGTACAAACTTTACCTATTTTATTCTTATCTCTCGCAATTAATTTTGTTCGTTGCCTTTTTGTATTTAAAAGCTCCTATTTTGTAAATGAAAAGCTAGCTTTGAGTGTTACTTTGATAAAAAGAAATTAAAAGCTGATTTTTTATATTTAAATTACATAATAATCATACTAGGAAAGATTTGTAACGAATATACTCAAAAACTACTAGACCGATTTCAAAAATGCTTTTTTTTTATTTGGGAAACAAACAGTTATATAGAAAAACAAAATAATATTAAACTTAAATAGTACACAAACCAATCAAGTTTCCTCTAATACATAAATAATACAAATTTCTCTAACAGACATTAAAAACAAAATCTAATGAAGTGACGACGTACATAAAGAAATATAGTAGGTATAACAAAAAAGTTCTATTCCATTACTTGCACACTGACAGACCTAATTTCTCTTTTATATAAACCAATAGATAATGCAAATCCATACTAATATTATAAATGCGAAAGTTTGGATGTGAGTTTGTGAATTTGTGAGTTTGTGAGGATGTTTGTTACTTAATCACGCAAAATCTACTGGACGGATTTCGATGAAATTTGGTACAGAGGTAGATAATGACCTGGAATAGCACATAGGCTACTTTTTATCCCGGAAAAAATGGTTCCCGTGGGCATGGGATACCAATTATAGTAACGCCATCTATTTTTTGACAAAATGGACGTCATGTCAAAATGACGTTACGTCAAAGTGAGCACGTCAAAGTGACGTTACGTCAAAGTGACGTTACGACAGCCTCCCCACTACTTCCATATAAAATGGGCCGTTGCACCGGGCGGCCGGCAGTATTCCCGGATACGTCGAGGTGTGTGGACCGCTGCTGAGTGTACGGACTATTGGCACTCTGCTCAAACTTCTATATATTATGTGTGTAAGTAAAGGAACATCAGTGAGTTTGTTGTGATGTACATTGCGTGCGGAGGTGGGGCGCACAACATAGCCGTAAGAGGTACAGTAAATTTTTTCCATTACATCTAATTTGTCATTAGATGGCGCTTTAATTAAATACTTGCCTTTAGTTCTCACGGCCTGCCACGAGATGACACTTTACCGCGGATAAGTTCTTTCAATATTTTTTTGCGAAGAATGTTCTTTCGAGTAATATTTTTATAGATGTTTATGTATACCATATAGTGTAGCGAAAACAGAAACACTACAGAATAGTAAGTAGTACTAACGTACATATCGGTCACTCACCGCCCCGCACTCATTTCAAATACCGCACTCCACCCAGCCCAGTACTTCGCTGTAGACATCACTGACACGGTTTAGGCGCGATTGGTCCAAAGTTCCAAAAAATGTCCAATTCGCGGTTGGTTCAATTCGTAGTTGGTCCAATTCGCGGTTGGTCTAAAAATAAACAATGTTTTCGAAATTGTAAATTTTTTGAGTGTTAAATGTTGTATATTAAGAAGCTAAGATCATATAGTAGTAGTTAGGTTTAGGTTTTTTTATTTTAGACCGCCCGGAAAGTCTTTGACGGCAAAAACGAAGTAAGGTTCAGGTTATTTTTTTTATTACTGCCCGGAAAGACTTGAAGGCAGAAAATAAGTTAGGTTCAGGTTACTCTTTATGACCACCCGGAAAGACTTTGAGGGCGGAAAAGAAGTTAGGTTCAGGTTATTTTTAGGTTAGGTTAAGGTTTAAGACTTGAAGGAGAAAATAAGTTAGGTTCAGGTTACTTTTTATGACCTATTGGCACGTTTTTTATTATTTTATATCTTTATCAATATATCTATATATACGCTGTACGGTAACAATGAAATTTTCGAGCAATTTTGATTGAAAATTTCACAAGCAACAGTTTCACAGGGGCGGGATAATGATTAATCCTTTTATGCCGCGGGCGAAGCCGCGGGTAACAGCTAGTATGTCTATACTATTGTAATATGTATGAAAATTATGGCATGCGCGATATATAAAAGTGTTATGAGAGTAATTCGTTTTCTGTACTGGCACAAACAATAATTTCTTTGTCCTAGCATTCATACGATGGCATCTAAGACTTATGTTACTTAAAAGATAAGGTGAATCTAGATAATTATGTAAAAGCTTGTACAGAAAAGTTTGGTCTTTTTCCATGCGGAGATCAGACAGGGAAGGTAGTGAACTTCTTTGTCTCATAGTAGTAGACATTTCGCATACACATAGTTTGAAGTACTAAGAAGGACATAGGGTACCTTTCATCTGCCGAAGCGAAGCCACCAGCGAAAGATAGTTTTACAATAAAATATAGTTTGTAAACTAGATAATATAAATGGGGAATCATCGTTGTAACAAGATAATTATTATAAAATAATAAACGTGACTGTCAACTCACATATCCTAAGTCACTCGGAAGAATGCAAGGGATCTGAAAATGCCTCTCACATCAAAATCTGTTCAGCCGTTCTGGACATATGGTGGAATAAAGAAACTTGCATACATACATACTTACATACATGAACCCTGAAAACATAACACTCCTTTTTTGGTCAGTCGTGTCACAACTTATACCTTCTTCGGAATAACAGATAGCTTTAAAGTAATAAATGGTTTTAAAATGTAACTCCCAATTAGGAGCTTTCGTCGCTTTCGCTCTGAAAGTTCCATTCTTTGAACGAGAAATTCTAAAGCTCTCCTTATTTTTTTTTTTTGGACAGAATCTAAAATCTTAAGTATTTTTATTCGGTTCTTACAATCTTGCGATAGTTTGTACTTTTAAGTTAGGTACCTACATATTTAAGGTTTTAGAAACTTTAAATAATTAAATTTCAAATTTTACCTTTAATAAAACTTTAGCTGGTCTATATAGGAGATTTAAAAACAAAATGTATGAGGGGTCGATAAAGAACCAATAGCAAAAATGATTAATTTTAGAATTTTTGTCTATCCATTTGTATGTTTGTACGTGCGTCACACAAAAAAAATCTGTATGAAATTTTAATGCAGTTTTTATAGTTATATTACTGTAATTAATTGCAGGTTTCTTGTTATTGTTTTACTAAACCGAGAATTCCACGCGAACAAAAAAGTCACGGTCAAAAGCAAACAATATTTTTTTTGTCAACTTGTTACGAAACTTAATGAGGGATTTTCCGAGACACAAATTAAAAAAAATAGTTCCAAATGACTTCATAGATGGTGTTTAAGTAAAAGGCGAGTCCATACAAAAAGCAAACATTCATAGAATTGCCATTTTTTTTTAAATAAAACGTAGTAAAAAATATCTTAAAAGTATCAATATTGTGATTTGTGCAACTGTCAAGGTGATTTTTTTTCTGCCTCTGGTTGACAAGAAAGAGCGCACCTTTTTCAGCCATTATTACGACTCGGCTTTCACAAAACGCTGTCTGTTGAGACTTTATTATACTGATTTTTTTTTCTTAATTTAGCTGTCAGAAAATCGCTCATTGTCAAATACAGGATGTTTTTTAAATCATTGGCATCCTTTCTACTGGTGAAAGTACTCATGAACATGAGCAACTTTTTGTATGGGACCGACTCAATCCGATGGAAAAATCTGCTGTTCCATACTATTTTCCAATACCTACTCACCCGAAATGTATGGAACAGCTGATTTTTTTTTCCATCGGATTGAGTCGGTCCCATACAAAAAGTTGCTCATGTTCATGAGTACTTTCACCAGTAGAAAGGATGCCAATGATTGAAAAAACACCCTGTATACGCTAGTTCCGAAAAGGAACAGATTTTATTTGTGTAGCAAGATTAACAATTGGTTGCGAAACAGAGAGAGAGTAAAACAAATTTTACTAAGCTTTAGAAATCAACCAATTTTTACGTCATCAACATAAAAAGCAGATGGATAACCCGTTGTTTTATTGTTACTTAGGTAATAAAGCTGTTAATCTTGCAAGGGCTGGACTACGTTGTTTTGGCAATAAATACCAGACGCGGTTCTTTGGTATAGACGAAGAGCCGGGCGCATGAAACGTATTGCCAACTCATTCGCTATAAAATTTTGAAAAATTACTAGTATTGTATGAATTCTTTTATAATAACACAAGACTCTTTTACTTGAGGGCGGAAACCTTTAACTAATTCTTGCCCTCTCAAAATTAAATCTATGCTAACGTTCCTTATTTAGTTTAGAAGACTAAATTCAAAGTTTAAATCTAACCCCATGATTTTTTAATTTCCATACTAACGTACAACCCCTATTTACCCCTTTAGTGGTGGAATTTCAATTAACTCACTCTTATCAGTAGTAAATGTACTAGTACAAAATTTAGATTCCATCATGTCAAGTTAATCGAAGATGAATCAGTCAGGACATGTTCTTTATAAATAGTTCAAACAACAGTTGTAGATATTAGTCATAACCAACACACTTTATAAGCTTTTTTATAAAATAGGCAACTTTTGGTAAACTTTAGTAACTAACTTTTAGTAAAAAAAGCTCTATGAAGGATAGTGTAAAAATTCGACAAACATGAAAAGGTGAATTTTAGAAAATGTGAAGGAAAATAAACAGTCACCTCTTCGCCTATTCAGTATTGTTAATCTACCTGCTTAATGTGATTATGCGTTCACGCTGGGTTTTATAGGTCTGTTTTTCAAGACAGAATAAACATAGGTACTTAATTTGATTATTATTTGAGTACAGCATAATTTTGAGTTATTGTAAGACTGTTTCAACATTATTCGGCGAAACGTGGTTCTATCAAAACATTTTAGTGTAATTCAATTTTGAGTTTGAGAGCTCCATTTTATTTATTCAATTTATAATTCAATTACTGTAGGATTTCAATGTTTGTTAAGTCTTTGTTTCAAATATTAATTTATGTACATATTTGTAAATATGCTTTCGAGTGGTCGAAAGGTGGTCGGACTTTTAACAAAACTTTGTGAGTTTGTTGAGGAATCTGATTTGATATTTTAAGGCTGGATTTCACCATAAATTGTAGTTATTATAAAGTTAGTGTCAAATTAAACAGTAACAGAAACGTGTTCACTTTTGACATTACCTACTCAGTAGGTACTTCTAACTTTGTGTATGCGAAATTTCAGGAAGATTAGTTTAGTAGATAAAGCGTGAAGAGGTAACAAACAAACAAATAAACAAAATTATTTTCACATCTATAATTAGTTAGGATAGGATTAGGATAGGAATTTACGCGTGCATTCAATTCAATAATAAATATTTGTTCACCCATCCAGTGACCGACCATCGCTAAAGTTACTTAACTACCACTATCGCAGGCCGAGTGCGCCAATCACTACGCCACCGAGCACCTTCGTACGTCCGTTAAATAATACATTATCATAGGAGGCCTCAAAATCGTTTCATTGCCTCGCTTTTCTAATAAATCTTCTCCCAAGCTCATGTCATTTGTCAATCTTTATTTAAAAGCTTTCAGGGTCTATCAATGGCGTGAATAAGCTCTGGGAAAAAGAAATACTCTACTGGCAAAAGGATTTTTGTATAAAAAGAAACACTAGGTTTTTTTTTCATTTATTTTGGCACATTATAGTCATTAAACGAGATATGTTTTACAAAAAGGATTCGAAATTCTAGACAAAAGTAGTGCTGTAGAGTACTTTATTCTTATTATATTAGTACTCAAAAGACAAAAAAAAAAAATATTAAACTAGCATATAAAATTGTAATATGAAAATTTGGATGTCGGTTATGGATTTTCATGAATAATTATAATCGTATTTCTTTTTGACGACCTCTGTGGTCTAGTGGTTATCATTTCAGGCTGTCACACCGGGGGTCCCGAGTTCAACCCCGGTCAGGTCAAAATGGAAAATTTATTTTTCAGATTGACTTGGTCTTGGATGTTTATCTATACCTAATCTATTTGTTACAAAATATAGCATCGTTGACTTAGTAGGTATCCCATAACACAAGTCTCTTACTTTTAGGGCTAGCTCAATCTGGGTGATTTGTCAGTAATGTAAGGATAAATTTATTTATGTTTCAAGATTATAAGTCTTTGGTTTCAAGGCACTCACTAGTCATACAACTGTCAAATAAAAATACATTAATTCTTAATGTTACTTTATCTATACAGGGTGTTTTTTAAATCATTGGCATCCTTTCTACTGGTGAAAGTACTCATGAACATGAGCAACTTTTTGTATGGGACCGACTCAATCCGATGGAAAAAATCAGCTGTTCCATACTATTTTCCAATATATACCACATCCAATCCAATACATACAATACACACCCGAAATGTATAGAACAGCTGATTTTTTTTTCCATCGGATTGAGTCGGTCCCATACAAAAAGTTGCTCATGTTCATGAGTACTTTCACCAGTAGAAAGGATGCCAATGATTTAAAAAACATCCTGTATAATAAATAACATAACGTCGGCCTAAGTCGTCAACCTGCTAAATCCATTTTTGGGCAAAATATAATTTTTGTGTTTGTCATAAAATTTAGACAATTATCTACCATATGGTAAAGGAATAAGAATTCAATTCGCTTAAAATCTTGAGATATTCTTTATTCGAAAAACTGCTATTACAGTGACGGCCAATTTCCACAACGAAATCCTGCCAAATCGCCAGTTCAGTACTGACGATACTACTGGAACTATGTACGTTTGTGTGTTACCTACGTCATATTTCTTAGATTTAAGAGTGAAAATGTAACTTGCGATGTGTTAAATTACCACCCATAAGCAAGGTAAGTTAATTTAAAACCTATTTTCAGTTTTTGTTTCTACATAAGTGTTTATTATTAAAAATTATAATTGAATTAAAATTCTAACCTAAATCATACGGATTTAGCAGTTTAGCGCCTCATGTTTTCTTATTCAACTAAGGACTTGGCAGTTTATCGAAGTAGAAGTTTTTGATGTTATTTAATGTTTTTATTAATGAATCAAAATTAATTATTAATAAATATTTATTCTATTTCATCCTATTAATATTATAAATGCAAAAGTTCGCAAAATCCACGGGCGAAAGCTAGTTTAAACATATTTTTTTTTAAATGGGATAAAAACAAATAATTTTTTTTTATATTTCAGAATGTATCGTTAGTAGCACTGGCTACTGAGGCTTCTACTCAACAGGTAACGCCTAAGGATAATCCAAATAAAAAGATACACATTTTGGAAGAAATTCGATTTTCAAACTACGGAGAAGTTATACCAAGATCTTCAGTAGCAGACGTCAATGATAATGTCTATGAAACATATGGCGATACCAGTATTACGTCATTAACTGATCTGCCTCCTATTTTATTCACAGAAAACGAAACTACAACTAGTCCGGATCTCACATTAGAACTTCCTAATACAACATTCAGTAGTGAGATTCTTTTAGATAACAATGATTTGCCCGTGGTTTGTAATTTTCCCGATACTTCTGTAATAGATGAACATTTGATAATAATACCATCAGAAATTGAATTACAATCACAAATAACTAGTGACGATTTGATCTCAAATAATATTCTCGGAAGTAGTTCCGTTGATAAGGTTCCGACAGATGAGATAATAGCTACACAAAACACATTATTTTCTAATAGAGATACTATCATTTCTGATCCACCAATATCGGATGACTCGATGGAATGTAAACTTGTACCCTATTCTGATACAGACTCCGAATCGTTGGCAGAATTAAAGAAAAGTAAAAAACGAAAGAAACATTTTCAAGTTGATAAAAAAGAATGGCTTAAAGAAAAAATAAAAAACGGAGAGAAGAAGGTAAAACTTACTTAGGCAGGGAGAGAAACGAAAATAATTGGAACTACAACAAGCCAAAAAACGCACGTTCTATTAAATCGCGATGTTCTTGTAAGATTGGAAAGTACAGTACTTTAAAATGTGAAACAGTGGATGAAGAAGTAAGAAAGAGAATATTCAATAAATTTTGGAGTTTAACATGGGGCAGAAAAAACCCTTTGTCAATGAATGGGTATCTATCGTTCCTACAGCGCGACCACGCAATCGAAACACGAAAGAGACAACAAAAAGAGCTAAAACTTTTTATTTATCATTTAAAAGTGGACGACCAAATCGTTAAAGTATGCATCGAAAGATGTTTCTCAATACTTTAGATATAGGAAGATGGACGGTTCAAAATTGGAAACAAGAATTTTCATCGCGTCTCCCTAGTACATTAAGATCCTCAACACAATCATCTAAGTCTCTTTCAGAGCAGAAGAAATCGCTTATTGAATTTCTGGCCTCTCTTCCGGTAATGGAATCCCATTATTGTAGATCCACCTCAGAGAAGCTTTATTTATTACCAGAATGGAATTCTAAGGAAAGCCTGTATCGATTTTATGTTGATAATTGGTGCAAAGAGCGAAATGTAAAATCTCTGTCTATAAGTTTATTTTCAAATTTATTTGAAAGTAACAATTTTTCCTTATTTAGACCAAAAAAGGACCAATGCGATAAATGTGCACAATTTAAAGCTGGAACGTTGTCAGAAGAAAAATACAGAGAACATATTGATAGAAGTAAACTGGCTAGAGAGACCAAAGACGCGGATAAGAATGGAGAAAACTATGTATTTACAGTGGATTTACAGGCTGTGCTCTTGGCACCAAAGTCAAATGTCAGCACACTATATTATAAAAACAAAACTACAGGTACATAACCTGTGTTTCTTTAATTTAAAAAATAAAGATGGATATTGTTTTATTTGGAACGAAGTTGAAGGTGGGGTTAATGCTGAAGAATTTGCCTCTATTTGGGTTGACTTTTTGGAAAAGAAAAATCATACCTGAAATTAATACTGAAGGTGAAAAGAAAACAATAATTATTTACAGTGACGGTTGCACTTCGCAAAATAGGAACTTAACATTATCAAACGCTCTTTTAAATATTGTAATGAGACATAAAAATATTACAATTGAGCAAAAGTTTTTAGAGGTCGGTCATACCCAAATGGAGGCAGATTCAATGCATTCTACGATAGAACGCTACCTAAAAAATAAAGTTATTAATGTACCTGCTGAATATATATCTATTGCTAAACATGCTAGAGTATGTCCAGCACCTTATGTTGTTAAATATCTGGACCACACGTATTTCAAAAACTTTGATAATATTCAGTTTTATAAAAGTATTCGTCCTGGAAGATCCAAAGGGGATTCTAAAGTAATTGATATTCGTGCACTGCGTTACGAAAATGATGGAACAATTCTTTATAAGACTTGTTTGAGAGATGATTGGCAGAATTTACCACAAAGGAGATCTTTACAATATAATCCTTGTGAAATAACTCAACTACCACAGTTATACCAAAATCGTCTTAAAATTACTGCTCGAAAGTATAATGACCTGCAACAAATAAAAATGACCCTTCCTAAAGATTTCCATAAATTTTACGATGATTTACCCCACGAAGAATAAATACCAATTTTTTGTTTAAGTAGTTTTCAATATTACATAACTTACTGATGCACAAAGTGCATTTTTCTGTGTCTGTGTGTAACTCCGATGTAGCTCTCAAACATCAGATATTTTTGATTATTTAATAGCTGATATGATCAAGATTATAATTAGTTATAGGATTTATTACAAAGATTAGTCGAGGAGTTTTGGAACTAGCTCTTACAGTTTTCTAATTCAATTTTTACTTGGAAACTTGATTATGTTATAACTTAAGGCGACCGGCTGTATGGGCGCTGGACTGATTGTATTTTGAATTTAATTACTTATAAGTGAGTACGTTACGTAAGACTGACACGTGATAAAAAAAAAAACAAAGAATTGTAGAGAGAATAAGATACCTAATAATGTAGATACATTTATTCTTATACAATTTGTTAACTATGAGTATAATAGCATCTACGAGTACTGGTATAGGTAAAACAGTTTTTATTGTTTAAGAAGTTATATTTTAAGTTTGTTCATTCCTAGAATACCTCAGTTATCAATTATAAGACTGATTGTTAAAGATTTGATAATAAATATTCATTTGATTGCTTAAAACTTCTTTTAATTTATTCTGAACTCCATAGTCCGTTAAATCGTTACGCTGCTTAGTCCTCGTCCAAAGCAAAATATCAAAACGAAAACTAGCCAAATTATAATTTTGCGCAGATACTTCAGATGTAAAGAAGATTGAATACTAGGAATACTTTAAAAATACTAAGGAAAGATATAGGAAGAACTGGGATTTTCAGCTTTTTGATTGTACAGGTAATTTAGAAATAATTCAGTTTTTTCTTCCTCCTGGAAAGTGTTCAAAAATGGATTTAGCAGGTTAACAACTTAGGCCGACGATTAACTTATATCAAAGTAGCCAGCTGATTCAACATATTCCTTCAGAAGAGATAAAAAACCTATGTTTATTTTCAGCCATCTTTTTCTCTCTATTTGTGTTACGATGTTGCCATATTTTTCTACCATTTTTCGCCGGAGGATTTTTTATTTCTAGTTTTATTTACGTTACAAATACGTCTATTTTAGATTGCAAAGATATCTTTGACTCTTTACGCGAGGTACGGTTAATATTTATTTAGCTTTTAGAAAAAGAGCATGTATGAAAACATAGTATATTCAGGAATAGTCATGATTTTTGCTCTTATCCTCTGAAGTAGCTACTTCAAATAAAAAAAAATCGTTTTTTATAGGAAATATATTCTCTAGAAAAATACATACAGCTAAGTTCACAGAAATTGGAATATTTTTAAGACCATAGAAGTGGCATACACGCGTTATTTTGCGGCATCTGCTTTGTATAGGGCTTTGTTCTTTAACTCACACACACAGACCAATTGAATCGCGTTACCGTTCGAATTTCAATTTTCAACTACATAGCGTCGTAAGTTACGTTCATGAATTTGATTAAGTAAGCGTTAGAGCAACACTATCTGTCTTACTACAAACAAAACGATGGCTAAAGTTAAATACTTGCTAAACACATTACCCGTTCATAAGAAAAATATACTGACAACTAGAAAATGTCATTAAAGAAGCACGCGTATTTTAATTGTAAGGGTAATGTGTTTAACAAGTATTTAACTTTAGACATCGTTTTGTAGTAAGACGGTAGATGTCCTTTATAATACAACTAATGCCATTTCTACTTATATTATTCCGATTTCAGTGCATACGATACATTTAATCCCGGAAAAGTTATGCGTTCCCACGGGATAACGGCCCAAGGACGATATTTTTCATAAAGCCGCCATGTTTTATTTTCTTTGTACTTCTAAGTTATGATGCTTTTCTGTTACCTAATGTTGCTTGTGTTAATATTTTACAAGCTAAGGTTTATAACGGTATGTTAATGGTAATCATATAAATAATACATTTTAGTCCACCATTTGTAAAAAAAATGTAATTTTGTGCAATATTGTACCTATTATATAAATAAATATAACTATGTAAAAAAAAACAGTGCTTGAGACAAGTACACTTTAATCTTGTTTTGTAAAAAGTAAATAAACGTACTGAATGTGTAACCACAAAGTAGTTAAAAGGGTACAGAGGGTAAGCTTCATACAAGCGCTTCAAATAAGTACACTACTACAAGCTTGATACCGCGAGGTGCTTACGCACACACGCGCTGTCACGTACAGAGCCAAACCGGTTTAAACTGGTTTGGCGCCACTCGCCGGGTGCGATATGTCAGGGTTCGCGCGCTCACTCGCGCTGTCGATGTCGTGTTCGCGCAGCGTTACTGACTTGTTTCTTTTTCGACCGTGTCGTTTTGTGTTTTAAAATAGTGAACAAACATAGAAAAACATATTTTTAAAATTAATACCTATTAATTTTAAAAATATGTTATCTTTTCCCGCGGATTGACATAGGTAGGTATGTAATCATAATACCTAGCATATCCTAACTAATATTGCGAAAGTGAGTTTAATTGTTGGTTACCTCTTCACGCTTTATCTACTGAACCAATCTTACTGAAATTTCTCAATCGCATATATAGGTACTTAAGGTACTGAGCAGGACATAGGGGTACCTTTCATTCCGAGAAAAAGCACTGTTCCCGTGGGAAATTCACGCGGGTGAAGCCGCGGGCTAAAGCTTGTTTTATATACTTAATACGAGATTTATGTCCTAGATGATTGACTTATATACATAGGTACATATATAGGTGACTAATTACCCTATTTGTGATTGAATTATCCTAGTACATATTATAAATGCGAACACATACTATGTTGGAGTAGGTATACCTAGCTACCTATGTTCCGTTTTTTGTGCCTGAACGGCAAAAAGGATTTCAATGAAAGGTATAGATATAGATTGGACCTTTTCGTGATTTTTCAAAAACTATCTACTAATCCAATTTGCATGGAGTTTTCGCTATTCGACTCGAAATACTCCGTAAGTACAACTTAAGTAGATTAAGAACACTTTCAATGATAAACTGTTTTTCTTTCAATATACCAAAAATAGAAATAATATGTTTTTTTTTCAATAACCAAGTGATAGCCCTATAAGAATAGGTATGAATTTTGTCGTCTCTTAGGAAGCTTTCCATCTGTATAGTTTTAAGTAATCTGTGGTGTAACCAAGTATTACAAACAGTCTATGCTTAGCTGAATAGTGGGCTATGATGGAATGGAGATTCAGGTATAGTGACAGGTTGCTAGCCTGTCGCCTATGAGTAGAGGGATCCCCAGTATAAAACCCTTCAAACATCTCACCATAAATTTACAAGGTCTTTGCGGGCTGACGACCTATGTCAAAGTCAAATTATTTTATTGAAACTTTGCCTTCAAATAAGGCGTTTTCTCACGTCGAAAACTAATTATATAATAAACAAGTAATTATAAATCTCAAAGCTACAAATTACTAGCATTTCGGAACGACCACTGTTGAAAAGAAATGCCAGAAATCTAACCTAATCTAGTCTGTAATGTCTAATCTATTATTATTTTACTTCAAATTTAGTATCAATTTTTTTTTGCACGAAATTTATGACGTGATTTGCATTATATTACAAAACTTTGAAACACTAGAAAAATAACCTCAAAAGGCTGACAATAACCATTTCCCTTAGTTACTCTCTAGGTAGCAATCTGTATATAAATCAATGGATATGGCACCAGAATCACAAGGATGTGGTAACTGGGTACGGCCATAAATAATAAAGGTTTTATTACCTTTTTTATTGTTATTGGATTGAGAGTCACTCTTCGTATCGGTTTCCTTGACTATAAAAAGTTGGTAATAGAAAAAGTGATGTATTATTTTCGGGAGTGATATTTTTTTTACATGCTTTTATTTTTAGTTACTAATTCTATGATTTTTTAATTTGTCCTTTTTTACACGACTGACCAATAAAGGAGTGTTATGTTTTCAGGGTTCATGTATGTATGTATGTAAGTTTCTTTATTCCACCATAAGTCCTGAACGGCTTAACCGATTTTGATGTGAGAGGTATTTTTAGATTCCTTGCATTCCTCTGAGTGACATAGGCTATATGACGTCACCATGAAAACAAAATGGCGGATTATATATGCGATAAATAGCAGACCAAAAAAATAAAATTTGATCAACCTTATCGAGTGGGGTATCAAATTGAAGGGCTTTAGAAGGCGATTTCAAAAATGTATTTAACTTATATGTTTGTATGTACTTTTTGAGTAAAAACTCGTCAGTCGTGTTTTTTATTTTTAATAATTAGCTTGTTTGATTGTTTGTGTCCAGGCCCTTGGTTCTACAAACTAAAAACGTACTACAGCATGCCTCAGTTGTGTCTCAAAAGCCAAAGAAATCGTAATAAAACAGGAAGTCTTACAGAGATCTAGTCGCCGTAGTTCAATCTCTTTGGTTCTTGAGACACAATTAGGACACGACATCTACGTATGTAATTAGTTGAATAGGCCTCCAGGTCATTATGTAACTATATGGCGAGCACCTTTCTAGCCATATGGTCTACCTTACGTCTGATGAGACGTAAGGTAGACCATATGGCTAGATATAAGGAGGATGCTCCTTTGGTCGTATTCCTCATGACTGAGGGTCGTGGTCATTATATGAAATGAAACACAACGACTATCTTGGCTATTTTAATGGAGTGGTTGGCCATTGCCTTTTCGATTTCACACTTCTTCTCTTCTGTTCTTCTCTCAGCCGAAAGACGTCCACTGCTGGACAAAGGCCTTCCCCAAGGATTTCCACAACGACCGGTCCTGCGCTGCCCGCATCCATGCGCAACCCGCGACCTTCACCAGGTCGTCGGTCCACCGAGTCGGAGGCCTGCCAACACTACGTTTTCCGGTTCGTAGTCGCCTCGAGAACTTTACTGCCCCAACGGCTATCTGTTCTACGAGCTATGTGCCCCGCCCACTGCCACTTAAGTTTGGCTATTCTGCGGGCTATGTCGGTTACTTTAGTTCTCCTACGGTGTTTGTAATATAATGGGTGAAACGAAACGCAGGCGTTTCCCATTGCTGCCGCTAGGCGGCCGCGGGGTTCTCACACTGCTCGTGAATGGCGTCGCGGTCGACCGCCATTGTCCAGTGCTATATCGGTTTGTTTTAATACGCGGAGAGGTCCCGCGTCCCTTTTGTCTAAAACCACGTTGATTGTTGGTTAGTTTGAGTTATAATTGTGAGTTTCCTTTTGTTAAATAACTATTCCGTTTGTGTTTGTGAAAAAACCTGTTATTGTGACTTTTTCCTGTGAGATGTGAAACGTGGCTGGTCGCTCACATCTACCTGTTGCCGAGTCAACCTTCGGGAAGAAATCTAATTATTTGTTCTGGGGAATTGAGATCTCATGGGTTAGGTAGGGTGATTAGGGATCCCCCTTTCTGAAGACACTCAAGATTGGATCCGAAGAGCAGGAAGATTCAGTTTGGTAAGTGGACCCTTGAGTTTGTGGGTGATTGTAGTTATTAAGTTAGGTTTAATATACAGGGTTCTGTAGTTCCCGTTATAAACTATGGTGGTAGCAGTCTGCGTATAGTTTAAGTTAGTTAGGGTTTTAGTCGGACAGACGTAGTGCCGGGTCGAGGTTTTTACCGGTATTTTTTTTACCCGGTAAATTTTTCGGTACCGAACCCTCCCGCCATTTCGTTTGCCCGGATTCTCTGCGCACATACGGATCTCCTCATTTCTGATTCTGAGGATGTATGGACAATACATCCATTTCACACACTAGCTAATAATCATCAACCAGTATGCAGGTTTCTTCACGATGTTTTTCTTCACCGGAAACAAGTGGTGGTCGATGAAAACTAACATAGATGCATAAGGGTATATAAACTCATGAACAGGGCAGGATTCGAACCTGGGACCTTTGCAGCAACGGACGAGCGCTACCACTTTGCCACCACCGTTTCACCGACGTCTCATAACGTAAACCTAATTGTGTACACATACAAAAGAATATTAGTACCTACAATAGGCAGACTTTATGCTGAAAACGTCTAACAGTCAAATCATAGTGACATACTTTTTACACGACTGACCAAAAAAGGAGTGTTATGTTTTATATGTAAGTTTCTTTATTCCACCATAAGTCCTGAACGGCTTAACAGATTTTGATGTGAGAGGTATTTTTAGATTTCTTGCATTCCTCCGAGTGACATAGGCTATATGACGTCATCATAAAAACAAAATGGCGGATTATTTATGCGATAAATAGCAGACCAAAAAAAATAAAATTTGATCAATCTTATCGAGAGGGGTATTAAATTGAAGGGCTTTAAAAAGCGATTTCAAAATGTATATAACTTATATGTTTGTATGTACTTTTTGAGTAAAAACATGTCAGTCGTGTTTTTTATTTTTAATAATTAGCTTGTTACATTGTGTTGTTGTTTTTTTTCGCATACATTTAATAGGTTTATTTTAAGCTTCAAAATAATCGGATATTCTAGTATCCTATTATTAAAATAAATAGAATTCAGTGTTCGCAGATAGCAGACATAAGTGGCTTGGTCGTATTTTACGAGTGGGATATTTATCACTCGAGACTTGACGCGTTATTCGAGCTAGTGTAAACGGGTTGTTGGAAAATAAGCAGTTTCTAATAATAAAATGTACTTACCTACTGAAATGTTTCGAAAAATAAGTTTTTTTTATCAAAAAAAACAATACCAATTTTTTTTTTCTTGAAAAGGGACCTTTACATGCACTATTTTAAGTCTTAATTATTACATAATTGTTTTTATATAATAAATCTCAAAGTATTTTTAATTCATTTATTTTATTTCAGATATAGGTACATTCATATTTGAATTAAATTAAATTAAATTAAAAATAAAAATATTTTTAATTGATTGAAAGATTTAAAAAAAACTAATTTTTCGCGATAAATTTTGGGTCCGGCCGTTACGCCCTCAAACCGCCACGCACACGGCCGCGACGCTCACGAATTTTAAAATTTGTTTGTCCTGGACGCTCTCGGCCGCGACGCCCACGATTGTAAATCAACTTTTTTTTTTAATTGTAACTTGAGGAAGTACAGTTGAGTACAAAAATGTTGCGTTTCATTTATTAATTTCATATAAACCATGTGTATGTGTATTTTTTAAACTACCATTCATTATAATTTATGCATACACCAAGTATATAAAAAACAGAACCATTTATGAAATTATTAACAAAAATATAGAAAGGTTTCTACCGACATACTTAGATGCCAAAAAGGACATCTTGCCCCGTCTTTTAGTTATTAAAATGATTTTAGTTGATTTTTTAAAGTTTCGAAAATTGGAATAATATAAAGAATAGCACTGTACCGTACCTTAAATAACACGAAAAATAAACTAATGTCTACACTAACAGAAATTACTGATTTTATATAAACAAAAAAAAAATGTTAAAAAATGGTATTCATGAATCAAGATACATATAATTTTAAACTGTCCTTAAGTATGTGTAATTGTGTATACTTAAGGAAAGTTTAAAATTATATGTATCTTGATTGATGAATACCATTTTTTTTCATAACTAAACTCGGGCAAACATACCTACATACATAACTTTGGAAATACTTATTTTAATTGTAACAATTCTGTTCTCAACTGTACTCATTCAAGTTAGTTGCAAAAAAAATATTAAATCGTGAGCGTCGCGGCCGAGAGCGTCGAGGACAAACAAATTTTAAAATTCGTGAGCGTCGCGGCCGAGAGCGTGGCGGAATGAGGGCCTAACGGCCGGACCCTAATTTTAAATAACATAATAAATAAGCTGTTACCTGTTACATTTATTTTAATCAATTAATCAAACAACTTCCTCCAGTAAAAATTATAATTAATATCTAACCGCTTTTTCTAACAGTATAGTTCTATGTCATATTATGAAGTGGTGGTGGCTGAGTGGTCGCCCGCCTGTTGCTGCAAAAGTCCCAGGTTCGAATCCTGCCCGTGTTATAGAGTTTGTATACTAATCTGACTCATGCACCTATGTTAGTTTTCATAGACCACCACTTGCTTCCGGTGAAGGAAAACATCGTGAGGAAACCTGCACTCTGGTTGATGATTATCAGCTAGTGTGTGAAATGGAGAAGGCAATGGCAAACCACTCCATTAAAATTACCAAGAGAGTCGTTGTGTGTGTTTCATTCCATATAATGACCACGACCCTCAGTCATGAGGAGATACGACTAAAGAGAGAGAGAGTTGTATGTAATTAATTTCTAACCTCAACAACATTTTCTAATACTGCCTATTCCACTGGTACATGCCTCCGAAACTATAACCACAAACGTACTTTGTGCTTGTCATTTACCAAATAGAATTGGCTGGTTATAACCCATATACGGTTTACGATTTGTATCGTAACCGTAAATTAGAAGTTGGTATTAATAATAGGCACTCTGTGACCGCTGCTGCGTGAGTAAAGACAGTCAATGAGAGGAAATTAAGGTTACATTTGTATGTAGGTAATTTTTTTTTCTTTTTCTGTATGCCCCGGGCAAAGGGCAAAGACGAATTTTCTTTATATAATCTGTACAATGCGGCACATTTTAGTAATTCCAGGTAAGATCCAGTGATTTTGCCTCCGTCAGGACCTTACCATTAACCTTACCTTAAACGATACGAGCGCAAATTTCTATGCGAACAATTCTGCCACTTTAGGTGGGGGGGGGGGTAAATACGCTCACTAACGCATTGTTAGATTTAAACTATGCACACAATTACAAACAGTATGAGCATGATCATATTAAATTATAGGAGGATACCTGTATGTGGCCTCTCCCGTTTGTCTGCGCCACGTCTGTTTAGGATGGTCATGGTTGTATTAGAATTAGATGTCTGATATGTAAGTATCAAATATTTGTACTCATTCCTCCTCTCTATTTTCCTCCTTTTTATTTGGCTTCAAACTGCTAATGTATAGAATTCCCTCGCTGCGTTCGCTGTTTTCCGTTTTAGGGTTCTTTAAGGGACTTGTGAATAGGCACTTTTTGTATTTGCATGTCCTTAGATCTCATCTTCGCTTCTTATCAAGTAAGAATTTTTTAAGCTAATAGGTCCGACTGCTAAGCAAAAGCCTTATATGTCTTCATCTATTTCTATCGCTCGCGAGTTGAATAAAAGCCCCTTAACAGATTGTGATTCACATGACAGTTGTATGAAGCCTCGCCCCTTCAGTTTCTCTACTCATGCGCCGCTGCTCTCGGCATTTTATACCTACATTACCTTAATGTGTAGGCCGTTAGGCTCTTTATTGCTTTTAATATAAATTAAGGTTTGTAGTGTTGTTGGGGCATTTTTATGAAAACGCGTGATATAAAAATCTGAATTATGTGCTGAATTTTATTCACATGCTACTTTTTGTGGGGATAAAACTTGTTTGTTGATAAATTGAAACCATTTTATCTTTCTCTTCAATTCAGATGTCTCTCTCTCTCTCAGCCGAAAGACGTCCACTGCTGGACAAAGGCCTCCCCCAAGGATCCCCTTTGTCCAATTCAGATGTAATTCAAATAAAAAAAAAACTAAGTAACGAGTGAAGACATAAGATTAATCTAAAGCGCGGAAGTCCTTGTTGCTCGAAGATGTAGTAGGTAACATTAGTGTTCAATACTTACATTAGTAGGTATATGCAACGTTCCTGAAGCTAACGTCAGCTAAAAATGCTACAATAAATAAATAAATGAAAAAGGTCGTGCTATTTTAGTTTTACGTATCTACAATATTAGTGGGACTAGTTCGAACGTATACTTATTTATTAAAATCATATATTCTTTTGTTATTGACCTAATAAAACTTGATAAATCTATTACTAACTAAACTTTCGGAGCAATGGATACATACGGGAAAAGTTTTGGAGCTTCGGTTATTGAGATTGATTATTATGATTCCCAAAAGGTATAATTTATACCACTTACTCTTAAAGGTATGTTGTATTGAGGTACATTTGTAAAAAATACAAATAATTTCAGTTCTACTTTTTAATTGTTTTCTGTGAGCTTTTAATAAGGTCTAGGAGTTGGAATGCAAAATAATAATGAAGTTTATCGATATAGCGATCGGAACTTTTATTTTATTCCACGGAGTAAAATAAAAAATATTCTGGCTAGACCTATTCTAAATTAAATGATTGATTGATGATGATGAGAGATGATTTTTATTTTTTTTATTTATTATTTTTATTCAAAACACACGTTAGAAATTTTCACCTAAATCAGGGAGTTCTATAGTTTTCTCATTCGTACTAAAATTATATAATCACTTTGCCCATTTCTAGTTGAAACTACGTAAAAAAAAACCTATTGATTTTTACAGAATTCAGGTGACCATCTTGGAAAAATGTTAAACATGACTATCGCACCTTAAAAAAAATTGGAATCCTTTCAATTTAGTCTATGACTCCTTGCCGAAGACAAATTACCTCATTAATTCTGCAACACGGAGAAAATGCGTTTGTCCTTGCTTTCCCTAAAAAATGATGGGCCCAAAATGGCGCTCTCTCTATGGATCCTTGACTTTGCGCCTCGCTGGTTTCTAAAATTTTTTTTAAAGTGTTTTGAATAACGAAAAATTAATTGCCAGTTATAATGTAAACTATTTTATTTTTTTACGTTTTAGCAAATCGTGTTTTACTTTACTGGTTAAAGGAATGAGCGATTTTTCTGACAGCTAATTAAGAAAAAAAAAATCAGTACAAAAAAGTCTCAACAGATAGCGTTTTATGAAAGCCGAGTAGTAATAATGGCTGAACCTATATGGTGCGCTTTTACTTTTCAACCAGAGGCAGAAAAAAAAATCAAATAACAGTTTGACAGTTGCACAAATCACAATATAGATACTTTTTAGTTTTTTTTTTACTAAGTTTAATTTTTTTTTAATGCCAATCCCGTGGATTTTTTGCTTTTTGTATGGAATTCTTTCTCTCGGCTTTTACTAAGCGCCATCTATGAAGTCATTTGGAACTATTTCTTTTTTTAATTTGTGTCACGGAAATTAATTATTTAGTGATCAAAATATATATTGTTATGCTTCTGTAAATGAATTTATTTAAATACTTTGCACCTTATATTCATAAAAAAATATTTATATCAGGCAACAGTTTAAAAGTTTGTACAAAATGAATATTATTAAATGTATGTTTGTTTTTTATAGGCATATAATGTGATGAATTTTGAAATTTGTTTAAAATACCTAGTTATTTTCTATGTAAAGGTAAAAATTTAAAAAAATGTATTTAAAATTCGTCATAAAATTGGGACTAAGATAAAAGGCTCAATGGGAAAGCAACACCGACGTTCACCATTTTATAAAAGAAATTGTTTCTTGTGATTACATTTCAAGGTGAGTCGTGGTATTAAAATATTGCGTTTGCTCGGGAAATTCATTTATTTTGTTTACCTCGCTTATTGTTTAATAACCTTTTTCTTAAAGTCAGAAAATACATTTTTTTTGCAAAATATTTGCTGATTGTTTTATTGTTAATTTAAAAAGGAAAGTAATTTTGTTAATAAAATATTTGTACATCTTATGAAAGGTCAATAAGGACATCCACATAAAGCAAACAGAAAAATGCTAAAAGCACATGAAAATAAAACTTAAATTACAAATCAATTATTATTTTTGTGCTGTGTATCTATTGGTGCGGTATCCGGAAGCGGTGGTGGCCGAGTGGTAGGGCGCCCGCCTGTGGCTGCAAAGGTCCCAGGTTCGAATCCTGCCCGTGCTACATGAGTTTGTATACCAATCTGACTCATGTACCTATGTTAGTTTCCATCGACCACCACTTGCTTCCGGTGAAGGAAAACATCGTGAGGAAACCTGCACTCTGGTTGATGATTCAGCTAGTGTGTGAAATGGAGAAGGCAATGGCAAACCACTCCATTAAAATTGCCAAGAGAGTCGTTGTGTGTTTCATTCCATATAATGACCACGACCCTCAGTCATGAGGAAATACGACTAAAGAGAGATCTATTGGTGTGTTGTGTATTATTATTTTTGTGTTGTGTTTTCATGGAATCCTAAAAATAATATTAACGCTTATTTTTTAAAAGTACACTATTATAATTAAAAGAAAAAGAATATTTTTCTAATTGTCAATGAAATTAATATTATTTAAAAGATATTTTTGACTATTCAGCTAACGGGGCCACCGTTAGGGATAAAGACGTGATTCCATGTATGTATGTATATTTATGTACTTTATTAAAAAAAAGAAGAAAGTCATTTTTGAATATATTTTGACCATGAAGCCATCTCACCACTTTTTAGACTGCGGAACCCTAACAACGGCAAAACAACCTAAAAAAATTAAATTCAAAGTCAATCTTTCAAAAATTCGTCCCTTCTATCACAGAGGGTTTTATTTCGGACATTATTTTTCAGCTTTAACGTACCTTGAATACTAATGATTTTTTTACTCGTTTATGGGAAGTATTGAGCTAAAAAACATATTTGACCCAGAATTACATTACTGTACCCAAAAAATACGGATACAGTATCTAACACGAATCCAACCCAAGTATTTCTTACTTAAAATGAGACTCCAACCATTAAAATTATAACAATACCGAAATACTAAATAAATATTTATTTATACATTTTATTTTTCACTAGCTTTCGCCCGCGTGAATTTCCCACGGGAACAGTGCTTTTTCCCGGGATGAAAGGTACCCTATGTCCTTCTCCAAACTTCCAGCTATGTGTGTATGCGAAATTTCAGGAAGATTGGTTCAGTAGATAAAGCGTGAAGAGGTAACAAACAAACCAACAAACAAACAAACTCACTTTCGCATTTATAATATTAGTTAGGATAGGATAGTTAGGATTAGGATTAGGTCTATCGTCATTTATTGAAAAAAAAAATTTAGGCCTATTAGACCTCATGTTTTTTTTTACTACAAAGTGCACGTACCTAGGTTTCACAAATAAATGATTCTATCTTTCTTTCTTTCCATTCCACAAGACTTCTCGGCACATCGTAATAAAATACTGCATTATTCTTCTTAACAAAATCCATTTTTCCTCTTAAGGTTGCACTAGCCGCGAGCTCGAACTCAGTGGCGGGCGCGGCCAAAAAGCTGCTGTTTCACCTAGCATTGTGTCCGACAGAGATAGAATCAGTGATGAGCAGTCAGACGCTATCTGTACGCATACACCGAGCGCACGCACACAAACACCTGTCCGAAGTGAATGAAACGACGTTAGACGATTCACACATTCACACACAACACCGACCGAGCCGCGTCGGGCGCGCCGCTATGCCTGCCGGTCGGCCAAAAGCGAGACAGTACCTACAATTTCGTACAATATAACTAAAGGCGCGGCGGCGCGGGCGTTTATATACCTATAGATTGCTTATTATAGTCAGGATATAGACATATCTACCTATAGGATAGAAGATTCACATAAAATGAGTAATGTAGGTACTTACCTACCTACAATGTTTTTTTATCAGGTGCCCAGACATAAGAAACAAATAAATAAATAAATCATAATCATAATCATATCATAATCATAACATATTATAAAACAAAGTCCCCCGCGGCGTCTGTCTGTCTGTCTGTTCGCGATAAACTCAAAAACTACTGAACGGATTTTGATGCGGTTTTCACTAATAGATAGGGTGATTCATGAGAAAGGTTTTAGTGTATAATTTGTTTAGGTTTTGTGTATATTAGTTGAAATATGACGATAATTGTTAAGGAAGTCGGAAAAATTTGCCGCCCGGCAGCTTTCATCGAAAACGCTGTCCAATTCCTAAGAGATGTATCAAAATCATGTATGGAGGAATTGTGTATCTATAATAGGTCTACAAAAAAGTCCGCGATAGCATATATCTAGCTTTTATATTTCAGCCACAATAACTACTTTTATGTTTTAAAAATAATTAAAATCGTTACGTGTTTTTTAACTGGTGATATTAACCAGAACTTATTAATCCTTATCAAATTAAACAAGTCTATCGTCACAAGTACTTAATATATTTAATATTTGCTTTTTACTGCATGTAATTTGGATCAATAGTTTCCGAAATACTACGAGTTATCTAAATACCAGCAACGCGCCGCGAAACCACCTAGCGAAGACTCAAGCAAGGCGCAGTATAGGTAGCTATCTCTGAGCGGGCGCGTTTTCGTATGTTTTTACACGACTGACCAAAAAGGAGTGTTATGTTTTTACACGACTGACCAAAAAAGGAGTGTTATGTTTTCAGTGTTCATGTATGTATGTATGTAAGTATGTATGTATGTAAGTATGTATGTATGTAAGTTTCTTTATTCCACCATAAGTCCTCAACGGCTTAACAGATTTTGATGTGAGAGGTATTGTTAGATTCCTTGCATTCCCCCGAGTGACATAGGCTATGTGAGTTGTCAGTCGTGTTTTTTATTTTTTAATAATTTGCTTGTTATTATCAATATTTATTTTAGTAGGAGGTAGGTATCATTAAAAAAACCGGCCAAGTGCGAGTCAAACTCGCGCACCGAGGGTTCCGTACACGAAAAGCATCTCACATTATAGCTCTCACTGGAAAGACCTAGAAATTTCAAAAACAAACTTAACTTTGCAGTTTGATTCCTAGGAATCGTACTGCATCGAGCGCAAAAATAAGTTTGTAACATTTTTTTTAAACTTCCAACAACATATTTACAGTGTATGTACTGTTAGATCTTGCTTTTTGCCAAATTTCATAATTTTAGGTCAACGGGAAGTACCCCGTAGGGTTTGATTGCTGCCTGAAATCGCAAAATATACGAAATTTCGCTACATTTACGGTAGGTACCTATAATATCTCTTGATCGCGTTGACGTATAATTTTGATTATTTTTTTGCTAAAAGAGACCATGTATCCGAGTATTAGATATTAATTTCAAATTGATACCTTTAAGCGTCCTAAGAAAAAAAGTTTGACAGACAGACGGACAACAAAGTGATCTTATAAGGGTTCCGTTTTTGACTTTTGAGGTACGGAACCCTAAAAACCGGTCAAGTGCGATTCAAATTCGCGCACCGAGGGTTCCGTAGACGCTAATCAAGTTTTAAAAACAAACTTAACTCTGCAGTTTGCTCCTTAGGATTCATATTGCATCGAGCGCAAAAAATAAGTTTGTAACACTTTTTTTTTAACTTCCAACAACATATTTACTACTTTCAGATTTATTCCTGTACAAGTACTGTTCTGTACTAAGTACCTTGCTTTCTGACAAATTTCATAATTTTAGGTCAACGGGAAGTACCCCATATATTTTGATTGCTGTCTGAAATCGCAAAATATGAAGTAGGTACCGTAAACTGCTGCAACTTATCCAACTACACACAAATTTGCCTATTTCATTTGAATTACGATATATCGCATTTGCTTGCTTTATTCTCGTTTTCTACCATTCTGTAGTAACTATTCATTATTTGGGCAACATATTTTTCATTTTTTATAATTGTAACTCCATTAATACTCTGTCAGTTGTGCGACAAAGATCGGTTGGTGAGGCAGCATTTAATTTTAACTATTAAAAAGCTGTGTTTTCGCACAGGATTAACTGCCTAAGGTAGGATAATATTGTCTTCTTCTAGTATAACTTGATTTTTTATGCAAAAGATTGTTTTTTATCAAAAAAACTTAGAAGGCAATCATGTGTAGTGTTTTGAAAACTTGAGTGACATAACTTTGCCTGGGTCTAGGGTTGTCAAATTTTGTTAACTAGCTTTTACTCGCAGCTTCACTCGCGTGAATCTCACTTACATTATGCTTACAAATTTATTTTAGAATTTGTTTCCTCTAGTTATATTAGAAGTGCTCGTTGTAAATTTGTAAAACAATATTCAAATATTTTTTGTAGAAATAATTGTAAAAGAGATTCAACACTTTGTATACTTTTCTTTTATACTACAATCAAAAATTAAGATTATTAATAATTGTTGATTAAAATGATGAGACATTATTACCAAGAAGCATTAAAATTGTAATTTTTTAATTAAAGTAGCCATCTGGTTTTTTTTCTTTTATAAAAAAGTATTTATAATAATCTGTATTCTTTTTGACAACCCTATAGTCAACGACATTTTTGTATGGAAAGTCTGTAGAACCTGCTACAACTTGGCCTAGTAGCTGTAATAAAAAAATGATACAGTATATTGCACTGATTAAATTAGCAGAGACAAGAAGGTTGTCTTATGCACATGAAAAAAAAGTAACGGAAACGATAAGTACAATAAGTATCGAATTATCCTTCTAGGCAAACTTGTGTCTTTTACATACAACTCTGCCTACGACTTTGAGCCCTTGTAATTCAGAAAATTGGTGGAAATTAATAAAATTTGGGGTCTCAATAGCAAGCCATTATGCCTGTCTTCCATTTAAAAACAATTGAGAGTCAAAATTATGAAAAGGTTCCGAGAAAATCGCAAAAAACGTCAAATTCCGTGCAAAGTTGCAGCAGTTTACGGTACCCCATATGTTTTGAGTGCTGTCTGAAATCGCAAAATACTCCTGATTTTTTTGCTCAAAGTGACCGAGTATTCGATATTACACCTCTGAAAAAATAAAACAATTTTTTTCGATATCTTTCAAATAACTGAATTGAATTAAGATATTTAGTTTTTATTTTTATTTTATTTACTTGAAGAACATTTTAATTTGACACAATTTTAGTACGGAACTCTCAAAAGTAGAATAATATGGTTCAATCAATAATTTGTAACTAAATTTATATTATCTCTATAAAATTCAATAACAATTCATGATTTTTAAATGCTGGTGTTAAAAATGTATTAAAGGTGGTGTTATCCACTCATGTTACGTGCTCCTCGAAGTTTAGGTAAATATGTACTGGAATATCCGATCTCTGCTTATAAGGACCCTAAAAATAAATATATTGTCCACCCGAGCGAAGCCGGGGCGGGCCGCTAGTATAATATAAATATATACGGACAAATCACACAGATTGTGAGTTAGCCCCAAAGTAAGTTCGAGACTTGTGTTATAGGATACTAACTCAACGATACTATATTTTATAACAAATACATATATAGATAAACATCCAAGACCCGGGTCAATCTGAAAAAGATCATTTTCCATCATGACCCGACCGGGGATCGAACCCGGGACCTCCGGTGTAGCAGTCCGGCGTGATGACCGTTGGGCCACGGAGGTCGTCGGTAGAACACTTACTCAATGTTTATTTGAAGTTTTTCACGCCTGTTCTTCAGTCAACCAATACAAAATCCACTCAAATCAACAATTTCAATTACGTAGGTAGTCCAATTCAACGCCAAGTCAGATATAGTAGGTAGGTAGTATCGAAATCTAAAGGAATGAGCCGAGCGAATAACGAAAGTGACGTAAGTATTGTGCAGGTGTGCGTGAGCTTCTTCCCTCCGCACCGCGCCGCCCCGTCCGCCCGGGGAACAATATTGAGTGAAATGCACGACAATTCATATCAAATCGTGCGCGTGAAAAATTGCGAAACGTCCTTTGGAAAATGGGGTTTTCTGAAAAAACTACTGCTCAAATCAATCACAAATAAAGTTTATTGGAATCTTCGATAACTGAACTTTGTCGGTGCGGTTTTTGTTTTCGATATTTTACACTTCTTTTATTACTTATTTACGCCCAAAGTTGTATGAAAATTAGCACGAAAAACTAAAGTTTGATGGCTCACAACTTTAGAGTGGCTTTTTATTTTACTATTCTGGTTCCGTACAGACAAAATTAATAATGACACAAAACGATATCATGTTTAACTTTGGATGTACAATGTCAAACAATGGAGTAAAACCCCGAAATTTGTATGGGAAAATTATCGACTAGCGCGACCTTAACAATGAATAGCCGTTTTCTGATTGAAATCCTAGATTTCACTGCTTTTTGCCGAGTTTCTTTATATTCGACTTAAAGACTTACTTTTTATAATGTAGTTTTTTAAATCAAAATTGTTAATCAACGTACTCCTTAGGTTTTCCGTTACTGAAGAGTGAAGACCCTTATTAAAAAACTGGCCAAGTATGAGTTGAACTCGCACACCTAGGGTTCCGTACAAACGTACATGGGTAGGTATTATGAATACATGGATCGGTTCGTTAAACCGCAACGACCGGCAAACATTAAAACGTTTTTCAACCTAAACTACCACATATATATACTTCGGATGCATTCCTGTCCAAGTACTGTAAAACATTGCTTTTTGCCAAATTTCTAATTCACTGGAAGTACCCCATAGGTTTTGATCGAATTTCTTCTGAAATCGTAAAAATATCGAAAAAGTGCGACATTTATGGTCATAAAATTTTGTTTTTTTTTTTATAACTGAAAGAGATCGTAGACCCATGTATCTATTGTACCTTTTCAACTTGATACCTCTACTCTACGAAAAAGAAACTCTGAGAAAAGGGATTCCATTTTTGCCTTTTGAAGCACGAAACCCTAAGAAAGCATCTGATAATAGGGATCTTTTAAAAGAAAATTTAATTAAAGTTGTAAGCAACGTAACAAAGACGACTTTTATTTCAAAATACCTAATAAAAAAGTGTATAAAGCTCCACTGTCTACTATAAATTGAATTACTTATTTCCAAGTAACAGTCTCAAATTAATGTAAGTTTTTAGTATTTTTTTATATTATTACGTGGGACCGACGACGACCTGGTGAATGTCGCGGGATGCGCATGGATGCGGGCAACGCAGGGCCGGTCGTTGTGGAAATCCTTGGGGGAGGCCTTTGTCCAGCAGTGGACGTCGGCTGAGAGAGAGAGACGTGGAATAATATATTTTTTTTTTTTTTACTTTTTCATTTGAGGTACAGAAACCCTAAAAAATAAACCCTAAAGACCCTAAAAATTACCAAAAAAATAATAGAAATGTATGAATGTTATTATCAACTCAGATGCCTTTAGGCAACTTGAAAAAATCCATGCAAAATTCTGAGAACAACCTAAAAATACTAGACGAATTTTGATGAAATTTAGTACATGGTACTTTTTATCCTGTAATTCATACTACACAGAAACTTAAAAAAAATTCAACCGTAAAAAAAGTAGGTGTGATAATAAAATAGTCTAAGAGGCTGGGACCTACATTAGCATATTTTTATCCCAGGTAATCTTACTTGAGGGTGTTTTAAGTAATGCAAAGCTTTCACTTATTCAGATGACTGACTTACCGGGCTTTTTGTTTCGTTGTAATTTATTTTTCTGACCGTATTTTTTGTTTGGCGATTAGCGACTTTCTTTTGTTTTAACTGAATTTAAAGTAGAAAGTCCTTATGCGCTGTCGTTATATTATTTAAGTCTTTACTTGAGTAGAGTAAGTCCTATTGGATCCATTACAACCGATCCGGAATTCCGGATCCGTATTATTTTATACTTTTTTTTTAAATCTCATCGGATGCCTTATGTCGTTTACTCGGAAGATCTCTTCTTCTATTGGCTCTATAAATACCCTTTATACAGTTTTTCTTAAGGATTTCCTATTTTTATTAAATGTATTTATGATACAGATGATATTTCCTGTTGCTTCCAAATGTCATTATATTAATTTTTATGAATTCCTCTAATAAAAAGTATATTACTTTCCATTCAAGAATTTCCTTTATAATGTAATTCAACCTCATACACTTGACTTGCCTTTAAAAGTAATTTTGCGAATCCAAAACGCCCTCAAAGGTTCAGACCCCAATCGAAAGCGTGGAACCTTTTAAAAAGGTCCACTCACAAACAATGAAACGCTGTGTGGCGAATGTTCTCCAAAATATGGGGCTCCCGGACTTTCCTCACTTGAATTGAGGATATTATCCGAGAGGAGACTATTGTAGAGACTACATTGGTCAATTCTTTTTTTTTATATTGAGATCTAAAGATTTGTTTAAATTGCTGACGTATTCTGAGATCATCATAATTATTTATAAATTATTTAGTAGTTATAATAAAATATGAATGACCTAATTAATTGACTATTTTGGAGAGAATGGTTTATTCCACCGCATTAGAAGGCGGTAGTAAACTTAGCTAAGTATTTAGAACTAAGTAAATTATATTATTTACCTCAATAAGCGATGCATTGAATTTGAATGTAGCTTGGTCTCCACATATTTCTACTCTGCAACGTTATTACACTGGTAAATGATTGTGTGTCCGTGCGTCGGACGTCGGGAACTTTCGATGAGCCATTCTACTATCGAGTTTTCAATTCATTCGATAGAAAACTCTCGTTCTAAGAAAGGTAAATAGAATGAATTGGTAATTTACACAAGTTTTTTATTACCTACTTAGCACTTATACTATAAGTTATAATAAATTTTCGTTACCAACGATTTTTTTTTAAGTTTGTTTCAGCCATACTGTCTACAGGTCATACCCAAAGGGCCCAATGGAACTCAAAAATCCTAGTTAAAATAAACAAGTCATTCACGTACTGTAAGATCGAGGGGTATTAAGGCGCTACCCAAGGCTAATCAGAGGGGCGGTACGTAAGCTCCGCCTTAAAGCAGACACAATAAGGTTTTTTTTCGAATTTTCTATTTTGTGTTTTTGCTAGCGAGTTTTCGTCAGGCTCTTAGGGTAATTTTTTTTTTTTTTAGGCTCTTAGGGTAATTATATTTAGAGGTTTTCTATTCTATTTATATTAGAGGTACTCTAAATATATTTTTAAAAATAAGCCAAAATCGTTTTAAGTAATTGTAGTCTTTGTTGAATTCTTTTAAAAAAATCTACTGTTATCGCTTAATTTACGGTGATTTTCGACGATAAAGGAAAAAAAAAACAGGATTATGTATTGTAATTTGATTCGATATAATTCTAGTTTAGTATTTTTTTTCTTTACGGGATATTTTTCCTGCTTCAGTACTTCTAACCTATGGTTCACACTTGAAGTTTAAAGACAGTACGTTTTCGGAAAATCCTGATTGGGTATGTCCTTAAAAAAATCTATAGTGTTTATGATCCTAAACTCATGTTCTAACTTTACACTATAAAGCAGCATCAATCCGACCCTTCTTAGCATCACTATCACTCTCAATTAAACCGTAAACAGACCCTCAATAAACTAAAACGGTAATAAATGATCCTTGAATATATTACTTGAATTCTAATGGCTGTATGAGAGAACGACGTACCTATAACATTTTGATCTGATTTTGAAGCCAATATCAAAATTTTTACAGTACAATACTAGCTACGCTTAGAGCTTTACTCCGTGGGAATTTCGAGATAAAAGTACCCTATCTACATTCCCGGTATTTTTCTACCATTTGTTTCTACCGTGTACTAAATTTGTATGGTAGTTTTCATCGACTACCACTTGCTTTCGGTGAAGGATAACATCCTGACGAAACCTGCACTCTCGTTGATGATCATCACCTAGTGTGTGAAATGGAGAAGGCAATGGCAAACCACCCCATTAACATTGCCAAGATAGTCGTTGTGTGTGTGTTGTATTCTATATAATGACCACAACCCTCAGTCATGAGGAATTAGGGGTACCAAATTGTAGGTAATTAATTGAGATACTAACATACTCACTCCAACTTTCGCATTTATAATATTGTTAGTAGGATTTAGTATTATTACATAAAATCATACACGGTACAGTTGATTCACCAGAAACGCTCGCTAACATTAATCACCATACAGCCCCTAATGCTCGAAGACCGAAGCCTTTTTTTGTTCCCGTTCAAAATAATCTTATAGGTCAACATCAACCATTGCATCGTATGTGTACAACATATAATAAAATAGTTACAGAATCCGCTGTCGACACATGTCCTGATATATATAATAATTATTTAAATAAATTTAGAAAGCAGATCAAGCATATCCTCAACCTCAACAACACAAATAACTCTTAATTTTCATTTTTATGTTTTTTTTTTTTTCATTCTATTTTGTGTTTTTTTTTTAATAGTTATTTTTTGTAACTGAGAGCATCTATTTTGTAATAAAGTTGCATACATTTTGTAATTTTAAATTTTAGCATAATAATAATATATTTAGCTGTAGTTGTTTTTGTATATCATGCTGTGTAAACACGCCTAGGATAACAAATTTGTTCACAAGCTATGCCAATTTGTACATCTATATTTGTTTGTTATCTGTTGTGTTTTCCTAAATAAATAAATTAAAAAGGATTACTAGTTGCCCCCAGAGCTTTGATCCTATGGGAATTTCGGGATAAAAATGAGGTTGCTGCTTATGCCGCTTGCCTTTTTTTATCGAAGTGAAAATGCCTTCGCATACCGCTTCACTTCTCGATAGACGAGTAGTCTAAGCGGCATGTGGGACTTGGACCCATTAAAAACACCCCGGTGCCTCTACATGCCTATACTGAAGAGGTGGGAACGGTGGAGTTGCCACCAATCTTTCACACTCTCCAGCCACGGCAGTGACCTTCAAATGGGGAAATATTAAGGCGCTTAACTACTCTCTAATTTCTTACTACTGTTCCGAATTGGCATTGACGTTCGGGAAATTTTTTACATAAAAAAATAAAGCATTTATTTTACTTCAATCGCTTCGAATCTCATGCAAATCGAGAAAAAAATTTCATACTAATTGTATTAGTAGTAGGTAATAAAATAAATTGTATAAAACAAAAATCATTTGCCCATTTCGAGCGGGGCTCTGTGGGGGGGATGGGTCCTCTTACCTCGCGTCATGCTGTGCCCGTAAATACAAAAGAGCATCGGGCACCTAACGCCTTAAGTAGGTTTGGTTTGTGGTACTACCTGGATTGTTACTTACTGTAAATTTAGATAGCTTATTACATACAGACTAGAAAATACCCCCATACATGGGGTGGTACCCGTGTGGTTCCCGGGTTAGAATAGAACCACTCCATCTCATTCCATGGATGTCGTAAGAGGCGACTAAGGGAAATGCTTCCGATGGGCAGCAGCGTCGGAAGCTCACAAAGCCAAAAAAAACTGCGCTCGCCAACCCGCCTGCCAAGCGTGGTGAGTATGGCAAATCCCCCCAAAATCTTGGGGGAGACCTTTATCCAGCAGTGGATATTTTGCGGTTGTAATGATGAGAAAATACAAGGGGATTTGAAATTACAAAGCAATTATGCTCAGAGCGTGTTTAGGCTAGAAACTGTTATATACTGTAGTAGATACTGTTTATAATCTGTGGTATACAGCTGCGAGCAAGTTGTTTGTTCCCAACAACAGAGGATGCCTAAATATGCTATTTCACTTATATTAGACGAAAACACCGACGGGATAGAAGTTAAGTAATAAAAAATATTAATGTGTTATGTTTATTAAGAGTTATAAGTACCTCGATTATATAGACATCACAATTTTTTTGTGGGAATAGGTATAATAATACAAACACCGGATACAAACTTAAAAGTAACATAAAAAAGGGAAATATACAATGGCGGACTTGTCCCATGAAGGCATCTCTTCCAGTCAACCAGCAATAAATTGAGATGATATATTTACTCAATAAAATAATTTATTTATTTATATTACCTATACGAAAGTTATCTATAAAATTTTACACGTGCGTCATTTGTAATGATAACGCATTATTGTAATGCATGACCTAATTGACGGATCTGAAGATCATCTCTCAAAAAAAAAACTGCTCAATAGTAAACTGCGTGGAAATTACATTTCAGTGATACTACGTATCTACGTAGTAGATGTTTGACAATATAGATATTTGATTTGATTTTGGTCACACATTAAATGGTTAAATGCACGCAGATCTCCCTGGTAGCAACAAAATCTTGTGCCAAAAATTAAATTTTCGTAAAACCTTTTTACGGAGCATATATCTAACTAGCTTTTTCTCGCGGCTTCGCTCGCGTTAATCCTTTCTTAGCGGATGCCTACGTCATAACATCTACCTGCATGCCTTTCAGCCCGATCCGTCCTGTGGTCTGGGCTGTGCGTTAATAGATCACTATGTCAGTCAGTCACCTTTAGATTATTCATAGTATTTTTACCAATACGTTGCCAAACGAACAGAATTCGCCTTCTCGTCCTTTTGTTTTATCAACATTTCGCTGCTTTCTTTCTATACTCTATCTGTTTTATATAAGCCTAGTTCACTTCTATTACGTAACACATCACAAACTAATGGGGGAGCGATTTGCATTTTAACACAAATAGACGATAAATTGTTAATGTCGTGTGTAAACTGACTATTAATGATTGGATTGTCATTAATTATTTATTTGGGCTTGAGTATTTGCAAACGGGTCTGGTTAAGAGGAAATTGGATTATATAGGCCAGTTTTAAGCTACTTATATAAACAAGTGATTATGCATTTAAACTTTACAATACACTCGAGAAAACCTATAAGTTTCAAACATCTACCTATGTGTCTTAACCATAGACATAAAACTAAAATTATTTTTAATAGACTTACAAACTTGTTTGTCAAATGAAGCCCAAAAACGTTTAAAATAGTGTGCTCCAAATTAGATATTGTTCACAAATTCTAGGGAACCAAAACGCACCAAAAATATCAAACTTGATAAAAATGAACCTTACAGAAGATATTACCTGTCCTTCACCAACATAGGCAAAAACCATATCTGACATCCCGCTTCCTCAGCTGTCTGTGTCTTAAGGTAAATTAAAAAAAATTTCTAACTCTATGGTCTTAACGACTCACACAGATCCAAGAAATCCAATAAAATATCCATTTGTCTATATTTGTGTCATATAAATTGTTAACACAAGTCTTTGCATATTATTTATGTAAAAACTCAATTGCACAAATTACAAAAATTATGTACAAATGGTGGACTTAACGCCATATGGCATTCTCTACCAGTCATTAGATCAAACAGAAAGTAGTAAAGTGCAACGAAATAATATTAATTAAGGTACATTCAATACATAGACTTAATAATAATATTTTCTACTTACATACATCCACCATACATATAATTACGCCTTTATCCCTTACGGGGTAGACAGAGCCAAGAGTCGTGAGACTCGAAGGCCACACTTAGCTGAATAATGGGCTTTCTGATAGAATAGAGATTCAGATTTAGTGACAGGTTGCTAACCCATCGCCTATGAGTGGAGGAATCTCCAGTTTAATGCCCTTCGCTATTTCTACTTACTCTTGACTTAATTATTATGTGCATTCTTTAAGTTGTACGCTTGTTTGCAATTTTCTTTTTTTTGTCTTATATGTTTACAGTAATAAATAAATCTATGTCTATGACAGTAGAAAATTCCGTAGCAAGAATCCGGTCATAATCCGGGCATATTAAACAAAAATGTAATTTGAGATTCATCCGGCCCGCCATATTGCCCGCATATAAATGAAGTCATAACTCACGTAGGAAATAGGTCAAGAGATGCTAAATCATTTGTTATGAGGGCTCTGTCCACAGCGATTCACATGGTATAAGGCTTGGACTCCGTAGAGATGAGAGGAGCTATTGTATAGCATGTTGTGTTGTAGTAAGTCTACACTGAAAAAAAGTTTTACTTATCCACGACCAAACTTTCGTCAACCCATAACATAATAAAGTGACCACATCCTAACTAATATTATAAATGCGAAAGTGAGTTTGTTTGTTTGTTGGTTTGTTTGTTACCTCTTCACGCTTTATCTACTGAACCAATCTTCCTGAAATTTCGCATACACATAGCTGGAAGTACGGAGAAGGACATAGGGTACCTTTCATCCCGGGAAAAAGCACTGTTCCCGTGGGTAATTCACGCGGGCGAAGCCGCGGGCGAAAGCTAGTACATACATCGCTTACCATCAGGTGACTCGCTTGCTCGTTTGCCGTTATGTTATAAAAAAAAAAACAAAAAACATAACTTTTTGCAATATGTAACCAAACCAAGTTAACTTTTTGTTAAAATCAAGTTAACTTAGTATTTTGTCAATTTTTGGTTATTCCTGAAATAGCTAAAGTAGTTAGGTTATCCTTTTTTTTGTGTACTTCCATATTTTTCGGCTTCGCCCTCGTGAATTTCCCACAGGAACAGTGCTTTATCTCAGGATGAAAGGTTAATAAACAAACAAATAAATAATCAAACATACAAAGAAACACACTTTCGCATTTATAATATTAGTTAGGATTCATTTTTTTATTTGTCATGTCCTTTTTTACATTTTTAAATATAAAATATTACAAAAAATTAAAAATAAACATTTAACCCCAAGCAGGTCGGGTGGTCAGGGCTCCAACGAGAGGAATCTCCTCTCAATGCGGGCCGTGTCCAAGAGTACCGCCTTCTGAATCTGACTCTTGACCCAACTGCCGAGCGAGAGTCTCTCTAGATGACGATCGAGACTCTTCGCTATAAGTCCGTTCACACTAACGACTATCGGAACAATAATCGTTGAGCCAACACGCCACATGGCGGTAACCTCGTTGGCCAAGTCCAAGTTTAGATTTTATTTTTTAGTTAGGATTATTATTAGGATAGTGTATTATAAGTCTCAAAGCTAAAAACTACTAGCATTTCAGAACGACCACTGCTGAGAAGAAATGCCAAAAGAAACTCATAAAACAGTCTTAGTCGCCTCGAAATGATGTAAAATGAAGATTTTGAGCCATTTAAACAAAGAAACATCTCCTCCACTATTCAGCTAAGCGTGGCCTTCGAGTCTCACGACTCTTAGTTCTGTCTACCCCGTAAGGGATAAAGACGTGATTCTATGTATGTATTGTTTGTATGTACATCTCCTCTCTCTGCATTAGTGGAGTCCAGGCCATATTGCTAAGAAATAGTTATTACAACAAGAACAATTTCCAGGGTTGACATTTGCATTTAGAGCAAACCGTCCGGAGATGGACTAAATTAATTTGTCAAGATATGAACTGTCAGCCAGGGTTTCGGTGTTTTGGCTCTGTAATTTAATTTAATATATCTTGGACATTTTGAGGAGTGAAAATGGTGGAGATCTTATATTAAAGGCCTTGCCAGGAATCCGAAGTATATAAGAATAAGTTTATTTATTTTAAACATACAATAAATCATTCGTTTGATTATTTCTTGGTAGTCGTGTACGTAATAGGTACATCTTATTCCTACCAAAAGTAGCCAGCAGGAAGGCGTAGAAAATAAGATCACATTGTACTTTTATTTTACGATCTTGTGGCAGAGCCTATATAATAAATTTGGACGCTAACCGACTGATTATGGTATATCAACGTAGAGACTAAACCGCCGAACGTAGAAGTTTGACATTTTAATAAAACTATTTTCAAAAAAAATGAACCGACTTCCATCATAAAACTTAAAATCATGAAATAACAATAAAGAAAAATGTATTAGCATGCTACCTACTGAATGAGGTGAAGTCGGTGCCAAGTGCAGCCAGATAGCATTTTTTGGTAGCCGTTACGAAACAAGTCGACACTGAAAAGTCGACACCAGTAACATTTTTGGTCGCTGCTACGACTATGTTTCGGTCGCTGCGACTAAAGTGGGGCAAATCTCGACACGGTAACATTTGGTTTTTAAGTTACGACGCTGTATGGTAACAATGCGTCGACTATTTCAAAAATCATTCGTTCATTCGTCAATTCTCTTCATTCTTTTGCAACCTACGAGAGACAAATAAAATGTCAAAGAAAACTCATGCAATATGAATATTGAAGACAAATTGAAAGGTCCGCCATAATTATTTTGACAGCGTAAGTTTATTTTTGAAATTAATTAGTTTTAAATGTGTTGTGATATTGTGATTTTAGTGGGAAAAGAAATTTGTCGTATTATTTAACAAAATACATTGAAAATCATCAATCATACAATGTTTACATGGTTTTCATTAGAAGTTTTGTTATTTTTTTGGACTCCAGACCTTTTAGTTTAATCAAACTGTACACTTTTTATGCTAATAATATGATATTTAAGCAAAAATAATCCATAAACTTACAAAAACATTTATTTTTTTAGTGAAATTATACTAGTCATATTTGATAAAAAAGTTACGACACTGCGTCGACTTGCAGACACAAAGTTACTAAATTTATAATATGGTGTCTATCACTTTAATCTTTCCAGCGGTCCTAAAACTGTTGACAATGCCTTTCTCAATTGCAGTACATGCGTCGAAAAATCTATTTTGCATTTAATAGGTAGTTGAGAAGAGATGAGTTTGGCGAACTGGAGAAGAATGAAATGCAACATTAAAGTACAAGGCATAGCGACTTTTGCCGAAGGAATAAAACTAAAAGAAACTTTAAATAACTACAAGACAATTTTAATTAATTATGTTTTAAGAAGAAATAATGATCTACGTATATTATATTATATTATTAATTATAAATAAAGTAATCGTTATTACTTACTTGGAGTTTCATTTTGTCTTACTAATAAATTGTTGATTTTCCTGTAGTCATGTTTAGTTGGCATACAATTTAGAAATATTTGAGAACCAGGTGCAGTTGATATTTTTATGCTTATTTTGGTAAAATTTTGTTTTGGAACTATCTTCTTCTTCTTAGCGTGTCGACTCGGCGGGTCAAATTTGTGATGACCAATATGACGCCACAGATACAGCATTATCTGTTGCGTCATATAGGTCTTTAAGCGTACAGGTAGTAGGGCACGCTGGGCAAGACAATAAATGTGCCATAGTTTGGGGAGAGGCACCACACAAACAGGCTGTTTCCGAGCTATATCCCCACCTGGACATATTTTCTTTGCTTCGGCCGACTTGTGTCCGGAGTCTGTTTATAGACTTCCATGTCGGCCAAGGTAGACTAGATCCAGGGGGGAGGTGCTCTGATAGCGGGTTGGGGGACGCTGCGGGATATCTCTTCCACCACAAGTCAATCCGAGACTGCGAGGCTTCACCAATCAGAGGCAGCACCTCCTTAATAAAGCTGTGGCGGCTCTTCAATCTCTGGGTAACCGGCACATGGTCGTGAAGTGGGTGTCGAGTGTCAGTTACCCTTTTGACCATTTCAATGGAGGCAGCCACATCCCTACGGACATCCGGAGGCGCAATACCAGCTAACGGATACAGCTTTTCCACAGGGGTTGGTTTGAGACAGCCTGTAATAATCCGGCATGTGTCGTTTAGAGCTGTATCCACCTGCTGAGTGTGCGCTGATCGGCTCCAGACTGGGCTAGCATATTCGCCTGCCGTAAAACAAAGAGCCAATGCAGTCGTACGTAGAACCCGTGGTGAGGCTCCCCAATTGGTGGACGTTAATCGGCGTAGTAGATTGTTTCGGGTACCCACTTTCTGTTTGGTGTTAAGGCAGTGCTGCTTAAAAGACAGAGATCGGTCCAAAGTGATACCAAGGTACCTAGGAGTGGAGCAGTGAGCAATTTGGGTGTTTTGCCATTGGACAGAAAGGGGCCTTCGGGCCTCTCGATTACGCAGATGGAATGCGCAAGATTGCGTCTTTGAAGGGTTCGGTTTCAAGGAATTCTCCTCATAATAGGAACTCAATACATTGAGTGCCCCCGTGAGATTCCTTTCAACCTCTTCAAAAGACCGAGCTTGGGAGGTTAGAGCCAGATCGTCGGCGTACAGGAACCTGTTTGTGTCTGGTGGAGAAGGCTGGTCATTCGTGTAAATATTAAATAGTAGTGGCGCAAGAACACTGCCCTGCGGAAGGCCATTTTTAAGTGTTCTCCAGCGACTCTTATCTGAAAGAAGATGGACCTGAAAGCGCCGGTTGCGGAGCAGCTCACTTAATATTTTTGTGAAGGCATGGTCGCCAGTCATTTCACCAACTTTCCAAAGAAGCCGCTTAATATTTACTGTGTCATACGCAGCGGAAAGATCTACAAACACTGCCCCAGTTACGTGACCCAGCTCAAACCCATCCTCAATGTGTTGAGTGAGGTTTAATGTTTGGCTACAGCAGGATTTTCCTGGACGGAATCCAGCCTGTTCCGGGATGAGCTTAGGTTCGACGATACTGACCAGGCGGTTTAGCAGCATTCTTTCCAGCAGTTTATAGGTATGACACAGTAAAGATATGGGTCGATAGCTTTTGGGATCATCTGCAGGTTTTCCAGGTTTTAGTAGGGCAATCACCTTAGCCTTTCTCCAAAGACGCGGTATGCGACCCGTTGCCAGACAGGAATTAAACATTTCTAGCAACCAGGAGATAGCCATTGGACCTAAATTCTGGATTTGTTCAACAGATAAATTATCGACACCAGAAGCTTTACCAGACTTTAAGGTTTTAATGGCTGTAACAAGTTCTGACACTGTAAAAGATTGGCTGATAATATTGCCAGAGTCTGGACAGCTAGATTGAGGTGTTGTGCCCTGCCGACGTTTGGTCTTGCCATTGAGTAGGAGTTGGTGTGCCACTTGGTTAGCCGTGACCTGACCTGGCGATGTAGCAGCTGGTGGCTCGCCGGTAAGTTTACGAACGGAGTTCCAGGCTTTTTGCTGTTATGAGCAAGGTCAAGATTCGTGACTAAGGCTGTCCATCTCTCTCGTCGAGTCACACTGATCCGAGACAGTAAGTCCTCACCAGCCAGGATGGTTTCTTCTGAGAAAGGATCCTTGGAATACAGGTCTTCATACTGTCTCAGCAGATCAGCGGATTCATTAGACAGCCCTGGGACATAAGCTGTACGACAACCTCGTGGAATATGTCACGTGATGCAGTTGCTATCACTTGTATGAACTGATCATAGTTGTCAGGTGTTGGTGATATATTTAGGAGGTTGCCGTCGATAGTTTGTGCGTATCTTTCCCAGTTGGCTTTAGCGTAGTTGAAGCGGCGCTTGAATGGGACCATAACTGGATTAGCTACGGGTTGTACTGAGCACATAATAGGTCTATGTTGTGTTCTGGGAACGGGGGGCAAACTGTTTTAATGCATTGTTGGGATATACATGAGCTGGCAAAAAATAAATCCGGGTTGTATCCGCGTCGCCATCGGCAGCTATTGAAAGAAGCCGGGAGCTTAGCATTATGAATAAGCATAAGATCGTTTGCCTCTGCCCATTCTTCAACTGCCTGACCATTTGCATCTGTTTCCCGGTAGCCCCAGCTGGTGCTGTGGCTGTTAAAGTCGCCAGCTACAAGTTTGATGCGGTGGTTCTCGTAATTGGCCGGTTTGCGAAATTGAAACGGAACATCTGGGGGTTTATATATTGATGTTACAGAACAATTTGGGATATCTATAGTTATTTGTTCTACCGAATTATCCGAAAAACAGAAGGTTGACACCACCTTGACGTTGGGACTGGACAAACACAGCGCTGCCATGTTTTGGGTGAGGGATTTCGGCCACGAGATCAAATCCGGGAATGTTTGGTCTTAATTGGTTAATATCACGATGCGTCTCTTGCACGCATATGACGCTGACGTTGTTTTTGAGGCACATCTCTGACAGGATTTCCGATTTGTTAGCTGAGAATCCTTCTATATTGATGGAAATAACCCGAAGTGCTGGATTTAAAAGCGGGTGTGTTTGTGCCTCATCAGTTTGTACTAGCCTTCGAACAGGCTTCTTGGGTGGCCCTGATAAGGGCCGTTGGGAAGGTCTATATCTCGCCATTAAGTCGTGGTGGAAGGATCGGCCAGTCTGCGTTACCGACTTGCCGTCCTCGCAGACTGTTGCCCAGGGTGCGCCGGACGCATGCATAATTTTAAGTGCGTCACTCGGGGAGGCTCCTTCCATGCACCCCCTTTTGGAACTATGACGTAACATTACGAAACTTTGTGTACATGAATATTATTCTAGTAACAAAGTTGCCGCACCGTTACAACACAGTTAATCTTTGATCGTTCGCTTGTTGAAAACTCAACGCAATGTGTATGAAATAAAGTCGACAAATCCGTACACATTATGTTGACTCGTCGACTACAAAGAGTAACTGAAACACTTTCCGGTCAAATGTGTAAACACTGTTACAACACATACAAACCAAACTGAAGTCGTTACAAATGCATACATATTTTGTCGACACAACGACTACAAAGAATTACTGAAACACGTTCCGGTCAAACTGTGTAAACACTGATACCACACATATAAACCGAAACGCACACAGTCGCATTGTTTCGAAACAATAACGGAACTTTGTCAATTTGTTACTGACTTAAATATTTTGCGACCAAAAAATGCTATCTGGGGGAGTAAGGGTGTTGTGTTATGTTAATTGTTTAGCTAGGCATTTTATATATATACACATAGATACATGGTTCTAATGTAAATTTAGATTAATTAATTTTCAATTTGACACCGAATTCACCAGATAAGGAACGGACAATTTTTATATTTACTTCCAATTCTGTTTTTGGTTAAATAAATTGTTAATATTTTTGTAGGATGAAATAAAATCATCAATATTTATAAAGTTTAAACGTGAATTTTAATGAGTAATTTATTTTTCAACAGAAACGTGATATCATTATGAGATTTCTGTTGATTAAAATGTACGATATTAAAAATAAATACTCGAATCAATATTGCGAGATTTAATAAACTGATTTCGAAGTGGACCAATTATTTTTCCAAATTATTATTGTTCCAAAAATACTATTTACTACTACTCCGCTGGCTCAGTGACCCCAAAGTGGATCTTGGCCTCCGAAACGAGAGAGCGCCATATTATTCTGTTCTGCGCGGTGGCTCGCCAGTTATCCGCTCCCAGCTCACGCAGATCAGCCTCCACAGTGTCTCTTCAGCGATATCTGGGGCGCCCTACTGGGCGCCTTCCACAAACTTTTCCCAGGTAGGCTGATTTGACGCTACGATCCTCCTTCATTCTCTCGAGATGACCAAGCCAGCGCATTCAGTGTGTGTGTGTTCAAAAAATAAGTGTTTATAAATATGGCTGTATCTTTTTATGAACCTTTAAAGTTCTTAATAGGATTAAAAAGACACAAGTATTTATTGTGAAAACAGAATAATATTACGATACCTGGAAGTAAGAAAATGAATGAGTGATTAAATGAATGAAAACAAAACAAAAATAACTAAAAGTCGCTAAAGTCACAAGCTTTGATGCCAATTCTAGCATTAAACAATTTCCTAGAGTCCAATCTCATTAATGCACTATTACGATGATTTATCTGAAAAAAAATCGCAAAAGCTGAATCTCATCAGACTAATAGAAGTGCATAGAGATGCACTTTATTGGCTTTCGCAAATGAAATGTTCTTTCTCTTTTGCGTTGGAATCAAAGGTTTTATTACGGGACTTTTAATATGCTAATCAATTTTGAAAGGATTTTTTTTTTACATGGATACAATGATACATACCTATATGCAGAAAAAATATGCACGAGAAAAAAACATTATTTACATGTTTTTCTGTTCATACAGTTATAAAAAGGAATGAATGAATTTATTTGCATTTGATATGGGTTACAGAAGATGTTACTAGAATAGATTTTACCTCCAAATAAGCCATGATTCAAATTTAAATTAGTCATAGCAATATTGATCAACATTTAGTATATCTCTAATTAAATCTGATAACATTATTATATTTAAAAAAAATATGCTTGTTGGTCTAGAAACGAAGAAAAAGTATAGAATGTGCCAGCTGCTTCTCTACCGCGCAGATTGTAAAAGTCAATCATGGGAATAGGTTAAGTATTAACTGGGAATTCTCGTCATAGGCTGTCCTGTCGCTAGGTATACCTGAATCTCCATTTCACCAATAAGCCCGCTATTCAGCCAAGGATTGCCTTTAAGTCTCATGACTCTTAGCTCTGTCTACCCCGCAAGGGATAAAAATGTTATCCCTTGCGGCCCTAATGTATCTATAACTGTAAAAAAAACATTAATTGTGCATCACCGTGTCAATTTTAACATAGGTACATAATAATTTCTTTAATGTTACCTGAATGAGGCTTGCGAATTAATTCGAAAAATCTGCACTATGAAATATTAAAAGGTTCTTTCGAAAAAATGGGCGAATTTATAAGATTTTGTTTGTTTGTTTGTAAACTCTTTATTGCACATACACACAAGCAAAATACAAAATATAGTGAAACAAAAAGAGAGGCGTACAATGGCGGACTTATCCCAAAAAGGGATTTTATTTTTGTACATAAATCCACCTTTTTTCGAGATAAATAGTAGTATTAAATATAACAGTGTACGTTTTTTATGCTTTTCAAAAGTAAAGTACATGTGAAAGATTAAAATACCTAATAGGTATTATTTAAAAAAAGAAAAACTGTATTTATCAAAATATTACGCCAAAATAATTGTTAACAAAATTAAACTTGTCAAAAGCAGATTAAACTACAAGATTTATTGAACAGAGCTTACTTAATGTCGCTCCGCTGTTTATCCTTTTACAAAACGAAAAAAAAACACGTAATTAGGTACCAACTTCCTGGAAATTGTCAACTTGATTAATCACCTTTAAGTAAAAGAAGAGGGGGAGAAGTGGGGGGAATCCGTAGTTTATAATAGGTACAATGGCCGCCGTAAGTACCCCATGGGGTTTTTGTCAAAGTCAAAGTCAATTATTTTTATTTAAATAGGCTTAAAAATAGCACTTTTAAATCGTCAAATCTTGTTTTTTAGTTAGTTGACGTCATAAAATTACTTAGAGCTAAGGTTACCACAGATGAAGGTCGCGGGATGCGCAGGACCGGTCGTTGTGGAAATCCTTGGGGGAGGCCTTTGTCCAGCAGTGGACGTCTTTTGGCTGAGAGAGAGAGAGTGAAGGTTACCACCGCCTCCAAAGTGTCTTTACCATTTTTCCACTTTTTATGTGACATCGTTTTCATTTAAATCGACACGTCATCGATACGATAAAAGTAACCTATACGTAAGTATACTTAGATGGTATGGTATTTGAAATACCATAAGTAGTTATAGTACTTCAAATTTAATGAGTGTTACTGCGTAACATCACAACCTCCTTTTTAACTTCTTCTTTTTTCTTTTATATTTTTGAGAGCTGTCTGTCATTAATAAATTCAACATTGGCAAGACGTACATTTTTATTTTAAACCCAAATAAATCCAGACCAGCGGCAGAAGTCCACTTATTCGAAGGTGCTAGCCAAGCCTCCCGACGCCCTCGTCGGTGCTTGGCGCTAACATTGGTCCTTTACCATCGAGCCGTTCTGCTGATCATCGAGGACACGGGCATAAGCAACATCACAACACATCAAGCTTCCTGTGTTCATAATCAGCGGTGAAACTATTCAGTGGTCCTTCATTTCATTCACATTCATTCTCTTCTCTTTTCCAAACTAGAATTTAAGATAGTGCTAAATGGGTCAGACATAGATCGCCTCTTCATTTGTAGCCTATTTTTCTTACATTTATATCAATCTCATATCAGTTTTTTTTTTTTTTTTATATTATGCATCCATAAATTACCTACCATTATGGCTGATTCGAGATTAAAAGAAATAATTAAAAAGCGTGGTTCCTTGAAAGCTAAGTTAACTCAATTTATCACATATTTGAACTTAGTTGAGCCATGTACTAGTGTAACTCCTTCACAAATAGGCGAGTTGAATTTTCGGTTACAAAAAATTGAAAATTTGTACATTGAATATGACACTTTACAGACAGAGGTGGAATTTTTATCGGAGGACGCGAAGGCTGCTTACGCGGAAAGGGAGCAGTTTGAAACCCAGTATTATACCCAAGTGGCCCGCGCGCGTACGCTACTTGAGCGTCTGGCTCCGCCCGTGGCCACTGCCGGCGCCGACTCAGCGGCGCTCAGCGACATCGACGGCACGCGGACGGTCGCCTCTGGCTGCAAACACGACTTCGTTCGCCTACCAAAGATAGACTTACCTCACTTTAACGGGGACTATCAGCATTGGTTAGAATTCAAAGATACTTATGTTTCCCTTATTCATGATAACCTTAGTATACAGAATATCAACAAGTTTCATTATCTCCGCGCTGCTTTAAAAGGCAGTGCGGCCTTGGTAATAAGTTCGATTGATTTTAAAGCCAGCAATTATTGTCTTGCTTGGCAATTATTGTGTGAGCGATACGACAATGAAAGATTATTAGTAAACAATCATTTGGAATCACTTTTCAACTTTTCTAGCATGCAGAAAGAGTATAGCAGTCTATTGCGCAACATGATAGACGTGACAAATAAAAATTTAAGGGCTCTTAAAACTCTTGAGCAACCCACCGAATACTGGGATACAATTATCATTTATATAATGTCTAAAAAATTAGATACTGTCACTAGTCGCAAGTGGGAGGAATATAAAAATAATTTAGAATCCTTGCCAAATTTAGAACAATTTACTAAATTTATTGGAAACAGAGCCGATCTTCTCGATTCAATAGAAAATAATAAAAGTAATATTAAACATTCAAATCCTCCTACACATAACAACACTAATAATTTTAAAAATTTCAACACTACTACTCAGAATACAAACGAAATAAGTTGCCCTATGTGCACTAAAGATCATTTCTTGTTTAGTTGTCAGTTATTTAGAGAACTAGATGTCCAGTCACGCATTAATAAAGCTTCAGAATATAAGGTTTGTATGAACTGCCTTCGACCTGGTCACAGCATACAACGTTGCATTCGATCAAATTGTAAATACTGCAAAATGAAGCATAACACCTTGTTACATCAAGAGCCATTAGAGCTTAAATTTTCTAATAACAACGTTGTTCTCTCCACAAATACAATTACTTCTCCTTCTTGTGGTAACGACAGCCTTGTGTTGCTTTCCACTGCTATGGCAAAGGTCACAGATGTCAACGGAAAGCCTCACACTGTTAGGCTTCTTTTGGACAACGGAAGCTCTTCCAATTTCATCACCAGAGAGCTGTGTGAAAAGCTCGGTTTGATAAGACACAACGCGAGTTCCACTATAATAGGCATTAATGGACAAGTTTCTTGTGCTTCAGAAACATGTCACTTACAGATTCAGTCACTAATAGGTGATTATAGGGCGAGCATAGATTGTCTTATTCTACCTCAAATCACTGATTCGCTGCCTAGGTCTTATATAGATACCAGTCAGTTATCTATACCTCTAGGTCTTCATTTAGCGGATCCAACCTTCCATTCCCCATCTTCAATCGATATCCTCGTCGGTGCCGAGGTATTTTGGGACGTCTTAGGTACAAACTTAATAAACTTAGGTAATAATCAACCAAAACTTCAATCATCTAAATTTGGTTGGCTTATTTCAGGTCGTGTGCACTCATATAATGAACCTCATCAAGCTATCCCTCCCTTATGTAATTCACATCATAAGCCTCAGAAAGTCACAAACTGTCATTCTTGGAGCTATGTGCCCTCCAAGCTGAACCCCGCTAATTTAGCTTCTCGGGGCGTGAAGGCTGACTTTCTCAGCAAGTTCAGCAGATTTCTTAATCGTCCTGTCGTTGAATTTCCAAACCTCTACAAATACTCAAAACATAGAATTACATGAAATCTTTTTACATACTTCTATCGATAATAATGACGGGAAAACAACGGCATTTATATTTTAAAACAAATTCATTAATATCATCTTCATTTAAAATACAAAACTTATCAGAATACTCTCCTATTATAAAATATTTATTTACATTGCGAGTATCCTAAAAATATATATTATTTACATTGTTTAGTGTAGAAACTACAAAACTTCACATTTTACAAATTTCTCAGCAGGACATGTTCCCTGGGGAATATTCAATTCTTAAATCTAATCAGAATTTACAACAAAAGAACAGATTAATTAGCCTTTTAGATATGCGTGTTTGCGTGTCTTGCAGTCAGAGCTGTCCATAGTTGATATCCTTATAAGGAGGCTTGTCTTTCAGCATTCAATCGGTCTATTTCGCGTTGCTGTAAGTTCCAGTGTGAATACTCGGATAACGGTACCACCTTTGTTGAAGCCTTTAATCAACTTACCATTTGGTAACTTACACTTACTTACTTTTTTAAAACTTACGTCGTACCCTCGATCTTACTCATCTTACATATGAGGAGCTGTCTACGTGTCTGATTCAGATAGAGGCTATTTTAAGTTAAAGGCCTATCCTCTACCTACTTACCTTCTGATTGAGCTTCTGATCTAACATGTCTTTCTTCTTCTCATTTCTCATCGGTCGGCCACTAACGTCACACTCATATAATTCGATAGCTGACGTGAACATTTCACATCAAAGTTTGAGTCACTTCGACAACATTTTTGAAAGCCGTTCACCGAGTACACCGGCGAATTATCACATGATGATCAAAACATGAAACCAGGAACTCTAGCCCTAGTCAGAGGGCCTTATCAACCCTTAATTTGGCTCTAATGCAGAATCGTCGCAGTCAAGACTGGATCGGATGGAAGATCAAGAGTGGCGATCATACAAGCTGCTAAGGGCATCATCACACGGGCCTATAATAACATATGCCCCCTTCCAATACTTTGAATTCTTCAAGGCCCGGGAATATGTTACTGCGTAACATCACAACCTCCTTTTTAACTTCTTCTTTTTTCTTTTATATTTTTGAGAGCTGTCAGTCGTTAATAAATTCAACATTGGCAAGACGTACATGTTTATTTTAAAACCCAAATAAATCCAGACCAGCGGCATAAGTCCACTTTATTCGAAGGTGCTAACCAAGCCTCCCGACGCCCACGTCGGTGCTTGGCGCTAACAATGAGTGTGTTATCGCTTTTACGCCACTAGTTGGCCTGGCGAGTGTGGTCTTGTCAATGGTAAATAATGTCATTTGAATTTGACACATTGACATAGACTTTGACAGTTTTGTACCATTTGACAGATGTCTGAATCTCTCTCTTATGTGCTGACGTCTACTGGATTATTGAAACTTGATAGCTTATATTACAAAATTATAGATAGATTAGATTATTCTATGTTAGTTGGACCACACGCGGTGCATTACGCTCAAACTTACAAGGTTATGTCACCGCGCTGCATTAACGAAATTTGAACACTCGTGGCACGCAATAAGTTTCCATTTCGTGTGACTCTTATCTGAGAGTGGACCTTCTGTACGTTAGTACTATATTACATATTCTGTGGTAAAAATTGCTTGTGGTAATTACCCGGTGTTAAGGTTATTATGAGCGAAATAAGAAAAACTTTGTCAAAATATAACTTTCTATATGAGATTATTTTTCAAACTTAGTTTAATAGCGTGTCGTTTATAATTTTTTTTGTCGTGTGGAATTAAGCTCCTTTTCATTTTTACGTGGGGGTGTCGTAACGGTATTAATATTAATTAAGGTTTATACACAATTGAATATAACAAGCTAATCATTAAAAAATAAAAAACACGAATGACAACTCACATAGCGGGCTAAAGCAAGCAACACCTCTCGCATCAAAATGTGTTAAGCCGTATCAGACAGGACTCATGGTGGAATAGTGAAATTACATACATTCATACATAAACAAAATACCAACCAAGTTTTTTTTTTTTTTTGATAAATCACACTGATTGAGCTAACCCCAAAGTAAGTTTTAGACTTGTGTTATGGGATACTAACTAAACGATAATATATTTTATAACAAATACATATATAAATATCCAAGACCCAGGTCAATCTGAAAAATAAGTATCATTTTCATCTTGACCTGACCGGGGATCGAACCCGGGACCCCTGGTTCAGAGGCAAGGTCTTTACCACTGCGCCACGGAGGTCGCCTAGTTTCAAAAACAAACTTAGAAAAGAAAAAAAAAATTAATAATTTATATTAAATATATTATTACTAGCTGTCGCCCGCGGCCTCGCCCGCGTGAGTTTCGCTTAGATGATTTTTGTGTTCCAAACTGTTTCGGATGTTTCGTATTTTCGTTTTTTATATGTCTACAGAAAATGTTCATCAGATTAATCAAGTTTTGCTAAGGCGCTATTTCCATATATGTTTTAGTGTAGCTGGTCTCTTGAAGCTTTTCATCAGATGTTCCATATATTTTAATACGTCAGCAGAAAATGCCCATCAGGTTGAACGACTTTTGTTAAGGCACGATTTCCATATTTCTTATAGTTTAGCTGTTCTGTTATGGTTCTTCATCAGGTATTCCAGTTTTCAAAATCAATTATAGCCTATATGTTGCCCAGACTTTATAGCTATACAACAAAAAAAGTTTCATTAAAATCCGTCCAGTAGTTTTTGCGTGAAACGCGTACATACATACAGACAGACAGACAGACAAGAAATTCCAAAAAAATTTTTTTGCTTTCTAATATTCTTTTTAAGTGTCCCTATATCCATTTTAGTCAAAAATACTAAATGTACAGACAAAATATTTTTACTGTTTTATTATATGTATTGATAAAAAAAAAATCTATAAGTATTTAATTTTTTACTTATAATAAAAAAAATATAGTTTAAACTTTGTAGTTCGGTTCCTAGGATTCATGCTGCATCGAGTGCAAAAATAAGTTTGTAGCACTTTTTTTTAGACTTCCAAGAACTTTTAGATTTATCCTATATAAATACTGCTTTCTCTGCCACATTTCATTATTTTAGGTCAACGTGAAGTACCCTATAGGTTTTGATTGCTATCTGAAATCGCAAAATATTTGAAAATTCGCAACATTTACGATAATGTCTCCTAATCGCGTGGAAGTATAAATTTGATTATTTTTCTGCTAAAAAAGACCGTGAATCCGAGTATTCGATATTAATTTCAACTTGATACCTTTGAGCGTTATTAAAAAAAAATATTTTGACAGGCAGACGGACAACAAAATCTATATATATAAAAGAACAAGGGTGTTTGATAAATCAACGCCCAGCCTAAACCATAAAAGCTATAAACTTGAAATTTGGACCAAAGTTTTATGTTAATACGTAGTGTTCAGATAAGAAAGGATTTTTCAAAATTAGACCCCTAAGGTGGTTAAAATTGAGGGCAAAGTTTGTATGAAAAAAAATTAAAATCTTCACTGATTTACTTGAAACTTGGCAAGAATGCTTCTCAACAAAAATAACCAATGGCGTGTTTCAGCGTTTTTTGAAATTCAACCTCTAAAGGGGTTAAAAAGGGGAGGTAAACTAATTTATCATCACAAAACCGAAACTATAAAAGCTATAAACGTGAAATTTGGTTAGTGTCTTCATTATACAATATACTGCCCACATAAGAAAGGGTTGTTCACAATTTCAACCCTACAGTCCAAAAAAATGGGTGAATTTGCGTACCTTTAGACAAATCCCATTTGAAATTTCGCCAGTCACGAGCAATGCATGTTGGGCTATTGGTAGAGGCCGCGGATTCTTTTTTTAAGTACAGGGTTCGAATCCTGCCAGATGTGACTTTTTTTCCAATTTTTTTTGCGTTTTGTATTAGTTTTTTTTAAATATTTTAGTAAAGAAATATTTCAAAAAGTAGCTGGAAGTAGCTGGATCGAATACTGCCACTAACAATAATTTTCTGTTTTCGTTTTTTATTTGTTTTCTAGAATTAATTTCTTACTTTTTTTTTAATTTTGAAAAGAAACGAATAAATTCATTTGCAAATTTATTTCCGGTCATCTACTGATTGTGCCAAGCAAAATAATATCCAATAGATGGCGTTGATAAAATGAGAAATATAAGCTGAAATTATTTCTCAATATTTTCAATAGATGGCGCTGCGCAATTTTGGTGATTTCTACTTCGCGCTTAGGGGTCGTGGGTATAATAATAAAACAGTAAAGATATTTTGTCTGTACAGTACATTTAGTATTTTTGACTGAAATGGATAGAGGGACACTTAAAAAGAATAACAGAAACCAAAAACATTTTTTTGGATTTTTTTGTCTGTCTGTCTGTCTGTCCATCTGTATATGTATGTACGCGTTTCACGCAATATCTGCTGGACGGATTTGATAGAACTTTTTTTGTTGTATAGCTATTAAGCCTGGGCAACATATAGGCTATAAGTGATTTTGAAAACTGGAACACCTGATGAAGAACCTTAACAGAACAGCTAAACTATAAGAAATATGGAAATGGTACCTTTGGAAAAGTTTATCAATCTGACGAGCATTTTCTGTTGACGTATAAAAATCGAAGATCAGGATCATCTGATGAAGAATTCCAAGGGACCAGCTACACTATTACATATGTATATGGAAATGGCGTCTTAGCAAAAGTCGTTTAACCTGATGAGCATTTTCTGCTGACGTATAAAAATTTAAGTTTATGCAACTTATGATGAAGAACTCCAAGAGACCAGCTACTCTATAAAAAATGGAAATGGGGCCTTAGCAAAAGTCGTTCAACCTGATGAGCATTTTCTACTGACGTATAAATAGACAGGACACGGGATAGGATAAAGAGGGACTCTGGGTGGTAGTGGTGGTACACGGGAAATTGTAGATAACGAGCAGACGAAGATCGTTTAATGAATGAAATATCACTTTTGATTCATTTTAACACCGCGACTGTACTACGAGTACCTAATATATTCCCGCGGGACACGGGATAACCAAATAGCTGAAATTTTGAGTACTGGAGTTTAGGTTACTACAGTTTGGAACACAAAAAGATTTTTCATCTAAGGAAACTCACGCGGGCGAAGCCGCGGGCAGCAGCTAGTGATCTATATATGATAAGGGTTCCGTTTTTGCCTTTTGAGGTACGGAACCCTAAAAGCAATTTGAATAAAACCTTACTTGTTTAGATTGTTATGCTAATATAAATTAAAGTACAAAACGCTAATAACACTAAAACAAAATTGCGTAGAACATTTTAGTCTAAGAGCCCGGTACAGATATGTTTCATATGCATTAGCAGTGTTGAATTTAAACATGTAATATCAGATATTGCATACTGCAGAGTGGATTGAAGGCAAGAATCTAGTGGAATTTCACCATTTTTGAAACTAGACGCTTTATAGAATCGAAAAACGATAGGGTGTTTGGATGGAAAGTAGAAAGCGTAATAAACAGTTTTTTTTTCTTTTATTGTTTAACTTCTATCCGTGTATATTGTAATATAATTTTTCTTAATGTCAAAGCTTCAAAAAATTTTATATATGTAGTTTTGCCTGTAACTTCGCTCCCGTGAATATCGCTTCGATAAAATTTACCTTTTTGTGTTGTTGAAAATTTCAATCGTTCGATTATCACGTGTGCCGTGAAAATGCATGACAATCCCGGAGAACACATTTAAATTAATGTTTAAATTTAATTTGTCTCTGTCTCTCGTACCATTTCCCGTGTCCCGTACCGTGTCCAACCTTGTATCCCGTCTAGTGGCCTGTCCCGTGTCCTTATTGTGTATGAAAAATTACATTACCTCTCTCTATATTCCGTTGTAATCCGTAAAAAATGGCGTCATCTCGTGTCGGAGGCCAAGATACACTTCGCAGCAGTAGTATAGTAAATAAGTATTCCAGATACAAATATAGTATCATGTCTTTATTCTTTACGGGGTAGACAGAGTCAAGACTCGTGAGAATGGAAGGCCACTCTTAGGTGTACAGAGGGCTTAGGAATTTCTAAATTACCTAATATTTTATATTAAGACTTATATACCGACCTTGAAAATACAAACGAAGCCGCAGCTAAAATTTGTAATTTTGTTACATTGTGTACAAGCAATATTACCCACTTAAAACATATGTAACTTATTTATTGCACACTATGTTCAAAGTTGCATAGTTACAGCCAGTTTTGTAATCCACCAACATTTTGAGTTTAACTGTTTAGACGGTCGTTTCGACATAGTTTTGATATACGAGGAGAGTTTTGGACTTTAACTACCTTACTGCAATAGTATAGTTTATAACGTATATTTCAGCCAAATGCTTTATGACATACGATGTCAATATTATGCAAAGCTTATTAACTACGCTATGTTATCTATCTGTGCGCGAAATTTCATTAAAATTGTTTTTTCTATCAAAGGTATCCTATGCCCATCTCCAAGGCGAATGAATTATTTACATAAGACTTTTTTGCATAAAAACGTAGTACGTACTCGGATACGAAAATACTTCAAATAGCCCATAGAATATTACTAGATTTTGATTGTAAATCGTGAATTTCCCACGGGAACAGTGCCTTTTCCCGTGAAGAAAGGTACCCTATGTCCTTCTCAGTAGGTACTTCTATGTGTATGCGAAATTTCAGGAAGATTGGTTCAGGAAGTACGTAAATCATGAAGAAGTAACACAAACAAACTCACTTTCGCATTTATAGTAATAGTTAGGATTCCAAAATATCTATTGACGTGGAGCCCCGGGGCGTAACTACTAAACAGAAAATTATTTTCATCATGAACATCCCACGGTTAACTCTTATTTATATTCATATGATTTATTCAGAAACAATATACAATACACATTAGAAGATATAAATAAAATTATTGCATTAAACATAAAAAAAATGATTTTTTCAAATCATTAAAGTCCAATATATTGAGAAAAAAAAAACCTAGTACGAAAAGTAGTCTTTGTCAAGTACCAAATACATAATTCTTAATACAGTTTCTGCAAATAGCCACGGAACTTAAAAGATCCACAGATAGCCAGTATAAACCGGTTCAAAGCGGCCGAACTTCCTAAGTGGAAGATTGGAAGATAGTTGAATTAATTCTCAGATAACTTTCCTGTAAGTGGTTTTGTTAGTAAGTTTTCACACCTGGACCGAGTTTAGTATAATACTAAACGTGTTGCAATAATGGGAAGTGATTTCGTGTCCCTAATTTCCAAAAAGAATAGAGTTAGTTGGCTTTGTTTTTCTTTTATAAAGCGCGCGCAAGCTAGAGTATATCTTAAACCTGTATCTTAAACAGTGTTTAAGTAAAAAATATACGTCATATGAAAGACAATTTTTTTTTCTGTGTGATACGACTAACAATAAAAAAAAATTGCTCTTTCAGATTTCCATTAAACTCGCCGGTTACAATATTTTAAATTGTAAAATCTATTGTCAATCAAAGCTAACATCAACTACAATCAAAATATTATTGTAAACATGAAAATATTTGTTAGTATAATGGGTAGAACATTTAAAAACATACTGTGAAAAAATATAAAAAGTTAAAAATATAAATAATAAGTGCAATGCAAGTGAATAACATATTTTTAGACAGACATTCTTTCTTTTGAGGTACTTTTTCTGCGGCTTCACATTTTCATGTTGTTTACATTACTTAAGTTTTTTTTTTTGTGAGTAGGTAAAGTAATTAATATATTTTTTTGCACTTTACCGCACCACCGACTGCTCTCTTTTTGGTCTATTGGTTGACTGGCAGAGAATGCCATATGGCATTAAAAATGAAAATATATTTGTTAGCAAATAAGTGTTGCATTACATAGTGCGCCACGATAGGTTCCCCTGTGTTATAGGTGGCAGGCTTCTTCTTGGTAGACTGTAAGAAAAATTATTTACTAATAAAATACTAATGTTAATGTTCCACTATTTATTTATAATTCAATGTGTTCCACATAAAATTATAATAAGATTAATTACAATGACAGCAAAATTTTTATATTAATTCACACTTAACTAAAATGAAATGGAACACAAAAATAAATAAATAAATCAGCACACTAACAACTACTGAGTATTTTTTACATGTCATTTGCATCTATTTATGTTAATGGACTACATAGCGTGGTCAAATACTGTTCCAAATTAATTTTATTAGCCATTCCAACTCTAGAAGAATAAGAAGAAAAATTACCGCGCTCTATAGTCAAAAGACACTCTAACAAAAGGGATGATTGGGTCGGGTCTCTGTGGTTTAATGCTTGTTACACGAAGGAAATAATTTCCCAGTAATTTTGCTGATTTATTTTGGGAGTCACCTACACGAGTACAAACAGGAATGTATGTGTTGCGAACTCCTTTATAAAGTAATTTTCTTTTTTATCTAAAATGTCTATGTTCTTCTGTTTTTCTTCTTTAGTTGTCATGTTTGATTAGAACCAATAAATACATACTTACGGCAAAGTGAAATCATTTTCAATTATAAATAATAATATATATATTTTAATCAGCGCCTAGTTAGTTCTTTACATTATTTGAGTCATCTATCGCTAAGAAATACAATCAATCAGAATGTCAGTTTTGTCATTTAACCAATCACACTATAGACTCTTGTAAAAAGTTTTTAGTTTTATCGGTTGATGACAGATGGCGTTGGGCAAAAGAACAAAAGGTTTGTCATCGCTGTCTAAAAAAAGGTAATCACAAATATCGCTTTTGTAAATCAAAAGATACGTGTCTCGAGACATTATGTGGTAAAAGACACCACAAATTATTACACCGATCTCCGCAAGAAGTCAATTTAGCAATCGATTCTCAAGACAATTCCACTAATCGATTTACTTCAATTGATTCGAATTCGGACTCTGAACAACAACAAGTTGTTACTCATACTGTAATGAGACCGAATTTGAATGTTTATCCTTTAAAACCCTTACTTAAAGTTATTGCAGTTACAATTAAGGGCCCCACACGTGCTATTGATACCTACGCTTTACTGGATGATGGTTCAACTGGAACCTTTATTGATTTTAAAATGTCCAAGTTTATAGGTGCTCGTGGGCCAAACGCTCATTTACGAATGGACTGTGTAGGAGGGTTATCAAAGGAAACAACCATAGAAATAGTAAATTTTGATATTCGTGGTAGAAACTGTAATGAGTATTATCAAATAAAAGCTAGGTCTTTAGAAAATCTTAATCTAGGTGCGCGACAGACGGTTTCCAACGAACTTGTGAATTCATACCCTTACCTCTTAGATATTTGTGACGATGTGGTATATGAGAATGCAGAACCTACTATTCTCATTGGTGTTGATAACTGGCATTTAACTATATCTAGGGAAACTCGCTGTGGCACTAGGTCTCAACCTGTAGCATGTCGCACAGCTTTAGGTTGGGTTTTATATGGAATAGCTCAAAGCAAATCAAAAGAAATAGAATTTGTTAATCATTGCACTTTAGACGAATGCGACGAGATAAAGTCCATGATTAAAGAATATTTTAAACTAGATGCAATAGGTATTACGAAAAATGATCTCAAGTCATCGAGTGATGAAAGAGCAATTAAAATTTTGGAGAATACTGCCTATCGTCTCTCAAATGGGCAATTCGAAGTAGGACTTTTTGTGGCGTGAAGACAATCTTTGTATTCCGGAAGGCAGTTATAATTTAGCATTCAGTAGGTATATGAGTTTAGAACGCAAATTTGCTAAAGATCCGCAATACGCAAATCAATATCGAGCTAATGTCCAAGCCACTATTGACAAAGGTTATGTAGAACCTTGCGTGTCCTCACCAAACCCAGGTGTTACCTGGTATTTACCTCATTTTGGGGTCACTAACCCCAATAAACCAGGGAAACTTCGTGTTGTCCACGACGCTGCTGCCAAATGTAGCGGCGTAAGTTTAAATGATATGCTCTTATCTGGCCCTGACTTATTGCAATCTCTCTTTGATATTCTTTTAAGATTCCGTGAAGGTAAGATCGCGATGTCTGGAGACATTCGAGAAATGTTCCCTCAAATAAAAATCCGTAGTCAAGACAGGGATGCGCAACGTTTTTTATGGCGTTTGACTCAGATTCACCTATAACTCCCTTCAGGATTCCTCTATGATATTTGGTGCGGCTTCAAGTCCCTTTACAGCCTTATTCATTAAAAATAAAAATGCAATAGAATATCAGTCAAGATTTCCAAGTGCTATAAACGAAATCATAAATAATCATTATATGGACGACTTTCTTGGAAGTTTTGACAGTGTGGACATAGCAGCAACAATGGCACGAGATATATTTTTTATTCATAAACAGGCTGGGTTTGAAATGCGTTCTTGGGTGTCAAATTGCCCTGAAATCTTAAAATTTATACCTCCTGAATTAAAAGCTCAGTATACTCAAATCGACTTAGGAGACTTTTCGTTTTCTGTGAGAACTTTGGGTTTAATTTGGTACCCTTTAGATGATGTAATTGGCTTTAATATGCGTTCACCCATACCTATTTTTCCAAAGAAGCCTACAAAACGTAATGTTTTATCACACCTAATGAGTATATTTGATCCTTTGGGCTTGTTATCCCCACTAACTATCAGAGGCCGCATTCTTTTTCAAGATGCATGGCGAAAGCAAATAGGTTGGGATGAAATATTACCAAGCAGTGAAATTTTAAAATGGAAACGATGGTTTTCGGATATTTCGGATGTAGCAAAGTTGCGAGTACCGCGGTGCTACGTTCATTATTCAAACTGTAACGTTATACAAAAGAGAGTTACATGTATTTTGTGACGCAAGTAAAGCTGCCTATGTTGCGGCGGCATACTGGCGTTTTGTCTTTGCTGATGGAACTGTAAATCTGTCTTTAATTACTAGCAAAGCTCGTGTAGCTCCAGTAAAATTAGTTTCTATTCCGAGATTGGAATTACAGGGTGCACTTATAGCAGCTCGGCTTGCCACTGCTATTGCCAATGCTTGTACTAATAAACCATCCGCAACTAACTAGGCGCTGATTAAAATATATATATTATTATTTATAATTGAAAATGATTCCACTTTGCCGTAAGTATTTATTGGTTCTAATCAAACATGACAACTAAAGAAGAAAAACAGAAGAACATAGACATTTTAGATAAAAAAGAAAATTACTTTATAAAGGAGTTCGCAACACTCTCCCCTACCTACAAACAAAACAAACAGAATTAAAAACTAAGAATTTTGGAGTACTGGTAACCGCACCAGCTTTCTTGAAGGTCTTCTGAGTACTCCACCTTGAGTAGCCACATCTGCCGACCGTACCTTTTTATCTTTCCCTGGAAATACTGCTACAATCCGGCCCTTAGGCCATGTTCCTCGAGGAGGTTTTCATCTACTATTATGACGACATCTCCCACTGATAAGTTCTCATGATGATATGAATTTACTTGCCGGGGTATGAGGGATGGAAGGTATTCATGAATCCACCTCTTCCAAAAATGGTCGGATAAGCGTATAACCTTTTTCCAGTTTTTGCGGCTAGCCAAATCTTGGTCATTTAATTCAAGGGGAAGTGTTGCCGTGCAGCTAGATCCAAAAATAAAATGATTAGGAGTAATAGCTTCCTCGTCAGATTCAACTGCTACAAATGTAAGGGGACGACAATTGATCAATGCTTCAACTTCAGCGAGTAGTGTTAACAATAGTTCTTCAGGGAAACTTTTTGCTGGAGGGAGAATTACTTTCAAAGCGGTTTTGACGGACCGTACCAATCTCTCCCAACATCCACCCATAAACGGTGCTGCAGGAGGTATAAATCGCCATTTGATGTAATTATTTGCGGCAAAAGTGGTCACAGGAGCGCCATAAAGCTCCTTTAATTCCTTGGTTGCTCCGACGAAAGAAGTCCCATTGTCGCTCCAAATCTCGGAAGGCGTGCCACGTCTGGCAATAAAACGGCGCAGTGCCATTACAGCTGAATCTGCTGAAAGGCTGTTTACAATTTCAATGTGAATCGCTCTTATTGTTAAGCAGGTAAATATAGCCACCCATCGCTTCTCTGATCGTCTTCCTATGCTCACTTTAAGGGGACCAAAATAGTCGAGCCCTGTAAATGTAAACGGGCGTTTATGATGTGCAAGACGAGCTGGGGCAGATCACCAGTAGGAGGTATTGATGCGGCAGCTTTTCGGTTTTTACAGAACTGACATTGATAAGCAACTTTCTTAATAATACTTCTCAGTCTACATATGTAGAATTCCTGCCTCATTTCATTCAAAATTGTTTCGTTATTTGCATGAGCAAATTTGCGATGATAAGTACATAATTAAAAAGTTGTATGGCTTTAGAATTTCCATCAAGGACGATAGGATGTCTGATAAAATCTGTAGTTTCGTTATCTAACTGGGCACGTCCCTTTAATCGAATAAAAGTACATTCTTTTTTAATGGTCTCTAGATCACATTGATTATCTGTGTCTGACTCTACTGGCCAGTCACTTTGAGACAAATATAAAAATTGAGGACCCTCGAACCATCTTTCGCTTATGCTACCAGTCCGAAAACGAGTGGCTTCATCCGCAACATTTTCAATAGTGGAAACCCAATGCCATTCGTTTTCGGAAGAGAGTTCCCGGATTTCACTAACCCTGTGTGCGATAAATGGCTTGAGATTATAGGTTTTAGTTCGAATCCAAGCAAGAACATTTTTGGAATCGCACCAAAAGAAACGCGCGGATGGTTTATCAGTACAAGCATTGGCAATAGCAGTGGCAAGCCGAGCTGCTATAAGCGCACCCTGTAATTCCAATCTCGGAATAGAAACTAATTTTACTGGAGCTACACGAGCTTTGCTAGTAATTAAAGACAGATTTACAGTTCCATCAGCAAAGGCAAAACGCCAGTATGCCGCCGCAACATAGGCAGCTTTACTTGCGTCACAAAATACATGTAACTCTCTTTGTATAACGTTACAGTTTGAATAATGAACGTAGCACCGCGGTACTCGCAACTTTGCTACATCCGAAATATCCGAAAACCATCGTTTCCATTTTAAAATTTCACTGCTTGGTAATATTTCATCCCAACCTATTTGCTTTCGCCATGCATCTTGAAAAAGAATGCGGCCTCTGATAGTTAGTGGGGATAACAAGCCCAAAGGATCAAATATACTCAAATCGACTTAGGAGACTTTTCGTTTTCTGTGAGAACTTTGGGTTTAATTTGGTACCCTTTAGATGATGTAATTGGCTTTAATATGCGTTCACCCATTCCTATTTTTCCAAAGAAGCCTACAAAACGTAATGTTTTATCACACCATGGTTTTCGGATATTTCGGATGTAGCAAAGTTGCGAGTACCGCGGTGCTACGTTCATTATTCAAACTGTAACGTTATACAAAGAGAGTTACATGTATTTTGTGACGCAAGTAAAGCTGCCTATGTTGCGGCGGCATACTGGCGTTTTGCCTTTGCTGATGGAACTGTAAATCTGTCTTTAATTACTAGCAAAGCTCGTGTAGCTCCAGTAAAATTAGTTTCTATTCCGAGATTGGAATTACAGGGTGCACTTATAGCAGCTCGGCTTGCCACTGCTATTGCCAATGCTTGTACTAATAAACCATCCGCGCGTTTCTTTTGGTGCGATTCCAAAATGTTCTTGCTTGGATTCGAACTAAAACCTATAATCTCAAGCCATTTATCGCACACAGGGTTAGTGAAATCCGGGAACTCTCTTCCGAAAACGAATGGCATTGGGTTTCCACTATTGAAAATGTTGCGGATGAAGCCACTCGTTTTCGGACTGGTAGCATAAGCGAAAGATGGTTCGAGGGTCCTCAATTTTTATATTTGTCTCAAAGTGACTGGCCAGTAGAGTCAGACACAGATAATCAATGTGATCTAGAGACCATTAAAAAAGAATGTACTTTTACTAATGTTGATACTGAATGTAAAAATTTTTTAGTTGCCAATCCTGAACGTTTTAGTTCCTGGTTAAAGTTTCAACGCGCAACAGTCCTGGCTCAAAATTACCTAAGATTGTTAAAGTTTCGATGCTTAAAAAAAGTGGGATAGATATTAAAATGATTGTATGGTTGGATGGCTACATTACTCGTTTCGATCTTATAAATACTGGTAACTGTACCAATTGGACACCATATTCTCCTAACCCGACCGCAGAAGATTTAATTCGAGCTCGCTTTCATACGTTTCTCGCCTGCCAAAGAGCCTCCTTTTCTGCTGAATACAAATGTTTGGTCAGTGGCACACCTATCCAGGCAAGCAGCAAACTGCGAAAATTTGAAATCTTCTTATGCAATGACGGTTTGATTCGATTAAAGGGACGTGCCCAGTTAGATAACGAAACTACAGATTTTATCAGACATCCTATCGTCCTTGATGGAAATTCTAAAGCCATACAACTTTTAATTATGTACTATCATCGCAAATTTGCTCATGCAAATAACGAAACAATTTTGAATGAAATGAGGCAGGAATTCTACATATGTAGACTGAGAAGTATTATTAAGAAAGTTGCTTATCAATGTCAGTTCTGTAAAAACCGAAAAGCTGCCGCATCAATACCTCCTACTGGTGATCTGCCCCCAGCTCGTCTTGCACATCATAAACGCCCGTTTACATTTACAGGGCTCGACTATTTTGGTCCCCTTAAAGTGAGCATAGGAAGACGATCAGAGAAGCGATGGGTGGCTATATTTACCTGCTTAACAATAAGAGCGATTCACATTGAAATTGTAAACAGCCTTTCAGCAGATTCAGCTGTAATGGCACTGCGCCGTTTTATTGCCAGACGTGGCACGCCTTCCGAGATTTGGAGCGACAATGGGACTTCTTTCGTCGGAGCAACCATAAATTAAAGGAGCTTTATGGCGCTCCTGTGACCACTTTTGCCGCAAATAATTACATCAAATGGCGATTTATACCTCCTGCAGCACCGTTTATGGGTGGATGTTGGGAGAGATTGGTACGGTCCGTCAAAACCGCTTTGAAAGTAATTCTCCCTCCAGCAAAAAGTTTCCCTGAAGAACTATTGTTAACACTACTCGCTGAAGTTGAAGCATTGATCAATTGTCGTCCCCTTACATTTGTAGCAGTTGAATCTGACGAGGAAGCTATTACTCCTAATCATTTTATTTTTGGATCTAGCTGCACGGCAACACTTCCCTTGAATTAAATGACCAAGATTTGGCTAGCCGCAAAAACTGGAAAAAGGTTATACGCTTATCCGACCATTTTTGGAAGAGGTGGATTCATGAATACCTTCCATCCCTCATACCCCGGCAAGTAAATTCATATCATCATGAGAACTTATCAGTGGGAGATGTCGTCATAATAGTAGATGAAAACCTCCCTCGAGGAACATGGCCTAAGGGCCGGATTGTAGCAGTATTTCCAGGGAAAGATAAAAAGGTACGGTCGGCAGATGTGGTTACTCAAGGTGGAGTACTCAGAAGACCTTCAAGAAAGCTGGTGCGGTTACCAGTACTCCAAAATTCTTAGTTTTTAATTCTGTTTGTTTTGTTTGTAGGTAGGGGGAGAGTGTTGCGAACTCCTTTATAAAGTAATTTTCTTTTTTATCTAAAATGTCTATGTTCTTCTGTTTTTTTTCCTAGTTGTCATGTTTGATTAGAACCAATAAATACATACTTACGGCAAAGTGAAATCATTTTCAATTATAAATAATAATATATATATTTTAATCAGCGCCTAGTTTTCATTATGTATTAAAATGTACGTTAATAATTAAATTTTATTAAAACTGTGTCATTGACTACTGAACAAATATGTTTAACACGGTATTATATTAATTTTTAATTAAACTTTAATCAGGTTAAAGTACGGGAACGAGTACGGCAATATTAATTTTATGTAAAATTAAAGTGATGAGCTGTATTTTAATATAATCTAATTTTTTTGTGTCAGTAATTTAATGAATGGATCCATGGTCTGAAATAAATGATATTATTATATTATATTATTATTATAAAGTAAATTACAAAATTTAAAAGGCTTTTATTTACTAGCACCATAGAGCAACACGGACTCCTTACGGAGCCGCGCGCGGAAGTCCTTGTTGCTCGAAGACTAGCACAGATACATATATTCGTTACAGTGTGCGTACTGAGGAGGTCGGTAGCGTAGTGGTTCGCGCGGTCTGCCTGCGATATTGGCGGTTAAGCAACTTTCGTAATGGTCTGTCACGGGATGGGTGACCAAAAATGTATTGTCTCGAGCTCCCCAGGGCTTCCGAAGGCACGTTAAGCCGTTGGTCCCGGCTGTATTAGCAGTCGTCAAAACCCACCTATCCGCATTGGGCCACAGCTCATACTCCGCATTGATGCGGAGATGTCGCTAGATGGCGGTAGTCGTAAAAATCAGTTTATGTGACAACCAGTAGTGTTGGTTACACACTCCAACCAGACGCACTGCGGGCTATCATCCCTTCTCGGTTAATATTCCCCCCGCTCGCACCAAACGCTTTTCGTCATCATTCTTGATGCGCACAGCGAAGCAATGGAACTATCTGGTCAAGAGCATTAAATAAATAAATATATACGGACAAATCACACAGATTGAGTTAGCCCCAAAGTAAGTTTCGAGACTTGTGTTATGGGATACTAACTCAACGATACTATATTTTATGACAAATACATATATAGATAAACATCCAAGACCCAGGCCAATCTGAAAAAGATCATTTTCCATTTTGACCTGACCGGGAATCGAACCCGGGACCTCCGGTGTGGCAGTCTGGCGTGATAACCGTTAGGCCACGGAGGTCGTCAAAGGAATCTTTTTTTTTTATTTTTTATTAAAGATGGGTATCTTTAATAAAAAAAAAAAAGATTCCCAAAGTTTCGATTCCCAAAATTCCCACAAGAACGCCGCTCCGAGGCACAGTTTAGTCTATGATGTTATCACACACTTAAAACAGCATCATAAACGTAAACAATGTAACCTTATCCATGTTTTCCACTAATTACGAGATAAGCGTCGGGATGGCTGCGATCGTTCCAGACTGGACTTTTCCAGTTTCAGTCGCATTTAAACTGGTTTTGAATGATATAGTTTCTTATTTACTTGATCACAATATTATATTTATTTATCAGACTAGATTTTGAACGCAACTCCGTCTGCGCGGAATGCAGGGTCTAAGCGACGGCGTATCAAAGTGATACATTCGTTAAATTTAAAGTTTGACCTTCAGAAACTCACTGTAAACTGCATCGAATACTGAATCTCTTTTCACAAATAAGCCCACTATTCATCAAAGCGTGGCCTTCGAGTCTCATGACTCTTGGCTTTTTCTACCCCGTTAGATATATAGATGTGATACTATCTGTAAATCTTAACAAGATTCGCCGTTGACGAACTTGTCAGGGAGGGAGGACATAATGATGACCTGCATGTAAATCTATAATATATAACTCAAAGGTTACTGATTGACTGACTGATATAGTGATCTATCAACGCACAGCCCAAACCACTGGACGGATCGGGCTGAAATTTGGCATGCAGGTAGATGTTATGACGTAGGCATCCGCTGAGAAAGGATTAACGCGAGCGAAGCCGCGGGCGCCAGCTAGTAAACAATAAAACTCTTCAGTTACTGGTTTAGAAAAAGTCCAATTTAAGCCAGACTATAGCCCATTTACAGATAAGCGTCACATCCAACTAGCAAACACTCGAATAACAATAATTAAGTATTCCAGCGGGCTCCCAACGAGTGGGGTAAATTGGCAGAGTTGCGGAGTCACCCAATTCCGGGCGCTGTCACCGAACTCAGCCCATATTTAATTTGGCACGGTTCTCATCTGGGCTGCATAGATTAACGTTTTGTACTAACAACGTTGAACTGTGTTTTTCAAAAATATGAGAGTTCGTACGCCAAAAATATGTTAGAAGTAAATTACGGGTTTTAAACGTCAAAAATTATAAATCTTGTTAAAGTGCCCAAACGTAGACATTAAGAAAGACACGTGTGCGTTTAAAACTTCTAATTAGGCAATGCGAAAGTTTAAAAACAGTTAAAAAATACGTTTTTAACCCTTGACAAAGGCTTTTAATGATCAACATTATAATCTGTGTGTTTTAAGGTATCCTGTTATTTATTATCCTAATCCTAATCCTAACTAAAATTATAAATGCGAAAGTGAGTTTGTTTGTTTGTTACCTCTTCACGCTTTATCTACTGAACCAATCTTCCTGAAATTTCACATACACATAGCTGGAAGTACGGAGAAGGACATAGTACCTTTCATCCCGGGAAAAAGCACATTTCCCGTGGGAAATTCACGCGAGCGAAGCCGCGGGCGAAAGCTGGTAGACCATAAAGTAAGAAGAAAAAATTTAAAGAATGAAATTTTTTCTATGTCTATGAGTGAAACTAAAAAAATCCGACTGATGACTGACTGAGTGATGATTGTAACTTGAAATTTTGCAGAAAAGTTCCTTAAGTAAGCACTAAGAAATTTTGAAAATTGGGTGATATGGATAATAAAATAAATTCACGAGGGCGAAGCTGAGGGCAAAGCTGGTTAACTTACATATGTTTTAAGTGTGTTTACGGTTAGTATAACCAACCTTCACAAATTTTAATCACCTATATAGTTCGGCAAAATTCAAACAATCTAAACTTTAAAGCCGATCTCAAAGTTTCAAGTATTTCAGGTCGTACTATGATAGTCTACGCTTCGCTCACGCCTCTTAACTCACACTTAACTCACGTTCTTCAAACTTAGGGTAAATATTATGTAGGTACTTGACAGCTCTTGAGAGAAAATGACGTTACTGCGATAGAGACAAGACGAGGAAAAATGTTTGGCCACCTTATACGACACGACAACTTTATGAAATACCTGGTCGAAGGAAAAGTCGAAGCTAGGAGAGGGAAAGGAAAGCCAAGAAGGCATTTATAGACCAAATAAAAGAGAAAGCAAGGGTTGTATCGTATAGGGAGGTTAAATCGGTGGAATAAAGAAACTTACATACATACATACTTATACTTACATATATGAACCCTGAAAAAATAATACTCCTTTTTTGGTCAGTCGTGTAAAAATACAGTTTCATGGACGGTGCTGTCTGTTTCCGATTATCTTAACAAATCTACGTAGGAAATAAATAGATCCTTTCGCATGATTTTCTTAAATCCATGTTTGGGTATAACCATTTTTATACTAAAGAGATGGCATTCCAGATCAGTCTTTTTATTTTAGTACCATGTCTTCATCAAACTGTACGAAATCCTAACTGATATTATAAATTTGAAAGTGAGTTTGTTTTTTTGTCCCAATCCTTCTGAAATTTTGCATACACATAGTAAGAAGTACTGAGAGGGACATAGGGTACCTTTCATCCTGGGAAAAAGCACTGTTCCCTTGGGAATTCACGCAGGCGAAGCGACGGGCAACAGCTAGTATTCAATATTTGTTGACTGTTCTAAACCTTTTACATCCTTGGATACTTTATACTAGTGACTTGCAAATTCGAAGCTCAACCGAAAGTATTTGATCCGTATCACTACCGAAGCTCAAGTCAAACTTCAGAAGCTTGTTGAACGCTCTTGTAGTGGCAAAATATTGAAATTATATTGGAGGAAGTTTTGATTTATTACCCATTGGCTGTCACTTAACTGTCAAAAATTATGAAGCGGTGGTGGCCCAGTGGTAGGGGCCCATCTGTGGCTGTAAAAGTCCCAGGTTCAAATCCTGCCTGGGCTACATGAGTTTGTATACCAATCTGACAATATATCTACCTATTAGTTTTTATCGACCACCGCTTGCTTCCGGTGAAGGAAAATATGGTGAGGAAACCTGCACTCTGGTTGATGATTATCAGCTAGTGTGTGAAATGGAGAAGGCAAACCACTCCATTAAAATTGCCAAGATAGTCGTTGTGTGTGTGGCAAACCACTCCATTCCACTCCATCGAGCTCCTATGATCAATTCGTTTACTTTTTCTTAAAACACGCACATTTATGTTTTTTATTGCACTAAAGGTACCTACATAGTTAGTAACAAAAATAAAAAAGTAAATATACATAAAGAATGTCTTCCAGCCAGTTTCTTTTTGTAAAACTAAGCCACAAGCTTTAAACTCTATCCAACACAAACACTTAACTATCTAGCACCAAGGAACCTTTTAAGAGATAATCAAAATATATTCACAGGGAATGTTATAACAGTAGACTTAAGAGCCTATTTTATTCGGAGCTCTTGTAATCTCGGCTTAGTTTTGTGAATTTCCGGATTTTATTTTACATTTTGCTTTTTTACGAGCTTTTATTTAGTTAAGTTCCACCTGAAGTGGTTGGTCTGTAAGCAAATCTAGCGAGAAAACATAATAATTCATTTTTTATGTGAATATTTAATATATTCTTTTGGAGAAGTAAATCTTTACATAACCATTTGAATTCCCTTTTTTCGATCGAGCAATTCTGCAAACGATTTTTAAGTGATACAGGTCGATTGGTTAAAACTTCCGCGTGTTGTCGAATTTCCAAGGTTCGAATCCAACTCGTGCTTTGCGATATATTTTTGTAATAAAACTTAACTTTGGCATAAAGTTTATGAAATAAATGAATATGATTATAATATTGTCATTAAATAAATAAAAAAGGTTTAGTTACCTAGTTTTTCGTTATATAATTTTTTTCCTAAAATTTTTAGTATGACCCAGTTTATTCAAAAATCCTCCCTTCTTGTATAAAGACCAATGTTTTTTTAAAGGTCTAAAATGTTTTTAACAAACATTTTAGATCTTTAAAAAAAATTGACCTAAAAATCCAATAAATAAAAAGTTAAGCTGTTTTACACAGAAGCGAGTATCTGAATTGTTCGCTAGAGAGTCCACGTTTACGTGATTCCCGCGAACGCATGAAATAAGTGTCGCTACGTGAGCAGTAGGGTGTTCCCTCGGGACCCGTGTCCCGGAATATTGTTGCGACTTACCCGCCCCAAGATTTCTTGATTTATGGCTATGGGGATTTTATTACGTAGTTTTTAAAGCGAAAAGCGGCGGTTGTAAAATGACGTGTGTCAAGTGGTTTAAGCAACTCTGGGCTTTGCACAGACGTCTATATATTAGTTTAATGGAAGCTTCTAAAAAAATCTCCTACAGCAGAATGGTTTTTGAAATTTAGAATTTGGTTGATGAAATTGAGCAGGTTTCCAAAAAAATCTTTGTTAGAAAATGATAATTTTTTTTTTTTGCTTCCCATACAAATTGGTCGATCAGCTGATGGGACTTAGTATGGAAAGTTGAAATTTTATGTTATTATTTTACTACAAATTTCTTTCGGTTGTAGTTGTATTACAAGTACTGAGCATATTGTAAAAATTTGGCCAGTAGTTAGAAGAAAACCTTGTATATATCAACTTATTGCATCATTTGCAGAAAATGCATGTTGTGACAAAAGTAAATACAAAAACGAGCGCAAAGACGTACTTATTGCAGATGCAATGACTTCCAGCCAGCCTTGAAAGAAGTGCAATAGTGTGCAGTAAACATTATTATCAATAGCAAGAGGAAATAGAATAATAAACATTAAACAAATGAACATAATTGAAAACTTCCAGCAGATAACAAAACAGAGTGCAGAATGAAGTAATACAGAGCATTCCACTGTCAGTTCACATCCTAAAAGTTTACTGCGTCTCGTAAATGCGACGCCGCCTTATTAACTATGGAAATTAAGTATAACAAGTACAGCTTTACATGTTTCACGGAGCGAGGAGTATCATTTTAAGGCTGAGGCTAAATTCCATTTAGTTTGTTGCAGAAGTTTGTTTTTATAATGACACTAGATTTAGCGACGTCGTCTGCGCGAGATTTCTTACTAAGCAACGTATCAAAAGAGGTTATTCCCTTAAGGCGCTACCCAAGGCTAATCAGAGGGGGTGAGGGGCAGTACGTAAGCTCCGCCTTAAAGCAGACACAATAAGGTTACTTTTCGAATTTTCTATAATTTGTGTTTTTGCTAGCGAGTTTTCGTCAGGCTCTTAGGGTAATTATTTTAGAGGTTTTCTTTTAATTGTGATAAAACACTAAATATATTTTTAAAAATAAGCCACTATCGTTTTAAATAATTGTATTCTTTAAAAAAAAATCTACTATTATCGCTTAAATTACGATAAAAGGAAAAAAAATAGGATTATGTATTTTTTTTTTTAATCTAGTCTTATTTATTTTATTTGTAATTTGATTCGATATAATTCTAGTTTAGTATTTTTCTCTTTACGTGATATTTTTCCTGCTTCAGTACTTCTAACCTATGGTTCACACTTGACGTGTAAAGACAGTACGTTTTCGGAAAATCCTGATTCGGTATGCCCTTAAAGAGGTTATTTTTGTAAAAAGTGCTTCCTAGGAACCGAGATACCTACCAACAGTGTTTTCTATCAACAAAGTTTTAGGCAAGACGTTGTCTACGAATAGAGGTTTCAGTCAGCTGTGCTTTCTGCATGTAGTCATATCGTACAAGCGTGTTTCTGTCTAAGGTTCCACACTCGATGAAACCTTCGCCACATAGTAGGTTATGCTTTCAATAGATAGTTTCGATAGTCAGCTGCTTTTCAATAGAACTTAGTTATTTATGTTTATTGCACATCTCTACAAATGTTACAATAATATTGTAGGTACAAAGCTATCGATTCTATTAAAGCTTTTGCTGTAGCATCAACTATAGATTTTCTTTTCGATCTACTATCGATATTGTACAATCGATCGCAACACTGGCTGTCCCTAGCCAACTAGAAAGAACAAGATCAATACCATAGACTTTTAGTTTATGGTCTAAACCAAATCTGGCACTTTATAATTCCTACTACAATGCAAAAGCGAGTCGAGTTCATAATACTCGGATGGGAAGCGTATTTGCAACGTAACACGACGTATCGTATCCGAGTTAATGCAACCGGCTTTTAACCCACTTCGGATGAAAGCTGTGTATGGTTATACTGGGTTTGGAGTGCGGGCTGAATTTACACCGATTTGTAATCCAGTGGTTATATTGAATGAGGTATTTAAAAGCTTTTATTTAACTTGCAATGTATGTGTGTTCGTTCGGGTGGAGTCTTAGAACTTAATTTTGAAGTAGGTATCTTCAAACGATTGAGCTGAAATTTTGTACACACGTTTAGTTTGGATGACAATGCAAAATATGGTATGTGACATCATTCTAAATACAATATGGCGGACCATCCAAGATGGCTGAATAGTTATTTGTAATGCATTCAATATGGGTATCAAATGAAAGGATTTGTTGTGAGTAACAATAAAAGCTTCTTTTTTAAAGTTTTTTACTATTTTTTTTTTTTGCGTTACAGACACTCAATATTATCTGTCTCAAAACAAGAATTTGACGATTTATAAGTGCTATTTTTAAGCCTATATAAATAAAAACAATTGACTTTGACTTTGACAACGATTGTATTCTTGTATATTTTGTGCTAATATTTGTATTTTTGTATATTTTGTAACAATATTTGCATGCTATTAACAATGGCTGAACAAGAGATTTATATTTTGTAAAACCACCTAGTACCCTTTTCTACGCAAATACAGAATCATTCATTCATTCATTCAAGATAAACTACGTGTTACATTTCGGTCTGACAGTCAGCCAAAAGCGTGTAATGGCTCAACGTCATATGCACCAGGTACTTAACACATTAATATGCAATTTATTTAATCCAGTTTAATACTGACTAAAATAAGGCATCAACGAGAGAAATCTGAAGTTTATGCATCAAATAGGTACAAAAACTAAAAAGAAACTAAAACTTTCATGAAATTTTGGGATTTGGTTTTGGATCCACGTTGTAAACAGTTGGAAAAAATTTAAGGTTAAGACAACTTTATTTAACTCGACATACCTATTATTATCGAGATGAAATTTGCGACGGATTTATCCCATAGAGCTAGCAAAAATTTTTTTATTAAAGAATGATTTTTTTTTTCTATGTCTATGATTTATCCAGTAAATTTTGACTGATGCAAGTCGATACAAAAATACAGATAAAAAATCTAAATACGTCGTTTTATGTAGAAAGTATCGTGATTTACAGTTACCCTATGATGTAAGTGACTTTATATCCCGAAATTTCCACGGGAGCGAAGCCCCGGGACGTGCTAGTATATAAATGGATGGATTGCAGATCTCAACTTGTAACAGTATCGAGCCCTAATACGTACACTTCCGAAACTCCGACACTCTCAATCCCCTGTCTTTACCCGGATTTGCCGATATCCCTCCAAGTTCTTTGGCGGTTACTTAGTTCTTTTAACCATCGGTGTTAAAAAGGGGTAATAGTGTAAGGTTGTTTTATCTTGTGTGTGACGAGTTTAGCTGATTTGGTTTGCTAGCGATGATTTTCTGATTATTGGTTACTTGGAAGTTGAAGTGCCAATAGGGTAGTTGTTAGTAAGTCAAATCAGTAGATTTTTTTTTCTGTATGTCAGAAATAATCTTCTGAAATTTTGCAAATAGGTTCTTTATGCTATGTAAGTGAGCACTAAGAAAGGAATTTTGAAAATTCCACCCTTTAGGGGATGAAATTGGTGGAAAACGAAATAAACATGGATAAAGCCAAGGAAAAAAGCTAATTCATTATTACATAGAATAGGTATCGATGAGCTTGAATTTCTTCTTCTTCTTCTTATTTAAGAGCCGCGCTCTTGTCGGTGGAGTATACGCCATACTTCTCTGTTCTCGGCTTTACGTTTAAGGTCTTTATACGACACGACGCCTGCCTTCTCTTTAAGTTGGCTTACATAACTCTTTCTCGGTCTCCCTGGACCTCTTCTTCCATTTACCTTTCCTTCAATTATATTTTTAAATAGGTCATCGTGTCGTATCAAGTGGCCGATCATTCTCCCTCTCCTATTCTCAATTTCCTTGAGCAGACTCCTCTTTTCATTTACAATCTTCAGCACTTCCTCGTTAGTTTTCCTTTCTATCCAACTGATTTTCTCTTTTGAATTTCTTATCACAAAGAAACTTACTGGGGCTCAATCCATGTGATTTGTCCTTTATCATCATCGTATGTGGGGCTCGAACCCACTAAAAACACCCCCCCCCTTGTGTCCTTCTTTGTTGTATATCCGGGACTGCAGGTACGATGGAGGAAAGAAATGCCCCATCACTCTTCTGCAGGAACTTTCTATTACCCTTGCGCTAACTCAATACACATTAACGGTGCGCTCACATGCCCGCAGTTTGCGAGGATCTTCACCAATAAGATTGGCTACATAAACCACATCGGCCTGTGGTGTGGCCCTAGAATAGCACCAACCCATCTCTTCCCGTGGGGGTCGTAAGAGGCGACTAAGGGATTTAAAACACCGGAGGATGGGCAGCAGCATCTTTCCGCGTACTATGCCATCACACTGCGATCGCCAACCCGCCTGCCAAGCGTGGCGATTACGGCAAAACCCTCCATGGATGAAATCCTTTGGGGAGGCCTTTGTCCAACAGTGGACGTCTTTCGGCTGAGAGAAGACATAAACCACATGCAAGCTCATGAGAGAGTCCTGAATTCATAAAGTGGTCGCCACGACCGAATCGGTCGGTCATCATCAATCAATGCCCACTGCTACGTATAAGCCTTTCCTCTGTCTACACCAAACTTCTCTATCCTGGGCCATCGCAATCCAATTCTTTCCAGCAATACTCCTTACATCGTCGATTTGTCCTTATTTAGTCCTAAACTACATATTACAAACTTTCATCTTTGTAAAACAATTCTATCGAACAATAGTATACCATAACAATACCGTATCATTTTAAACAGAAACGTGCGTTTAATTAGCAAAAGAACAATAATTACATCGTTAGAACAACAAAGAACAGTCGTCGATGCGAGAACACTGCACAGTCAACGCCTACCCAAAGGCATTGTAGATTCGCCCCTATTACCAACGCATAGAGTCCGTTCATTACATGACATGCAGTTTGGCTGCACGTAGAAAATTGATAATGGGCCCAAATAGAATAATGGGCGACCGTTCTGCCGAAATTGGACATTTTGCGCCTAATCCTGTTTCGGCACTTTTAATCCTTTGGGCGTTTTCAAAAAGTCCAGTTTTTGGCCGGGTATTTCACATGTCGGGACTAAAGTCCAAACTTGCTACCTGGATGCACAATTGTTAGCTAAACCGTAATGATAGGGTTGGGACGCGTAGAGTTAATGTAAGTTGTATCGATAAGTGAATATTTATCGACGATTGACATACTTAGTTAACTGAAACCATCTTATAACATTTACATTTATGCAAATAAAGTATTTGAGTTTAATTTGATGATTTATACTTATTCTAACCTGTGCTATACGTACATAATGCGAAAATAAGCTGAAGAAATGCAGCATATTCTTCTTTTTTGTTATCCTATTTTTTATGCTTTTATGTCGTTTTCCGTATGAAAAACTTAGAGATGAGCTCTAAAACTGCCATAAAATTATCAAATTATCAAACTATCAAAAACAGCATCACTAAAAACTGCATTACAGAACTTCTATTTACCAATTACATGAATATTATATCAGTACAATACTTTGTGGCTATTTATGTTGGAGCTAAGTCACTGTGCGCAGAGAATCCGGGCAAACGAAATGGCGGGGTTCGGTACCGAAAAATTTACCGGGTAAAAAAATACCGGTAAAAACCTCGACCCGGCACTACGTCTGTCCGACTAACCTAACCTAACCTATACGCAGTCTGCTACCACTATAGCTTATAAAGGGAGCTATAGAACCCTATGTACTAATAACTAAGTAACTAAATTACAAACCACTTACCAAACTGAATCTTCTTAATCTTCGGATCCAACTTCGAATGTCTTCGGAAAGGGGGGATGCCTAATCACCCTACCTAACCCATGAGATCTCAATTCCCCAGAACAAATAAATAGATTTCTTCCCGAAGTTGGCTCGGCAACAGATAGATGTGAGCGACCAGCCACGCGTCACATCTCACAGGAAAAAGTCACAATAACGGGTTACACCAACACAAACTTAATAGTTATTTAACAAACAGGAAATTCACAAATATAACTCAAACTAATTAACCATCAAAAGACGCGGGACCTCTCCGCGTATTAAAAATCAAACCGATATGGCACAGGACAATGGCGGCCGTCCGCGACCACATTCACGCGAGCAGTGTGAGAACCCCGAACGCCTGGCGGCGACAATGGGAAACGCTTGCGTTTCGTTTCACCCATTATATTACAAACATCCACTCTTGGACCTAATTAACGTAATAATTCTAGTTATAATTTAATTAATTTTACTTTTCTTGTTTTGACAGTCAGTTTATTTTTTTTTTTTGTATTCCGTGAGTAAAGAAAATATATATATTAACATTTTTTCCCCAGAAATTTTAACAATAGTTATCGACAAGCCCCCATCCCTAGCTCTACTAAGTCCGATAATTGCCAGCATATTCAGAACAAGCCGTTGTGTAGACTGTCAGCAATTCCCAGGCTTATTCAGCCTATTTTTGGCTTATTTTTGGCCTTTTCCTACCGGAGAATGAACAAAAGACTAGAATTTTCTGCGGAATTCTTTGCAATTTCTGTTATTAAGCTTTGGTTTTAAAGTTTGTGTCGTTTATTGGGCTTGTAGATTTTTTTGTGTTAAAAGAACTGATTCATGGCTTTTGTATTTCGAAATCACTGGATTTTGTTTTTTTAAAGACGAAGCCCATATGTTCGAAAATCCATTGTCGTCCCTGATATATAACAGCTTATAAACATGAAATTACTGCAGGCTTAGCCAAAATTACATTGAATCGTAGCGATACGATATCTTAATTCATACCTAATCGTTTCTTCTTCCGTCATTAAAGCGAAAGCGAACGCCAAAAGTGCTGCTTATCGATTTTTCGATTCGAATAGAAACAATTCGTTTCTCTATGGTTTCGCTTCGTTTTCGTTACGAATTCTAACATTCTCTACGAACTTGCGATGACGATGATGATCGACCACGTGATTTAGCGCGGCCTTATGTCAATCCCATACATTTTATCGTTTTCTAACTTCGTATTCGTTTTTAAGTTGTGATTTTGGCTAAGGGTCCTATTAAGTTTCCGTATGTATGTATTGTATTGCCTGACTGACTGATTGAGATATCAACGCTGAGACGAAACTACTGAACATCTCTCTCTTCTTCTTCTTCCTCAGCGTATAACTGCCCACCGTTGAGCTGAGCACCTCTCCAATGTTTCTCCATTCTCTCCTGTTGTTGGTCTTCCGCATCCATGAAGAGCTGGCGGTGGTCCTGATGTCGTCGGACCATCTGGCTGAACAAAGAAACATGAAATTTTGTATAGAGGTTCTTTAAATAGCTAGAGAAATTTCGAAAATTGTACCCCTAAGTGGCAAACAAAATTCACGCAGGCGAAGTAACTTACAATTCCGACTCGCAATGCAAGACTGCATTTTAGTTAGTGCTTTTAAAACTCTTTTTCTCACAACATTTTCATTATTCATGAGTAGTTGGGACGGCGTGATTAATGCCTCAAACAAAGTTGAGTTTTACGTCTCTTTTTAGAATTAAATAATTAATTTCTTCGTCTTTAAGATAGTTATTTCTTATTAACTGCTGCTGAGTTGCATTTTATTAATTAAGTAGGTGCTATGACTCTTCTCTTTCCAGTTGATAAAAGTCCCCATCTCACTACTTAAAAAGAATAATAGAAAGCAAAATTTGTTTTTTTAATTTCTTTTCTGTCTGTCTGTGTGTCTGTCTGTCTGTATGTATGATCACACTAATCTCCAAAAGTACTGAACCGATTTGAAGAAACTTTTTTTGTTGTATAGCTATTAAGCCTGGACAATATTTAGGCTATAATTGATTTTGAAAACTGGAACACCTGATGAAGAACCTTAACAGAACAGCTAAACTATAAGAAATATGGAAATGGTGCTTTAACAAAAGTCATTCAACCTGATGAGCATTTTCTGCTGACGTATAAAAATTGAAGATCTGGAACATCTGATGAAGAACTTCAAGAGACCAGCTACACTATAACATATATGGAAACGGCGCCTTGGTAAAAGTCGTTCAAACTGATGAGCATTTTCTGCTGACGTATAAAAATTGAAGATCTGGAACATCTGATGAAGAACTGCAAGAGACCAGCTACACTATAACATATATGGAAACGGCGCCTTGGTAAAAGTCGTTCAAACTGATGAGCATTTTCTGCTGACGTATAAAAATTGAAGATCTGGAACATCTGATGAAAAGCTCCAAGAGAGTTTTCATATAAGCGAAACTCACGCAGGCGAAGCCGAGGGCGACAGCTAGTTATACATAATTATTGTGTGATTGGGCTCTACACTGGGGATTCCTATAGTAATAATTAGTACTTTGTACTTAGTTTTACTATGTTTTATGTTTCCTATCTATGTATTTGTTGTGTACAAAAATAAATTAATAAATAAATAAATTCCTGCACTCATAGGCGATGGGCTAGCAACCTGTCACTATATCTGAATCTCCATTCCATCTGAGAGCCCACTATTCAGCTAAGCTGTGGCCTTCGAGTCTCACGACTCTTGGCTCTGTCTCACCCGTAAGGGATAATGACGTGATTCTATGTATGTGTGTAATAATTATGAGTGAGGATGTGTGGAAGTTTGTTATTCTTCGTTATAATCATACGACTACTTATCACATTCACACTCAATCGAGTCGAGTTTTTTTTTAATTTTAAGTTCCAATGTCATGTTGTTGCCCGCGTGAATATCCCACGGGAGCAGTGCTTTCCCGGGATTAAAGGTACCCTATTAAAGGTATCCTTCTCAGTATTTCTAACTACGTGTATGCAAAATAGGTATTTGACAAGGTGTAATTTTTCAACATATTTTATAACAAACTGTTTTTATTTTTTTTATTTTCGATTTAATTACCTAGTTATTTCAAATTGAAAATTCATACCAACGGAATACGCCGAACAGTTACCGAACACTTCCGATTAGCCCGGTGACGTCACACAGGTGTTTTCCCTACTCGGTGCGCCTCTCCCCCCGGCACGCAGGCACCCATTAGCGCGGGTGTGGAGCTCGGCTTCGGGTTTGTGAGTGAACTGACAAGAAGGTGATCAGATTTTTTGGGGCATCGGATTTTTCGGTACTTTTAATTAGACATAACTTGATAATTAGGTCGAAATTTTAAAAAATAAAAACAGTTTGTTACTACACTTTATATAATCTTTCCATAAATCAAATAAAAAAACCTTGTCAAATACCCTATTTCGGGAAGATTGGTTCAGTAGATAAAGCGTGAAGAGGTAACAAACAGATAAATAAACAAACAAACTCACTTTCGCATTTTTTATAATATTAGGAAGGAAAGGATTCATTGCCATATCCAATGCAGGAACGGCTGAAGGTAGAAATTTTGCAAAGAGAAAGAGCGATTTATTATGACAAACATGTGTAACATATAACTAAACAAATAAACAATGAGAAATTTTTGAAAATTCCACCATTTTGGAATTGTGAAAGGGATGAAAGACGCCACGGGAAAAAGGTGTAATATTATGTATATGTTTGTATGATAGACGTATCTGCGAAGCCATTGGCAAAAGCTAGTATAAGTTAGCTGACGCCAAGATATATTAATTAGTTTCATGTGTCCGTCCATAGTCATATTTTAGGTAAAAGTACATCAGAACCACATCTGCAATAAACCATATTCAACTTAATTCAATGGTTTTTGCGTGATGCGGTTAAAAACTTACAGACAGAATGACAGACAAAAATTGTAAAAATAACAATATTTTGATTTCTATTGGCTGTGACACCTCATTTTTTTTTCTTAAATATCGCCAAGGTACAGACAAAGACTAGTTACAGTTTTATCACTAATATAATATGATGAAGGTGTTTGTAAGTTTGTGAGTTTGTCTTCGGAACTACTGAATCGATTTAAAAAATTCTTTCTCTTTAGTCGTATTTTTCTCATGACTGAGGGTCGTGGTCATTATATGGAATGAAACACACACAACGACTCTCTTGGCAATTTTAATGAAGTGGTTTGCTATTGCCTTCTCCATTTCACACACTAGTTGTTAATCATCAACACATAGTGCAGGTTTCCTCACGATGTTTTCCCTCACCGGAAGCAAGTGATGGTCGATGAAAACTACCATACATGAGTCAGATTGGTATACAAACTCATGTAGCCCGGGCAGGATTTGAACCTGGATTTTGCATCCACAGGCGGGCGCTCTACCACTCGGCCACCACCGCTTCACCCTACATTATACCTGAGTGACACAGCCACACAGGCTATCTATGTTCCTCCCGAAACCGGGCGGGGCGTTAGTTATAAGTAAAGATATACCTAGGTATATATCTAAGACACATCTGCAAATTACATCCGAGACGCGTAATAAAAAGATGAGCCACGTCATAACAGGACCGTCATTTTGAGAAAGGTTTGTGAGCCCTCGCTTGTGAAGCAAAAACTGTGTCTGTCACAGAGACTCATGCAGTATACGTATTGCGGCTATTTCTAAAATACTAGCTTTCACCCGCGTGATTTTCCTACGGGAACAGTGCTTTTTCCCGGGATGAAAGGTACCCTATGTCCTTCTCCGTACTTCCAGCTATGTGTATGCGAAATTTCAGGAAGATTGGTTCAGTATATATAGCGTGAAGAGGTAACAAATAAACAAACTCACTTTCGCATTCATAATATTAGTTAGACTAGCCGCGCCCCGGGGCTTCGCTCCCGTGGGAATTTCGGAATAAAAAGTACCCTATATACTAAGCGTGGCCTTCGAGTCTCACGACTCTTGGCCCTGCCTACCCCGTAAGGGACAAAGACGTGATTCTAAGTATGTATAAACAATCAAGTGTCAAAACTTTATTATATTCAAATAATATCTTCATGGCACTTTTTATTTTATAAGTGCTATTTACTCTTGGTCATTAATAGGATGTTTTCCGACGGAAAATGTAGAAAACAAGCGGAAATCAGAAAAACAACTGAATAAACGATTCATTTTTTACGACTCCTTTAATTTTAAACATTGAACACGGAAAGCATCAAACAAAAGTCCCGAGTGAAAAAAGGCGATATTCATTTTTAAATTTACAGAAAAGCAAACAGAATTAGGTAGGTAAGAGTTGATTTACATGGCGGCAAAAGTATATAATTATAGGGCAAAGGTTTTGTTAGGCTAGATACTTCTAAATGATTAGTGGACCTCTCTACTCCTTGCTAATATAAAACCAGCATTTAACGAAGTTGACTAGTTTTTTTACGTTACACTATGGATAAAATTCGATAAAATTTGATTCATAGATAATATCAATTCTCAAATTATACAAAGTTTTTAAATAAAATGACCAAGAAGTGCTGACATAGAATTAACTACATATACTTTTCTACATATAGTTTTCTTGGTTTACTTTATCACTCTACTTATACGTGCTTATTAGTTTAGACTATGTGCGCAGAGAATCCGGGACAAACGAAGTGGCGGGAAGATTCTGTACCGGAAAAGACCGGGTTTTAAAACAGACCGGATCTAAAAAATGGCGGTAAATCGAAATAACGGTAAGAACTTGACACGGCACTACGTCTGTCCGACTAGAACCTAACTTAAACTATACGCAGACTGCTACCACCGTAACTTATGTAGGGAGCTACGGGGCCCTATATACTAACCTAACTTAATAACTACAATTACAAACCACTTACCAAACTGAATCTTCTTAATCTTCGGATCCAACTTCGAGTGTCTTCGGAAGGGGTTGGTCCCTAATCAC